>OX243844.2:10935180-12185180 GCA_945859575.2 Herminia tarsipennalis | reverse complement strand
TGAGTGAGTACCGCTTCACCCGTTCGTGGGGTGGAATCCTACTGAATAATGGACGATCTGCTAAGCACTGCCTGACCCATATTAGACTAACATGCTGCATTAAACGGTATAAACACTTCTTGGTGTCGTGAGGAATATAATGTCTTGAAATTTACCGTTTGATTGAAAAAATAGACAGGAAAACGAAGTATTAGAGGTACGCCTTTTATTTACTCGAGGTTTCGATCGATCGCCTCGGGGACACGATTAGTACAATGTAATACATGGTATAGATAAGTACGATACCTAATTCATTAATGCCTCCCACTGCATGATATTAAATTTGAAGGGGATCTTATTTTTGTTATTTTTTTGCAGGCGGTTTAGTCTTTAAATGTATTTCTTCAAGTACTACTTTTTTTTAAAATTTAAAGCAATCAAAAATCTTTATTCATTTAGAATGCAAAATAACACTTGTGATACGTCGGTATTAGTATTTTAGTCATTGTAAGTACAAGGCGAAGGTAGTACAAGGCGATTTAATAAGAACTATTTGTTTTATTATTAACGTTGTTTCTGCAATGATTTGTCACTCTAAACTTTTTAAAACTTAATGATTATATATGTTTTCGAATTTGCCTTTTTCTGACCTTTAATTTGATACGCCACTCGAGGGTCTTCAAAATGTTTTAGTCGCAGGCCGCACATTAAAGTGACACTCACATGATCAAAATGAATTTAATGACTTATCATTTATTAAAATCGGTGGAGCCATTGAGTAGTTATAAGCGGACATAGGAACATTGGAAGGATACATACAAACGCGTCAAACACATAGCCCTCCTCCGCAGTCGAGTAAAAACCAAAACAATAAACCTTCAAAGGTTTAAATATTATCAAACTATTAATTTATAACAAATATCCGTATCTACAAATGTCCACCGAAATTGCATTCGAATATTCAAATTGGGTACAATCAATTTCATATTACATGTCAATTTAAATACGCTCATTGTAACAATTACAAACTTTATAACTTCAATATCCTCAATTCAATATTCAAGATCGATAAGAAGTGAAACTCTTTAACCAAAGTGCTGGCGTTACAAATTAAATTACAGAAATAAGAATGTAAAGTTACACAAAGTTTTGGGCACTGCTCCTCGCTTTCAACGAGCCGGGAGAATAGTACCTTCAAACGTTTTATCCCGAAAACACCTAAATTAGAATTAGATCTCCACCTACAAACGAGAAACGAGTTTACTAATTAATTTTGTGATAATAGCTCCACCGTTTTCGTGTGTTTTTGTCGAGCAAATTAGGTTGCTTTTTTGCTTCACTTTTATTCTGTATGAAAATCTTTTGTGGGAGTTTTTTTTTTACTTTGTGTTTATGCGTTTGATAGCTTAAGCAATGTGTGTTTGCACAAAATTTCATTCCCTATTTTATAGTTCAATCAATTAATTTTGAAGCGGCCTAATGACTAAGCTAATCGGTTTCGCAATCGTGAGGTCGCGGGTTTGAATCCTGCCCATTATGTATTATTATACATTAATTTATACTTAACTAGCTGACCCGCGCAATATCGTCTGCGTAAATTTTCCCCGTTTTTGCAACATTTCTTATTGCTGCTCCGCACCTTATTTCTCCACTATTTAATGGATGTTATGATACTTAAAAACCTTCCTCTTCAATCACTCTATCTATTAAAAAAAACCACATCAAAATCCGTTGCGTAGTTTTAAAGATTTATGCATACATAGGGATATAGGGACAGAGAAAGCGACTTTGTTTTATACTATGTGGTGATGTGTTTATAGTGAGTGAGTAGTAGGTGAGTTTTCAGTAAAATTAATTCACAGTATAGTTACTGGCATAGCGCCACAGTTATCTATAATTTTTAATCAATGTGTTGATACCGGAATGTTTCCTGATCTGATGAAACATAGTAAAGTAATACCATTATTTAAATCCGGATCAAAGAATGACCCTAGTAATTTTAGACCAATATCCATCTTGCCAGCTATTAGTAAAATTTTTGAAAAGGCTATACTTATGCAGTTAGAATCACACTTTAATTTTAATAATCTACTGCATCCCGATCAATATGGTTTTACAAAGGGTCGCTCTACAATTGATGCAGGTACTAAGCTACTGAAACATATTTTTAGTGCCTGGGAAGATTCACAGGATGCCATTGGAGTGTTCTGTGATCTTTCTAAAGCTTTTGATTGTGTGGCGCATAGGACACTTCTCCTGAAACTTAGGCATTACGGTATTAAAGGTACAGCGCTGGATCTACTTGCCTCTTACCTAAGTGAAAGAATTCAATATGTTGATATAGGAGGAGTAAGGTCGTCTGGATCTTCAATTAGTATGGGCGTGCCTCAGGGATCAATACTCGGTCCCTTCTTATTTTTGGTATATATTACCATTTTATGTTAATAACTTTTGTGACATCATTCTATTTGCTGATGACACTTCTCTAATTTTTAAAATCGATCGTAAACTAGAAAATTTTGAGAAAATAAATAGAACACTCGCACTAGTTCAAGATTGGTTTACAACGAACAACCTACTTCTAAATCCCAAAAAAACTAAATGTATTAAGTTTAGTTTGCCAAATGTGAAAAGTACTAATACGAGTATAATTTTAAATAATGAGGTGATTAGCTTTGTCGACTCGACAGTTTTTTTGGGAATTACATTAGACAATAGGTTACAGGCACCCAAATATCATGTCTCGCAGGAAAACTCAGTTCTGCAGCGTATGCTGTCAGCAAATTTAGACAGCTTACGAACGTAGAAACAGCTCGACTAGTATATTATGGTTATTTTCACAGCGTCATGTCCTACGGCATATTGCTTTGGGGCAAGGCGGCTGATATACAAACTATTTTTATTCTTCAAAAACGTGCAGTGCGTGCGATATATCAACTAGGAGCACGAGTTTCCCTTAGAGAAAAGTTTAAAGAGATAGGCATTTTGACAGTTGCATCACAATATATATATGCAAACGTTATGTTTGTAAAGCAAAACTTACATTTATATAACAAAAATAGTGATATTCACTCTGTGAATACAAGAAATAAGCACAAATTGGTAGGTCGATATCATAGGCTTCATAAAACTCATGACTCATTCATGGGACTAGGTGTTAAATTTTTCAATAAAATCCCAGTCAGCATATCGAGTCTACCAGTAAATAAATTTAAGAATGTAGTCAAGAGACATCTTATACAAAGAGCTTACTATTCAATCGATGATTATTTAACTGATAAAGATAAATGGATGTAGTTCGTTGCTCCCTATTAATGTATTGGGGTGTATAGTTTATTGCATTTTACTAGGTGAATATTGTTGTCACAGTTTGATAATGTTACTTAGGTACTAGTTAAGAAAACGATTTACTTTTGTAAGTAAAGATTCTGCGTGATAAATTACGGCCATTCTTTTCTTTCCTTTGAAAAACATGTATACTTATTCATTAAGTAGCAGTAAATTGGCCAATATTTAAGCATATAAAGTTTTTACATCGTAAGTGGATGCTCCTACTATGTTGTGCCCATTGAGGCTGATGTATCCGATCTCGTGTACTCTTCTAATATTAATGACCTTACTTTTTTTTACATCAGTCCTCTAATATATGGTGTATAATATAATGGTGGCAGCACCTTACCTGCATATACAGTTTATAAACAGAGAAACATTGTAAACATTGGCAATTTGAAAAGAGTGGCCACGAGTTTTTATTGCCTGTTCTTTTCTCGGGCTTTAACCTATTGTTTGCGAACAGGCATTACCAGTAAATGTAGAATCGACTTTTCACATGTGTAGTATTTTGCTTCCTAAGTGAATAAATGATTTTTATTATTATTATTATTATTATTATAAAATATATTGTAACTTTATACATAAAGGAACTAGGCACCTACTTATCTAATATAGAAACAGAACGTCATGAGAGTAGGTACACTATCATATTAGGTATCATGTTTCATAATCTGACAGTATTTTTATAATATTATACAATTTAAAGCAATGACTTCTGTAATTATCTTTTTGCTGTTGCATTTTCAAAATATTTTTCTAAATAATTTTTATATATAATTTTTTTTTTATTAAATTGTATTTTTTCCTTTTGTATTTCTGTGGTAATTTGTTTTTTTTTTACTGCCATGTAGTAAGTACTTTCATTGTGCATGTTAATTCTGGATGGTGGTAGATATAGTCTGTCTTTGTGGCTGGTATTTATTTTATGTGTGTCTTTTACTGTCATAAAAAAATATTTTTTTTTGAAAATAAATTAACTGATAATCTATTAACACTCCAATCAATTTATATACATGATAAATTGATTGGAGTGTTAATAGATTGTATTTAATGAAGAAAGGTCTGCAGCTATCTTGGTTATCTATTTGGGCTATTATTCTAAGGGCATTTATTTTTGTAAAATAAATTACTACCTAGGTAGTTTAACACATATACAGGATGATTTGTAATATAGTAATAACTTTCAAAATTGATATTACAAAGTAATATCAATTATATAGCAAATCTAACTGTATGTTTTTTAATAAAATCTATTCTTATATTATGTAGCTGAAGAGTTTGTTTGTTTAAAAGCGATTATTTTATTGTTGAATAGCCCATTTAACGAGGAAGGTTATAGGCTATATAAGAGTATGCTACGACCAATAGGAGCGGAGCAGCAATGAAAAATGTTGCAAAAACAGAGAAAATGTAAGCAGACGAAGTTGCGCGGGTCAGCTAGTGTTTATATTAGAGAATTGAAAATGAATGTTCTATTTTGTAGGTATACCTGCGTTTGACAAATTCGTTCATTCGCTTAGGCGCTACAATAGCACAGATAGACATATACCTAGTACGGCCTTAAGTTCTGTTACAAATGAAAATGCATTTTTTTTATTAAGTAATGTAATATTACTAAAACTTATATGTACATATTTATTAAACTCTCAGCAAAAAATAAAAACAATATTCAAAATGGCCTATACAGGCCTTTAATCAGTCTGCCAACGAATCTATGAATTACGCACTGTTTCCATTAGAAATTTCGCCACTGTTTGCTCCAGAGGTTTTTTAAGACACTCAATGTCGCCGTGTCGTTTAGAACAAGCCATGTCCTCTAAAACTGACCATAATTTGTAGTCTAAAGGGTTGAGGTCTGGGCTAGATGAGGGCCAGTCTTCAGCTCTTATAAAGTCCGGAACGTTGGTTTCAAGTCAGGCATGGGTAGTTCGGGCCCTGTGACCAGGTGCAGAGTCCTGCTGGAAAGTCCACTTTTAAAAAGTGTACTGCTGAGAGGTTTTACAACACGATCCAAGACTGTCTCTTGATACACTTGGCTGAAGTTTTCACGCCTTTTTAAAAAAAATGTAGCTTTGTGACGCCTTGATAAGACTAACACCACAATTCAAATTGTAATATGATAATAAACACGAAAAAATATGTGAAATGGCGCGAAATCGAAAAAACTTTTAAAAATAATAAATGCGTTCCAAATTAAAAGGAATTAAAAAGTAGAAAAAAATAAAAGTTTTTATGTAACAGTATTTATGGCTTAGGTACATACATTAAACACACAACTTAATTTTTTTGCATCCGAGTTTTAAAAACATGTATGTGGCGCGTTTCTCTTATAATTGGACATGAAACTGAGGTCATCAAAACAGCTATTGGGTCGAAGCTGTGTTTAATAGAAGCACTGGGTCAAACTAGTTCAGAGAGGCGACTAATGAAGTAACGTCTGTGCATAACTGCTACACAAATTAATAACACCAAACTTGCTATCTATATTATTCTATTGTAGATTTAATTTATTTTAAAAACTGCTTTTATTTTACTGCCTATGTGCCATTCTGAACTACGTTACCGTAGTATTTCAGCCGAGACCATCTTGGAATATTGAAATACCGTCATCAACAAATGCAATGCCTCAGTGTAAAGACGTCGTAAGTAATAGTGCATTGAAATACTGACAACATAAACAACTTTCTGAAAACCAGGCGAGGGTATTTAAAAAAACCAAATAACCATGGTTGGGGTAATTCGATCGAAACGTCGGGTAAACAAACGATTCATACATATTTTGTTAAATATTTGACGTAGTTTTTGCGTGGAGGAGTAACAAAAATATAAACATCCTCACAAAATATCACGTTGGTATATAATATTAGTAGGATTTAAACTTTTCCCTAATAAACGGGAACATGTTTCTTAACTTTCGTATTTTGTAAAAGCACTCGGTACAAATGAAGTTGCGGACGTGGTTTATTATTCACACCAAGCAATTTACTTCAAGTCGAGTTTCAAACCAATAATTTCTCGCCTAGTTTCAACATCATAAATCATATGAAGCATAAATTATTCAAGAAACTTTCTCATTTCTCAATCTGAAATTATTCTCAATCTTTTTTTATCAAAATCCACATTTTATATATTTTTGTCACGTAAGCCGGGAAGCTCCTTGCATCTTCCTTGCGATCTAAGTGATTCGCACCACTTGCGTCATCAGAATTCGTCCCTCAAACACAATCTCCTTCTGATAAGGTCAGAATATCAGTCGTTCGCTCTAAATGCAAATATTACCGCACCCGGGAGAGGTGTTATAGCCTCGGTTTTGAGGTAAAAAAGGACGAAAACAGCGCTAAATGGCAAGAAAGCGCTTTTTATGCTGACGGAATTGGGTAGTTAAAGATAAAGAATGGATAGACCGGCTCCTTAGATAGTTGTTTTAGTACACTATAGGTAGATAAGAGCGTAACATTTTGTTTTATTTATGTAATGGGACGAACAAGTTTTTTGGAATCTGCCTTTTACTGAATAACGTTACTTTTGATATTCCTAAAGAAGAACTTATTGAAAGCTCAATGAAATAAATAGCTTTGTAAATACCCGGAGACACATGAGACAAAAAGTAGATTTTTTTCAAAATGGCTAAACTGATTTTCATTAAACAAAGCTTAGAAACAACCCGATTAAATTAGCTACTACAATAAATAAATGGATTTGGAAACAATTTTTGTTATTAAGAAAAAACTGCCTCTAAATCCGCTTATCCCCTAGGTGGCTACGATACGATGCCACAGACAGACACATACACATTTAATATGCCAACTACTTTTTCTTCAAGGGTTAAAAATTGTTTAGAAATGTACTTTAAATGAAGTTAATTAAAAGCTCAGCCATCAGATACTTGATAAATTCGGTGTAGAGAACAAAATACATTGATGGGTTGGTCCGTCAAGTTAATTGAATAAATAAACGATTATTCAAATTTGGTAAGAGGTTACGCCTAATAACAGGAAATAATTCTTCACACCCAAAGCTTTTAGACAAATACAATCTTAATAAAAAATTCTTTATAACGAACGAGATTCTTTATTTATCGCACCTACGTAGTAAGTTTATTAAAAAATAACTACCTACATCTTAAACAGATTAAAACTAACGCTCACGCTAGCGACTAATAATGTAATCTATCTTCTTCTTCTATCTTCTATATATATAAAAATGTTATGTTGGTTTGTGTACGCTTCAAAAACTCAAAAAGTGCTTCACCGATCGAGCTGAAATTTTAGCATGATATATAATCCGCATTAAGGATTGTTTTTATATCCACAAGTATTGCAAAATTAAACTTATATGACATGTATTCTTTGTTTTGTTTCTCATTTCGCAACCATTCAATCACAATGTGCCACAGCAAAGCGTGGCAGGGTACAGCTAGTTGTTTATAGAATTATAATTTAATATGTTTTATTGAGAAAATTTCACGTTGATCCCACGATGTCTAAAGACTAAAGTCTTTAATCAGTGCGTCCTACCCATCATGACATACGGAGCCGAAACGTGGACACTGACGGTACGGCAAACGTAGTGAAGGACGCCCTCAGGCCAGGTGGAGTGATGATTTACGCAAAACGGCTGGCAGGAGCTGGATGCGAGAAGCCGAAGATAGAACAAAGTGGCGTGCAATTGGAGAGGCCTATGTCCAACAGTGGACTGCGATAGGCTGATGATGATGATGATGATGATGTTTTATTGCAAACTAAAGCTTTTTTGCTCAGCAGATACGTCATCACGAAATCACAACCACTGGAACGTTACGTCTAGTCTAGAGATGAATTTTATAGAAGTCGTTACAATTTCCAAAATTTAATTCACTATATTATAACTTTAGGTAAGTTTTAGGCAATTGGTTCTATATACTGAGTTTTCAGGGTCTCTACTCGAGTTGGTGTGAAAAGAATGAACGACTAAGCAGATAAAGAAAGCATTTTAAGGCAAAGCATAGGAAGAAATTGCAATTTGCATGGGGCTGTATAAACATATAACTATAAAATTAAAGATATAAAGTAGGATCTACTCCCAGACTGGAAACTAACTTTTATGAATCGCACAACAGCTATGTCCCGTGTGTTACTACAATTTCTTGCACAACAGTCGTATGCATTCCCGCTGGACCACCGAGGCATTGAGAACTCTGAAAAGATGTCAAATAGTCAGTAGTGTTATTTAGTATACTTATTTGATAAGGATGAAATAAGCCTTCGAAATTATATCATCTGATAAATTTTCTCACGTCGACACTTTTTAGTTACAAAGCCGAATGCCATCGTAACTAAAAAGTGTAAAATATAAAATATAACTACAGTTCCAACATTTAAATTTGAACGAGTTCTATTTTTATTCATTTTCAGTTACATTGTACCATTCGTTAAAGTATTACGATGCAATTTTCATTTATGATTAAAAACTGGAAGGAGGTCGAACGCTTCCGCGCTAGTAGGAAACGAAGCCTCCTGGGAAATGAAACTACGAAGTGCAGTTCATTCTCTTCACTCTTAGTTACCAAACGAATTGATTTTACGTATATTTTGCTTTGAATAATATTTTACATAGAATTCCTCGTCTACATTTAATGAAAAGAAAATTCAGGTTGTATTTCCACGGCAACGTAATTTGCCAGTGTTATTTTAGGCAAAAGTGACTCATATGAGAATAAAAAGGTCAAATTTATCAACATAATGTATGTTATAGTTGGTAAAATTATGTCTAACGTCTTTATAGACGGAGATAATATCGCCTGCCTTTTTTTTGACTGCAGTCACGAAAGTGTATCTAAAAAAAGTCACGTTATTGTTAGTTTGGTAAGTAACAGCGAATAGCGATTGCAGCGACATGACATACAATACAATTGGAACTAACGTTATTGATTGGTTGCTAAGCAACGCGAAAGGCAATATGTCATCAATGTTTTCTTATGACATTATCACGTAAAATTATCGTCCGTAAACCGATTTTATAGCAACCATTTTTAGGGTTCCGGAGCTAAAATGGCAAAACGGAACCCTTATAGTTCAGCCATGTCCGTCCGTCCGTCTGTCCGCAGCTTAGCTCAGTGTCTGCTTGTGCTAGAAGGCTGTTATTTTGAATGTATATACATATTACTTATGCCGACAAAGTGAAAAAATGGATTTTCTTTAGGGTACCTCCCCCTATATGTAATGTAGGGATGTGATTTTTTTTTCTCCCATCTCCTATCCCATAAGGAGTGTGTGTGTGTGTGATTGTTTATTAGATAGGTCTTTTAAAAACACTTAAGGGTTGTAAAGACCATTTTTCGATTTAGGGATCGGTTTGTGAAATATTAAGCTTTAAGTGGCAATTTTTGTTAGTCAAGTGTAGGGACACTTAACTCTAATAAAAAATCCCCACTTCCCCTCCTAGCTAAATGGTTGATGTTGGACATGTGAAAAAAATGACGCTAGAAATAGGTATATTTAGTAAAATTAAAAGGAAAACTATCACAGTTAAGTAGGCTTTAACAGCGGGTCAAGGGAGAAGTAATCAAATTGTCGTACAGATTCCATTGAAAAATACTTATATGTATAACATTTTGAAAGTAGTATGAAAAAAGGAGGGGGGGGGGAGACTACGAATCCCTACATTGTGCATGGCCCGACATGCACTTGCTGTTGCTTGTTTTTTTCAAGATATCTACGTTAACAAACATTCAATGCTTACTCAATCACACTAAGTTTTGCATAGAGCACTGACTTCTATATAGTAATAATAATAATAATATCTTGGGACAGCTCACACAACGCTATCTAATCCCAAACTTAGCATGGCTTGTATATTTCTAAATACATACATATTATAGATAAATAACACCCAGACACAGAATAAACCGTGCGCATTACACAAAGTTTTATCCTGGGTGGGGATCGAACCCACGACCCCTTGCATAGCAGTCGGACTTACTCCCACCACGCCACAGAGGCAGTATACTGGCTACCTAGCATAGGCTGGACTGGCTACCTTGTTCAAGGTGACAGCAATTTCAATTTCAAATGGGGTGGCCGTCATGTGAACTTTTTTGACACTTATGACAAATTACCGTTGTTTATATGTACACAAGGCTTCTATTTTATTTTGTCAAATGACCACCCCAATGTCAAAATTAAGTGGAACTCTGGTAGTTGCTATCAGAAGCCTGTCCAGCCTACTGATACCATAGAGGTCAGTCGCACAGAGGTTTGTAGTTTATAAACTGGATTAATGTGATGCAATGTGGGATTTTGGTCCCACATATACTAGCAATTCTGTTAACCCCTCCAGCTAAGCTTAATGGCTTGTATTAGGAATGGGTTTACGTCGGTAGTATAATGGGTAGGATTCGAACACGCGACCTCACGATTGCGAGACGAAACGGAAAGTAGATTTCTGACAGTCAAGCGATGACCACGGCCGTTATAAACGACAAAACGTCGGGTATTAAATCAAAAGTGTTATTCTAAAATATCTTCGCGATTAAGACCCGTAATCTATAAACTTATAGCTATATAAATGTCTCTAATAATACGGAAAGATGTACAGGGAAACTAATGCAGTAAAGTTCCCTTGCAAACTCCAAACAAGATCTTACTGTGGTCGTTGTTGCAGATTGCTGTTAGCAGTGCATGTAGCCGTTGATGATCTAATTTCGCTCCAGTCTTTACTACATAATACTTTATTTATTCATTAAATTGAAGGTGCTGTCAGTAAACGATTTAGATTGTATTTCAGACTCTGATGTTTATAATGTATATGACAAGATTGTGTTTCAGGGTTTATAGACCGGGATAAGAGCGCCAAAAATGCAAGCATTTTATAAAGGCTGTTTTTTTATATTACGTCATATTAGTGAAATAAAGGAATACCCTTCCGTCAGTCAGCTGGGTTTCTTAGGGTTTGGCGTACAATACTTTAATCGATTACTGAGAGCATTTGCTACTGAGTTATGTTGACTGAATAATGTTATGTGATTCTGATAATATTCTTCACCGGCTATGCTAAATTTCAGATATACTAAATTTCGACAGCACGTGCATATCGAGCACTATCAATGAATACAACTTTACAACGCCTGGTTACAAATAATTGAATGACTGACGAACATAAAACTTATGTTGAAATAATATACTGCTAAAAAACCATTTTTTTTGGTTTTAGAAAGCAGTTTAATTTGAAAATAAAATTGAATAAACCTGTCTCTCCACCAAACGCTAAGGAATCTAGCTGACTAACGAAAGGGTATTTCTTTACCATACTAATGTCAATACATACAATAGCAAAAAATCTGCCTTTATAAAGTGCTTTCATTTTTTCGCGCTCCCCTTTTGGGCTATTAGACAAAGTTATAATTCATGACTTACGCCGTTGTCAACTGGACGTCAACGGGAAATCACCATGAACGAGATTATTTTACTAAAATCCTTAAACACAATCTTGTCATATCCATACTTCCATACTAATATTATAAATGTAAAAGTAAATCTGTATGTATGTCTGTTTGTTAGACTTTCACGCTGAAACAGCTAAACCGATTTAGATGAAATTTGGTACTGGGATAGTTTGAGTCCCGGGGAAGTACATAGGGTAGTTTTTATCGCGATAACCAGCATCCACGCGGGCGATACCTAGTACATTATAATCAGAGTCTGAAATATAATCTGCATCGTTTACTGACAGCACCTTTAAGTTAATGAATAAACAAAGTGGTATGTGGTAAAGACTGGAGCGAATTAGATCATGTGAACGAGATTATTTTTCTTCCACGACCGAGACGATGGCGGACAAACGGCTATAGTAATTCTATGTATCGCTACTGTGGACAAACGCCCTTACGGTAATAATGTTGGCATATCGCTTGAAAATAGTGAAGTGGCACGCTCGCAAAGGGTGTTAAAATACTATATGTGAAAACATGCAACGTTGTGCTTAACCTAGCTAATATTATAAATGTCAAACTAACTTTGTTTGTCTATTGTACCTATTCACGCTTAAACTGTTCAATTTAGATGAAATTTGGTACCTATGGAGATAGTTTGAGTGCTGGGAAGAAACATAGGATATTTTATATCGCGATAACCGAAATTTACGCGGGCAAAAGCTAATATCTAATTATATAATCTGCGCAAAGTGAGTAAAATTGTAAAACTAATATGAACAAACTAAAATACAATAATAGTATCTACCTATAGGCGTTATCCTATCTCATTTTTTGCCTTGAATACAGCAAAGGTTTTCTGTTAACATAAGATAGCCACTGCATTGAGAATGATAGAGCTAGCAGTGGTGTTCAATATTTGTAATATAATGTAATTAATTTGATTAACACTCATGCTGCCTTCAATCCAACAAAAAAAACAGCTCTACACACCTGCTTGGTGTATATTAGACCATTTGACCTATGACCCTGAATGAGTACATACATGGCATAGACCCACACCGTAGCACCTTGGGCAAAAAAAAAACTAAATTTTATTACACCTATAAACAAAACTATCGATAAATTTCAACGCAGGTATGAAGAAACAAGGAAAATACGTATATAATTTAAGTGGATAGGAAATATTGAAACATAAGACAATTGATTCGAAATCCCCAGCGCTACCTGATCGAATATTCAGGTTTTACGTGAATATATTTATCAGAAATATAAACGTACGGATATCTGTTGAAAATGGAAGGCACCGTCGTATCCCTGGGGAGCTCATTAGGTTGTCGCAGGCTGGCCGCACGGGACCGAAGCGGATCACCGATTCATTGCTTCGATTTCGATTCGTGTAAAAATAAAAGATGTTGACAAATGTCTGTTGCAATCATTTATTGGTATATCTGGAAATAGTTTTGTCAACTATGGTGTGATAGTTATTGATATATTAATAAGAGACGAAGAATTTACGAGTAAGGGCAAGTATAATAATAGTTACTTATGGCAATTATATTATCATCTATATTTAATCAATAATCTTTGCCTCTTTGTAGAAAATATTATATGTGTTGTGGAAATGGGAAATTTGCTGCATGAAAGGAAACGTTGTGTGAGAAAGAGGTACAACATATGAACGAAAAATATATTTAAATATATTTTGTATTAATTTTCCAAACGATTCCACAGTGATATTTTTACCAACTCACATCCCAAACTAGGCAGAGTACGTACCTACTTGGCAACCAGATGACTGATAAACATAAGTACGTGTATATTTCTAAATACATAATGTAATTATGCATTATGAATAAACCATCGTGATCATCACACAAATATTTAGGTATTCTGGGTGGAAATCGAGTGCACGATCTCCGGCTTAGCCGTCAGAGTCACTAACCACTCACAAGACCTGAAAATGATCAATAATTAATTAAATATTGTTCTCTTAGAAAATAAAGCTATTACAATGTTTAATATAGATTGTCACAGTTTGATTTTTAAGCACTTTGAAAAGCTAAACACTTTGTTTGAACACGGCAATCCCCAAAACTATAAAGCAAATTTTTATGAAATTTGGTATGAAAGTCGCTGAAGCCTTTTGATTTCTTTTTTGGAATGACCAATATCCACCCGAGTGGAGCGGCTGGCAAAAAATACCATAAATGTATGTGATCCCTGACGATGAAATACTATATTCATGATACAAATATTAAAGTAGAAACAGTTCTGATAAATATAGTGGTATACAGTACGTAACATTAATACTGCTATAGTCCAATAAAATCATTCAATAATAAAATCTATTGTTAAAAAGATCAAGTATTTCTTATTACTTTCAGTTTTCATACGTATGTCTATTTAATGTCAATCCTTGCCGTCAGATTGGCGTCTTCGTTGATGATCAGAGCAAAACCGCACAATTTTTTCATCAATCTATCAATAACGTTGTTATTTCTTTATTGAACAAATTGCTGACATATGTAGGGTAGAATTACAAAAGTTTTGACAGGAACCGGATCACGATTAAAAGTTTTGTTGTCCCATATCTGTACTTACACTTACCCTAAAATAGCTTTCAAATCAAAGTTTTTCGAAGCATCTGTATCACTTAAAACTTTGAAGAGCACATAATAGCAAGCAATAGATCGCGAAATACACCAAAGTATGTCTACTGTTCTCTGCCATTGTGTTCTTGACAGATAGAACTTTGAAACTACAAGGAACAAGTTAAATATTGAAGTTGACAAACTAAAGCTCAAGTCTGTTCGGCGTTGGATCCAATTTGAGGTTAGCTTCGTCTTACACCATGTATGTTTTAATAGAATTAACAGAAGACCTGGTCTTTTCATTATCGTGTTTAAAATTTTTGATTTAGACAATGATTTATTAAAACATGATTTGACTAAGGCAATAACTTACAATATTACAAGGCTAGTGGGTAATAAGCTCACTAGAGTTATTAGTTCAGACTTTTGACACACGGTTATGTAAATGTGTGCGCATCTTACTATTGAAAATTAGGAGGTTTAGTTAGATGAATGTTTGTTACTCAATACGCCTAAACGACTAAACGGGTCGGAGTGAAATTTGACTCGGAAATAGTTTATAGTCTGGAAGCGGCAGGCATATTTGAAAATATTTAAACAATTTTATGCCAACCAAGTCACGGGCAATAAAGTAAAGCTGTAAATATGACCATAAAAGAACAGTACAGGGACATAGACTTTGCTACTAATGGAGGAGAAGATTTGAGGTTGAAATCCTTCCCAAAGCAGTGACTAAAAATTTATGCAGAAAATACAAAAAACGGCAACACTTTTTTGTACTTTAGTTTACTTGGACTGACCCACTGCCCCCTTGATATCATACGCCTACGTGTAGGGGGTAAATATCTTCAAGTATTCTAAAAAAATAATTTTCGGTTTAACACAGTGATAAACCCTAAAACAATAAAAAATATGCACGGTATTTCTAGAAACTTTGTAAACTGTTTACAAGTAAACAGTTACAAGTCCAAATAATTCTAGGAATGCCAAGTTTCCTGTATCTATTTCACAAGCATAAGATTGCGTGCCGTTCTCATTTACAATGTGTATAGAAGAATAACTATTCGTTCGGCACATGTGACGGTAAATTACAATTTGTGACCGGGCGTTAACTTCGTTGACAGATTTATTCTTCGTATACACGTCCTACTTTGTGTCACAGCTCATAAAGATGTCGTTACGTTGAATTAATATGGCCCTACATTGAATTAATTTATACTAATAATGTCGTTCTAAGAAAAATGGCCGACTAAAAACCGCCATGTTTGTTTAATATACGAGTGCTTTGATTTAAAATAATGAGTTTCAAGAGCCTTTTAATTGATGTTTGTTAAATTATATTAATCCAATCCAAAAAGGAGCTTAAGTGATTGCAGAACATAACTTAATATAAAAGTTTTCGTTTGCAAGTTTAAATATAAAACCTAATTATACTTTCAATGCACTTCAGCTCAACTTTATAAGTTTAGTAATAATGATTTCTAAGAAGCTTCTTTCATCTGGATTAAATTTGTCCGGGCAATGTGAATAAGAAAATGGATCCCGGGATTCAGAGGAAATTAACTTGAGTGAGGATTTAAATTTTTCATCAAACCAACCTAATTAACTTCATAATTAAACTTGGCAATCTTGTGGAGTTCTATTCATCTATTGAGACTCCACTCGGTGGTACTTTGATCAAGTCTAATACATTATTTCATCTTAGCCTGGATTCAATTACATTGTTAAATTAATCTCCAGTTTTTTCATTACACTTTTTTCTCCATCGGCAATTATTAAATGCTAAGAATTTACAATTAAGTAACGAAATGGCCTTTCTTCAATAAACGTTTCTGTTTTACAAAGGCCTCGTTCAGATAAATACGAGAGGTAGAGGGTGGAGCTTCCTCCAAAATAAGCATTGTTAAATCTTTTTGAAGTCCTCAACTTTTCGCCATTAAGTACAATTTAAGTATAGAACTTAAATGAAGTGGAAAAGTTGACCGAAAAGATCACCGTAGGGCAGGTTTCTTCCATCTACGGTGTGAGCTATAAAAATAAATTTATATTTAGTCACTTTAATTGCTTTTGAACTTTTGATGGATTGGAAGAGTTTGATTGTTGCTTTCGGCAAACGTACCCTACAGGGAATATTATGGCACTGCTGTGTGGTCTACTGCAATGAGAAACCGTCATTATTTGACACTAGCCCGTCGTGTGTTACTACGCTTGTTTATTTATTAACTTTTTTAAATGTTTTTTTTTTATTTCATTGCCTTTCTAATGAAACCTTTTGTCACATCGGTTGGATGGTTTCGAAGTTATAGTTACCTACAGGAAACAGAATTGATCTCAAAGAAATAGAAGTGCAGTAGATAGTATATGATTTTTAGGGGGCCTTGTAGTTTCGTCATGTCTGTCTGTAAATGGAAACATTTAACAGAAGCGGGTTTTGTTTTCAGCAAGCACAAACATATGACACAATTAGTCTTTTAAAAACATTTTGAGGTTTCTAAGAAACTTTTTGTACATATGTCAATATTTTCGGAAATAATATTTCCGAGAGTTGCAAAATTTGCTTGCTTGCTTTATCTTTTAAACCCTATTTTAAAACTTACAAAGGTTAATAAATACAAAATAAAATAAATCAACATGATCGAATATACCGTCTTTGAATTATTGCCGAAAAACTGCGCTTCTCAACAAAAGGACGTACCTAAGCGCTATGAAGATACGGTCTTTTGCTAGTGCACAGATTTAGATCGTATTTCGTCGTCGATCGTATATCAGGTTCCGTACCTCAAAAGGAAAAAAACGGAACCCTTATAGGATCACTCGTGTTTCTGTCTGTCGGTATGTCACAGCCAATTTGAAACGAATTAAGTGGACCGATTAAGTTTAAATTTAGTATACATATATGTGTTTCTATGACCCAAATACAAACGGATAACGGTAATATTTATTTATAAAAAAGTTTTTTATTTCTTACTTTTTAGTGGGTTGGTTTGTAATTCACTTATGTCAACTGCTCAAATCCTTTCACAAAATATTGCTTGCCCCGATGTAGGGCCGTTAAATGTTGAGGAGTTCACTATCAGCTCTATTACATTGTGTAATAGTAGTATGACGAGAATATTTGAAATATACCTAAATCACTGTTGGTGTGCCTTTAATATTTGAAGAGTTCCCTCGATTTCTCCAGGATCCCATGTTCAGATCGTAACCTGATGACAATGGGACCAACTTGGAAGTATACCCTTTTAAACACAAAAATAATTTTTCAAATCGGTACAGCCGTCTTTGCGTAATCGGTGAACAAAAATACAAAAAAAAAAACTTACTGTCCAATTGAGAACCTCCTCCTTTTTTAAGTCGGTTGAAAAAAGGCCTTTATCCGTGTCTAGATAGATTCCCGTGATGATCGAACAATTTACATACTAATAAGTTAGCACGGAACCCTCAGTGCGCAGTCCCACATGAACTTGACCTGTTTTTTCATACATATAATGCATTTCTTTGTAGTAAGAGCTGCAGAACCCTACACTGAGCATGGTCCGACATGCTCTTGCCCGGTCATAAAACAGCACAGTTAGTATGGTCTTGAAAAAAATCTTGCCAGCCTGATAACAATAGTTTATTTATGTTAGAGATTAAAATTTAGTTTTAGATTAAGTATTTGTATTATTTTGACTACTATGACGTAATATTTTATTGAATTGAGCTATACAATGGTCCATTAACTATTGTTACATAATTATGATATTTTACAGGCGATTGTTTATATTTTATTGTAAAGTCTCAGTTTATGCGTTATATTTATTACCAACGGCGGCGTAAGGAAGTAGTTATTGTATAAAGACGAAGCCATGTACGGTAGTATTTTATAGTATAATACACAGGGTGTTATTATATATGATTCTTAATAAACTAATAACCTCCCGCTCGATTTTACTCCAGTAAAATAGTCTGTATGTGGTTAAGGTCATAACGCCAAAAATATGTGTTAGATGATTATGGGTTAATTTATTAAATATTTTCCAAAACTGATATTACAAAGTTATTTGGTGTAAAGTGTGTTAAGAGCGAGATGTTATTAGTATATAAAAATCATCCTCAAAACCTTTCTTATTGTATATTTAAGTTTTAATATAGAACACATATATGCAATCCATTTCCTTGATAATATCTGAACTCAGTAGTTAAGGTTAAATTTAACCTATTCAGTAAGCAGTAATTCTTAGATTTTGATCAATGAATCTGTAAGTCTTTCTTTAAATATTTACTATGATAAGCAGTCAACGCTTGGGGGTGTTACAATCAATTTAAAAAGTAGCATACATAATATTAATCTATTTTACTGCAAGAGAGAGTTTTTTGCTAGAGCATTGTAATATGTATTGTATCATTCTTACGAATGGTACAATACAGGAAAATGCTCAGTTTTTTAAAGTATTTCCACGTAATCATGTAACATTTCTTTCTGACTTGCATACACTCCCGTAACCCGCTCATGCCTTTGCTCGATAAAATGTAACACCAAAACGCGCGTTGATTTTTAAAATCAAGTTGTAATAAAACATCGAGTATGATGTTTGAAGTGTGGTACGAGTAAATTTAACAATGGCGATTGCTTGTCTGTTATTACTAAATGCTTAAGTATATACTCACATTAAGGTTTCACCAGTGGTTTTCAGTGCAAGAGCTAGGTACAAATATCCACCCACTGCATTCACCTTTACAAACTATCGCATTTGTAACAATAATAATAATAATATCTTGGGGTAACGATACATATCTATGCAAATATTATAAAGCTGAAGAGTTTGTTTGTTTGGTTGAATGCGATAATCTCAGCAACTACTTATACGAATTGAAAAAAAAAAAATGTTGGTTATCCCGTTTATCAAGTAGGGCTATGGACTACATATCATCACGCTACGACCGACAGGAGCAAAGCATCAATAAAAATATTGCAAAAACAGGGTAGCTAGTTTTTATATATATATTTAACTAGCAATGTCTGACTGCCTCTATGGCGCGGTGGGAGTGTATCCGACTGGTACGCAAGACACGGAATAAATAATCGTGCTCATCACACAAAGTTTTATCTTGGGTGGGGATTGAACCCGCGACCTCACGATTGGGAGACCGATGCCTTAGCCATTAGACTACCGCCGCTTATACAAATAAAATATTCTGACTTCATTGATATATTACTTATTTAAGTAGATTAATAAATTGTAGCTAACATCCAAAATACAAAGTACAAATTAATCAATCCAATAATTTATCAAAGGTCACACTCATCTGGTAATTATATTACCCATAAAATAGGTCATATAGAAACGTGCACTACTTGATTATTACACGAACTTTGTTGACAAGGGTTCTACGCTGGGCCAAGTGCCGCTTCATTAGCCCTCGAGTTTTAGTTTCAGATTGTACTAGTATTAGTGCTGGTTAAATAATGACCGCCTGCTATTGGTCAGTTTTGATTAATAGGTTGGTCGGAAAACGCAATACAAATGTAATGGTCTCCTAACTGATGTCGTTTACGGCGGCCAATCTTATTAGAGACTAGCCAACTACATAGGAGATATTATAGTGCACAAGTGTATGCGCAGACACTAGTGCACTCTGTAATCCCTCCAAAAAAAATGTGTGGCACTCGGGGACTGCCGCGGTAAAGATATTGCATTTTTTATCAACTAAAAAAACATTTTTCTTTTCATTACATTTCGGAGCAGCCCGTCTCGATCCGTGCGAACTTCGTACATTCGTATTATATACATAAGCGAACGCTCGGCCGAGCTACATGGTAGGCGGAGTGGGGGGTGTTAGGTTTTATTTTCGTTACGGAATTTCTTGATTCGGTCGCCGCGCTTAAAGCCCGCGATAAAAGCTATGCAATAGCTTAAAAACAATGTTTGAAAATGGTCACCCATCTATAGATGTTACTATCTCGCAGATATCTCGATCTGATCGGTTGCCACTGAGTCTATAAAAAGGGACAAAAAAAAGCACAAGCTGTCGTTGTCATTTTAAGGAATATTCCTTATATGACAACGACAGCATGTGCCTTTATTTTAAAACGACTTAAACAGTTTCAAGGGGCTCTCAAAGTCAATAATAATTTTAAATTCTTTAGTTTAGACAGTCAATAATAGTTAAAATTTTAAAATTTTCATTTTCACGAATTGAATAATTATTAGCATCGATCTGACTTACACTCACACATGTACACCGGCTATGGCACTAACACATTCTACCGTATTCGTTTATAATATTACAATGTGGGTGGTATTTTAGTGATATCTTGAAAAACCATCCAATATGTATTTTTTTTGTTTACCTACCTACATAATTTAACAAAATACTATTAAGTTTTGTTGTAATTTACCTACCTATTCATTATAAAGTTATAAACTTTGTTTATGCATGTTTCGTCAAAAAGACATATAAGCATACTATATTTATTATTTATCTCATTTAAGTGAACTGTACGGCTTTTATGAGATATAAAGAATTATATTTCTATAATAGAGCTAATAAATGGCTTTCGGTCATGTACATACAGTTATTTTTCTGATGTAAGTCTTTTTTATTAAACTGAGATATTTGTTATTTGTAAAATTAGATTAACGATTCTTTGAACACGTCACAATTCTAACAATAAGAAAACTCAATATCATCTAAATAAATAAATAAATTTGTGTATCTACTATCCATTCACTCATCATTTATGAGATTTATTATGTAGAAATGTAGAATGGCTGGCCGTGTGGTACCGGCTTAAGAATAGTACCATCCCATTTATTACCGTGGGTGTCGTCAAGGCGACTAGGGGATATCCCATCGGAAGACGGGCAGCAGCGTCCTCTGCGTACTTTAAAACCTTACTGCGATCGCCAACCCCTCGCCAAGCGTGGTGATTGAGTGATAATAGAAGGTCTACTGGGGAGACCTATATAGGTTAATATGTATGTTGTTGGCGCATTGCAAAGTTGACCAACAACATTTTGAAAGGACGTACCCACTATACCTTCAACCAGGTTATCTTGCTAACTCATAAGTACATGAATGTGAATATACGTCAACACGCTAACAATTTTTTTGTGTTACACCATTACTTTAGTTTCTCCCAAAAGAGCACTGCGTCACCATACATCACGTGAAAAAAACCTATTCTGTAAACTTTATTCGCTGTACACCATAGCCGATATCGAGCCACGCATTTCAGTCGTCCCACCATTTTTTTACGGCGTCTATACAAATTGGAATCAAAGTTTTGGTAGAATTTATTGCGGAACGACGCTACCCCGCCTACCAAACGTGTGAGCCCGGAACGCAAAAACTATTCCTGTATTTGAGATCACACCTTTGTGGGAAGATTTAGTAGCGGTCTACTGAATAGGAGTTTTCAATTAATTGAAGAGAATCCTTAAATATTTATCGTGTACCGATTAGCTGTATCATCGTTTTGCTTGTAATTGGATAATATATATATGAGCAAGCATAGGCGGATTCAGGATTTTATTCTGGAGTGCCCCCCCCTCTCCACCTCAAATCCACCTTTTTAGATAAGTAAGGAAAAATCATGAAGTTCATAAAAGTTTCCCATTGTAACAGAGAGTGACAGTCTATAAGGAGTCCTACATGAGAACATGGGTCTGGTTTATGCAATTGTTAATCTAGAATGAAACGGAAAAGTGCATTTACGTGTATAATTGTGTTTATTGTTATTATTCCTGTGCATAAAAGAACCAAAACCATAAATTAATTACATAACCAAGCTACATTAAAGTAGAAAAACCACAAACAAATTTAATTAAAAGCAAAAAAGAAACATAGTAGGGGCACTTATTACTTTACATGTCGCGAGCTCCAATAAAACAGTTTTACAACCAGTATTATAAACCGCTCGAGTTTTATGACTAAAATGTTCCCAATTTAAAGTTCTATCGTAAGCCGATGTGACATTTAAAATCCTAAATCCTTGTGAGTAGCCACTTCAATTTGTAGCTGACTGTGGCAGACTAACTTGTGCACGGCCCGAGGCGAACGTCTCCGCCCTCTAGTTTCATACAAATTGATATTTACGGTAATAGCATGAGTTTTTCAACGAGAAGGCAAAGTTAGAGGATAACAGGCTCAGTTGGATACGCTCCGGAATCCAAATGGGCAAAAACGTTGAGCTAAAGAAGTGAAAAACGGATCTACAATTTTCCACGAACGGAATTATTCAAGATCAATTTAATGTTTTACGAGTTAGCTTTGCAGTGTTGGATTTTGTAAAGAATAAAAGCGTCCGACGAACCTCTGTGAGGATATTACATTAACAATGCCACAACATTTTACCGGAACTGAGCTTTTGAGCGGTCACCTACTTATAATTTATTTGAATCGCAGTCATTATTAACCACGTAACGTGAATTGAAAATTCTCATTGTTATAATTTTTCCCAGGTGAAAGAAAATACGTTTGACTGGTGTATTCTGTCAAATTTATTACTAGAAATTGAATCAATACAATAATTGCATTTTTGAAACATAGAAAAATTTGAAGTCAAGAACAAAAGCCGTGATAGTTCTTAAACTATCGGCTATTTCGACTACCTCTGTGGCGCAGTGGGAGTGTATCCGACTGCTACGCAATAGGTCGTGGGTTCGATCCCCACCCAGGATAAAACTTTGTGTGATGAGCACGATGGTTTATTCTGTGTCTGGGTGTTATTTATCTATAATATGTATGTATTTAGAAATATATATTAATTATCAGTTGTCTGGTTTCCATAGTACAAGCTCAGCTTAGTTTGGGATCAGATAGCGTTGTGTGAGTTGTCCCAAGATATTATTATTATTATTATTATATGGCGCAAGCGAAGGCCTGACTCGTACAGGAAGGATAAAACAATTGTAGGTGTATAGAGATGGTTCGATTCTAGCCCCAGTTTGGCATACGGAAGTCCCGGGTTGGAATTCCTGGGTCTGGACTTAAAAAAAATATATCTTTTAAAAATGCAATAATTGTATTAATAAAGTAATTGCAAGAAATGCCTATAAAAATACTATAATAGAAATCAAATATTATAATACTTTATAGTCCTTAAATTCTACCTGCTCTATACTGGACTTACAATTTATATCAATAATGACGCAACAATTTAAGCCTGAAATTCTACGACGGCGACTTCTCAATAGATTTCCTGAAGCGCAGAAGCAAATTTCTTATTCAAAACAGACGCCTAAAGGTCAGCCCTTATTTACTACATTATCAACATTTGTTACCCTACACCTCAAGGTTAAACGGTTTATGCCTAAACCCAACACGTGCCTGTAAACATATCTTATTCAACCTCAACGTACCCTTGATATCAATAACAACCGTAGAATATATAACTATTAGATTCAGGTGCATGATTTTCAATAGAGGAACGTAAATAAGCGGGTCTACCGTCCTCCTACAGTCAGCCCAATAAATTATGTGGCGGACCACAGCATTCGAACCCCGGACGCCTGTCGAATTCAACGAGAACCAATTAGTCCTACTCGAGAATATTTATTTGCGGTTTTCTCAAACAAGTGGGCATCCGACACTTTAGGTTCACACACTTCGTGACTCGACTTCTTTATGTGATAGATGTAGTGACCGTTCAGCCAAGTGATTGCGATTAATGCCTTTTTCAGATGTTCTCTCTATTTGGCGCCACATTCATCGCAGAATACTTACATGATTGTGTCTTCACACCCTAGTAGTGAAAGTTTGGTAAGATTGAAATCGCAGACTATTGGATATCTTAATTAGCAGAACTGTTTACAAAGTGCTTTGGAAAATTAAAATCCTTTTAGCTAATGAATTTTTTTGTCAAACTTATCTTTCTTTTACAAAAAGAAAATCTCAGCAAGAAGTCCTGAAAAATTGGCTATGGAATTCTAATCGAATAAAACTAAATTATATCGACTGAACTGATCGCGTCACTGGTCAGTTTTGGTGATATTGTATTATGCGATATTTCTAGTCATCTACAAGAAAATGCCTACCTATACATATATATTAACAAAACATAAAATTTCGTTCAGCAAATCATTCATCTAGAAATATGAGACTCGAGGCAAGCCTCTCCTTCTTTTTTACCTTTAGACCGCCACGGACGTTTATCGAAAAAACACTTTTTTTAACACTTAATTTGACGCCCATAACGTCCGTAGCGGCCAATAGGTTAAGTTTATAATTATATCTGCAATGGACAACGTAACAATTCCCTCGTGTAGAGTTAACCAATAAGTCCTGTACTATCTCGAAAACTAATTTATGTTTACCTTTATAGCAAACCCATATCATGACTTATGTGTTTGAACCAAAGCTTATCCACCACATTTCTTATTTCAATACCCCTATAAATAAACGGGTAACATAATTCGATAACCGCAATTGCTTTTGACGTGATAACGTCTTATAAAACGATAACGGGTCACGTTTTGATTGGTTGCTAAGCAGTCACGTAGCAACGGTCTCGTGATTGACTGGTTGCTAAGCAGTCACGTTATTGACTGGTTGCTAAGCAATGCGAATGGCGATCCCGCCTGCTGATAGGCTGAAGTATTGCTGCCGTTGGGCGCATGCCCGGGTGTACTAAAGCTGTTACAGGTATGGTTGTTTATAACAATGTCATAAATGTTTTGGCGATTGCAGCGACATGCGATACAATTGCTAAAGAAGCTGTCACAGGCATGGTTGTTATACGTTATCACGTAAAATTTTGGACTTTACAGACAAACATTTTTTACCTTATCTCTATAGTTTAGTAGTACAGGGTCGATTCACTAATATGAAACGATGTCGGCAAGTATTCACGTGTCACGCACGGTAAACACGCAACCGAATATCTTTGATCCCTGTATAATACTATGATTGATCGTTGTTAGCACTTAGTACATTAGCTGCTGTGAAAATATTAAAGAACTGGCGAAAAATGTCACCTATTGTAGTGTTAGGTGGATGACCTGCCTGATTGTTAATTTTTCAGTGGTACAGTAACGAATGGAATATAGGTTGCTTGGTAAATAGTTAAAAGGGGCTTTAAGACACATTTCTATAGGGGACTAGGCTGAATTTCATTAAGGTAAGTGGACGAAAGTATGACAAGCAAACATTGTTAGAAACGAACGACGGTAGTTGAAGTAATTGTGTAGATAGGCAAGTATGTATGGGTATGTGTGCGTGCGGGAATTGTTTCAAAAACCGGACAAGTGCGAGTCGGACTATCCCATCAAGGGTTCCGTACAAATTAGTAGGTACATATATATTATAAATAGTTCAGCAATCGAGTCTCGAAGTTCTAAAAATAAACGGCCGTATTTTTTTATTACGTTAACTAAGATTTTTTTTCACAATTAGGAGGCTGTAGATCTTAGTATATGGTTTTAATTTCAACTCGATACCTCCACGCGCTCCCGAGATAAAGGGTCTTGACAGACAGACCGACGAACAGACAATTAAGTGATCTTATAAGAGTACCGTCTTCCTTTTGAGGTACGGAACCCAAAAAGACACACCGCTTTAGCTCTATTATTATCCCATGTAGCCTGCGTATTTTAAAAAGCATAGAAACAAACGTCAGACCTATTTTGTAAATTGTATCCTTCTTTAATATTATTATTATTATTAACATCAGAAGAAAATGTATGTCCGTCTTCCATATTCATCTGAAAATGCAAACCTACACGTAGATAAAGGATAACATTCGCGAATAAATTTGCTAAGCGTTTATGCTCACAGTTTTCCAAGTACTGACAGTTTTTTGACCCACATCAAAACCATTGAGATATTACTAGTACGTAAGATCATAATATGTCGATGATGACACGTGAACCTTTGCGTAGTCTCTCACACATTCCTCTATCATTTAAAAACACTAAAATTGAATTCGCAGATGACTATGCGAATAACATTGCATTGTTAACCCTTCACCACCTTCCACCTACTTTTGTTACACAACCATTTACCACACATCTGTAAGACCCTGGACTAAAATCGATATAATCTTTGTCAGGTTGAGGACCTAAATCTCACAATAAACAATGCGATTAAGACACGTAGCTTCTAAAATTCTACAATTCCATTATGTACTAATAAAAATTAATGGATTTCTTATCTGTATTTCTTATCTAATTTCTTTATTACATTAACGAAAATGTAACAACACTTTACTTTAATCGGGTCATCCTTGAAACAAAAAACTTAAAACAAGAGCTTTACGAAGTTTCTCTTCAATTACGTTTGTAATCGCGCAAATCTTGATTACGTATTAACCTCATTTGTTTAGCTAAAGTACGTTGAAAAGTAAACAGCTATTTTCTTACTCTGCTATTTTGTTTTAACCTAATTTAACTTTAGCTATTGAAGGCTCATTTTGTGTTAACGAAGTTATCGTGTTGGGTGGAATCATGTCGGTTGTTTTGTTACTGGCGATGCCATAACGCAAAATATTTTGATCGATGGTGGATATTAATATTTTTTTTACGTGATAACGTCTTATAAATCGTTGACGAGGTGCACGCACCAAAAAGTGTCACGTTACAATGGCCCCAGGGTCACGTTATTGATTGGTTGCTAAGCAGTCACGTTATTGACTGGTTGCTAAGCATCGCGAATGGCGATTCCGCTTGCTGATAGAAGTTTTATATTCTCTTTGACTGCCACAGGTATGGTTGTTTATTAAAAAGTCAATAATGTATTCTTATGACGTTATAACGTAAAATTATCGTCCGTAAACCGGCTTTACAGACATCCATTTTTTTTATTAATATGCTTACGGCACATATCCGTAGGGAGGCTTTCTGTTTTACTGTAATGGATAAAAGTAAATGTAAAACGATTTAGTTAACTAGTATCGATATTTAAAAGTTATTAGTTCTAATTCTTCATGGGATTCCATAAGGCGATTGTGAAGATACTCATGATAAATTGAGCAATGACAAGAAATGTGTGTGGTTTAACACCCGTTAAAAGGAAAGGCGCTATACGTTTATCATGTGTACCTCTTTGTGTCTGTGTGTCCATGTCATTGTAGTACTCAAACTTTTTATCAGTAAACTAGTTTCGAGTTGATTCATAGCTTTATTTGAGGTAAATCGATGCAGCCGTTACAAATATAGTCCATTACATTTTAGATTCCGAATTGAAGAAATAGTCCTTTTTGAAATTAGTTAAAAAGGGTTAGTCTCAACATTCTGTTCTCAATGTTGACTTGCTTGGTAGTTATATGAAAACATAAAATGAGCATAACTGCAATATACACAGTCGACGGATGCAACTCTAGTTGGAATGGCAGTATGGAGTGTGTATTCATTCCATATCTATTCAAAACATGGGTATGGAACTTTGTTAAAACTATGGTATTGTAGTGTCTTACCTTCCATGTATATATTTATTTATCCCCATATTCATTCATCGTATTAATTAATTCATGTGTCTTACTACTAATACACAATGTAATAGAGCTGATAGTGAACTATCATGTGAACTCAAATACTCATTTAACGGCCCTACATCGGGGCAAGCAATATTTTATAAAGTGATTTGAGCAGTTGACATAAGCCTATTGTAATTAAATTAATTACAAACCAACCCACTAAAAAGTGAGAAATAAAAAACTTTTTTTAACTTTTGTACCTAGAATAACAAAAACAAATTAACATTTTGAAGTTGGTGCCGAATTAAATAAAAACAACTATTCATGGCACCAACTTCAAAATGTTAATTTATTTTTGTTATTCTAGGTACATTTTATTTTTTGCTTTTTAGTTCCCTCGTATCTATTTTTGAAGGTAATAATATTTTTTGTAAAAAAGTTTTATTAATAATCATTAAAAAACCTTTGCTTATAAATTGAAATGTCCTTATGACAGCATCAAATATTTTCTACTAGTTATACTACAATTTTCTAGCTTTAATTTACGAATGTGAAACCTAAATATGAAATAGGATATGTTTAGAAATTTCGTATGCTTTTAGAGAGATTTCTTAATGGGATTTTTCCCATTAAGAAATCTCTCTAAAAGCATACGAAAAACGGGAAAAATGTCAGGGAAGCGAGAGTTCTCAAATACTGTACAGCAAGAAGTGCATTCCTGCAACCTATCGCTGATTTTTGAGGTTGCACCGCAACAGCAGCTGCATACTTTTCGGCGTATCGGCGCTGCATTCTGGGGTTGCACTGCTACAGCAGCTGTATACTTATCGGCGTATCGGCTCTGCACTCTGAGTTCCGCGTTTCAGCGTTGCATTCTGAGGATACACCGCTACAGCAGTTACATACCCATCTGCACCATCTCCTATCTAATCTTTTACTATATTACAGTACATCTCATTCCTGAATCGCGAAGAATCTCGTCTATCCTCTCTGTGTGATGCACGTTATCATATAAAAATGTAAACATTACTTAGATCCTGTGACGTTAAATTATTTCAATAAATAATCAAAAAGGGAGTCATTACGACAAAGAACAAGGGCAGCAAAGTGCTGATTATGCCCAGTTGCCTTCCCACGACGAACATAAATTAGGCTTGTTATAGCAGGCTCAACCTATTAATATGTAGGTCGATTTTCCTATTTTAGTAATGTAATTTCTTCGTTACTTAATGGTATTTGGCTCTGACAATGCTCACGGGAAAATAAGCTATCTTGGTAAAATTGTATCTACCTTTAAAGTCACATTAGGAGCTAACTTTAACGAATCGCACAAGGCTCTTACATAGAACAGTCGTGTGGAATTCGAACCGAAAACTTGGACACAACAATCGTATGCACAACCACTGCACTACAGAGGCAGTAAAATATAATATGTAATAAAATATAAGTACATATTTAAAATGCCATTGACCGTAACACAATGGTTTAAAACAAGTTGCCCACAACAAAAATACTATTCCTTCACTTTCATTGTAAAGTAAACTATTGATCGTAACAAAACAATATAAATTGTTTACATAACGAACACCACAATAGAATGTTACGGTAGATTTTTTCTACGAAAATATGAAATTTTCATGGACGACGTATTTTTATAGACTTTCTTTTTTACCATTATCGGATTAATATAAGGCAACTAGATTGTTCGGACGTGCTCTGGGCAGGTTTTGAAAAACCGTAGTTATGCGAGACTCAACATTTACCGTCCGATAAATTGGTATTTATTATTACGAGTAAGGTTTTTTTTCTGGGTAAATGTCGACGGTGGACCACAAATGAGGTCCGTACTTAACCCAGCTTAAAATGTACTGTGGATAGTAGGTACCTACTTCTAAAGCGTTTATTGAGGAAAATGTTTTGAAAGGAATTGTGCGTCCATGTGTATAATTCATTTCACCTGTCCATTCTAAAAATGTTGTTTTGACAATACTTTATAGGGGTTTTATAGTTATTATTCTCGTGCTTATTTCTTTTTTTGGGTTATGAAGACTTGACTCCTGTTTAAAGTTACAATTTAGTTATAGTAAAGTAATTTGGTTCTATCTTAATCAGCTAAGTTCTATATATAAAACTAGCTGTCCCGCGCAACTTCGTATGCGTAATTTTTCCCCGTTTTTGTTGTCATTTCTCGTCGCTGCTCCGCTCCTATTAGTCATAGCGCGATGTTATATAGCCTATAGCCTTCCTCGACAAATGGGCTATCCAACAAAAAAAGATTTTTTCAAATCGGACCAGTAGTTCCTGAGATTAGCGGGTTTAAACAAACAAACAAACAAATAAACGAACTCTTCCGCTTTATATTGTTAGTATAGATTAAAAATGTATTTGATACTTTTAGACGTCGACTTTCAGGCATAAATACGACTATAGTAGCTTGCCAATCGAGAAGTGACCAGTATATATATATTTCTTTTTATTTAAAAGCTGAGCCATAATATTTCATGAACGGATGCAGACAAGCCTGCACGATTATTTTTGTAATTCAATTATTTTTCTTTCGATACCAATTTTTATTGATAATTAGCTGTCCCGCGCAACTTCGTATGCGTAAATTTTCCCCGTTTTTGCAACATTTCACGTCGCTACTCCGCTCCTATTAGTCGTAGCGCGTGTGTTATATAGCTTATAGCCTTCCTCGATAAATGGGCTATCCAACAAAAAAAAAAGAATTTTTCAAATCGGACCAGTAGTTCCTGAGATTAGCGCGAATTACGTTAACTGGAGCCGGAGGTTGCAGAGAAAGTCTATACATCTTAAATAAATTTAATTATAAATTACATTAAACTAAAATCTAAAACTAGTGATAAATGGTCGATGTATGTACCAAGAATGAATCGTTCTTTATTAAAATCTAAAACTACAACTATGGAAAGACGGTTGCGAAATCGAAGTGGCGAGATGTGGAAATCACGTAGCGCTGACTCGACGCCTCGTGCCGGTCCGCAACTGCACTGCTTCGATAAATGGTGTCAACGGTCCGCCTCTTACACCAAAGCGTAGATAAATGGTGTCGACGGTCCGTCTATAACACCGACGCGTAACACCTCCCCCCGAAGAACAGCAACTATTTGTCAAGCGGAGTGGCAAATATTGCTGCCAGACCACTGGTGTTCATCTTACTTCTTCTGGTCGGATGTTCCGTCTGGGTTCAATAAGTGTATAGTTGGCCCCTCTGCAGTATCGATGTCTGGATACGCCTCTGGCTTCAGCTTCCGAAGATCCGGATATTCGTTGAAGGTGCTTGGAAACCACCCGGGTGACTCGCGAACGCGGATATCGATTTGAGATATTCCTAATTATCGCGAACCGGCCCGCGAATATCCTACCGACTGCGCCAATTACGTTAACTGGAGCCGGAGGTTGCAGAGAAAGTCTATACATCTTAAATAAATTTAATTATAAATTACATTAAACTAAAATCTAAAACTAGTGATAAATGGTCGATGTATGTACCAAGAATGAATCGTTCTTTATTAAAATCTAAAACTACAACTATGGAAAGACGGTTGCGAAATCGAAGTGGCGAGATGTGGAAATCACGTAGCGCTGACTCGACGCCTCGTGCCGGTCCGCAACTGCACTGCTTCGATAAATGGTGTCAACGGTCCGCCTCTTACACCAAAGCGTAGATAAATGGTGTCGACGGTCCGTCTATAACACCGACGCGTAACACGCGTTTAAACAAACAAACAAACAAAGCAAACAAACAAACTCTTCCGCTTTATAATATTAGTATAGATCAGAACGGTGTAGTTGTCAATTTGACTTATCTGTTAATAACTTGCCAGGTAGCCGTGAACATAAATAATCTCCATGTTAAAATCTAAATTTGTTCAGTTAAAAAAAAATGGTTGTCTGTAAAGTCGGTTTACGGACGATCATTTTACGTGATAACGTCGTAGGAAACCTAAATGAAATTGTATTAAACAACCATGCCTGTGAGAGTTTATTTTTTCCAATTGTAATTTATTTTTTCCAATTTTCAAATCCGCTGCAATCGCCAAAACATTGAGGACATTGCAATAAACAACCATGCCTGTGACAGCTGTAGTGAACCCCGATATTAGATGGCCACAATATTTCAGCTTCTCGGGAGCATGCGTTAAGCGTGTTTATACATACAGGATACAGGATTCGTCTCATCTGGTTAACAGATAGGTGAAAGTCGTTGTTCAGCCTCTCTTAGGCCGTTAAAGTCACTTCAAAAAATATATAAAAATAAAAAAACCCGCCTGCATAAAAAAGATGGAAACGAAGAAAAGTGCCTAAAAAATAAATAAAATAAAAAATGATTTATTCACTTAGGAAGCAAAATACTACACTTGTGAAAAGTCGATTCTACATTTTACTGGTAATGCCTGTTCGCAAACAATAGGTAAAGCCCGAGAAAAGAACAGGCAATAAAAACTCGTGGCCACTCTTTTCAAATTGCCAATGTTTACAATGTTTCTCTGTTTATAAACTGTATATGCAGGTAAGGTGCTGCCACCATTATATTATACACCATATTAGAGTACTGATGCAAAAAAAGAGGTCAATAACAGATCCATATTCTCTCTTGCTACTTGGGCTACTTCCTCATACTTAAGAATGTACTGTTGAGTTTCTGTTTCGTGTTTAAGTATGAGTGATGACAGACGAGAGTGTAAGTTTGTGATTTGAGCATTGAGCTCCTGAGTATGTTGGTCATACATCAATCTGCTGGCAACTATTTGTTCATGACAAGAATCAACTGTGGCTGTAGTTTTTCTTGTTTATTTAATGACTCGGTTTGGCTCTTAAACAATGTTGAAAGTTTTCCAAACCGTTTACATTTAACTTCAAGATTCTTAATTATTTTATTTAATTTTGAATATTTCCTACGTTTTTTATGGCTAAGTAACTTAAACTTATTTACACATTTAGCACCTAAGAGTTCACTAAATAGATTTTGAGTTGCTTGACTGTTTGTCGCCTGTATCGTTTCTTCTAAAGAATTAATAAAAAAATATATAATTATGTAGAGGATCTTCCTCTACATAATAATATAATTTTATTTTTTAGGCACTTTTCTAAGTTCATCGAGATTCATTAATGCCTCGAACTGTATAAAATTATATAATTATGTAGAGGATCTTGTTTCCATCTTGTTTGTGTAGGCGGGTTTTTTTATTTTTAAAATTTATTTTTTTATTAATACTTTTTATTGGTTGTAGGATGTAACCGATGTAACAACTAACTTTTATCACTACTATTGTCAAGTAGGCTATTGAAAATAAGAATACAGTCGGAAAGTACTACAGTCATAATCATGTTATACTTTTTTGAAATGCTTAAGATAAGCCCTTTAATTTGATACCCATATTGCAGTATTCCAAACAACTTTTTTTTCACACCTCTTTATTTTGACATCTAACAGCCACAATATTTGTTTTTTCAAACGTCACATATCAATATACACTTGGTCTTATTTGTATAAATCCGTTCAGTGGATTGTGAGATATCAAGTAATAAAGAATATTACATACATACATGTATACAAGATACGCGCGAAACCATAACCCTTCCTTACAGTCGGGTAAAAAGAAAAAGACACTGTCTCGCTCTGTTGATACACTAATTTCAATAAATTTAGATTTTTCACTATGTCTTGTACTATATTCATTTTTATACAAATTATTTCATTACAACAATGCCACCAGCTAGGTTTCATTTCTACAGATTAAATAACCTACATGCGTGGATTAATTAAATGTAGAGGAACAATCAAGTTATTAAGAAAATATTTTATGTATTAGTAAAATTTTTAGAATAAAAGAGTCGTAATTGTAAATACAATATAATCGTCACTCAAAATTATTTAAAAGGGCTTTTTAATGATATTAATTTAGTTTGATAATTATACCTAATCTAGAGTCTAGTTGAATGAACAAAGTTTTAATTTTCAAAGCAAAAAGGTATGTAATTATAAAGTTTTCTCTCTGTCCAAAGTTTTAGTATAATTTAAGAAATAACTTTTGTAACTTGAAAAATGTTAGTTAGTAGCCGCTTAATTTTTTTTTCACACCAAATTCCGCTCTTAATAAACTTAAAAGCTACGAGTAGATACTTCCTACAAAAAATATTTCTTCAAGTTTTGTTAAACGTAAACTTACTATAAATTCTATTACTGATATTCGTAACAAAAGCAATTCATATTTGAATGTATGGATGAAAATATTGACTTGTCCTGGACTGACTATTTCTACCAGTGGGAATATATGTTAGTAGGGATACTAGGAACAGGCGGAATAAAGTGCCTATTAGTGCTGCGTGGAAGTTGGAATCCAACTATTTAGTAAAACAGCGGTAGCCTAATGCTAAAGACATCAGACTCGCAATCTAGCGGACGTGGGTTCGAATCCTACCCATTATACGAGGGGTGATCAAAAAGTAATGATAAACGGATATTTCTAGTAATAACAAAATTCTGAAAAAATATTTTGTCAACTCCCTAATCCTTCACATTTTCCCTGAGAAAAAATGGTATAAATAGGACGTCATTTTTAAAATATACATTCAATATTAACAGTCGGAATGATAACATCAAAATGGAGAAACATGAAGTGCGAAACGTCATCAAATACCTGCGCTTGAAACAAATGTCCGCCAAAGACATTCATACTGACTTTGTGGAAACATTGGGGGACTCTGCTCCTCCATATTCTACAACTGCACGCTGGTGCAAGGAGTTTAAGATGGGAAGAACATCCACGGAAGACGAAAACCGCGAAGGCCGTCCATCCTCCTCCCTCACTGAAGAAAACGTCAAAAAAGTTCAAGATCTGGTTTTGGCAGACCGAAGAGTGACCATTCGTCATTTAGCTGAGAACACAGGCATTTCATTTGGTAGCATTCAAAGGATCTTAACTACCGAGATGAACATGAGAAAGGTCTCTGCACGTTGGGTCCCGAGAATGTTAACCGACAAACAAAAGAAGAAACGATTCGACATTTCAAGGACCAATCTTGAAATGTTCCAGGCGGATCAAGATATTTTTTTGGCTCGATTTGTGACTATGGATGAAACGTGGATTCATTATTTTGATCCCGAAACCAAACAACAGTCAATGACATGGAAAAGGCCATCTTCACCGACTGCCATGAAATTCAAAGTTTTAAGCTCTGCCGGCAAGGTTATGGCGTCTGTTTTCTGGGATGCTGAGGGAATAATTATGGTTAAATACCTTGATAAGGGAGCTACCATAACAGGCTCCTACTATGCTGACCAAATCAAAAGATTGCGAGAGGCCATCAAGGAAAAAGGACGGGGTAAACTGCGCGCAAAAGTTCTGTTCCATAAAGACAATGCACCTGCACACAAAGCTGAAGTTGCGATGGCTGCCATTCAAGAAGCTGGCTTCCAGCTGCTTGAACACCCACCCTATTCTCCAGATCTAGTCCCCAGCGACTTTTATTTGTTTCCTCGGCTCAAGGAACACCTCCGGGGCAAGTTATTTTAATGTATCCATTCTCATTACTTTTGGATCACCCCTCGTACTAACGACGTGAACCCACTCCTAAAACTAGCTATTGAGCTTAGCTGGAGGGGTTAACAGGATTGCTAGTAATGTGGGAAAAAATCCCAGACAGTCTTTTGAAGTATAATATCATTTGAATATAATATTTAAGGATGTTTTACTTTGAAGAAACATCTTTTGAGAGATTCTCATGTAAAAGACGCTCTAGCCATCAAAATGCCTGCGTAACAAAAGCCTAACAATGTAAAAACGCTGAGCGCGTTAATTCCAGTTTCGTATTATAATTTTATGATGGAAAAAAAAATCAAGAGCCTCATTCTTGTAGGGTATATCTTTATACTACCGTTTCAACGTCTTATTTATATAGAATAAACTTTTGTCTTACCTTTAGTCTACTAATCTGAATTGATACACGTCGAATATTGTTTCTTAAATGAACACAACTTTAATTAGGAAGTAATCCCTGTGTATAAACATGAACACACAAAGAACATCCATAGCCCGAACACATTGTGAATCACGCAAAGTGGTGTCCCAGTGTCCCGTACGGGGATCTATCGTACATTGTAATAGGAGAGAAGTCCACAACATGTTACCAAGGCCTAACAACTAAGTTACCAAAGGCAACCCGAACGGTCAAGATAAACCTTACATTTCAGGCACATAGGTGAGGCCATATATCGCTGTGTCACTACGTCACGGCTGAGTTATACCCTGCCCGTATTTTGGCCTGAATTGTTAATTAAACCTCACCAATATGCCACTCACAACAGCTTAATAAAATTATAGACCCAATTTCCGATCTGATTTAAATTGTTGGTGCACATAATCAGTTGTAGGATGTAAGTGACGCGATATGGATTCGTTATTTAGATATAGTTTGTTATATAATTTGTTTATTTCACCGTGATTGGATTGGCTATGACTAGTAATTTATGCGACGTTACCTTATCGATATACCCATACTTCCTACGTAATAAAAGATATCATGATCGTGACGGTCACATGATTAGAGTGTTTCTCTTTAATAGGTATCCGTGACTATGTTGTCTTAGACGATCAAGATAACCTTGTTAAGGTTGTGCTACGTTACCACTATCAGATTCTGTTATCGGTAACTACTTTTTAAATTATGTCACACCCCTCCGAACTTGGAACTTTAACCCGTTTCTCAATATAAGATTTCATTGGGCCATGTTTAAATATAAAAAAGAACACTAGAAATCATAATTAAAAGCGGATAAGGCCACGACTGGAACTGATCTTTTAAAAGCCGTAAGACATTTAATTATTGTTGCATCCATAAACCTAAAGTGCAAACTAGAACTTTCCAGATTCTACTGAATTGGGTCACTACAATAGTAAGTAAAGTTCATTTGTATCATTCATAATATACTGTTATTTTAAGGACTGTATTATTTCATATTTTATCTCGTTTGCAACGCTGCAGCTGTTGCAAGTTGATTTATGTTGGAAAAAGAGTGCCGAGAAGGGGATTGTAATAAGACGAGAACCGAAGAATTATTTAGAGAAGGGAGAAAGATGCTACAATTTGTCGGATTGTGGCAGTTTTTTTCCGTAACGACATAAAAATATAGGGGTGGCAAAAAATTGCGAACAGTAAAATTTATTTAAAGAAATGCCTACGTCCGAACACACTTTTTATATTGCTTTTAATTCTATGGGCCGATTTTCATTTGTCGTCTTGGGACATAAAAACTCCTTGTTTGAAAATAAACCAACCATTTAAAAATGTGTGTGATTTGCTAGATAAATGCATTATTTTCCATTTATGCAAAATTACCTAGTCACAAACCGGCAATCAAGTAATCAATAAGCGGAACAAACTAATCAATTACGGATTTTAAACGAATCTATTATTACTTTCACACGATGTACAGGAATAGACCTAAGTCGTAGTAGACGTCCTCGATTAGATTATTTTGCATAAAAAGACTTTGAAAATACATGGACTTTAAAGTATTAAATAACGAGACTAGTTGTAATGTTTTAACGTCATTTCGAAAAATCGGTGAATCAAAATGTTGTGACGAAACTGGCATGTTTTGGAATGAAAAATTCTAAGACAAACCGCTTGCTCTTTATAATGAAATTGTGCACCAACCTTCGTTGCTATAAAGTATTTTGAATACTCATTCATAAGGCGATAAAATATAGAAAAATAATTTATTTAGGCATTTTTGTTTAGGGTTTTTGCTGAGGTGTAAACCAACAATATGCGCAAGTGGTTCGCTGGGTTCATTCTAAATGATACCCATAACTCCTACGTAGCCCCCAGCGTAAGCCAATTCAGAACACCATTTACTTATCGCAGTGTTATCTTAAACTATCGACGTGTATCTCATATTTTGAGAACCAATGACTTTAGTTTGGGAGCGTGAACTGATCGCCTGCCATTACGAGTCCTGATAACGATGTAAACTTTGTTGTTTCATACCAAAACGATCCTATGAAGAGGTTGTTCAAAATTGTTGTTTTCATTTATAGGAAATTTTATAGTTTGTGTAATATCGATAAAATGAAACTGTTTTACATATCAAAATTGTTTAAGGGTTTTCATCAACAACAATAGTATTAGGGGTTAAAGTATGAAATTGCCTATTTGTACCTACTGAAAAATTAAAACTCGTATTTTGACGTGATAACGTCATAAATTAGTCTGACCGTCTGCAGTGTGTGATGTCACAGCTCACGTCCGTTGCGCCTGCTGATAGGCCAAGGTATTGTGGCCATCAGGCACATGCGTGCAGGTCCACTAAAGCTGTCACAGCCATGGTTGATTATTGCAATATCATCAATGTTTTGGCAATTGCAGCGACATTCGATACAATTGAAAATTTAAAAAAAGCCGAATAACCGACAACCGTTGGGGTAAACGAGTTCTTGAGTGGAGACCTCGTCTCGGAAAAACGGGCAAACGTAGTGTAGGACGCCCTCAGGCCAGGTGGAGTGATGATCTACGCAAAACGGCTGGCAGGAGCTGGATGCGAGAAGCCGAGGATAGAACAAAGTGGCGTGAAATAGGAGAGGCCTATGTCCAGCAGTGTACTGCGATGGGCTGATGATGTGAAAAAAAGTTGTCGCGGGCATGGTTTTTTATTCAATGTTATTAATGTTTTCTTATGACGTCATTACGTAAAATTATCGTCCGTAAACCAACTTTACAGACAATCATTTTTTTTCTATGATGTAACATATTTATTTAATCAAAAAAATAACCCATTATTTATACATTGTTGCTATCTAATCGGAAGTTCATTTATACGGATAATTATAACTCTGGGTATCTTGATTCGACAAACTGTGCGAGCGCAGCTTGTACTTCCAACAGGGATTTTTATACCGCGTAAAAAAATACTAAATCACGCAAAAAACCGGGCAAGAGCATGTCGGACCATGCTCTGTTTAGGGTTCCGCAGGCTTGAATAATTGCATCAGCAGAAGAGCGTATGTTCATGGCACCTACGCTCTTTTGTTGAGAAACGTTGTTTTTCGGCAATAACTCAATGACAGTATATCCGATTATGTCCAAAATAATTTTAGTTTAAAGTATTTATTAAGCGCTACCTTTGTTCAAAAGTTATGGTGGACACAATTTATGCAACTTTCGGAGCGATTTTTTCCAAAAATATTCACTGAATTATAAAAGTTTATTAGAAACCTAATAACGTTTTTAAAAGACCTATCGAATGAAGTACCACACGTTGTTGGTTGAAAACAAAAGCTTCTGTTACATGTATGGAGTTCTCTCCCTAAAAATATTTATTTTTATTATTAATCTATCAAACTAAGTAGCAGCTACTTTATGACACCTTTTCACCAAATTTTATCAATATTCATCAGGTAGCCTTTGAGCAAAATGCCTGTGACATACAGACAGACATGATGAAACTATAAGGGTTCCGTTTTTGGCAATTTGTCTGTGGAACCCTAAAAATGGTATTCAGTTAGAGCAAGGTCTGGTGACGTATGGTTTCTAACAGCAGCTCCTGTAGAGTTATAACGGTTCTTCGTGCAGTGTGAAGCTTGCGTTATCATGGTGAAAGTTAATTCACGAGTCGGCGTTGTTACACTGCCAGTTTCGCCATAATTCTTCGAAGTTCGGCACAGTAACCATATGCTGTTATTGCTTGACCAGACCTGAGAAAATTATAGAGACTAACATCATGAAGAGACCACCAAACCTTGCCTTTATTGGTAAGCTTTGCTTTAGGTCACTGTACACTGGGGTGATTGACCTGGGTCATGCATATTTTGCTCACAATTATCGTAAAGAATTACATTTTTGTCACATGTCACAATTTAATTAATCTAAAATTCCATCATTACTGTACAGATTCTACAAGGCAATGCAAGTTTCAACGCGCTTTTCTTTCTGCAGATCAGTCAAATTATAAAGCACTTATTTTTTGATATTATTGATTCAATGCAAATGAGTGCTATAGGTAAGGTAACGTAGCGCTACTTACATGTAAGGTAACGTTAAACCATGTCACTAATTCCTTGGTAGTTTGACTCGGAGCGGATTCCACCATCTCCTTCAATTCACCGTTATGCACATGTGTGGGCGATCTTCCACGTGGTTCGTTATTCAAGTCGATGTGAAAACCGTCTAAAGTTCCAAAAATATCATTAATAATACATGGCTTAGTATAGGTAACCTTAAAAATACATGCAATAATTAAAAATTAATATAATTCGATATCATCAGAAAGTTTGCTTGAATATAACATGCGCAACCAATCACATTTCTTCCGCTTCCTGCAAATTTACAATTCAGTACATCATTAATCGTTCATTTATTTTATATTACAAAGATTGTAATGCAATTGTACAAAAATAATACATTATTCATAGATGCCGAACAAAAATATGGCAACATCGTTTAAATAACAAGTTAAAAGAACCAAAGAAAAATACTGGACGTTTGAAGATTCGTATAAAAAAAGTTTTCTAGATTAATATTCAATTCAGTATCAACAATAAACTGAAATAGATCAAAGCAATAGAAAGCTAACAATAAAACAAATTCACAAAGGAACTGTAAATCAGGCAACTATTTTAGCAAAGAAATAAAACAGTACTCAAAATTACATAAAGAATTCCCAATAATATCGAATATCTTCTCGAGATAGCACTTCGCCATGTTTAATCTTAGAGCTTATATAAAATTTATTAAAGGTAAGGTTTGGTGAAAAAAAACGCGAAAGAAAAGTAGAATTCAGATTCTGAAATGAAATGAATACGGGGCTTGAGGCATTTCGTCGCCAATGAATAATTTATTTCAGAACTGGGTTTTCACAAAATTACTTGCCATCTCATTTGAAAGAGTGTGCCGACGTTTGCTGAATCGACTGTTAATGCTGTAAGTACGTATATTTTTTTTTTGCTTTGTATACCCTACACTGATTTGAAATGAAACTTGTATGAGGATCAATGATGAATGAGTTGATTATACTAGGGTCCTGGGGAAGAATTCTTCGACGCCTAAACTGGTTGTGCATCACATTTTTATGTAACCCTTTTCTGTAATTTTTTCTGGTAAGTTGTAAATAATTAGTAAATTTTAATTTTATTTTAAATTATTTTTAACAAAGTTATTTCCTAGGGTGATAGGATATGAAACATTTACAGTCCAGAACGTTACATTGCTATTTTAGAGAGATTAACAAAACCACATTTTGTATTCGTTTCAAATTCGAGCCTGCCAATATACTCGTTGCCTGCAGTTACTAGAAACTTTTTGACTGTGCGGTTTAATTTTCGCAAACAGTTAGCTCAAACGTTTGAGCTTTTTTATGTTTTGGCTTGTACGTGCTAAAATTTTACCATTCACACCCACGCAAACTGGGTTAATTCATGTAAGCGTGAAGGAATCACGTTAACCTTTTTTATTTATCACGCCAAAAACTCTGTTGCCACTCTGCCGAGGTCATGACAAAGTGGTAACTTTGTTATTATAAGTTTCCTAATATAATTACTCCTTTCACAAAATGAGTAATAAGTACTTCAGTTCTCTCAAAATTACTGAAAGCGTACTTACCTACCAAATATAAATAGTCTAGAGTAATTCAATAAACCACTTTTTTTTTTTTTTTTTTTTTTTTTTTTTTTTTTTTTTTTTTTTTAAAAACGACTCCCGCAGTAGGGTACAAGCCCTGTGTCGCGGGGGACTTTACAAACATACAAGTCACAAACACAAATTACACCCAGACCCGGAACAACAATTTGTGGATCACACAAAGTGATTTCCCGTGTGGGAATCGAACCCACGACCTCTTGCGTAGCAGTCGGACACACTCCCACCGCGCCACAGAGGCAGTCAACTTTTGAGCAAAGGTATCGATGTCAGGGACTGCTCATAACGAATCGCGTGATTGACATTTACCATTCATCATCTTTAATTAAAATGAGAGCCGAGTTTCAATATTGCCCAATACCAACTGAATGACAGCCACTCAAACCATTGCTCCGTGAAAACGATTTTCTTGCGATTTGAAGAACTTTCAAACACGCAAAAACTGGGTTTGGTTACTGCCTTTTTTTAATAAACTGTTCTTTGATAATAAAAATACTTAATTTTTTTGTTTTTATATTGATTTGGACTACATTTATAATATTTCTTATTTGTCCGAAACCTACGTTACTTATGACTTCGAGGTAGTTCATTCTAAAATCATCCAAGAATATTCTATTCTATCAATTACTTTACCTATTTTAAAAAAAAAAAAATACGACCCCCGCACAGGGCTTGTACCCAGCCCTGTGTCGTGAAGGACATTACCAACATACAAGTCAAGGACACAAAGTACACCAACAATTTGTGGATCACACAAAGTGGTGTCCCGTTTGAGAATCGAACCCACGACCTCTTGCGTAGCAGTCGGACACACTCCCACCGCGCCGCAGAGGCAGTCCTGCAGACTGCAGAACTGCATCGTGTATCTATAATGTAGTCTAGTCCAGTTATTATGTCCGGTAACTACCAAATTCACTTAGCTGTAAGTGCATCTGGTAAAGTTTCTAGGAAACCTGTAGCAGCACGCTAGACAGCCATCAATATAATATAGCAGGAACATTTAGCACGTAAACTATCAGCTCCGTTTACTAGCAACCATCTTACCAAACGCTCCAAATTGATTAGGAAAATCGGTCGAGCTTCTTTTAAATTCATGAAAGTAAAGGTATGGCCATCGTAAAATCTATACACGTCTTGAAACTAAGTTTCAAATTAGGGTTTCGTAACCGCAAACAAAGGATGCTCAGTGCGAATATAAATAAAATAGGCTCTTCGTTTTTATTTGTTGGTTTCGAGTTATAGGGCTACTATACCGCAAGCCACAATCTGCTACATTCAGTACCTACAAAGTTCTGGCGCAAAGGGAATTCTGTGCGAATGAGTTTGGCAGTCTATGGTATCGTAGTAACAATGTAATGTTGCTTCTGGGTCAGTACCCAGAGCATTAAGATTAAGTACTACTACTATTTTAGCTCCAATAAGTCTTAGATTCATATTGCGTTAAGTTACATGTTATAGAACAAATATAAATGAAATTGTTATTACTTACTAACTTTTGAAATTAATATGTAATGTTTCACGAGCGATTTACACATAGAGAACATATAAGTGTGACTACAAGAGCTAAGAATCGAAATAAAACAAGTTTTGAAATACTCGTATATTCAGTTAAGTCTTATTGAAGAAAAATATTTTCTCAAAATTTGATAACATATTTGCACAGTTTGAGAAGAACCAGGAAGTTCGTACAGTTTGAAATTGCTCACAAACTTGCCTTAACACGAGTAGTTTGTATTTCGATGTCACAATTACGGCAAGCAATAAAAGTTTTCTACGGGACGGCACGTGACGACGATACGTAGAGTTTACGTGTGACGAATGGACAATAATACTGGGTGTTGGTGATATCAGATTTTGGGATCACCTGGTTTTGGGTGACTTTATATCATTTGGTGTTCTGGGGTTTTTCAAAGATTATTATAGATTAAGTTCATCTGTTTTCTAATATTATATTGAAAAAAATATATCATATAAAATTCTTTGTTATATACCTACGTTTTAATGATTTAAAAATGTAAACTCGTTACCGCAAACCTACTCTGACACAATTACCTCGTATATATACTTATACACCGCTAGTTAGGGCTTTTGAATTAACAGTGTGAACAAAAAAGATGATATTACAATCTCTTCTAATCATCATCATCAGCCTATCGCAGTCCACTGCTGGACATAGGTCTCTCCAATTACACGACACTTTATTCTATCTTCGGCTTCTCGCATCCAGCTCCTGCCAACCGTTTTGCGTAAATCATCACTCCACCTGGCCTTCGGGCGTCCTACACATTTGCCGAGCCGCGGTCTCCACTCAAGAATCTTATAATGTCTAAACAAAAATTAAAAACACTTAAAATATTTCAGACAAAACTTTTGAATACTTCTTGCGTCATAGTTTGCATCAACAAGATAGGAAGTTTATTTCCAAAATAAAGGAGCACAAACGTATCAGATACACCATCCAGCAAGTGTCGAAAGCTGTTTACTCTACACTCTTTTCCCCGAAACAGCTTATTTAAAAAGATTTGACATTTTTTCCTTGAAACACCTGGTAGCCCCAAAACTCTTCCAATAAAGGCACGTGTTTCATCCTAACATAAAAGAGGATTGAACAGAATGTTGTATCACTTTAGGAAATGAAGCCACTTGAGCGTTTATCGGTGTTTTTTTTACTTTGATACGTCTCCAAGATTCGATGAACATAATATTATACTTACAAAGTTTATTTTAAACTTGTGTTTATTTATAAAAAGCATAATATTAGATGTATTTCTTAAAATATTTAAGTCGAAAAGTTTTGTAAGAAAATTCTATTATAGTTGCACACAAGGTAGGCGGGGGTGTAGCAAAGGGGGTGCACTAAAAATCCCATTTTGTTTTTTTAAAATATCGAGGAGCTATAGGTTTGAAAAACAAGCTCACAAAAAACACTTTTTTTTTCATCAAATTTGCACTATGTCATACAAAATTGATAAAAATTGTCCGGAATTAAAAAACAAATTTTTTGTCTGTTTGTTTTTCGATATTTTGAGAATGTTATCAGTGTTGCACTTACAATGATGACATATCTGATTGCATTATTATTACATAGTTATAGCATTTTCATATATAAGGGGGCTCCTTATATATGAAAATGCTGTTTTTTTTTTCTTAAATATTAACTTTATTTATCCATACAACAAACGTATTATTTTTGTCGTTTTTATAGGTGAAGATACGGAACCCTTAGTGCCCCGACTCGCACTTGGCCGATTTTTTTATTGATAAAGTTTTCATTGGTAAATAAACGATTGAAAAAGACATTTTAGGGTTAGGTACACGTTATATTTATCTTATATTTACATATAGTTTTTACCTTTGTTGTAAGTAGATACTCCTACTATATTGTACCCACTAAGGCTGATTTTGCTTTACCTCATGTTTCAACTTTTTGATAATACAATTTGCATCAGTCCTTTAACATGGTGTACGAGTATAGTAGGTACATTAGTCGCTGCACCTTAACCCCATATCAAGTTTATAAACATTCAAACATTGTCAAATTGGCAATTTGAAAAGAGTGGCCGCGAGTTTTTATTGCCAGGTTCTTTTCTCCGGCTTTATCTATTGGTTGCGAAGTTGGCATTACATATACATGTAGAATCCCGACGTATCACAAGAGTTGTTTTGCATCCTAAGTGAATAAAGAATTGAATTGAATTTAATCTTTAGTTGTCGTAAGAGCTACTAAGCCACAGGCGGTAAGAATATGCGTACTACTTATTCACAACGACTTGGTTTTAGGCTACATTGTTCGCAACTGACTCGGGTTACTGATAACATTTATTTAACACCTAACCTTTGACTTGATTTACTGCGAAGATGTAGCGAAGTATTATTACGTAGTCTAGTAGTTGTAGTGTAGTTCGATTAATTGAAGTTATAAGCTTATCATTGTTTTGTCTTATCTTAAGTGAACTGGATTTCTAAACATAAAGTACAATGGTATTGTTTCCAAGATGTGAATAGAGACGATACAGAACAAGATATTAAAAGAAAATTAATAAAAAATGGTTGTCTGTAAAGTCGGTTTATGAACAATAATTTTATGTACATCTAAACTTTCGCGTTTTAACGCGCATTGTTTACCTTTAAATTGCTTGAAGTTTCGACCAGGTTGCACCGGCCGTGGTCACAAGCGGACTGACTTTTAAGGTAAACAATGCGCGTTAATTCCCGTATAATAAATAGTTATAATAATTTTACGTGTTAATGTCATAAGAAAAAATTGATAAGTTGCTTAGTAACCAATCAATAACGGTAGTTCCAATTGCATGTCATGTCGCTGCAATCGCAAACCGCTGTTGATTAGCAACCAATCAATAACGTGAAATTTTTTTAGACATCAGGTCATCGATTTATAAGACGTTATCTCGTCATACTTGTCCTTATAATTAATACAAAAGAATAAAATGATCGAGTGTAACAAATCATGTCAGCGTAGTCACATTGCTTTTTAAATGAATAACGCAGCGTAGTATACGCATCCCCCCTTTGATTCAATTCGGGTACACTAGGCACCACCGCCGAAGGAGGCGGCAATTGCTTGTCAAAACACACCAGACCAGTCTCAAAATTCTCAGATTCCTCAAAAAAAGGTCATTCGGTCGAGTCTGGTGGGGGAAGCGCAAACCCTGTAAACAATACGTACCTACACTTTTTCCGTTTTCTTAGTGAAAATATATCCACACCTTTAAAAAACTAGGAACCTAAAAATTCAACCAGTTCCGCGACACGTATTGAAATTTTATTTTTTTAAATGTGTTTCCCCTCGATCTTTTTGCACGTTATGATAGATGTTGTAGAGGATTTGTTATCGTATTTCTTAAGTAATTTCCATCCTAACGCAATTTTTTCCCAATGTTATGCCTACAAAACAAGGATGTACGTTCACAGTGAAGCCAACAATCGATAGGCGAGCGTCGATGGGCAAATATTAGCATTGACATAATGACAAAACCACAGAGTCAATGGGATTGTTGGGAGTGCGGTCCGATTTCAGTCTATTGCGTACTTTCACACAGTTATGTTAGTAATATGATGGTTTGTAAACATAAAACGCTTTGGAATTTAAACGGATTTGTGTTTTTAATCTATACTAATATTATAAAGCGGAAGAGTTTGTTTGTTTGTTTAAACGCGCTAATCTCAGAAACTACGATTTAAAAAAAAAAATGTTGGATAGCCCATTTATCGAGGAAGGCTATAGGTTATATAACATCACGCTACGACTAATAGGAGCGGAGTAGCGACGAGAAATGTTGCAAAAACGGGGGAAATTTACACATACGAAGTTGCGCGGGACAGCTAGTAAGTTTATATGCGTATATTGTTGTCTGTTGAAGGATTTGTGATTCAGAGGAAATCGAGCTAATCAAGGGATGACCGATTTTCAGTAATGTAACCGTTGACAGTTCCTAGGTAAGTGACCGTTTTTAGGATTCCGTAGCCAAAATGGCAAAATGGAACCCTTGTAGTTTCGCTCTGTCCGTTTGTCTGTTTGTCTGTCTGTTCCTGCTTTAGCTCAGAGACCCTTAGCACAAGGAAGCTGTATTTTGCGTGGATATACATATTAGTTACGCCGACAAAGTGGTAAAAAAAATCTTAAAAAATCTTTTTTTCGGAGGGAGTCACACGTAAAGTAGAGGTGTGATTTTTTTTCAGCTACCCCCATTGAGTGGGATGTTGTTGGAAAGGTCTTTTAGCAATATTTAGGAGTTGTAAATATATTTTTATGGTTTAGATTTTGATCCGTTTGTAAAATATCAAGCCTTAAAGTGATTTTTTTTGTTAGAGTCTAGTGTTCCCACTTGCCAGCTAAATGATTGTTTTGGAGATACAATGAAATTAAAACTATCACAGCTAAGTAGGCTTCAAAAGCTTACGAGTAACAGCAGACTAAGTGAGAAGTGACAAAATTTTCGTACAATTGTATTGTTGTATTCAATTACTTATCTATACTAATATTATAAAGCTGAAGAGTTTGTTTAAAAGCGCTAATCTCAGGAACTACTGGTGCGAATAATATATTTTTCTGTTGGATAGTCCATTTATCGAAGAAGGCAATTTATAACATCACGTTATACGACCAATTGGAGTAGATAGAGCAGCAATGAAAAATGTTGCAAAAACCAGGACAGACGAAGTTGCGCAGATCAACTAGTATAATATAAAATAAAAACAACAGAAAACCCATTTCTAATACCGCTATTGTGCTGGATAGCTACGGAACCCTACATAGTGCATGGCCCGAGATACACTTACCCAGTTTTTGATTATATCACATCGGAGAGCACTAGGCATCAATCGTCAGTCCTGTGCCTAATCTATTCTGGTCGTGTTCTACTAATAGATCAATTAACAAACTCATAGAAATTTCTAAGTGATAGAAAATAGGGAAAATGTATTCTATCATTTGTACTTTGCATCAAAAATGTATAGACCTAATCATTCTTTGACTCAAATTACTTTTTAACCACAACCCCAGTTTAATGCAGCATCTGCAATAATCAAAAATACACGTCTCACTGAGCAACCCAAAAATGAAGTAGGTGTACGTTAAATCTTCGCAAGTCACGCTAATCATACACTTGTGCTGTTTGATTTTGTTCCACATGCCGTACCAACAATACAAAAGATAGGTAAAATGAACAAGGGGAAGAGGGTCGGCCACTGAACGCAACCTTAACGAATTGTTATTTTGATGCATTCATTCGGAAAAACAATCGGGGTTCGTGAATCGAGGGACAAAATTAAAGATTTTCTGTTAACGTTAACGGTAATTTTATTTGTATTTAGGAAAAATATATTTTCTTATTTTGCTACAATGAACAGTGTCTAAATACCTAATACAAGTCGTTATTTTTATCGCCTTTCAAGTTTTTTTGTGAACAATGTGTTATTTTTATCGCCTTTCAAATTGTTTTTATGAACAATGATAACAGCTTTTCGTCTTAGGTTATATTTTACTAGATGTCCCGCACAACTTCGTCTGCGTAAATTTTGCCCATTTTTGCAACATTTCTCATTGCTGCTCCGCTTCTATTGATTTTAGCTTGTTGTTATATAACTTGTAGCCTTCCCCGATAAATGAGCTATCCAACAGTGAAAGATTTTTTCAATTCGAATTAGTTGTTCCTGAGATTAGCGCGTTCAAACAAACAAACTCTACAGCTTTATAATATTAGTATAGTAGTATAGATTTAATGCCAAATATCACCGTCCAAGATGTTAGCAACCATCCCTGATATTATTATTTAGTATTGCGTTGGAAGATTGTTACCTTCTAACATTTTCAGTGTATAACGATGATATAATACATCGAGATGAAAAAGCTTTGAACTTGTGACTACTTTGTTATGTCAAGTAAATAATTCAGAAAGTCATACCAGTTATAGTAATAGCTATCCCGCGCAACTTCGTATGCGTCAATTTTTCCGTTTTTGCAACATTACTCATTGCTGCTCTGCTCCTATTGGTCGTAGCATGATGTTATATAGCTTATAGCCTTCCTCGATAAATTGGTTATGTAACAGTGAAAGAATTTTTCAATTCGGATCAGTAGTTCCTGAGATTACCGCGTTTAAACAAACAAACAAATTCTTCAGCTTAGCATATTAGTATAGACTAGCTGTCCCGCGCAACTTCGTATGCGTTAATTTTCCCCGTTTTAACAACATTTTTCATTGCTGCTCCGCTCCTATTGGTCGTAGCATGATGTTATATAGCCTATAGCCTTCCTCGATAAATGGGTTATGCAACAGTGAATGAATTTTTCAATTCGGATCAGTAGTTCCTGAGATTACCGCGTTCAAACAAACAAACAAACTCTTCAGCTAAGCATATTAGTATAGATAGTAGTAGTGATACTTACACGGCATTTCAAAATATCTAAGTCCTAGTTTGAGTTGACCTGAAAAAATTACTCACACAAAGTTCATTAAGATAGCCCTTGTGTCACATACCTTTCGTTCTATTACTTTCATGGATCTGGCCGATTTGGTTTTATCCGACTTCACCATAAGGTGGGTTATGTTTTTCGAGCGCACATGTACCTATGTAAATATGTATGAGTATGTCCATTTCTTTGGCATGCTCCACAGCCTAGACGGCTTAATGGATTTCATCATTTGAGGTGTCGTCGGATTCGTTTCAATTATTCTCATTACTTTATATTTTGTCCGTCTTTTTTTAATTAGACGTGGTTTTGTATTATAATAAATTACGAAGAATATTATACTTACATAATATTATATCAATTTTAAAATTCGATAGATCTTTAAAAGATGTTATCTATGTATAATTAGTTGATTTTGTTGTAAGTTTTGTCTAAATAGTTATATTTATTCAGTAATCTAGGTTAAGTTGATTTAATTGTTTACTCATAATATTATTATTTTTTTAGTTTTATTTTATTTTGTAGTTTACGTACTGTAAACGTTGGATTATTGTTTGGACGCTGTGGTCTCTTTTAATTAAAGGAGTACACGCAACGATTTTTTGTGTAAGCTGATTATATGTTAAAGTATATTCTTTGTAAGAGATCCATAATAATAATAAATAAATAAATATCGTTTAGAGTGAGGGGTCACTGCACTAATAGAAGATGACCACTGCTACTGCAACAATCATCGCTTTGGTATTGGTACTAAGAAGGATTTCTGTTTAAGTATAATAATAGACATTACACGAATATATTATGACGTTAAACTCTTTGACATCAAACTTTAGTTATCAAATCTCAGAAGAATCTTCAACGCAACGTAAAGAGTTGTTATTAAAACTACGGAAACATAAAAAAATATTTTACACCGAGAGAAAAATTGTTCCAATCTGTATAATAAAGTAATCGCAAGCGAGTGCTCTCTTCTGAGGTGCCAGTTAACGCCTTCAGGAGGGTTAAGTGAGGATAATTTCCCTTTGCGTGCCCACTCCTAATGACGAGCGGGAGCTCGGAGGGACCGAGGGAGAAACGCACCCTCCCCGAGAGGGCAACTTGGACAGCAATTTCGATTTTCTCGGTCTTGAATATTTTTTCTTTAATTATTATTTTTTCCACGGTTGCTAATCGTAACCTGAAAGGGTAATAAGTTTAAATTGGAGCCCAATTGTAAAATGTTTAAGGAATACGTTACTTCTGAATGTTTTGATAAAAAAGGTTTAAGCGTGCTAATTTTCTAATCTTATTTGCATAATGGCTTTTTTAGACAACCGCTTAAAAGGAGAATAAATACACTTATAGATTCTTACGCCGGTTTCTTTATTTAACGTTGTATTTGCCTTCATTGCTACAGTCTAGTCTGTTTTATTGTTTTAAAAAGTAATTTCATATTAAAAAAAAACTGGGCTAGAGCATGTCGGACCATGCTCCACTGAGCAGGTTTCCGCAGCCATTTTAATGTATGCGCTACATATGAAAAAAATCGATTTAAATAATTGCACCAGCAAAAGAGTGTGTAGGTACATTCATGGCACTTACGTCCTTTTGTTGATAAATGCAGTTTTTCGGCAATAACTCAATGACAATGCCTATATCTGATCATGTCAATTTTTTTAGTTTAAAGTACCTATTTATTAAGCGATGCCTTTGTGATTATTTTCATATTTTTTGGTCACACGGTTCAAAAGATAAGGGGACACAATTTAGCCAACTTTCGGGGCGATTGTTTCCAAAAATATTCACCAAACCAAAACGAGAAACCTTATAATATATTTAAAAGACCTGTCGAATTATTTGCCAGTCGAATGTGGAATGTTAGCTGAAAAAAATGCTTCTGTTACATGTACCTATCGAGTGCCCACTTAAAATGTTTATTTTTATTATTTAGCTATCAAACGAAGTAGTGGCTACTACAATACACCTTTTTACCATATTTCATCAATATTCAATGTGTAGTTTTTGAGTAAAATGCCTGTGACATACACCCGGCCAGACAAGCAGACTTAAATACTGATAGACATGATGAAACTATAAGGGTTCCGTTTTTGCCATTTTGGCTACGGAACCCTAAAAAAGTACACATGTGATTGTTTCAGTGAAGGCACAGAATTTAATACTTATTTAAATGCTTATTGTATATCATGCCAACGTTAAATATTTAATAACTATATCGTGGGTAGTAAATTGAACACGTGTCCCTTGACAAGTTGTCAAGTAAAGCAATTTGATTCAATAGACGCTCGTGTCCTGTGGCTCGAATACTAAGGGGAACTAGCTTGTTACTACCGATGAATTATTGCAGCTCTCAAACCAAATTCCAATCGAATGTGGTTTCGTGTGGTTTTATCATGTCTCCGGTTTCAGCTTCTCTTTGTCGACATTATTGTATTTCTACTCAGATACAATTGCTTTCCAATTGTCTATTATGCTCTTTTGACGGAAATGCCATAACTATGTGGGAGAGATCTAGAGAAAATGACTGACGAACAGTGATGATACGAAGATTACGGCTTTCAATCTACACACAAACAATTATAATGTAGATGGTGATGATAAAACACGAACATTTGCAAGATAACAAAGATATTTTACTAAAAAAAAGAATACGTTTTATTGATGAACTAGCTTACTTACTAACTTACTAACTGAATGGGTTACTGTGAGTTGATTATAGAATAAATTGGTTTTATTTAAATAATTTAATTAAAATATTGATTTGTGGTGTCCAACATATGAATAAGTTCATTTTAAACTATAAATATGTAGTATTAAATATTCAATGACTTTTATTTGTTTTTTTTGTGATCAAAGAAAGTGTATATGACAAATGTAACTAGGGTTGAATGAAACGTTACTTTACGCCGTCTAAAGATATGAAAGTTATAAAAATAAATAAATATTTGCGTGCAATTCACAAATGGTTCCGATTAAATATACACATAACATCACTCTACGATCAATAGGAGCGGAGCAGCGATAAAAAATGTTGCAAAAACGGGGAAAATTTACGCAGACAAAGTTGTGCGGGTCAGTTAGCTATAATAATAATAATAATAATAATATCTTGGGACAACTCACACAACGCTATCTGATCCCAAACTAAGCGCAGCTTGTACTATGGAAACCAGACAACTGATAAACATACTTACCTATATTTTTCTAAATACATACATATTATAGACAAATAACACCCAGACACTGAATAAATCATCGTACTCATCACACAAAGTTTTATCCTGGGCGGGGATCGAACCCACGACCTCTTGCGTAGCAGTCGGGTACACTCCCACTGCACCACAGAGGCAGTCTTAAGGCAGAATTATATGTTGAAGCGCCAGTGTTGATGAGCTATTAGTGGCTTAATTTTCGAATTAACATTATGGTAATCGATCATATGAATGCGGATACCTCGAGCAAGGTAAAGTCCGTTAACAATTGTAATCATTTCAAATACACACATGCTAATACTATAACCACGCTAACACTTTGCACACACGACTTTAAAAATAGTGACAAGTCTATCAGAAGACGTGTTCTCGGTTCGACCGCAAGAATGCCGATGCTTAAGAAAACAGATCAATTAGCGATTTAATAATTCTACGACTCAAAATATATGTTCATATTATAGACAAATTACACCGAGTTATAGAATAAACAACCGTGTTCATCACGCAAAGGTCTACCCTGGATGGAAGTCACACCCACTACGTCTGCTTCAGCAGTCAGAGTCACTTATCATTAGACGAACACGCCAGTCGAATTACTATACATTGTAAGTTACATGTATACGTATCTTAAATTTAGTTTGAAAGCTCCTAATCCTAACCACGTTGTAGTCTTAACCAAGAATATTCGAGAATTTCTAGGAATTAGATGCGGCTGATTACCAGTTCGTTACGCGAAGTGAGTACTGTCTGGCCTTCGCAACCCACTCAGTACCTAAGATGTTTGTAATCTAATGTAATTCCCTAGAATATAATATCAAATACTAGTCTTATCCTTGTCGTTCTAATTTTACTAATGGAAAATTCCCACCCTTTATATTTCAACAAGCTGAAAATTCGCTTGCAAAATAGTTAGTACCTTTTCTAGTAGCAAAGAATATGTGTAAATACTGACAATTCCATTTCAAATTGTCTATTTGAAATGGAATTGTCAGTATTTTTTATTGTGGGATTCAAAAACTTGGGCTTTTCGGCTCAGCATTCGAACTGGCATTGTATTATTCGATCCCGTGTGTGTGTGGGTATGCAAAGTAAAGTTAAATATAGTTTAAACAATTTTCATTACGCGCTAACTACTACAACACTCTCACTATAACAACGCTAACACTTTGCACAAGTGATTATAAGTAGCGACAAGTCAACGCTTCGCTTTCGATTCGACCGTTCGATTCAAGCTCTCGAGTAAGACTAATTGCTATGCTCCCAGCATTTTAAATGTCAAACGAATTCACGGTATCTACCAGCGGCCATGTCTACGAGATTCAATACACTTGCTATTTAATCGAAACAGATGTTAGGTCAACGGAAATTAATTAGCAATATCTTTTCTCCGAGATAATGTGAAAATTATATATTATATAACAGTTCATTATATATAACAGTTCAGTTTGCCGTTTATTTTCATAGCTCCTAAAATGGTGTTTCGCTTTAAGCGAAAGTGTTCTAAACTTCAAAATTTAAATATAGGATAAGTCACACATGATTTTCATTATCTCTAGCTGAACACTGTAATGGAATGTCCACATCACCGCCCCGTGCGAGATATTTGCCTTAATTAAAACTTGTCCCAGTCCACTAAAACGTGGAGGTGAATTTACTGGATAGGATAGTAGCGGAGGTACTGACATTTAGTTATGTAGACATTTATAACATAGGTTCTTATGTAAAGCAGAAGTAATATTCATAAGTAAATCGAATTTAGTACATAGCGTTCGCAAAAATAATAAGCAAAATGAAGTGAATAAGAGTGAATAAGAAGGACTGTTATCTATACTAATATTTTAAAGAGGAAGAGTTTGTTTGTTTGATTGTTTGTTTGTTTGTTTGTTTAAACGCGCTAATCTCAGGATCTACTGGTTTTTTGTTGGATAGCCCATTTATCGAGGAAGGCTATAGGCTATATAACATCGCGCTACGACTAATAGGAGCGGAGAAGCGACGAGAAATGTTTCAAAAACGGGGAGAAATTACGCATACGAAGTTGCGCGGGACAGCTAGTCTATACTAATATTATAAAGCTGAAGAGTTTGTTTGTTTGTTTGAACGCGATAATCTCAGGAACTACTGATCCAAATTAATAAAATCTTTCACTGTTGGATAGCCCATTTATCGAGGAAGGCTATAGGCTATATAACATCACGCTACCAATAGGAGCGGAGTAGCAATGATAAATGTTGCAATAACGAGAAAATTTACGCAGACGAAGTTTCGCGGGACAGCTAGTCTTAAATAGTTGTGTTGGATTCCATATATACATTTTTTTTGTAAAGACTTTTATTTAAAAATGATATTTGAAACTAAGTAGATTGCTGTATTGCCTATCAAAGCTACCAACGCGTTTATCAAAACGCGTCGGTAGGTTAGCGAGCCCGGTGCCTTAACTACTAAGCCATCGCCTCTTTAAATTGGCATCACTTAAAGTGCAATACCATACATTGTCTGTTAGTAAATAAAATATATTTTAGGATACTACTACTGTGCTAAATAAAAGCCATCCAGTGTCTGTACATCGTGGTAATCACGTTCGTGTCCAGTAGCCGAACAGTTTGTCTTACAACGGAACTCATTAAGTTACGAGGAATATCCAATCGGTGCTTTGGCTCGTTAATTGGCGCAATGTCAATTACGTAATAGCTCGTCATTTAAGAACAAGGATTGTCATTCGCATTTTATTCATACAGATAGATTTTTGAAATTCGAATTGGTTGTTCCGTTAATTGGATTTTGGAATACGGCTAGGTTGTTTTCAAATACAGTGGGTTGAAAAAAAATATTGAAACTTAGTATATTAATATGTGAGTTATTAATTATTCTAGTACTGAGAGTAAGTATGAAATATGTGGGACACTCAGAAAGTTTTGAGAAACTAAAAAACTAACTTCTATGAATAAAAAATATTTTAATTAAATCTTTTCAAAGAACACTTCACCAGCCTTTCAAAGTTTCATGCGTCTGAACCAAAAAATGTGGAAAGAAATTCGAAATTTGAACAATGGTATTTTTACTTTTAAATAACCTATTTTTTTTCAAAATACTTACAAGTAGCCAGTGTCCTATATATAAAAACTTTATTTCGCAAAACTTTCTGAGTGGCCTAGTAGAAATAAAAATGCAGTTTATTGATCGCAATTACTTTTTATACAAAATTTTAGATTTGTTAATAAATTTCAGTCGCTGTAATCTAAAGCGACATAGTAAGCAATTGAAAACATTGAATAACTAAAGCAAGTTTTAATATCTGCCACTTATAGATGAGGAGCCCAAGTAGCTAACTTGGATTTACTGTAGCGCGGCAGTTTAACATAAATATATATTAGCTCTTTATATAGTAACGCGCGTCATGGGCAGCCGAGCAAAATATTTTATAAAAAAAAAAAAAACAGATAGATACTCGACCGCATTAGATTATGATGCAGATGGTTCAGCTTGATATCCTAGACACGCTGATCTAATATTGCAATGATTATGTGGAAGGATTTTCTTAATCTGAGATTTTTTTTTTAATTTTCAAAAAGCCGTCCCGAGCTTGCGACTTGTCCGAATCATAAGTCATTTGAATGGGAGTTTCTTCTGGGTTCACTTAACATCCCAGTTTTATGCGAAAAAGTTTTTTTTTTAAGACCTGGCGCCGCCAAATCCCTATATATATACGTGGGCTCTTCAGCCACTACAATGATAGCAAAAACAAAGTCAAACAGATACTACGAAACAAACAAACCCCAACTCATGTTTACTACATTATCTAGGTAATAAATTACCGATGCACCATTAGGCACTTGTCCTAATAAAACACACATTTGTCGGAACCAGCAAGGACCGGACAGAATTTATTGACGTATACGTTAAAATTGCGATGTCCATGCGAGGTCCTATCCCGGACCGGAATAGGAGGTTGACGTATCCTTCCGGACACGGAAATATAGGTGTTTACTACTTTTTGTAACTGACGTGAATAATGTTAACAACGTTCGGTATGAAATATGCTACGGTAGGTCGCTTAAGACGTTTTAACTTTTAAAAATGTTATGTAAATCCCTAGGCAACTGGCATAAACGAATGACAATCTGATGAAGACTATAATGACGTTATTGCTCGTGCAAAACTGCGAATTGTTCGTGTGTCAGTTTTTCGAGCGCGACGACGTCGGTCTGATGTCAATGTATTCGATTAGAGTTTATGGCTCTTGTATTATTTCTTTTCTTTTCTTTTCAAAAAGACGTCTCCCGCAGTAGGGTACAAGCCCTGTGTTTTACAAACAAACAAATCACGGACACAAAGTACATCCAGACTCGGAACAACAATTTGTGAATCACACAAAGTGGTGTCGAACCCATGACCTCTTGCGTAGCAGTCGGATACACTCCCACCGCGCCACAGAGGTATTCATAGAGTAAATATAGAGGGCAGGACTAGATATCTGAAGTGAATTTCTTTAGGTACCTAAAGATCGTGGCTGGTCAACATGATTGTCTAATTAATTTTTAGTACCTACGCGTAAACATTTCGACGAACTAATGCAGATTAAGATTCAAATGTGTTATGCAGGTTTTGGACGCGTAATCGCCTTCGTTTCCCTCATAGACCAACTAAGTATGCACAACTAGTTGTGCCATCCTAGAATATGTTCCTAATGACACAACTACGCACAACTAAGCACAACTGGTTTACTACTACTATTCCTTGTAACACAACTGCAGTCGAGCGGGGGAAAGGGAATAAATACGATTATTACAAACCTCATAAACAAAAAACCTATCCAAGGTACTGAATTTCCTTCCGGTTGCTATTTTTTATAAAAAGTTAATGATATTTAAATAAATAAGGCTGCGTGTTGGGGGTTAGTCCAACACAATTTGCTAGTTCGAGGTGAATAGACACAGTAAGAGGGGAATGGAGTTTGATTGATACGACTGTTACGATTGACGGCGTTTATTGGACCGAATATAACATATAATTATAAAATATGATTATGTGCTAAGTATAGTTTTGAGCGCGTCAGCAATTACTCCGTTACTACCTAATACATATTACGAAATGTGCAACTTGCTTGTACATATTCGCCACCGAACTGTTAAGAACAATAAAACTGATTTCATCTTAATTATTTACTATCTACTCGTAACAATACAAATTACGACGTTCGATACAAATAGGTGAGCATGCTTTGTTTATTTTAGAGTGGCTAAGATTTGGTTTTGGTTTATCTTCGCTCCTACAATCTTCAGACTGCCCTCTTCGGTTCCGTTTTATCGAATTCCGCCTTGTATTGTTGCTTGCTATCGACTGTAGCTCAACATCTGGGGTGATTACGCGCTCTATTTTTCGACGACAACATCCCTTCTTCCACAGGAATACTCCGCCCACGACCAATGCACCGGCTAGTAAGAGTGAGATCCCGGTATATTGGTGGATATCGTGTGGTGATAGTTCGTAGTTTGTGTTAGTGCTGCTAGCCTTCATATCTTTTATTTCTTGCTTCAATTGGTCTATCATTGAGCTCAACTCTTTGGAATCAGTGTTATTGACCTCCTCTTCTGCTGGAGTAATATTAATTAAGTGGTTAACGTGGTCAATTTTAGGTATGAACACGGCAGAACTGATATTCAGTTGATTTTGATAAATTTTGTGGGGAGCCAAAGTGAAATCTTTTCCTTTCAAGATACAATTTGGCGCAATCGAGATGATTCCTCCTTTGCTGAGTTCTTGGATTTTTAGATCTTCCCCACAAACGATGCTGACTGTGTATACGTCACAACAAAAAAACAGAAACTGAGTCGGTGTATTTAACGACTCCCATTTGTTTTGGCACACTGTTCGTTGAACTGCGCACTTTTTCGTCTCAAAATCTGATTTACAAAGATTTTGATTATTGTTAAGATGATAGACCGGTTTCTGCTGCGGACACAAATATGTTTCATCGTTTAATGTGCACATAGCTAATTCTTCGTGACTCATTGGTAGGTAAGTATCTTCCCCAATGTTTACCGCAATGTAATTTGATATCGGGATTACGGTTACCATACTTTTATCTATTTGCTGTGGGACCGGTATTATTTTATATAGTTTAAAATTATCTCTGCTTACTAGCGGAAACATGATTTCAAAAAGTAAATAATTTTCCGTCATTCTGGCCTTAACTTTAATAAGTTTGTATATTTTCCTCACATCATTTTGTACATTATTGATAGGTAAACTAACTTCTTCTGAGACTTGTCCAGCTATAATATTTAACTCATGGAGCAACTGTTCTGGTGTTAATAAATGCAATTGAAATTGTCCATGATATATATCCGTTAGCGCATCTAGTAAGTTATCTTGTGTCGCTTTCAAACTGTGCACTAAGTTGCTTGCTAATAAGGATAATAATGTGAAATCTTGCATTGCCGCTAAGTTGTCTATTTCTGATTGCAATACCTTGTTCATTTGCTTGATTGATATTAATTGTTTATTTATATATTTATGATGTGTTTGCATGATTTCTATAGTTCTTTGTAATAAGTTCGATTGTGCTTCAACTACTGAAGTTTGTTTTTTCCATAAATCTGCTAGATGTGCTTGGTTTCGTCTCACCAGCGCTATGTCTTTGGAATACTGTTCGGCGAATCGCTCGTCCAACACACCAAACAAGCTGTTAGCTATATATCCGACCCCATCTATAAGTCCGCGACGCCGTCTGGCGCGCGGGGATTGCCCACTAAACTGCTGCGTCAATAAAAGATTATTATGATATTGGAGCTCGTTATACTCGTGCCGTAATTGTATAACTATCATGTTACAGTCATTGTTTCCCGATGTACTACAAGTGCTATTTAAATGATTAATTAATTTGTTGTATGCATTTACTCCTTCCCAGTATGGCGACATATCATAGTATGCGATAAGCTTCCATTGATCTCGTACTAGTTTCATATTAGCAATTTTATCAACATATAATCCTTGCGAAGTTTTTAGTTGCGTTATATTAAATGACGCTAAAGAATTGCTGATCAAGGACATAAATAAAATAAAGGGAATCGCCATAGATAAAAAGTTGTTAGTAAGAGATGACCTCTTCTTCGAATTTTTGTTTTCTGCTTTCTCCTCTATCTGTTTTGGTCTATCCTCAGTACTTTCTGCTATTGGTAAGATAGACAGCTTTACAATTGGTCTCTTTAAGATCCCGCCTTTTGTCTTCAGTGACACTACTCTGACTAAACCGTCTGATCCTGGATGTAGCTCTATGACCCGTCCCATCATCCATTTACCGGGAGGTAAATTTTCATCTTGTATCGTTACCAAATCTCCAACCTTCATGTTATCCTGCTGTTTACTCCATTTGTTCCTAACTGATAATTGCGTAAGATATTCTGTTTTAAACCGCTTCCAAATATCTTGAGCTAGCTTGTCTGTTAAATACCATCTGCTTCTAGCATCCTGTTCTGTTTCAATGACGGTTGATCCTGCCCTTCCAGACAAGAAATGTGCCGGAGTTAAGACATCCAAATCGTCTACATCTTCTGATAATGGACACAATGGTCGTGAATTTAAGCAAGCTTCGAGCTGTGCTAGCATTGTGCTAAACTCTTCAAAGGTTAGCTTCTGCTCACCTACGACTCGTTTTAGGTGGTGCTTAAGGCTACGTATCGCTCTTTCCCACAAACCCCCTGCATTTGGCCAAGATGGTGCGTTGAAGTGCCATTCGATATTTAGCTCTGCTATTTCTTTAAAAAATCTTTCATCAAGTCTGTTTTTGAGATCGTAGAATTCTTCCTGCAACACACGATTCGCTCCCACAAAATTTGTCCCGTTGTCGCTGTATATATGACGGGGAGCTCCCCGTCGTGCGGACATTCTTCTGAGAGCTGCTAAAAATGCTGTACTACTGAGGTCTGAGACAAGTTCTAGGTGGACGGCTTTCGTTACCATACAAATGCATAATGCCACATAGCCCTTACATGTCTTAATTCCCCGTCCCATACTGGCCTTAACCTCCACATAGCCAGTGTAGTCAACACCTGTGTGATAGAACGGAGATGCTGGATTGACTCTTTCTGCTGGTAAGTTCCCCATTAACTGGTATTGCTGTTTCGGATCATGTTTTCTACATGTTACACATTTTCTAAGTGCCTGTTTAACCGCTTGAATACCCGATATGATCCAATACTTCTGTCTCAAGTTCGCTAAAGTTAAGCGAGGGCCACCGTGATAGGTTAATTGGTGTGCCTGCTCGATCAATAACTTTGTTAAAACACCACTGTGAGGTATTACGATTGGAAACTTCATATTGCTATTTAGTTGAGCGTTTTTCAAACGCCCACCTACTCTTAGGATTCCATCTATATCCAAAAAAGGATTTAATTTTAACAATCTGCTCTTATTGCCCCAACTGCTATGTTTTCTATAATATTCGATGTCTTCTGCAAATTCACAGCGCTGTACATATTTTATTATAAATAATTTGGCTTGTTTCAATTCATGTAACGTGATATATGCCTGATTCTGCTTATATTCGTCTTTGTTCCATTTAATCGACCTTATTGCGCGTAAAATCCATGCTAATATTCTTGTAATTTTTATAATTGAACTATGTTTGTTCAATAATAAGGAGATAATGCTTTCTTCACTGCTTTTTTGTATAAAGTTCACCTCATTATTTTTGCGCTCTTCACTAGTAGAGTATATCGCTTTTTCTTCCATATTACTATCTGCTTTTAAGGACTTTAACCACTCCGGTCCCTGCCACCAGAGTGTATTGTTTGTTAATTGCGACGCCAAAAGTCCTCTGCTCGCCGCGTCTGCTGGATTTTCGCCTGATTTGACGTAGCGCCAACGTGTCGGTGCTATAATTCCGGTTATAGTTCTTACTTGGTTCGCCACGAACGTTTTCCATCGATTTGGTTCTCCTTGCAGCCATCCAAGAACGACCATGGAATCTGTCCAACCATAGACTTCTATCTTGTGCTTGTCTAAACAGTGTACTACTTTATCCATCCACTTGGATAGTAAATGTGCTCCACACACCTCTAATCTTGGCAATGAAATCTGTTTATTACTGGGAACTAATCTAGTCTTAGATCCGATTAAAACCACTGATACTACGTTGTTGTTTCTGATAATTCTTGCATAAATTACGCCGGCGTATGCTTTGAGTGATGCATCACAAAACCCATGCAGCTCTATAATATCTCCCTGTTGATACCCAATCCATCTAGGTATTTCACATTTAGTTAGGTGAATGGTATCTGTTTTAATTTTAATCCATTCTGTCGTTATATCTGTTGGGATTATGTCGTCCCATTGTAAATTTGCTAACCATACTCGTTGAAAAAGTAGCTTTAACTTGGTTGCTAGAGGGGCCAGCCACCCTAATGGATCAAATAACTTAGATATTTCGGATAGAATTTTTCTTTTTGTGTAGTTTATCTGCTTGTCATCGAAATCACATTGAAAAGTAAACTTGTCTAGCTGTGAATTCCACCGAATACCTAACGTTTTTGAAGTACTGTCTGCTTTAAAATGAAATATAAGTTTCTGCTCACTTGTTTTACTTTCAATGCCTTCCAATATTTTTGGTTCATTCGATACCCATTTCCGCAACGTAAATCCGCCTAATCTTAAAACCTGATTGATATCTGCTATGAGCTGCTTGCTGCTTTCCAGTTCATGGCACGAATGGATCAAATCGTCCATATACATAGACTCTTCTATAACTTTAGCTGCTTCTGGATACTTTCTGCTTTCGTCGGTTGCCAATTTTTTCAATGTCATCATAGCTAGGAACGGCGCCGCTTTTAATCCATAACTGACGGTGGTCAGCTGATACGATTTAATATGTTCCTCTTTTGTTCCTCTCCATACTATCTGTTGGTACTGTTGATCATCCTCGTATACTGTAATTTGGCGATACATCTTTTCTATATCGGCTGTGAAAGCGTATCGATATTGTCGCCACTTTATAATCAACGCTTGTAAGTCTTTCTGTAAATTAGGTCCTTTGTACATAATGTCGTTCAGGCTATACCCAGTCGATGTCTTAGCTGAGGCATTGAACACCACTCTGAGTTTCGTGGTTGATGACTCAGCTCGCTGCACTGCATGATGAGGCAGAAAACATGACAACTTTTGCTCACTGCTGTAAAACTGATTACCCTGATTCACCTTAGACGGTATCATATGAGATAGCTCTAAATATTCGCTGATAAAAGCTTTATACTGCTCCGCTAAATCTGTTTGCTTGTCAAATTTCTTTTCTAAATTTCGAAACTGCGCTACAGTCATGCCTTTTGACGATCCTAATTTGTTCTGCATATTCTGTTTAATTGGTAATTTTACTACATATCGCCCATCTTGACGACGTTCGGTAGTAGCGAGATAAAAGTCTATGCACCTCTGATCTTCTACTGATAATGTTGATTGTTCTTCAATGTCCTCCACCTCCCAAAACTGCTGAATATTATCCATGTTGTTTAACACCACATTACAATGATATGACTGCATTCTGCCGAAAATAATCCAACCTAATTGAGTTTGCTCTGCTAATGGTTGATATGGTTCCTCCCCTCTGCTAATGCCTCCCATTTTGATTAAGGCATAAATATCTGACCCCAGAAGTACATCGACTGGTCGGCTTACGTAGAATTCTGGGTCCGCTAAGTTGACGTTACGAATAAATGACCAAGACGGTTTATCAAAGGTTACATTCGGCAGTCTTTTCAATAAGTTGTTCATAATTAGTACATCTGTACTAAACGTGAAATCAATATACATTGATGAACATGTGATACTAATAATGCCTTTAGAATTATTTGCCTTCTGTCCAATACCATAAACAACACCTCTACAGAATGTTCTCTTCACTCCTAATCTTTGAGCAGCGTTCTCCGAAATCAGGGAGACTTGAGACCCTTGATCAACAAGCGCCCTTAGGGTATGACACGATCCATCCCCTGCTGTAACTTTTATCAAAGCTGTGGCTAATAATATTTCGGCTGAGCTCCCAGTTGAAGGTGACACGTGTAAATTATTTCCGACGTGTTCACTTGATTTCGCAATCGTTTCGTGCACGTGCGGTGTCAATTTCGCTTTGACCCATGCATCGTGTATCAAGGAATTGTGTTTTCCGTTGCATTTTCGACATCGCTTTGTAGAAATGCATTGTTTGCCATTATGATCAAATAAACAATTAAGACATAATTTTAGCTCTTTCGCTTTTTTCAACTTTATTTCACTAGGCAAAGAGTTGAAATTTTTACAATGGAACAGGCTATGTTCTTCGCTGCATAATGGACATTTTATAGAGGTCACCGGAAACGATTTGTTAATAGTTTTATTATGTGAATAATTATACGGTTTCTTTATGAATTCATGCGATTTATTTTGATTGCTCTGCGCTGGTTTTATGGATATTTGGTCTTGTTTTCTACGAGCTGATTCCAAGCTGGTAAATTTGTTTTCTAAATAAGATAGAAAGTCGTTCAAAACGGGTAGATCCCGTGGATTTTTTAGGGACTCTAAGTAATCGCTATATGTGTCACTGTCCAGTTTCTGTGATAATATATGGACCAAAAATGGATCCCATGTCGACACGTCAACTTCTAAATTCTCAATAGCATGAAGTGTTTCCAGTGTAACGTCATGCATCTTTTTTATTTGCGCTGACGACTGCTGCGTTACGTTAGGTAATCCCAATAACGTATTCAAGTGTGCTGTAAATATAAGCTTTTTATTGTTATAACGGTTTGTGAGAATCTCCCAACAGGCCTTGTAATTATCAGAGCTTATATGCAGATGCTGAATAAGCCTCTCGGGCTCCCCACGTAGTTTCCCTTTTAGAAATTGCATTTTCTGCGCTAGTGATAGTGAGGGATTGCTATGGACTGCCTCGTTGAATAGATCTTTGAACGACGTCCACTGCTGATAGTTCCCAGAGAAAATCGGTATTTCTATTTTGGGAACTGATTTTTCTCTGTGGGATACCGACCACAACTTCTTATTTACTGCTTTTTTAAGGTCGTTGAATATTTTTTCATGTCTGCTGAATTGACCTTCGTATTCCTCTTCATCTCCGTTCTATTCCATATAAATTTCCCAATGAAGAGTATCTATCGCTGTCCAACGAGACTGCAACTCTTTCAATACGTCTTCGAACTCCCATTTCTCGCTAATGTTCTCTATCTTAATGCTGTTTGCTGTTCTCGTAAACGCCTTAAAATTTACCGACTGCTTTCGTAATAACTCATCCAATTTGCTCAAGGAACCTCGAGATTCCATTCGCCGGGATGTACTTGCTTCCGGTTCCCTAACCTTTAATATTTCCCCTTGCGGGGGTTCCTCCAGAACCAATTCCTTATTTCTCCCTACGGTAGACACCGACGGCCTACCTTCCGCTGCTGCTTGTTCTCGTCTCTGCTTATTGATCAACTCTAGAGTTGCTATATACGTTGCCTTTGTCTGCTCATACATCTTATTCGTAAAATAAGGATGTTCTTCAACACCAAGCTCATATATGCTCATATGATTGCTCTCAAACTCCTCCCAGTAACTCTGTACTATTTCTAAACGCCTCTTAAAATACTCCTCTGTTCTCCTGTCTATCCCAGCTTTTTGTAGGTTCGTTATAAATTTATTGATAGCCTCTGCAATCTGCTGCTGATTCATGTATAAATCCTCCATCTTTAATGTTTGGTAAAAAATATGGAAAGATCTTACTTGAAAACTTCAATGCTGCTCTTACACTGTACCCGTCGTTCCTGCTGCTTGCTTTCTGCTGCTCCCTGATAGCTCGAAACCACCAAGTCACTGCACGTGTACTTTTTGCTTAGTCAAGACCACGTTGTCAGTCACTAAACGATTTTAAACTGTTATAGTCCACAACACGCGAGGTCCAAACCGATAGACCGATTATTACCGATAACCGAAGTTCCAACGCGCGCTAGGTCCAAATTTCTCGAAGGACCAATATGTTGGGGGTTAGTCCAACACAATTTGCTAGTTCGAGGTGAATAGACACAGTAAGAGGGGAATGGAGTTTGATTGATACGACTGTTACGATTGACGGCGTTTATTGGACTGAATATAACATATAATTATAAAATATGATTATGTGCTAAGTATAGTTTTGAGCGCGTCAGCAATTACTCCGTTACTACCTAATACATATTACGAAATGTGCAACTTGCTTGTACACTGCGTTTATTCATTTAACATGTAAATGAAAATGTAATTAATAATAACAATAAAATAAATTAAACATTTTGAAGTTGGTGTCAAATAAAACAAGAAAACATATCCAACGTAGTGAATCTCCTTCCGGTTGCTATTTTTTTTAAATACCATTAACACATGTTGTTTAAAAGGCTACGATCATTTAACATGTAAATGGAAATATAATAAATAATAACTTCTTTAATTGCTTAGCATGATGTTTAAATTATGTTTACTTGTTGTGTACCTGGGAACTAATATTCATTATACGTTCGTAAACTTTCGCGATTTGTACACAATAAAGAATTTTATAAGCTGCGGGTCTTAATCGCGTAAATATTTTATTTTAAGGCTAAATACCTTTGTTTATTGCCCGACGTTTCGACCGTGTCACGGCCGTTGCAAAATTCTACTAATATTCATTGACAATAATGAAGTTGTGAATATGAAACGATTTTTGAAAATTATTCCTGTTGACACAACTAGTTGTGCATACTTAATTGGTCCAAGAGGAAAACGCGGACGCTAACCATTATAATCCAGATTGCCATTTCAACCAGTCACAGGCTATACCTTTAAACAGACTATAACACATTCAAAATGACTATAACCATTTTAAACGTGTTATTGGACTGAGAGAGTCCTTTGTTAGAGTAATTTGCCCAGAAAAAGCTTTATTAAGAGTTATAACCGTTATACAGCACATACACTTACTGGACATTTAACGTAGAAACTAATTGGTATTCGGTGTATGAAGTTGGCGCTTTATTCAAAAAAGAATCTGTTTGTAAGAATAATTAAAACAAACGCTACATAAAACACGTAATTTCCATTTGTAATGCTACACGAGTGCCTCTGTAAAGTATTTATATGAAAAACAAACGAATTCGTGTACATAAAATTATGCAGGTAAAAGCATTTCATTTTAATTAGCTTAATAACCTTTGACTCCGGTCGTAATAGTAGCGTTTTGTAAATTACAAATACTGTGTAAAACCCTAATACAATAAAAGCTTGGTGTTAACAAATCACACCGAAGTGAGGACGACATTAAACGAGTGCGAAATATTAATTTTAATATATTCAGAGTGTAAGCCCGCTTCGGCCGCGGCAGTAAATTAAGTAAGCGGAAGAAAGCTCATTTATTTTTGGGCGGATGCGGCGAAATTCACATCCGCGTTAAATACACAACCCTACAAAACGCGCACTTTCTCGTTTCGAGTATTTTCTGTTAAAATTTAATTTCTCGCGCAAATTACTGTCTTTTTGTTCATTCACTTTCTGAATTTCTGATGACGAAATTAGCTCGTCGCTTTATCATTAATTCATACGCTGTAACATATTTAATTGAGAATTGCTATTAAAATATTAATCAAAGATTTCTGCTTAGCGTTTCGTAGATAAAACATACATATTTATGGATATTACTTTGGTGGATTAGTTATTCTGTGTTGGGATGGAGAAAGTATAGTAATCCTCGCGTCGGAAAAGTGGATTTGGTGCAGGAAAGTAGGGAGTAACATGGACGACGTTTGGTGTGGGGTGCCGCTGCGTATAAACTAGACGTGAGTCTCGAGCGTAGCCCCGAACTAAGTGATATAGATAGTAATCTCGTTGATCCTGGCTTAATTCTATTAATGAAATTCGGCAGGTTTAAATGAAGATTTTCTTGCTGAACATGATATTTTCTCGCTTATTATTATCGTGAGTCGATATATCATTAAGAATTTAGGGAAAAGAGTCGAATAGGATGAAATATGGTTTTAAAAGCATCTCTTGTTTTGACTACTGAAGACCGGCCATGGCTTCGCACGGGCACAATTTTGGTAGGTACCTTCTAATGACAAATTAAACTTCTCTACATTTTTTATGATTTTAATTTAATAATAAATATTTTTATACATTTGAAAGATAATTTTCTATTGTATACAAACCTTGTTCTGCGGGCTAATTCACGTATTTGAAGCAGTGCAGTTGCAGTTAAGTTTCGATTAAAACGGGATGGATCAAATACCCTTGCGTTAAATATGCGTTTCAAGAGCGCACTAGCAGTATTCTAATATGGTGCGTATTTGAGATCGATCCCAAAGTTACAAGAATACAAAAATGGCCGTTTTAATCGAATCTTAACTGCAACTGCTCTGCTTTAAATATGTGAATTGGCCTCCTGATCAACTAATGAATACTACAAAAAATAGTGAAATCGGTTCAGTCGTTTTGCAGATCACGTATAGGTACGGCAAATTATTTTTCGTAAGGTTAATGTATGTATCAATAGATTAATTAGTATGTCTGAAATGACCAAACCCTTTAGCCACTGACGTCTATAGTACAAGTAAAAGTGCGCTAGACATGTTACCCCCTACAACATTAAGACTTTTACTTGATTACGACACTTGGACGGCCATAAAAAAAGCAAATGGAAGTGTATACTTGTGTAACAAGGATAGCAACACGGCCATTTGTAATAGGTTTCTAACGGCCGGTCTCAATAATCTACCTATCGATAGATTTGGCTACTAGAGGTAGACAATTATTGTTTTTAAACTTTCTCGATTTTTCTACATATTAGAAATATTTCGGGACCTAATCGCATGAATTATTTAAAGGTACGAACCTTTTATTTACCCGACGTTTCGATCGAATTGCACCGATCGTGGTCACAGTCGACCCGTGACCGCGATCGGTGCAATTCGATCGAAATGTCGGGTAAATAAAAAGTTAGTACCTTTAAATAATTCACGCGATTAAGTCCCGAAATATATCTAATATACTAGAGGTTAGAATGTTGACATATTTTGTATGGAGCTTATGTCAAATATATACCTCTAGTAAGCAACTCCATCGATAGTTAGATTATTGAGACCAGACATAAGTGTAAAAAAAGTTGACAGGATGGTCATTTGATTCAGTATAAGAAATTGCTGCTACTTTATACGGGGTGTATAATAGCCAGTCCAGCGTTCTCAGACGCGGATACAAGGGGGGAAACAAGGGTAATTGCACCCCCCCCAGAATCAACTGAATGACCTTTTTTGGGGAATTTGGGAACCCTGACACTGGATCGGAGTGTTTAGACGGGCGCTCGCCCCCCCCCATCACGGTGGTGGTGGGTGTACCGGTGTTGAATCAAAGGCACCCCCCCAAGCCATGCGAGTGACTCACACTTGACCGGTTCAAATGTTGCCCCCCCCCGCCCAAAAAAGTGGACTGGATTCGCCTCCGAGCGTACTTGTACCTACTATAGAGGTCAGTGCCTTTTGCCCTTAGAACCCTTCAGGAAAAGTCCAACCAAATGAACGGATAAACACTCCTTGTAAAAGCTCCTATCTTGAATAATGCAATCTGTTGATCTCCAAATGAGGGCCGTATGTCGTCGTGCAAATTGTAAACGATTACACGAGTGGGTTAATGTACGCGTAGGCGCACAACTTGTCTACTTAAGCACAATTATGGTCTTTAAGCCAACACTTAAGAATGAATTACATGTAGAAAGTTTCTCCAAGTAGTCATATGCTGTCTTTATCATACTCTTAGTGAGAAACTGAGACAGCATTAGGAACTGTATATTAGATTTTTGGTTCAAATGTAAAGGTGTCAAATGAATGCAGGGAGCGTTGTTCTGTTTAGGGACCGTCTCCACGGGCGAGAGAATCGCGGCAATACTATCGTGTCGCCACCTATTTCTGTATACTCTCTTAGAATGTGTCCCCAAATGGCGACTTTATCGCGACGGGTGATGCGACGAGTGGCTGAGTGCGAGAGTAACGTCATCGTAACGCCGCACCCTCGCAGCGAGCGCACTGTCAAATTCAGGCGTCCTGCCTCGAACAAGTTACGATCATCCTCACGGACTGGCGGGGATCCCGTCACTACTCGCGACGATACGCTGGCGGAATAAGCGCTCATTCGTGGAGACTACCCGACGATAGCACAGCGGAATTGCCGCGATTCTCTTGCCCGTGGAGACAGTCCTTAAGTGTTAAAATGGTAGCCGTGAGTGATTTTGATCCACTAAGAAAAAACATTTTCATTGTGAGGATAAATATTAGCGTGCCTTGTCAGAAAAATAAAAATTAATAACATACAAATAGTACATATTAAAATGTTTGTAAAAATGTTAGTTCACTGGAATTGAACACAATTTAGGTACCTAGTAGTTAGTATCTACCTAGTCTTGGAACAGTTATGAGTAAACATTTATGAGTGACCGGACGCCTCGCGGTATCACCCGCGTAGTTCCCGTTCCCGTGGGAATACAGGCATAAAAAATAGCCTATGTCACCCGGGGTTAGGGTAGCTTCACAACGATGAAAGAATTTTTCAAATCCGTCCAGTAGTTTCGGAGCCTATTTAATACAAACAAACAATCAAATCTTTTTATTTATGAGTGATGAGTGATGATGAGTGACTAGCAGTTGCCCGCTACTTCGTCGTGTGGAAATTTTGAAAACCAAATCTATCCCACGGGAAAGGAGCCTTTGTGCTACTACAGACTATAATCTATCTCTGTGCCCAATTTTATCCGAGTCCGTTTAGCCGCTCTGATGTGATTAAATAACAAACATCCATCCATTCATACATCTAAACTTACGCAATTTTAGTATAAGTATAGACTATAGATTTGTAGATGTAAATCTACAAATCTATTTTATTCCCCGCCTCAAACGTTGGCCCAACGTCGGTACCAACACCACTCGTACAACGTGTGGATCTAGAAAATAGCATTGGCGCCAATATTGGGACTATCGTTGCGGTCGCATGGCTTGGGTCCAACGTGTGGAGCCGGTGTCATAGATATGTTCAATCAATGACAACATTGTAAACATTGGCAAATTGAAAAGAGTGGCCGCGAGTTTTTATTGACTCGTTCTTTTCTTCGCCTTTACTTAATGTTTGCATGTACATGTAGAATCGACTTTTCACAAGTGTAGTATTTTGCTTCCTAAGTAAATAAAGATTGTTTTTCCATCACACGGGACTTTAAAGTCCCGGTCATTTGGGAAGCGTGCGTGGGGCCGAAGCCAACATCGTAGAGGCCCGTTAGACACTTTTATCTAAGTCTATGTGGCACCAACTAGTGATTATAGCTGTTATACAGTGATAATCGCCAGTTGGTGTCACATAGCTTTGTTTGTTTAGTACATTTGTATAGCGTATATGGTATAAAAATGTACCCAAAGACAATCCCCGGATAATGTAGAACTATTACAAGAAATGCCAATAATAATGGTTATTATTATAGAAGTTTTCATAAATAGCATGCTCTACACTACCACTATCTATCTCTTCACTTGTCTCTACTAAAGGTTGCAAATCAAATCAAATAATTTTATTTGCATAATATTTAATAATAATAATAATAATATCAGTTTATTTCTCTCAAAAGGTTTGGTACAAAATAAGATATAAGTATTACAATCGTTTGCTTTAGTAGACTTAAACCTATTGAGAGCTGGAGTTCGTACTAGGTTCGAAACCTGTATTACGAATCTCCAGGCTCTCTCCTTTAGTGGAATAGTGTAGTGGCAGCAAGATATGGGTTAGGTGCAATGTGTGTCTTTACAATTCTTGAGAAATATTATGGAGTATATGATAGTATAAATCGAACAGAAGAACTACTTATATAATAAGATTGGTATTATTACGTGTAGGTAGTGTAGTAGGTGAGGATGAGGGGTTAGTGTGTTGGAGTGTGTATGTGTATGTGTGAGTGTATGTGTAGGGGGGGGGGGGACATTATTTTATAGTGATAATAATATTCTCCGTTTCTAAGTAGTCTAGGCTTAGGAGCATGGTGGTGATTGTTTTTTTACAGTCCAGTCTAGTCATTGGATAAATATTTAATGATTTGTTCAGCTTATTGTACACATAACTTCCTAGGAATAAAAACGATCTTTGGGCCAAACTAGTCCTGACAGTGGTGATGGTGCATACAGTGTTTTTCCTACGGAAATGATACAAAGTTAGAGGGTTTATAAGGGACCAGAGAGGGCTTTGTAAGAATGAGATTTAGTACAAACAGCTTACGGACCGTTAAAACGTTGCAGAGTCTATAAAGATCAGTGGTCGGATACAGGTAAGGCAGCTTCCACCCCACTTTTAGGAGCGCTCTTTGGGCTCGTTCTAATTTAAGGAGGTGTGTTTTATGCGTTCCTCCCCAGGAGACTATGCAGTATTGAATGAGCGATTGGCACAATGCAAGATAGGTTTGTTGGAGGACTGTGATTTCAACTGCGAAGCGGAGAGTCTTAAAAACAAAAATTAGTTTGCGCAATCGAGTGGCGAGTGATTCAGTATGATATTGGAAGGAGAGAACATCATCAATCTGGACCCCAAGATATTTTATACAGTTAGTTCTGCTCAAAGGACAGCAATTACATGAACTCTGAGACAATAAGCCGTGTGGTGCCGGCTTAAGAATAGTACCACCCCATCTCTTCCCGTGGGTGTCGTCAAGGCGACTAAGGGATTTCACTCCGGAGGACGGGCAGCAGCGTCCTCTGCGTACTTAAAGCCTTACTGCGATCGCCAACCCGCTCGCCAAGCGTGGCGATTATGGCAATTACCCCCAGGATCTACTGGGGAGACCCGTGCCCAGCAGTGGGCCATCATATGGGTTGATATGAGTATATGAGAGACAATAAGTTACAGGTGTGGGCGGTCAAAGAATAGGATGAAGAGGGGGTATTAGGAGAAGGACTTAGAGAGAAGTTTAGATATTTAGTTTTAGCTACATTAAGGGTTAGTTGATTTTTTACCATCCAGTTTGTAACTCTGTCTAGACCCTGCTGTGCGAACCCAAAGGCAGCCTGCCACGTGTCACCGAATGATATAAGGGCAGTATCATCGGCGTAGGTGAATATAGAAGTGTTATATAATTTTAACTGGCAGAGGTCATTGATGTATATCAAAAATAAAGTTGGGCCGATGATACTTCCTTGGGGCACGCCGTGGGCAATAGGTAGCTCGTCACTGCGGAAGGTGTCAATCTTAACAAACTGGCGCCTTCCCGCGAGGTAGCTCTTAAAAAGTGACAACTGAGTACCCCTTATCCCATATTTTTCCATTTTAGTATGATATGAATTTTACATAGATAGTACACGATATAATTGTTCCACCATATTCTGTTTAAAATATAAAAGTAAATTTAATTAGTATAATAAAAGTTACAAAACTGAAATAATCGCAATATAAATATTTTAAATTGCACAATAATAAATCAATAAATTAAATTATACAATATCAATAGAAATCTTTACTAATATTATCACATATTAAATATCTATACTAATATTATAAAGCTGAAGAGTTTATTAGTTTGTTTCAACTCGGCAATCTCAGAAACTACGAAAAAATATTTTTCTGTTGGGTAGCCTATTTAGGAAGGCTATAGGCTATATAATATCACGCTACGACCGGAGCGGAGTACCAATGAGAAATGTTGCAAAAACAGGGAAAATATACTCAGACGAAGTTGCGCGGCACAGCTAGTTAGATGATAAAAATTGCCAGGCCGCCGATTGTATATAATGTATACTTTTTTTACAGTAAAGAATATTATTATATAATTTTAAATATTTCTAGTCATCTGGTTCACATATTGCTAGCAATCTTGTTAACCCCTCCAGCTAGCTGAATGCGAGGGTTAGGAATGGGGTCTATAGCTGTATGCGTATAATCGTTGGATACAAACCCCTCACAACTATTAAACCACCGCTTTTGGAATTTAATTAAGGATTTACCTATTACAAAATGATTGCATGATACAGTCCTAGAACTATTATTAAACAGAGGACAACAATACATTTTCACAAGCATATACCACAAACGAACAAAGTTGAGAAAGGTCACTAAAAACTAAGTTCCGACCTTTCCTCATTAAGCCTAATTGCACCAAAACTTGTTCTTATACTAATATAGCGCAAACATTCCCTAAACAAACATCTAACACGCAATTACAAAACAACATATCGCAACAGCAACTGTCCACATGTTATTCAGGGTTGCAAAGTCCTTTATTTTTCCCCCCTCAATTAAAATAAAGAAACTGTAAAATGTTCACAAAAGAAAATAAAAACAAATAGTCAAGGGCGAATCGCTCCCACGATGCGGGATAGGTGTCATTCACTGACCTAACACTGCTGCACTAGTGAAATGTGAGTCCATCTCACGCTTGCAATTGATTGAACGCAACTATTAAGTATGAAATGTGCGTGACGGTCGTCTGGTTTAAGCTGCTGCTTTTATCCCCCAAAAAACCCCTAAAAACCTTTAAAGGTATAATACCCCCCCCCCCTTTCCCTAAAAAACTCACTCAATTTCCCCAAATTAAGGGAAAAACCTCTAAGATGGCAACCGTGATGTTGTTCTATTCATTAACCCCCGGTGGCTGTATCGCACATCTAACATACAACAGCGAGCCAATTAAAGTTGACCCTATAGCGTTCCGCTACTGCACTCTTAATCGGCCGGCAGATACATGGTTAATTAATGTGATCCGTTTTATAATTTGCCTCGTGAAATTAGGATTTTAATACGGTATAGTAGCAGGTTAAGATTATGTTACGTAATAAAGATATCGTATCTCCGTTCAATCGATCATTCAATTGTTTACTTCCTAGTGCTAATTAGTCTCCAATCTATACTAATATTATAAAGCGGAAGAGTTTGTTTGTTTGTTTAAACGCGCTAATCTCAGGAACTACTGGTCCGATTTGAAAAATTTTTTTGTTGGATAGCCCATTTATCGAGGAAGGCTATAGGCTATATAACATTGCGCTACGACTAATAGGAGCGGAGTAGCGACGAGAAATGTTGCAAAAACGGGGAAAATTTACGCATACGAAGTTGCGCGAGACAGCTAGTCTTGTATAAGAAATATCGTATATCCTCATCTTTTATTTGATCCTGATAAATGTAATAGGTATGTCATATATGGGACAGTATCTGACATACCTATTACCTTTGTCAGGATCATTGATAATCGCAAATGGGTCAATGTCTATGCAAGACACAAATAATTTCATATATCGTACTACAAATGTCCGATTTTCGAGCCACAGGTTGCGGGTTACAATCTCGGACAAAGTGCGCACGTTGTTTGATGTTATGTGAAGGAATTGGTACAGCCTAAAGCCAAAACTATTTCAATCCAGAGACACGAGATCATAGAACACTTTACAAGAATGTAATATCCACCAACCCGCGCTGAGCTCGCATTATATATTTTTCATAGAGTTGCCGTGTTGTGTTGAGACAACTCACACAACGCTATCTGATCCCAAACTAAGCAGAGCTTTTACTATGGAAACCAGACAACCGATAAACATACTTAAACATTTCTAAATGCATACATATTGTAGATAAATAACACCCAGACACAGAATAAACCATCGTACTTATCACACAAAGTTTTATCCTGGTTGGGGGTCGACCTCTTGCGTAGCAGTCGGACACACTCCAACTGCGCCACAGAGGCAGTCAAAGTCACGGAAGAGATAAATGTCAAAGTAATGTGACTGTAGTTGGTGACTAAATATACTCGTACTTGTAATAACAATCTAATAGAAATATGATTGATACGTCAATCGAACATTTCTTGCAAATAAAAATTGAAACCCTATATATACTGCACCAGTAAAAAAAACTATAAATCTAGGTATTAAGTGGCAAAGGCATCCGCTTTCGTCTAAATTTCATTTAATGCGGCTTAAAATGAAACGGGTAAGTGCTAAAAGCGACCAGAATCGAATAAGAACAGAAATAAAACAAGACGTCGCTCAAAGCCTGAATTTAAGAAAGCTCTGAACAAGTGCTTAACAACGGATGAAAAGTCTGAATCTACTATTCAGACTTAAAGAAAAAATCTTTAGTTGGTATAAATTTTATGGAGTTCGACGCAGTTGCAACTTGAGGAAATAATGATTAGAACTTTGATATATAAATATTACGATTATTATTCGTGACTTCGTGTACAGTAACAAAAAAATATACATTTGTGCTACGCCCAACAAAAACATTGTGAAGCTCTAAATAAGTGCTTAAGGCCGTCCTAGTCGATGATTCTACCACACAAGATTTTTAAGAATTTTAACAATTTAAACGTGAAATTCCAAATTTTTAAGGCTTCATCATTAGCCTATCGTAGTCGACTGCTGGACATAGGCCTCTTATAATTGCACGAACTTTGTTTTAAGGCTTTTAAATTTCAAAATATTAATTTATTTAAATTATGGCTGCCTACAGGCCTAGCTTATGATAATACGAATCGATAATAATTTTAAGCTTTGACTTACGACCTTAAACAGAGGAGTAATCACTTATCCGCGTTTGTATGGTAGAATCATCGACTAGGACGCCCTTAGTAACGGCTAAAAAGTCTGAATATTAGTAAAAAAAAAGTATTTAGTTGGTACACATTTTATGGAGCTCATTGCGATTATAACTTGAACAAATAATATTGATGATTACAACTTTATATACGATTATCTTTACACTAAAAGTAATCAAAAGATATACATATTTAATATTATTATAATAATGTTTAACAAAAATGAAGGGAATACATGTATAAAAAAATACAAATATTAAATAATATTATAACTAGTTTAAATAATAAATCTTTATTAATAAGAAGCAAAATACTAATTCTACATTTACATGTAATGCCTGTTCGCAAACAATAGGTAGGTAAAGCTGGAGAAAAGAACAGGCAATAAAAACTCGCAGACACTCTTTTGAAATTACCAATGTTTACAATATTTCTTTGTTTATAAACTGTTTATGTACGTAAGGTGCTGCCACCATTAAATTAAACACCATATTAGAGAACTGATACAAAAACGAGCGATCAAAAATATTAAAAAAAAGAGTACATGAGATTGGTTATATCAACCTCAATGGGTATAACATAGTATGAGCATTCACTTACAATGTAAAAACTATATGTGCTTAAATATTAGTACGTATTCGGTAAATATAAGTGCAATATTTCGAGTTGTATCGCGCTGCCACTCAGGCACGTTGCGTGATCGCCATTGCAATCTACAGTCCGTGTTGGATTGAGTAGGTAGGCGTGATTGTACGCGCATACTGAGTTAGTGTGAAGTGGAAATGATCTTGGTACTTATAATACTATTTATAAAACTTTAGCAAAAAAAAATAGTCGCTGTAAGACATTAAAATTTGACTAATAGAGTCTATAAGCAAGCCATTGTTATCAAATATATTTTAGTCATCTATCTAAATTACGACTTTTAGGGTTCCGTAGAAAACTGTCGTAGGCTGCGCGCGCACTCAGAATATTGTCGCATCGGCTGCGAGCGTCAGCCGCTTGTCGTAAGCCGCACGCGGCTCGCGATCGGTCGCGATGCACGGAAATGAACCTAGCCGTATCTAGCCTAGTACCGTTAAAGTACGCAGCGGACGCTGCTGCCCGTCCTCCGGTGTGAAATCTCTTAGTCGCCTTGACGACACCCACGGGAAGAGATGGGTTGTTACATTCTTAAGCCAGTACCAGGGAAAATTCGTAGAATTTTGGTACTTGATTGTATATTTATAGACAGTGTTTGTGGCTGTGTCTAAAGCTGCGACTAAACAATAAACAATCTTATGAATTCCTTTAATATTGCAACTAGAGTCAGTCATATTTTTTAAAATATAACTAGCAATGTGGGATTAAGTCCCACATTACTAGCAATCTTGTTAACCACTCCAGCTAAGCTCAAAGGCTTGTGTTAGGAGTGGGTTCACGTCGGTAGTATAATGGGTAAGATTCGAACCCGTGACCTCACGAATGCGAGACCGATGCCTTAGCCATTAAGCTACCGCCGCTTCATTTTTATTTTATCAGAATGGCCGAATACTAAAAAACTACTATCAACACATATTCCAATATGTTCCGATGTTTAACCAACTTAACAATATTTGCTAGGGGCGACATAATTCGGTGTGTCGAGGGGTGTGTCACTCATTCGCCGCGTTATTGCTACGTGCCTGCAATCGGAATACGGACGCAAAGTTACGTGCAACGAAAAACTTTGTTGTATGAAACTATTGATTTTTAGATCACCTCTGGTTACCAGTCAACGAGTTTATTGAAGTCTGCAACTTCTATATTGTATAATAGAAACGAGACGGTAGGTATTATAACTTGTGCGAACTGTTAGTATTGAAGTTATAAATTAGAAGCTAAATGAGTTTCGTTCTATTTCAAATATTGGAAAAATAAATTACATATTTCTATGTGAATGTTGTTGCACTTTGGTATTTACGTTTAAAATGTTTTAAGTTTATATTTGAAACTGTTTTTCAAATTGCAATAAGAAAAAGGAGCTCTTATACGATTATAAATGTTTGTTCGTCTGCCGTTCAAAAACTCAAAAACTGTATAAGTAAGTAAACTATTAATTTATTAGTTTACACAATATAGGCCGTGGTAACCTAATGGCTAAGACATCGGTCTCGTAATCGCGAGGGCGCGGGTTCAATACCCATTATGCTACCGACCTGAACCCACTCCTAACACAAACCGTTGAGCTTAGCTGGAGGGTTAACAGGATTGCTAGTAATGCGGGACCACAATCCCACATTGCTAGTTAGTTATCATTTTTCAAAAAAAAACGAACAAGAGATTTTGAGATGTACGTCAAACAATCAGTAGTGTATTCAAGTATTTAATAATAAAAATTGGAAGATAAGGGTAAAAAATTAAGTAGAATCGCTCTATTGGCCTAGTGGTTAGTGACCCTGACTACTAAGCCAGAGGTCTTGGGTTCGATTCCCACCTAGGATACAACTTCTTGCGATGAGCACAATAGTTTATTCTGTGGCTGGGTGTAATTGATCTATAATAACATGTATGTATTTAGAAATATATAAGTATGTTTATAATTTGTCTGGTTGCTGTAGTAAAAGCTCTGTTTTTTTTGTTTTCGCGTCAAGCCCGCGCTTTTAACTGTCAAAATCTTGTCATAATGATATATAGAGAGCTGCGCTTAGAAATGCATCGCGCATGCGCGCGGACATCTTTGAGCGCACCGCGCATGCTCCAATTCCCGCGGGCTTGCCCGTGAAAAAAACATAGTGAATAAGGACCCTGCTTAGTATGGGTTTAGATGGCGTTGTGTGAGTTATCGCAAGATATAATACTGGAGCACATAGTAAAGTTTCTTAATCAACCCAGCAACGTTTATTGAAAATGTACGTCCCGTCATATTACAAAACATTTCAATTTACTACAGCTATAGTGAATACCTAGAATTAAATACTTTATGAAGTTATAAGGTTAAAAGTTAGTTAAAGTTAAACGAGTAAACTCTTCACACTGTAAGAATGTGCTGCTAAGTAAACTAATTTAAGTAAAAGTTGTAACCATGCAAGACGCCTGCTGAAATGTTATGAAGATCGGCTCACACTTGACGAAATTGGCATTGTTATTTATATTAGTTACAGGGACTATTCTAGGAAATTAGATAAAAAAGAAGAAACCATTATAAGTAGGAGTACATAAAACAAATAATAATAAAAAATATTCACATAAATACATAACTAATGTCACCGTATGATTGTAAAAATCGTTAGTTCATAATCTTTCTACAACTTCTACAAACTAACTAGTTACTTACAAATTATAATAGTTTGTAAACTGTCAAAGTCAAATCGTCAAAATGAGAGTTGATATCAAACTTGCATGCGATGGTGTATTTCAATAATTTGGTAGTAAATTAGCGAAATTTAAATAGTTTGTAAACTGTCAATATCAAATCGTCAAAATTGACGATGTCCAACATCTTTTGATGGAGTGTGCTAAGAACCAAGGCACTAGGGAAGCCATTATGAAAGATTTAAAGATAAATCGTATAAATGTTGGTGTAATGCAGAGCATTTTAGCGGAACCAACATCTGAGGGCGCAAGGATGCTCTGTGAATTGGTCAAGCGATAGTCGTTTAAATTATGTAATATTTTAAATAAGTACCTACTGTACGATAATTGAATATGGTATGATGGGGCTGGCATACTTTTTAAGATAAAAGCCCCTAAATAAATAAAGAGAAAAAAAAATCGTCAAAATGTGAGTTGGTATCAAACTTGGATGCGAAGGTGTATTTCAATAATTTGGTAGTAAATTAGCGAAATTTTAATAGTTTGTAAACTGTCAATGTCAAATCGTCAAAATGTGAGTTGGTATCAAACTTGCATGCGATGGTGTATTTCAATAATTTGGTAGTAAATTAGCGAAATTTTAATAGTTTGTAAACTGTCAATGTCAAATCGTCAAAATGTGAGTTGGTATCAAACTTGCATGCGATGGTGTATTTCAATAATTTGGAAGTAAATTGACGAAATTTTAATAGTTTGTAAACTGTCAATGTCAAATCGTCAAAATGTGAGTTGGTATCAAACTTGCATGCGATGGTATATTTCAATAATTTGGTAGTGTACCCACTGTGTTGGTAGGTACTTAAAATCCGCCGGCCTACTCACTACTGAAGCTACTTCGTCAGAGCCCCTAGACAAGTGGCATAAACGCTAATCTATGTAGACTATAGGCTGATTTCACTTCACTCAATTAAATAAGGTATTTGAGTGAAGTCAAATCAGCCTCTTTTTAAGAAACGTCAAAAGCTGCCCGCTACACAAGCTTAGTACGAAATGCAAGCATGTGACGTTCGAACGACGACGAAAAAAAATTATATACCATAAATTAAAGATGAATATATTTTTGATGTGATAACGCCTTATAAATCGATGACAAGGTGCACGCACAAAAAATTGTCACTTAGCAACAGTCACGTTATACATGCGGGAATGGCAATTCTGCCTGCTGATAGGCTAAAGTAGTGTGACTTGCGTACAGGCATCAGGGATCACTAAAGCTGTCACAGGCATGGTTGTTTATTACAAAGCCATCAATGTTTTCTAATGATCACGTAAAATTATCGTCCGTAAACCGACTTTACAGACCTACAACCATTTTTTTCCGAACACTTTTTGACAATACTGCATGGTAAATATGCCGTGTGGTGCCGGCTTAAGAATAGTACCACCCCATCTCTACCCGTGGGTGTCGTCAAGGCGACTAAGGGATTTCACCCCGGAGGACGGGCAGCAGCGTCCTCTGCGTACTTAAAGCCTTACTGCGATCGCCAACCCGCTCGCCAAGCGTGGCGATTATGGCAATTACCCCCAGGATCTACATACTAGTAGGTTCTACTGGGGAGACCCGTGCCCAGCAGTGGGCCATCTTATGGGTTGATATGTAAATATAAAATATTTATTTTGATAGTAGTCAAATACTTAATACCTATACCTTGTATAGATGACACCTTTGCGCGTGCAAAACTGCGAATATGAAACTTTTAACACGAGATTCGCAGGTTTGACGGGAACATTAGGTTGGAAAAATTCGCTTGCTTTGCTTTCTAGAGCGCTGAACAACAATCAATAACAAAACTTTTATACTTTTTCATTGGCGTGCACAATTCGAATTAGACTTCGTATAAGGATATAAAGTATTGTTAAAAGTTCTGTTTGCAATTGCACTATTGCAATATTTTTCTCTTATAGTTTAGACTTTAGCTAGCTAACCATGGGTTTTATGTTGCATTGCTTGTAACATTGTTGATCTTAAGAATTGATTGAAATTTTTACCTACTGTAATTGAGGTGAGACGAATAATACTGACCTCTTTAGTAGCTACTGGTACTAATAGTTAATATTCTTTGCTAGTAAGTAAGTAAGGTTTAAGGGGCGTCTAAACAGGCCATTTTTTACGGCAATTTGTGGCGGCAATGCTGTGGCCGGCAACATGGCAGTACTCTCCAATATTGATTTGATGGTTGCCGGACGATCGCTGAGCGATCTATTTTCCGCAATATTGCGCGGCCAATTTTGTTGTTGTTTCAGTCGCCCTCTATTTTATTTTTGCCGGGTTGTGAAGCCCGTTTAGGAGACTGGATCATGCGCCATACAATTGTAGACATATTGCCATTATTGACCAAGCAATTAGTTGCCAATAGTGCCGCCACCAATTGCTGTATAAAATGACCCGTTTAGACGCCCCTTTATATTTGATTGTGACATATGGACAGTCAATTGACTAAATCAAATGTACTTAAACTTGTGTAACAAGGATAACAACGACGGTCATTTGATATAAGTGTCAAAAAGTTAACGGAACGTTCATTCGATTCGGCATTTGAAATTGCTGTCACCTTGTATAGAGTATGAGGTAGGTACCCAGTCCAGCGTACTAGTAGTACTATAATTTTAGGAGTTGTAAAAATGGCGGCAAATTTTCCGCCATCTTTTTTTTTAAAGATAACTAGTAATGAGGGATTTTGGTGCCACATTATTAATCCCTGTTAACCCCTCCAGCTAAGCTCAATAGCTTGTGTAAGGAGTGGGTTCGCGTCGGTAGTATAATGGGTAGGACATTATTTTTACAGATCAGAATTTTTAAGAGTTTTATCTTCTTAAAAAATGAATTGAATACGCGATAACTGGCTAAAAATGACACTGGCGGAAATTAGCCGTTAAAACAGCTAGATTGCCATAAATTCGAAGTATAAGAAGTTCTATAGAGGCCAGTCGCCTCGTCTCGTGATAAGCAATAGCTCAGGCAACGATAGCATGCGGCCGCTAGCAACAGCGCGTATTTGTACTTTGTACACCTTATATCAATTAAATTTTCCTTAAATTCTAAAACTAACAGCGGCTCTTAAAAAAAAAAAAAAAAAAAAAAAAAATGGTTTATTTGCTTTAACTTACATGCTGAATTACAAATAATAATAAGAGCACTCCTTTTAAGTATACAATACTTGTGTTAGGAGGCTCTTCTCTTCTCTTAACAATATAAAACCGCTAAACAAGTAAGTACATAAAGTATGTTAATATTAATATATTATTGAAAACATAATTCATTCTAGGTAAGGAAGTGTGTGTGTGTGTGTGTGTGTGTGTGTGTGTGTGTTTGTGTGTGTGTGTGTGTGTGTGTGTTTGTGATAATGTGCGCTCATGTCAGATTATGATAATAAGAAAAAAAAAAATAAAAAGGTAGCTTATGTTACTATATGCATAAGTTCTTCAGTTTTATTATAATTCAGGTTCTTTAACCACAAAATCAAATTATTTTTACATCCGTAAAGTGTCAAATTATAAATTTGTAACGTTTTATTTATTTTATTATACAGATAGCGAGATTGTCGCTCAAATTGTCTTAATGCGAATGTAGTGGCAACCGTGCTGATAGGGACTACTCTGTGACTACTTCTTTTTCGGTTTTGAGTGGGGTTAAATTGCAGCGTTGTGTGTACTTTTAGAACTGTATGTAGTATGTATAGTTTCCTAACAGATAAAAGATTACAAATGGCGTATAATTCGTTTGTGGGAAACAAATACGGCTTAAAGTACATCACCTTAAGGACTAGTCTTTGGGCTCTTTCAATTGCAATATGGCTCTTGCCAGTGTTAATTTTCATTTTGATATATTTTTGGAACCATAATTTCTAGATGGACATTTTCCAAATTCGGTTTTTAGCCTATGTCTCATCTATATACCAAACTTTAACCGGTTTATTGGATTAAGCTGAGCGTTGATAGATCAGTCTAACATAGATTTTCTTTTATGTTCAGTCAATAATATCTTAATTTGAAATAATGCATGAGAATTTAAGATTTGTTCCATTTATTTTGAATACATTTACTGATTAGAAAGCAAAGCTAAAATTTAATACATCTGAGTAAGCTGAAATGTTTACACGTTCCATATACGTACACTACGTTTATGTGTCTAAATAACAATGCAACTCCGGTGCAAGTAAACCTTTAGAAGCATAAGCTCCGAAATTGGGCTAAATCCCAGTTTACTTAAGTGCGATTTCAACTCGGCACACAGGAGGCACTGTGTTAAACCCAACTCAAAACTGCGTCAGCTTCATATAAAGTGATGCGCGTTATTGTACTCTGTGTTCGTACTGGAAAACGTCGTCTATATAGTGAGTAACATGCGTTATTTGAATGTGTAATCCCTATACTCTGTCGTGCCAAGGATTTTGTGGATTAGAAATATCAACGACATAGCTTTTAGAAATATTTCGCCGTATCTAGCGGTTATTGTACCTACCTATACGAGCATTTCCGCTGAAGCAATCTTGTTCTTTGCAAAGGAGTTTCTAAAAGCTGCACTATATTGTTTGATTATTATACTGTTTAGTAACAGTGCAAGTTCCAGTGAACTATTTGAGCTACCTTTTGCTTAGCTTGTGGTTCTAAATGTGCAACTATCTCGCGAATCCACTGAACTTTAGCGAAAACATTTTGAAGTTATGACTGTTTCTTAGCTGTAAGCGACGTAGTTTGTTTAATTTTGGATTTCATACCTGTGCATTTAGCTTTTCTTTATTATTTACTGGGGTTAGACTTTTAAAGAAAGTTGAATAAATAGGTACATTAGAGAGTGCATTTTTAGTAAGTAGTTCTTTTAAAGTATTCAACATTTGTATTTCTTAACATCACCAACCACTAGACTATATGCTCAACCAGTTGTAACCGCCTATGTCATCCATATAATGTGATAATGTGTTTTTCTTGCATGACGCTAAGTAGTTTCCAAATGGATATTAAAAGTTTATTTAGGTGTCATGTTTCATACACCTATCTGTAATACTAGTAGCTTATGCCCGCGTCTTCCTCCGCGTGGATGCCAGATTGTTAGCAAAATATTTTAACGACAAATTGTTATACTAACTTTGCACCCTCGTTTTACCCTCTTAGGGGGTGCATTTTACGTTATAAAAGGAACCCCTGTGCAAAATTGTAAGTTTCTAACCCTTATATTTTTGGCCCTGAGTTGATATGTCAGTCACTCAGTTTGATTCTCCTTCTAAATAATATATATATATATATATATATATATATATATATATATATATATATATATATATATATATATATATATATATATATATATATATAGATTTCAACCTGATATTTGACATCCATATGAAAAAGTACACCAAAGAAAGTACAACACTATATCAAACAACTAACTTCATAACAAATACTACTTACAGGTCTCTACGTGAGGTATAAAGCCGGAGCAAAAGCTGCAACAATCTACGAGCAATCCGTTATTCTCTATACCAGTCTTCCCTGTAAGGTTCTTCACAATGTGTTCAGTTGTTATAAGCTCTCTTAAGGCCACTTTACTGTAAGTATAAGTTACAGTCAGTTAGGTTTACTTTGTGCTTTCAACTATGAAATTATTGCTGCATAATTTCAACGCCAGCTTGAAACGACGCCAGGTATTATTTACTGTTCAAGAACTTCCGATTTGCGTTTCGGCTTTTTGAGTTTTAAAATAAATGTCTGTGCAAAACTGTAGTTTGTTCGTGGTAGCTGATGCTTAAATGATTTACGCCCATATTGTTTAGTGACTATTTTATGAGCACTTATAATTTTTCTTAAAGGACTAGTGGGTTATATGGTATACTGGCTTATACGGTATACCGAATTCATGTCTCAATGACTTGCCATATGTCAAGAGTTCATTTGGATTTCGTTATCTTGACAAGCTTTCAGTTAAGTAGATAGAAGTTTTTAGTATTGGTTTTTGCTACTTCTCCATGAGCTCTGACGATCTCATTCACTCGAAGAAATAAATAAATCGGCTGGAATCTCTTCAACACGAATGGAGAGACTCTGAAATTACCTCATCTCAGTATCACGTTATTTGTTTTTGCTGACATTTTAATTAGGAAACTAATTTGGAAATGATTAAATAATGCATTCTTCGTTCTTATTATATTCAGGAAATGGAAAAAGACCGAGCAAAACCGAGGCGAGTTACTACCAACAGAAACAGATGTCGCTTCAGCATTATGCTCATAGTTCTATTAACCGTTAATATGAGATTATACTGAACATGATTGACACGTAGTATGCACATATTAATTAATATGGATGATCAAATTAATAATAATTCAGCTGTCGTTAAATTTAAGTACATTGTAATATTATCAGCATTTAGCTTTTGGAACTCTGTAGAATCGTTAGAAAAAATGTGTATGAAAATGTTTGTTAAAATTAATGTCATGGTAAAAGTAGACATTTACTAAAATAGAAATAGAATTAGTGATATCTACGAAAAGGTAATTCTGAATTAGGTATACAGCCAGAAAAACCGTACCCGAAATGAAATATAAAATACCAACCTACAGCATTTTGATTATAGCGTAGGTAAATGTGGTGCTTTCGAACATTAGCACTGCCGACAGTGAGAATGACGTTAAGCCCGTATTCGAGATAAGATCGCGTTTCATTTGGTGGGTGGATTTTACTATGCCCACAAGAATTTCTTGGAGCCTTATCAAGGGGACGCCTATTCGCGTTAACAAATACCGAATCCACAAGAGCCATGGGAACAATCCAGTTCATAGTAAGCGGCTTTGACGTCGGGACGCGTAATATTTGCCGGTAGCGGGTAAATTGCATCTCTCGCGTTCCGACCCTGACAACTTTAATCAACTCGATGGGAATTTGTCTTACTTGCGAGTTCAACTCACGTCTTCGCGAATCCACTGAACAATGAGATTTGCTTTAGATAAATTCTTGCGTTGGGAACGCGAGAACTGAATGGATGCCCTGTTCTGTTATTCTGTGTACCCACATCTGTTACATGCTGCAAGCGAGAAACTACTTTATTTTCTTAACTAGTTTCAGCTTTCAGAATAGCTTTTATTCTTTATGTACTTTAAAGTTTTGACGTCAAAGAAAAACTTGATTAATCGTTTAGAATATTAACAAGCTTAAGTTCAAACTAAAAGTTTCAGCAGAAAATAATGGTTTAGCGTTGGTAAAAATAAATAGGTAGTCTTTAGGGTACGATTACAAGGGTTTTAAAAAAAATTTAATGTCATACAATTATCCTCGCCTCACGGATGAAGTTAAAACATTATAATGAAATACCAGCCCATTCTTTACGACTCCATTAAGTTGTTGGAGAAAAAATAAAGGGCGAAAGGAAATGGCAACCACTCAGCAGAGAGTCCAGCCCTCGTCAAGATTGGACGGAGCCGCGAAAATTCTTTTCTCGATCGACTGACTTCCATGAATACTAATGCTAAGGGGAATGGGTGAAACATCACCAATACAAATGGCGTCGCAGATAATAGCGTAAAGGTGCTAAGTAAGTGCCAGATAAATTCTATTTATCTAGTTTGAATTCAATGTGAGTAAATATCTACAATCGTGCAACTTTTTTCAAAAAGCAAAATTCTCGGAATGGAACGCGTTGAAAAATTTGAGCAAAAATATGCTCGAGGCAATGAGGACATATAAGCTGTAATTTACATCTAAAGTAATAATTTACACAAACGGGTGCTTGCAAAAGCGAAATATTCCTCGGTAAGGCGGTGCGGCGTTCAAACGTGGCAAAATTTAGCTCAATTTCCATGCAGAAAATTCCATGAAAATGCACATAGGGGGGGAAATGTTGTTCTTATAATTGGACAGGTGCAACACCTAAGTCGTGCGTGGCATTTCTACAGTGCTGCATTAGCATATAAATAAGCGACACCCTCCTGAAGCCGGCGGCGAAGGGCGGTTCAGAAACCGAGCAGTTTTTTACATTTTTATGACCGGAAATCCAATTATCACAAGCAATTATCGAGTCAGCTAGATAGAAAGAGAATTGCTATTTCAAAATGCGAAATGAAATTTAGATTCAATGGTCACAGTTAGTTCGGTATTTGAATTTTGGCGAAAGGTTTTTTAGGTTTGGTAGGCTAGTTGAATTCCAATGGATAGTTGGAAATTTAGGCAATTGTTGCAAATGGCATACGGCGTAAATTAAGACATACATTGGCTCTCCCACATCACTGCGCTATGGCGCACACATTAATCTAGTGATACATTGTACTGTACGCTTACGCCCGCGTTTGGGATAAAACTTGAGCAGAAGCGATGTGCTCAATCATCTAACACTCATTTAAAATAAATTTGAATTACGCTCTTATTTATTTTAGCTAAATCTCAATTAAATGTGGTAAAGGTACTTTATTCACAAATATAATGGTTTTTGCTATCATAATTCCTTTATTTTTATTAAGCATCACTTCTAACCCCAGGAGCTGAAGAACGATCTTAAATGTAATTCTCAAAATTCTCATTTTAATCTGTTAAGCCAGTTTTTGCCGAACTGCGTAATACATTTTTTTGAGTTAAGCATAGATTTTAGCTGTAAACAACAATCGTAGCAGTCTTGTGCCAAACGCGTAATGTAAATAAGACTAGCATACCTAGTACTTTACACTTCGACACAGAATCGATACAAATTTAGGTAACATCATTGCAAGCGCCTACGTACACGTTGAAATTTTGAAAAACTAAGTTATCCCACGGGAACCATAGGTTTTTCTGGACAAAAGTGGGTAAAGTATCTATTCCTGGATAAAGCATTTGCTATTACTAACTGTAATCTATATATCTGTGCCAAATTTAATCTAAATCCAAGATATCGTAATTATCTATATTAATATTATAAAGCTGATGAGTTTGTTTGTTTGTTGTTTAATCTCAGGAACTACTGGTTCGAATTGAAAAAATATTTTACTGTTGGGTAGCCCATTTATCGAGGAAGGCTATAGGCTATAAAACTTCACACTACGACCATTAGGAACAGAAAATCGATGAAAAATGTTGCAAAATCGGGAAAAAATTACGCATACGAAGTTGCACGGGTCTGCTAATATAATATAATACTACTAAGATTCATCATCACAAACCTTTAGATTTATATTACTGATTGGGTAATATAAAGTTTCAATTTAGACTGAAATATTAATACCTAGCATTATGACGTCATACGCCGTCTGCCATAAATTACGCCGTGACGCCACGTCGCGTCCGTCGCGCGCCGGTTAACCGCAACGCTGATGTAGCATGCTACCCTTCACGACCAACCCTCGGGATGTGTCCACTGAGCTTTGTGAACATTGTGTTTTTAATGTGACAAATATCATTAGGTACATAGTTGTACAGACAGGTAACTTTCAGTGGAGAATGCTTGTTTGTTAAAAAGGGTCTAATGTTATTTGGCAGTTTTTAAAAATACCTACCGTTATTTTCTCAGCCTTTTCTCTAAAAATGTATGAGGGTTGTCTTAAAATGTATTTAAAAATGAAAGTTTGGGAGTTCCGCGTTTTGCAACATTTTTTATAGCTGTTCCGCTCCTATTGGTGGTGCCATGATGTTTTATAGCCTATAGCCTTCCTCGATAAGTGGCTTATCCAACAGTAAAAGATTTTTCAATTCGGACCAATAGTTCCTGAGATTATCGCTTTCAAACAAACAAACAAACTCTTCAGCTATGTAATATTAGTATAGATATATAGGTACCATTTGCTTTAAAGTTGGATAGTAAGATAACTATAAAATATAATTCACAGTGGATGTGCTTGGTTTTTACTGCACCGAAGGCTGATACAAATGTTATAACTAGTTCGAGCGCTTTTCGATAGATGGCGTTATAGGTGACTTAATATTTAAATACCTATTCAATTTGAATGATGATGATTCACAGCATTTGTCATAAACTTTATTTGACATAGCATGAATTTTCACATTTTAAGGACTTGTAATTATCTATCTTCGATCACTCACACTCCCTAGTAATCAATTTTTGTAAACCTAGCCATTATACTACCGACGACGTGAACCTACTGCTAACACAAGCCATTAAGCTTAGCTAGAGGGGTTAACAGGATTGCAAGTAATCTCACATTGTTAGTATTCTTTAAAAAACAAAATGTTGCCATCAGATAAACAACACACAATCAAAAACCTTGAAATGTTTTCTATATTTGCTTGCGGCTTGTTGTCATTCCCGCAACTGTCCCAAGATTTGATTCAGATAGGGAATCGCAGAATCGCTATAAGGGGATTAATCATAAATCTCGAGACTTGGCGTTACATATTATGAACTTTTTTACAAGTCGTCTAAATCATTCTTATACGTTTACAACACTGTTACTAAACTTCTTCCGGCCGTATTCGATCGCTATGATAAACTTTTTTATTTTATCCATATACAACGGTAACCACATTTATATCTGATTGTCGAGATTTTTTAAAAATGATTTGACTTGGGTACAAAGTAAATGCTATTTGACTGACTGCCTCTGTGGCGCGGTGGGAGTGTATCCGACTGCTACGCAAGAGGTCGTGGGTTCGATCCCCACCCAGGATAAAACTTTGTGTGATGAGCACGATGGTTTATTCTGTGTCTGGGTGTTATTTATCTATAATATGTATGTATTTAGAAATATATAAGTATGTTTATCAGTTGTCTGGTTTCCATTGTACAAGCTCTGCTTGGTTTGGGATCAGATGGCGTTGTGTGAGTTGTCCCAAGATATTATTATTATTATTATTGTTTTAGTAAGTAACAGTCTTTTCAAAGGATTTGAATATTTTTTTATCTATATTAATATTATAAAGTTGAAGAGTTTGTTTGTTTGTTTGTTTGAACGTGGTAATCTCAGAAACTACTGATCTGAATAGAAAAATTGTCCATTGTTGGATAGCCCATTTAACAAGGAAGGCTATAGGCTATTTAACATCACGCTATGGCCAATAGGACCGGAGCAGCAAAGAAAAATGTTGCAAAAACGGGGGAAATTGACGATTTACATTTTAGTTATGAAATACTTTTACCCTATCGAGTACATGTTAAAAATAGACTAATCTTAAAAATATTTAAGAATGGTCTATTTTCAGTTAAGTGGAACATTAACTGTCAATGGACAGATAATGTTTCACATTCACGAATACTATCCATCCATGTTTTGTTTTAATTGCCCACACCCCGTTTTAAGGAAAGTATTTCTGTAGCTATTTTCAAATGGCTAATTCGTTCATTAAACCTCTTTAAACAGGCTGTAAATAATTACCGAAATATCAAATATATAAATTTGTTGACACTTAATGAGAAAAAAATAAAAACTGCCGTAATTTTTTGCTAAAAATGTCGCAAATTTACAATGATTTTAGTAGTAAATAAAACGTATTTACAAATAAAATTAAATTACAAAATACGCTTCGATCTTCAGTTAATAAAATTATGCAATTTTATTTATTTTTATTAAATTTGAGAGATAAGTACATATTAAATTAACAATAAAGCTGAATTTACGAGCGCACTTTTAAAAAAAATAGATCAAATAAAGCGCTGTTAAATTTATTGTCAGTACCTGGATGACCGATTTTTTAAAACGACGTTTTGAGCCGTTTGGAGTTAGCAATAGATTTGATAGCAATTACTGACTTAATTTTTTTAAAAAGTCTTCCAAAAACACGAACTTTTGTCATAAATTACTACTGTGTACTTATACGTTAACTTAACTTAAATTGGTATTAAGTTATATTTTTATAATTTTAGGAACGTAAATGACTAGTACTACAACTGTGATAAGAACATTCCTTAAAATTATGTCGTTGTGGTATCCCTAATCCCCATAATTCAAGATACGTTGTTATATTTTTTATGACACAAATGTAGTCGTACAAACATTATTAGTTCATGCGGTTATCATGACTGTTATGAATTATTGTTGTATTTTGATCAACATAGTTACAAACTTGCGTTTTCGGCGAAAATCTTTGCAAAATCAATGTTTTAACAATTTGAACTTGTGTTTTTCTCCTGATTTCCCTTATGTTTTGATAAAAGTAAGCTATTACAGTTTATTATATTCATTCCTATGCCAAAACAAGGACAGATAAATTTTATTTTAGTATTAAAAATAAAGCATATTTTTTTGGAATTGAAGTGAAGTGAAGATAAGTAAGGAAATTCCTTGCAAAAAGTTGCTAATATAAAAACTATATTACAGGTAACCCTGTATAGTTTGATGACCAATGCATGTTCATGATTTTTGAGGGTTTAACATTTTCGACTGCCTCTTTGGCCCAGTGGGAGTGTGTTCGACTGCTACGTAAGAAGTCGTGGGTTCGATTCCCATACGGGACACTATTTTGTGTGATCCACAAATTGTTGTTCTGAGTCTGAATGTACTTTGTGTCCGTGACTTGTATATTTGTAAAGTCCCCCGCGACACACGGCTTGTACCCTACTGCGGAAGTCGTCTAATATAAAAAAAAAACAATAGCTTAAAATGATGTAGGTAATTAATTATTTGTACATAAACAGTATAAAGGAAGCCACATGCAAATTGCCAACACTTGAAGCGATATACAATTAGTCACTAATATCTATAGTTATGGACCCCAGAACTCAGCACAGCTGTTAATATCGACATTAATTATACCAATAGTCAGCAGACGGGTTAGCGGGCTCGATACGTCAGATTAGACATAATTTAGCTAAATTGTGATAACGATAGTGACCTTTAATGTACAGTGTTGCATTGCTCAGAGCGATACTCTTAGATCAGATACGGTATCTAGTTGTTCCTGTTCGTAGCGTAGGAGAAAACGGACAATAAGTATCTTGCTACGAATCTTATATACCTAGTAGTCTAGTATCTTAAATACCTAGAAGTCTAGTATCTTATATACCTACATATAATAGGTAAGTACATAATTATATCGCAAAAGTTTTTGAGTAATGAGTCAATGGACCAAAAAAAACTACTGTTTTTATTTATATTTAAAGAACTTTATAGCTACATATACACTGTAATTTTATTCTTAGAGATGGGGCAGGGGGCATGTGAGCGGATCCACGGGAAAAATCTAGTGCTTAGGTAAAACAAAATGTTTAACTGTTTGTCCCGATTCGTTTTGAAATATTTTATTCTGCAAAATATGGTTGTCTGTAAAGTTGGTTTACGGACATATAGCATATTCGCGTTGCTTAGCAACCAATCAATAACGTGACATTTTTTAGACAGTTTATCGTGACTGCAGCTGGTTATCGATTTATAAGACGTTATCACGTCAAAACCTTAAAATATATCACCTACTTACTTTACCTTTCCGTATTATAACCTATCCGGAAACTGACTGTAAGAAATCAGTTTCTGGAAATGAATTCGACGGGATTGCAACGTACTTCCTGTAAAGGACATAAACATTCGCTGCGACAAGTGCAATAAATGCAGAATTTGTAAGTATTTTGGAACATTTGATTAATTAAAGTGTGTGTTAACATTCCGTTAAATATTTTTGCGTTTACAGCTTCTAGCAATCATAAATCGGACCTATAACGTATCTACTTGGTCCATTTATTCACTGTTATGCTGTTGACAGAACCAAGTAGGGGCAAGCATTTACTTATGACGATGGTAAACCAATCTAACAGTTCCAATAATAAACCGTACGCTTGACCTACAAATTCGAGTTGTAACCTTAGAAGAGCACTGTACAAGCCTCGCTTCACAGAACTAATGAGGGAATCGTGAAAAAGCACATCGTAAAACCACAGAATACCGAGAGTACAGAAGACAACCCACATAAAAACACTCTTGACCCACCCTACGCACAAATAGACATCGCAAACGATGCGGAATCGGGATACGCCTTCCGAAAAAAGTGCAGCGATGTAATCTTTGATTCATATCCGTGAACGTCGTTTAAGTTATGTATGCGTTGCTCGAATAAAGTATCTTCGCAGTTTGCCTTCTGTGCTCTCGTTTCCTGTGGTAGAATCTTATCTCTCAGAAATATGAAACGGCTACATAAAATATGGAAGACGCGTACATTTCAGATCGTAAATTAAGTAGATTAATAAAAATTAAACACGCTATCGACAGTAAACAAAGGTGCACTGGAGTTTAACAACGATGCTGAGTAGCAAAATTTTGAATTTTATAACAGTCGTAAAAGTGAAGGTTAGGTTTGAGTCGGCGAATCCGCATAAAGGCTCCCACACATTACCAGTCCGCCTGCAGTCTGTCACCCTATCGGACCGTGTTTCATCCTATGTCTGCATAGTGTACAGTCTGATGCGATTATTGCTTGTTGGAAATGGTGGAAAACGATTAGGGGGTCAATTCACGTATTTAAAGCAGTGCAGTTGCAGTTAAGTTTCGATAAAAACGGTCATTTTTGTATTCTTGTAACTTTGGAATCGAACTGAAATACGCTTGCGTCAAGTATGCGTCTCTAGAGCGCAATAACGACATTCTAGTACGGTGCGCAAGCGTTTTTGAGGTCGATCCCAAAGATACAAGAATATGAAAATGGCCGTTTTAATCGATCGCTTTAAATACGTGAATCGGCCTCCTGGGGCTACATTCTAGCAGTCGTCAGCCGGCAGTTTTAGACCGCAAGATCTTACGCCGGCAGTGGCCTGTGAGGTTTTCATACTAGTTGATCGGTTACCGGACGGCTACCTGCTAGTGTGTGTTCAATTGTCAGGAACTGCCCAGCCGATACCTGATGACGTAGCTTGCACCTGGCGGTGAGCGCACAAACTATGTGTTGGATTGGTCGTCAGTCCAAAACCTTTAAAAGAAAACGGTTAGTCTTTGCTCTGTTGCGTTTAACTGACAGGTTGATATCCGCCGGCGGCCTAATAGTGTGTGGGAGCCTTAACTCTCCTCTATACATGAGTGTGGGGCTAATGAAAGCGGGGCACCATGTTTTATTATCCACTTAAATGTGGATGGCACAGCCTAAAGTCAGCATGATCTCAAGCGTTGACAAATATACTTGTGCGTTAAAGAATAGACATGACCCCAAGACAAAGTTACTGAATACGGAAGGAAGTTTGTATGAGTCGGTTTATGGGCTTTAATTAAAGCCGATGTTACATTGTCTTATTAGTGCCTCCACGATTTCGACAATTGTTAAGATTGCTCTTTTGTGGCGTAGAAATACTTTTACATACTAAAGTTTAAATGGGTTCTACATGGATTATCGCGGCTTTAAGATTTATGAAATTAATTGGGTTAACCCACACTCATGGACAAGGGCATAACTAACAGGCATCATCATGGACTAGCTCGGACCACCGAAGATGTTATTCCTGGCTTAGTAGCGAGCGAGCAGATCGATCAAGATATCTGCGAGGTAACATTTTGCCATTACATTACGTTACCATTGTCAATATTTTCGCCATTAAATCAATTAGGTCTTAGCGCGATCTTAGGTGACACATGACCCATACCTATGTGTACCTTATAATAATAATAGCCACCTGATGCCGGGTAGCCAACAGGATCGTTATTCACTATCTTTTTTTCGTTTTCGCTTCAAGCCCGCGTTTTTCATCATCAGCCTATCGCAGTCCACTGCTGGACATAGGCCTCTCCAATTGCATGCCACTTTGTTCTATCTTCGGTTTCTCGCATCCAGCTCCTGCCAGCCGTTTTGCGTAAATCATCACTCGACCTGACCTGAGGGCGTCCTATACTACGTTTGCCGAGCCGCCGTCTCCACTCAAGAACTCGTTTACCCCAACGGTTGTCGGTTCTTCAGCTAATATGGCCAGCCCGCGTTTTTAACTGTCAATATTTTGACATAATGGTATATTGAAAGCTGCGCTTAGAAATGTCGCGAATCACGCATGCGCGTGGACATCCTAGAGCGCACCGCGCATGCGCCAAAACGCGCGGGCTCGCCGCGAAATCGAAAAAAGCATAGTGAATAAGGACCCAGATGTCGGTTACCACTGCCAATCTGATTAGAGACCTAGCCAACTACGCTGGATATATTATAGTGCAAGTGTATGCGCAGACACAAATGCACTCTTTATTCTAACACTCTCACTAGTCCGACGGGGCGGAAATCCGACACGACCGGATAGAGATTAGCCGCAGAACCGACGGTTTAACGTGCTCTCCGAAGCACGAAACGGTGTGACAATTTTCACCCATCTGTAGACCAAACGTTGCTTAACCTCGCAGATATCTTAATCTGCTCGGTCGCTATTGAGTCAGGAACTTTAAGCCGTTATTCCATTAGGCAACTTACTTATATACAAGTTGCAATTTGCATACAACTTTTATACAAGTAACAACTTGTATGAGTTGAGTATTCGAACTTGTACAAAAGATTGAAATCAATAGTGTCACTGTTTTGTTCTCGATGGTATGGACATGTTTCCAATGCAAGCAACTTGTTCGCAAATGTGACGTCATACTTGCATGCGAGACTTGCTAATAGAATAGGTACCTAGAGCCTCTACACCTAGTCGTAAAATAAAAGTAACAGCAAGATAATCTTTAAATATATCAAAGCTTGAACTCACATTAGATTACTTTCGGTAGCCCATTTCTTACGGGATATTATCCTGCATTTTCCATCTGAATTTAATGCGGTATGATATACTGGAGCCTATTTCTTTTATTCTTTAAGTAATACGAAGTAGCTATTTAGTACTATAAATTTTTCGCGCAGCTTTGCTCACGTGGTCCTCCGGACTTATTCGGGGTTTTCTTTATTGCTCATTCACTTTAGACAAACCGTACTTCGTTGTTACTGAGGCCAAAATTAAGGCTTTAGTTTCTAGGGCAAACATCCAAGTAAATCCAGTAATATGGGATGTTTTTCAGGATGATTCTAGTTTTTAATGTATCGTCATAGGTTTCAAAACAATCAGTTACCTATATGATTGTTTTGAAAACTATGACGGCTTAACCATCTACATTTATGAAAAATGAAAAATGTTGTACACGGGGGTGGTGCGGTCAATGGCTATGTACGGTGCGTGCACCCGTGTGGGCGGCGTCCCTGACCGCCCCGAATAGGGTCCGCTTAGGGAGACCCCAGCGGACCATGGCAGTCAGGGCCATACGCGGATACCGCACGGTGTCTGCAGAGGCGACGTGTGCATTGGCCGGCACACCACCGTGGGATTTGGAGGCGGAAGTGCTTGCCGAAGTGTATCGGCGGGCGGTGGCTGTTCGAGTAGGGGGTTCGGTGCCCCTGCCCGAGGAGCTTCGCGCTTGGCGCGATGAGGCCCACCGGGCAATCATGGCCCGGTGGCAGGGCCGGCTGGAGGCTCTACGGGCAGGTGTTCGTACCGTGGAGGCGCTCCAGCTGGTCCTGGAGGAGTGGGCGGGGCGGCAGCACGGGACCCATTCCTTCCGGCTGGTGCAGGTCCTTTCCGGGCACGGGTGCTTCGGGAAGTACCTGCACACGGTCGCTAGGAGAGAACAGAGTCCCGCATGCCACTACTGCGACTGCGGTGAGGACTCGGCGCAGCACACCCTCCAGCATTGTCCAGCTTGGGAGGAGCAGCGTCGAGTTCTCACCGCAGTGGTTGGAAGAGACCTCTCGTTACCGGCCGTGGTTATGTCAATGGTCCGGGGCGAGGGGTCGTGGAATGCGATCGCATCCTTTTGCGAGGACGTCATCTTGCAGAAGGAGGCGGCGGAGCGCGTCAGGGAAGAGAGCTCCCTGGCGGATCCGCTCCGTCGCCGGCGAACCGGGCGGCGTCGGCGCGCATATCTGCGCCTGATGCCACCTTAGGTGAAGCTGCGGGCAGGCGTACGAAGTAATCTACCCTGCCCGCGGCTTCCGTGAAGGCGCGACACCCTGTGTGTATCCAGGGGCCGCATAGGTGTGAATTGCCTTTGGCATTGCCGCTGGGCGGGCCGCCAACGGTATAACAAATTCCGGCGGTCCGTTCGAGTAGGTGGCGAGCGATACACGGCGGGTTTTTTAGTGGGTGCTAACCCCACACTACCTCCACCGTCTTTCCCGGACGGTGGGGGTGTTCGTAAGGATTTTTTCCCGCCACACCATAAAAAAAAATGAGTAGGTTCACGTCGGTAGTATAATGGGTAGGATTCTAAACCGCGACCTGTCGATTGCGAGGCCTTAGCCATTAGGCTACCGCCCCTATTGTTTTGATGCTGTTAATGTCTAAAATTATATATTTTTTTTGTTAAGAGTTTTATGTATGTGCTATGAATATTAAGGATTCATGTCACTTATTGTTTACCCAGTTTCTAACGTCTACATAATTTTCAATTTTGCTCACAAAATTATTATCAGGAAACTAACTTTTGTATCAGATAATGAATAAAAAATATAAATGCCTATTATTTCATGTCATAAAAAATTACAAAACATAAAAAAGAATAGAAAAAAAAATTCTACCTGAATTACGATAAATGATCTACCTACTAATATAAACTATCTACACTATATTTGCTACTGTGAAATTAAATTATTTACTGATGTTTATATATTACTATTAATTTAATAAACTATAATTTATGAACTATTCGTTTATATCTACTATATTATTATACACCGAAAAAAGTTAGTTTATCAACTAAATTAACGAGAACCTCTCGTGTTGAAGGTGAAAGCCTTCTCTAGAGATTTCCAGGTGTCTCGATTTTTGGCTGTACTCATCCACTGTTCGTCAGCTACTTGGATTATATCGTCTCACAACCGGGCGATTGGTCTACCTCTCTTTCTTGTGCCCGATGAACCGATCCAGGTTGTCAGTCTTCGAGTCCATCGATTGTCTGTCAGCCGAGCAATGTGACCAGCCCAGCGCCACTTTAGTTTCTGACAGTGGCGTAGAGGGTCAGTGACATTTATCTCTTTTATTTTATGAAATATTAAAAAATGAATACATTATTTTGATATTTAATAGACTTCTTACTACCATGTATCAGATATAGGTACATCATTTAGGTAGGCAATTTAAATACAAGTAAATTGCAAGTTCATTATATTACACACAATGAACACATGGTAATAAATCACATCAAAATAATAATTTACAATAAACTAACTAAACAACTTCCTCATTCTACATCTGAAACTGAATTCAATAAATATTCATACAATTACACCTTAGGCGATAATGGCTTAAGTAGTATTGATAGATTTTCTATTTATACCGGTAGTACTGAATATCGAAACTACAGAAAGCAAATTACATAGAAAACACTCTTGTCGCACGCACACATAGAAACACACGGACGCGGAATCGAGTCACACCTTCCGAACAAAATGGAACAAAGTTGTCTTCGATTCATGTACGTGAACATCGTTACAAATCAATTTAAATTTCTGCACGCTGTTTATCATGTCAAAGTAACAAGTACCTACTGAGAGCACCTTACCTCGAAAACGTCAGTGCTCACAGTACAAAAATGGGGATGACTAATAATGTCATATTTCCCTAGCATACAGCGGCAGTATACTGTCAGTCCTATAACGGAACAAATTTCTCCCCAGTAAAAGCACTGCACAGTGGTCGCAGTGTATATCGGAACATACCCTATGTGTGCATCGCTCAAGTGAAGAATATATGAAAGTTGCCTTCTGAACTTTATAATAATTTGGTGTTGGTTTTCGCAACATTGTAGTCAATAGTAGATTACTCGGGAAGTCTTCAGTTACGGTGGTAGGAGGGTAAATCTCTAAGAATATTTCATATCAAGTGTAATCTTTGTACATTTGTCATAACCAGCCAACTATACTTTGTTCTTTAACTCATAGAAAATCTTAATAAGATTTGCTTCACAAAATAATGATTAGACTCATCTTGCAATCTTTAATATTATTGTATTATTGTAATAACGATTACACTCACCAAACACACTGGTTCGTTCAGTAACATTTATTTTTGTAAAGAAAAACTTGATAATTTAAAAAAAATGGCCCATGAGTTTCCTGGCAGCTTCTTCTCATGAGCTTTACACTTGGAACTGCCGCCTAACCTCATTTTGTTTTTTTTTCAAACAACCATAATTTTATATTTTTTTAAGAATGTATTAATTTGACGTTTTCAAATAATTATTAACCTGATTTTACGAAATAAAGATATTTTAGTTTGAGTTTAATGTACCTAATTGTAGATATGGTGAGATTTCAGTACCCAGTCTTTTCAAATACATGTACCTAAAGATGGTGGAATAAACTGTGTAATTGCACAATTTTATATAAAAGCAGGTCAGTAGCAGTCCGGGCTGATGTCGGACGCGAGTTGTAATCTCGTAATAGAAGAAATCATGATACACGACAAAGCCGCAGGCAAATGCTTGTGGATTATAAACCTAGGTACCTATTGTAACTATAGATTAGAGAACTACTCTTAGAAAGTTCCTAGGTATTCTAAGTCTATGATTGTAACATCCAAATAACATCATCTAAGGCTTTAAACAATAATTTATTTGGATTTACAGATCGTCTAACTTCAATTATGACTAACTTCAAAAAAGTATGTGTACAATGATGTATTAGGGCTTTAAAACAAATTTATGAATAAAAAATGTAGTCTAGGAATTGCGTTCTGACCATTCTTTTTAGGGTTCCGTTGCCAAATTGGCAAAACGGAACCCTTATAATTTTTCCATGTCCGTCTGTCCGTCCATCGGTAAAATCAAGATTTTTTTTTGTGTACCTCCCCTGCATGTAAAGTGGGGGTGTGTTTTTATTTTTCTCACCTACCCCATCATTAGATAGGTCTTTTAAAAACGTTTAGGGGTTGGAAAGACGATTTAGGGATGGGTTTGTAAAATATTATACTACGAAGTGCAAATTTTTGTTAAAGTCAAATGTCCCCCTGCCAGCTAATTGGTTGATGTTAGGTATATGAAAAAAATGACGGTAGTAGTATAGATAGTGAAATTAAAAGGAAAACTATCACAGCTAAGTAGGCTTTACAAGTTTACGAGATACAGCTGATCAAATGAAAAGTAACAAAATTTTCGTACAAATTCCATTGAAAAATATTATTAAGTAGATATAACGCTGTAAGTATGAAACAAAAACAACAGAAAACCCACTTCTTAAGCCGCATTCGAAGGGGACTACGGAACCCTACATTGTGCGTGGCCCGACATGCACTTACCTGGTTTTTTTATGGAACAGTGTTAGTTTTATCAAAATCGTTTTAGGAGTTTAGAAGATATGAACGAAAATGTGTAAATTTGAGGGCCTGGCTTACATTTTTAAGGTTATTTCAAAGGAAAAACATCTTAAAACCTTTGTCTAAGGTTTTTAGATATTTTTCCTTTGAAATATCCAATTTTTTGGTTTCTAAAAACTAAAATTATAAAATAACACTTCATTAAAAAAACAGACTTCAAAAGTTAACTATAAATAATAAAATACAAAATACTTTCATATCTACAAGGTTATTTTTGGTATAATGCAAAGCTCAAACACCCCAACAAGATTTTTACTTCAAAAAATTCCTATAACAATATTGAAACTTGCACAGTATAAGCCAATCAAGTTGTCTTGTGTTCTTCGTACTGTCGTGCTCATTGCGTCCCGTAGTACGTAATCCATGGTTATTATTGAAAAATAAGTGATGATTACACTTCACATTGTGAACAGGATTTGGACTGTCAGAATGATTAATGAAGTAATCAATGATTGAATAAATAATTAATTGAAAAATATAACATGGTGAAAAACTATCCCAACGGATTGCGTTACTGATTCTGTGTGCAAACTACTTTCAGGTTTGCACTATACCAAGAATAACGTATATATGTTCGTAAACTTTCGCGATTTGTACACATTATAGAATTTTATAAGCTACGGGTCTTAATCGCGTAAATATTTTATTTTAAGGCTAAATAACCTTTGTTTATTGCCCGACGTTTCGACCGTATTGCAACGGCTGTGGTTACGGGTAGACTCAGAGTCTACCCGTGACCACGGCCGTTGCTATACGGTCGAATCGTCATAATGAACAACGTTCTTTACACGATATTACCTATATTTTTGGAGTTCGGTGCCTACACATTTAAATAGTAGGTACTAATTTTTGAAAACTGTTTATTTTTATAAATTACGTTTCATTAAGTAAAGCTTTAATTACACTCAAAAGCGAGCTATTCAATATGATTAAAATTCTCGGTAAGTCGAGATAGTCGTACTATGCGGGGTTGATGTACAACTTCCACGACAAAGTTCCATCGAACTATGCAAATTTTAGTTAACACTTTCAACAAACGCGCATTCCTCAACTACGGCGTACCGCTGCGTTTTTATTAACTACCCTCTTTCTCGAATTAATGAAAACATTATTTTGTTACTTTACAACACTTCCCGAGTTTGAAGTTAGAATTTTAATTAGTTTTGTTTTTAAGTTACGCGCGTAGTATTAAAGGAGTTGAAGGCAAGGAACGGAGATTCAGAATGAATTAGGAAAACGAAATTATGCATGAGACTTGAGAAAGTTCACAGAAATGTTCAGGCTCCTAAATTACATTAAAATAAGAATAATACAGTGTACAATATATCGTATGGAAGGTATGTACTCGAAATATCCTTGCTATTCTAAATGATTCTGTTACATGAGGCTCCGACAGTGATATAGCGCATTAAGGGCGTAATCTATACTAATATTAAAAAGCTGAACAGTTTTTTTGATTGTTTGAACGCGATGATCTCAAGAACTACTGGTCTAAATACAAAAAATATTTTACTGTTAGATAGCCCATTTATCGAGGAAGGCTATAAACATCAGCGGAGCAGCAATGAAAAATGTAGCAAAAACGGGGGAAATTTATAATAACCATTGATTTGGTCTCAATCGAAAATTTTAAAGACGACTCCCGCAGTAGGGTACAAGCCCTGTGTCGCGGGAGACTTTACAAACATACAAGTCACGGACACAAATTACACCCAGACTCAGAACAACAATTTGTAGATCACACAAAGTGGTGTCTCGTGTGGGAATCGAAGCCACGACCAAGACGCAAGACACGACGCAAGAGCGTAGCAATCGGACACACTCCCACCTCGCCACAGAGGCAGTCAACAGTAACATAGGTAATCTCAGAAGGATAGGTACCTAGCTTAGAAAGAGGCAAATGAGACTTTTCATTGCATTAATCAGGAAACATACATGCGCTACGGAGAACCACGAAAATCTGCTAATCTATACTAATATTATAAAGACGAAAGATTTGTATTTTTGTATGTAACGAATAAACATAAAAACTTTCACCATTAGGAAGCTACACTATCCTCAGGTGACATAGGCTACTTTTTATCCATGTAGTATTATATTATCTGTGTCCATGTATTCCTACGGAAACGGGAACTACGCGGCTGAAACCATGCGGCGTCCGCTAGTTTTATCATATAGTAGAAAAGCATGAAATAAACATGTCTTAATCGTAGGGGTTGTGATTGTGACTCAGTGCTAGGCAAAGGTATTGTTTGGGCACCGTTCCAAAATCGTAGCTTTTACTAATAAATTAAAGAAAGGTTTCTACTAAGAATTTATACCTACAACCTGACATTTTCATTGCAAAAACTAAGCGGTAATAAATACAAAAAATGCATTTACCCAACGGATTTCCCGAGCTTGGATGTTGAGTCCCAGATGACTTTGTGAGTCGGATATTATTTCCAAATGTCTGCAGCGAAGGAAATTCTCTGAGTCATCCTAAGCCACCTACATTTATTTAACAAGGAAGTAGTTGTTATCAATTTATTGTTATACATGCCACTTCCTTCGCGTAGAGGTGCACCTTGCCGGGATAAAAAGTAATCTATGTGCTTTATAAGACTATAAATCAATTTCTGTGTCAAATGTTATTCAGATCTATTCAGCCGTTTCTACGTGAAAGTGGAACAACCATTAATACATTCATCTTCACAACATTTCACATTTGTGATGTAAATGATAGTGAGAATTAATAACAATTGTTTGTTAAGTTGCACTTTGGACTTGGAATTTTTATTATAGTCATTTAATAACAATAAATATATACATATATATAGGGTGTAACAGAAAGGTATGGTCAAATTTCAGCAGTGGATAGGGTATGTTATCAGTATTGCACCTACAATAGTGCCATAGCTGGTTGCATTATTATTACATTGTTATAGCAGTGAAAAGTGTATGGCATAAGAATTATATCTCCTCTGGTACAAAATTCGATTGGATTATTATGGCATACAACTTTTTAAGTCATACTTTTTTTAATTAGTAACTTTTTCACTCAAAAATAAACGAATGAAAAAAGAATAAATATTTTTTTAGGATACTCTGATTTTGATAAAATTAGGTGTGGTCATATTCAAGGGTTGGTATGTGCCCATGATACTGAGGGCACATACCATCCCCTGAATATGACCACACTTTTCTGTTACACTCTGTATATATGTGGTAATTCCAAGTCCATAGTTACAACTATAATAACTAGATATAGTTATATATAGTTGTTATATTGTATATAAGTTATTTTTTATGAATATCAAATGTCAATAAATTAAAATTCTATTTTACTCTATAAATGAGCCTCAATGTTATCAATTCAAAGCAAATCCACGAATTGGATTCAAAAAGCAAACATAATTTGAAGAGAGACTTAAATAATTAATTAACATTGGTCCCGGCCCGTCTGTACCAAGAAACTAAGTTTGACTCAATATTTGTCTTTCTCTACTGTGTTGAAGTTACACATAGCGAACAGTTATTACCTGTTCGTACCTATCCCAAGAAAGTTGTGCTTGTGATAATATTGATTTAAGTTGGCTCACTATTAATGCATAACTTATACGGCCATTCTCTCTTGAACGAGTTTCTATAAGGTTCGTAAAAATATTAGTGCGCTCTGTTTGGTCAGCTTGTGAAAGTAATATGTGTGCGTAGTTGGTTTTGAGATTTTTTTGATGTCAAGCATCTATTGTTTAATGATTTTAACTGATCATTACACACAGTTCGTTTTCGTTTGGTTAAATACGAGTTTTGGAGATTAGGTGTTGTTCTTTTTCAATGATTGTTTATTGTTGATTGCGTGTGATTGTTCAAATATTTATAACTCGATTTTCTTAGTTAGATCTGTAACCGTGATTGTAATAGGGAAATGTTTTTATTGAGTTGGAAGGACTGGAGGAGAATTTGGTTTTTGTACATTGCCTTGGTGCCGTAAAATGAGGAGGGCCGACCTCAAATAAAGGAATAAGGCACGGAAGAAGAAGAGTGAAGCAACTATGCATACAACGCAATATTCATAAAATCAAATTTTATAAGTTTTAAGTCATACGAATGATTTGCGGAACTTCGTCAATAGATGTAATGTATGTTCGTGTATTGTCTCTATCAATTTAAAATACTCTCAGGAGTGACGTGAAAACTTTTAGAAAACGATCACCCACTTGTGAACCAGCTACGTGGTCTAAATTGGCTGATCTTTCTCTCTGCCAGCTACTACCTATGCCAAAACACAACTCATTCACTGCACCATCCAAAACCAGCTAACATTGACAGATGACAAACAAGTAACAAACTCCGGGCGACATCACGTTTAGACTGTAGTATTTACAGCACGAGGTACAAGCATATGGTGCGCTATAATCGTAAAATTTTATCGCTTTCGATGCTGAAATGATACACGAAACAATCTAAATTATAGCGGGTAGCGTGTCCCTGGCACGGAGCCAGTGTATTGGTAATGACAGGGCTTATCCAATTTGTAACGTTATCTCTACAAAAGGCCTGACAGCTACCATGTCTGGACCTCAATTGCTGACTATTCACGTCCGAGAATTTTTTTAGAGATGTATTTTTGTGATATTACGTCGGTAATGATGTTAGAGACAGAACTGACGGTTGTTTTTCATCCTTTTAAAGAAAGTGCACAAAGAATTACTAACTATGTCTACTACAAATGTCTCTTTAAATACTAAGTAGTGTACGTGTTCCAAATATAATCATATGTTAGTGGCTGAAAAACTATACAAAAAGTACCAGTAAAAACCCTTTTCCTTAAAAATACATCGCCTATACTTTGGTTGGCCTGGTGTCTAGGGTGTACCCATAGGGGTTAAGACCCCTATGGGTCTAGAGGAAATATGCAATTAATAGACAAAGTACGTCGAGACTCGGATGAATTTGCTATAACTTTTGTCCCGTGTGGGAATCGAATATTTCAAACCTATCAATAAATTAATTATAAAAGCTCGATATCCTGTTAAATTGTAAATTTCCGCATCTTTTATTGTTTGTAAAATTGAAAATTATTGTAAATGATTAAGTATTAGTTTGTGTAATTAAATAACAGAGCAAACCAACGAAAGAGGAATTATTATTTCTTATCCAGAAATCCAAGAAATATAAACATTATCGATTCATCATAGTTCACAGCTTATTACTCTTGCTAAGACCACGTCTGGCTATAAATGCCGGTCGGTTGTCAGCTGATGGGTTCCCACCGCCACTATATGTAACCCGTTTCCTTCCACTGACTTTTATGACATCCGCGCGATGACAACTACTGATTCATTTGAAGTTTCCTTACGCTATTGGAGAATTAATATTAACTTGTTGACAAATGAACAGAATTTATTATTTGTTTATTTTAAGCTTTTAATATTATATAAAAAAATAGGCTTATTCTTCTTCGGGCTTATTAAGTCAACCCAAACAAATAGGTTTGGGTTGACTTAAAACGAATTCATTGGTGCTCAAAGCGGAACCTAGACCGTCAGATCTTTGTATAATTATGTATAGTAATGTATGAATGAAAATCATTGTGTGAATAGTTTTTTATCTATGAAGTTGCCTGATCTATACCTTTAAGTTATACCTAAGCATTATTATGCGATTACCAGAGATTAAGATCAATTGCGGAAATTTATTAATTGGTAGGTACCTATGTGGCGTGCCGAAATCGAATCTCCACCTAATTATTAATATAATATCTACTACAGTGATTAGGTTAAAAGTCTTAAAAACCCTTGAATTTTTCACAATAAATTGTTAAACTTCAATTGTTAAGATTACAGATGGTTCGAAAAAGGATGGACTTGCAGGGGCCGGATTCCACGGGGGACAACCGAAGGTCGAAAGATCCTGCAACCTCGGTCAACATGCCACCGTTTTCCAAGCAGAGCTCTTTGCGATCCTGGGCTGTGCTCAGGAGAGCCTGCAAAAAGACTATGAGAATAAAACTATATCTATCTTTACTGATAGTCAAGCAGCTATTCTAGCTCTAGACTCAAAAAAGATGGATTCTAAACTCGTAAAAGAGTGTGTCCAAACCCTAAATAAACTCGGCAAAACCAATTAGGTAGCGCTAAGTTGGGTACCTGGGCACTGTGGCATCGTAGGAAATGACGTAGCTGACGAGCTAGCCAGAATGGGGACAGAGGGAAGAGCGTGGGACCTGAACCCTTTTGCGGCATACCCAAATGCTCCATTACCAACTCGCTCAAAAGATGGGGGCTAAACCAAAGCATCAAGCTATGGTCAAAGTCACCAGGTCAAGAGCACTCCAAAGCGCTCTTAGTGGGCTTCAACGCAAGGTTCACTAAAGAGGCACTTACTATGAGTAAGAACCAAATCAGAATTCTTACCAGAACCCTAACCGGGCGCTGCAGACTAAACAAACACATGTAAAAGATGCGTCTAAACGATACTAATGTTTGTAGGTTCTGCCACAAGGATGAGGAAACACCTATACACATCCTATGTGGCTGCAAGACAATTCACCACATTAGAAGCCAGCACCTCGGAGGGCACTTCATCACACCTGACGACGTTAAGGCCACTCCACCAAGACATATATAGTCGACGTCATGGTCAGACTAGATCTTGGAGATATCCTAAGGAAGAAAGAGTTGTCACAATAGATCTTTTAGGTCGCAGCGACTTCCGGGCTACACATCCCGGCCTCTATCCAGATACAATACTATAAACTTCAATTTCATAGCGATTAGTATCGAGTTCGAGGACTCGATTTATTATTCCTTATCATTCGAATTTCGAAATCTAAAACGTCTCATATGAATTATAAATGTTAAGGGTGACCTTTGAAAAGAAAGTCCACTTTAAAGTATTCTGCATCGTAAAAAAGTATAAATAACGAAAGCCATTTATTTTTAAGGTTCCACGGCTCGATCATATTACGATAAAGTAAAAACTTGAAAGTTTGCACTTTATCTCGAACACCGGCTTAAAAGGTTTGTAGTGATTTCGCGGCGGCTTCCCTATATTTCTTATAGCAAGTAGCTACTTTTATTGGCAAGTGAGGCGGGCTAAGTACACTACTTTACGCCTATATTGCCTGGTAGACGACGTCGTAAGAAAACTTGCTCCCGGCTCGTGATCTCCCTTATCAAAACACTGTAGCCCTGAACGTTTTAAGTAAATAATAAAGTTTACATTTTATGTTGAGTTGTCATGTTTTTGTTGAGGTTATTTCAATACATGAGATATGTTTATGATTCAGTTTTGCTATTTTTTGTGTTAGCCCTTTGTTTGACTCGTACCCGTTCTGTTTCGTAGGCGTTCGGTAGACTTTACTTTTTATTTTTATCGGACATTATGATATTTGATACGATATTCGTAAATCGAAACAATGTGATTTGAATATTAATAAAATAAAATGGGATCTTAAGTCTTTTTGGCTCGGCATAAAAATATAATGATACTAAATATAACCTACTAAATATAAAAAAATATTTTTTCAAAGTAGATAAATATAGCTACTTTATTAATAATAGTCCGACATAAAAGGCAACGTTACGTTTTGTTATGCCTAATAAAAAATAATGGTTTCCAACCCTTCCATAATACACCCTTATTTTAAAAACAAACCCACTATAAAATTCTCTAATCACATTAAATACTCGAAGTGCATCATAAAGCCACGCCCTACAATTTTTGATAGCGAAAATGAACCGCAAGCCATCAAATCTGCACCGATGATTAACCCTCAAGTTGCCATTAAAAATAGATAATACAAAATATTGTCGGAGCTCGGTCCCTAGGGCACCGCGCACGTGATGCCGACGCGCGAGCTTGCAATTCAATTACCAATCTATACTGGTCTACACATATCTGCAATGAAATCAAATAACTAGAAGACAACGTGTCTTGGGAGGGTTACTATTTTTGATATTGTCTGGTTTTATTCGTTTTATAGCAAGGCATAAACAAACAATTTTATCTTTCTTTTAAATACTGTATTAATTTTAACAACGTAAGATTGATACCCGTAATCTATCAATATGTCGTTGTTAATCAATTTTATTCATCACAAAACATTATCTCTCCGTCAAAACTGAATGCATAATGAATTGATTGTTTATGCCAAGACAAGTAAAAAGCAATTTAAATTTTCACAGAAAATATAACACTACGATTCGAGAAGAGAATCGTCAAATTCGGAACATACCAGTGGTGTATTTAATCAAGGCGCGAGCATATGCCCCAAACAACACCGAATTAATTTTGCATCCAGCAATCTGGGGATGCAACCGTGGCAGCAGCTGCCATGACACACACTGACCGATTTGATATGCACCCTTCCGTTCGGTCTAGCCTCTCTACGGTTATATATCTGTCTATCGAGATACGTAGATTTGAGTAAACACAAATCTAAAAGAGAATCGATCGATTATGAAATGATACACCACCATTGGTGGGTTAACAAACTTTTATCGGATTTTTATGACCTCTAAATCGGGTGTACCATAAATTTACATCATACATATCAACCCATATGATGTCCCACTGCTGGGCACGGGTCTCCCCAGTAGAACTTACTAGTATATAGATCCTGGGGGTAATTGCCATAATCGCCACGCTTGGCGAGCGGGTTGGCGATCGCAGTAAGGTTTTAAGTACGCAGAGGACGCTGCTGCCCGTCCTCCAGTGTGACATCCCTTAGTCGCCTTGACGACACCCACGGGAAGAGATGGGGTGGTACTATTCTTAAGCCGGTACCACACGGCAAAATATATACCATAAATTTATTTTTGATGTTTACATTTTTCAGTGTATTGTGAGTTTCTAGCAGCGTTCTTAACATCGGTTGGCTCTATGGCTTAGATTTGAACTTAAGTAAAAAAATATACAGTTATCTATTAGGTTACTCATGACTTCAAAATCGATTTATAACCGACTTCAAAAAGAAGGAGGTTTTTATTTCGGATGTTTGTTTTTTTTTATATGTATGTTCGGGTATAACTCCGTCATATTCATTGACGTGGAGACCAGGACTGCTCCATAACATCACAAAATTTACCACTCTCTAAAAAGGGACAACGTTACTTTGTGAACAATACCAGGCCGGACGAGATTTTTCTCTCTTTCACGTTTTGCAGTCAATATTTACGTTTTAATTGAAGGGTCAGTCAATATTTACGTTTTAAATTTTATACGTCAATGATCTGAACATAAGAAAAAATAAATACAGTCATTTATTATGTTACTGATGACTTCATGACCGACCTAAAAAAGGAAGAGGTTTTGATTTCGGATGTTTGTATTTTTCGGGAATAACTCCGTCATATTATTATAAAGACGGATTTTCAAAATTCGTTTTTTTTAAATAGGTTTATTTCGAAATGGTCCCATAAAAATGTCGTAAAGATCTGATGCTGAGTTTCAAGGATAGACAACAAAACTCTGATATATTTTGTATTTTTTTAACCTAGTAGTTGTAGCTTCCTAAACAAAATATTCACGAATAAACTGAATTGAATTGAATTGAATTTACATTCTAATTAGCTGCCTTTGATTTCCCCCAGGTCTAATCATGTCTAGTCTGTCCTGACGAGTTTACAACAACCTAACACAATTTTACAGATTTTCTTGTAATAGCGTAGACATTTTAAGGTTAAATATATTTGATTTGTCTTTAACGTTTGATTTCTGACGTTGTGGGGTTGACTGATGCAACTCAACGTCATCTGCGAGAAGGGGTTTTTGAACCTCCCTTGATTATCGTCACTCACCGTTACCTGATTTGGCAGAATAGTCCTCCGTTACCAAAATGCGTAACGTTAAATCAGTTGTTAATAAAAAACTGCCTTTATACCCTCTAAAATAATAAACTAGACCTTTTAACCATTGATTTACACTGAGTAATATAATAAGTACACCTATATACAGAGCGATTGAAAACTCAGTCTGTAAATATCAGCCGAATTATAAATGAACTCAACTCGTTAAGCTAACTGAATCACGGGTTTTGAAACAAAACGCAAATTAATACGTTCATGGAACCAAACATTACGAGTGAATCCAACAAAATTATCACGGTGAATTCAATTAAACAGTATTACAATAAAATTAAAAATATATAATAATAATACAAGTGAATGTCGCTTAATGAGGCGACCAATTGCATATAACGAAATAACATTTTCGATATAGTAGTGGGAATATTTCAATTTTATTTAACTTTAAGCAGAATTAACGGGAATGCGGTCAAAAGTTCCCAGTTTGCAGCCATTGCATATGAATTGCCGTTTCCGTTAATGCAATTACAGGTTATCGTTACTTTAAAACATTTATTTTGTATAATTGTTTAAGTGCGTTCTATAAAAGCACTGTTGAGGTAAATTATTTAATTGTGAGTACAATTAAATACCTAATTGTGTTATTGTTAAAATTTAGACCGGTAGTTTATATTAATTGGTGATTATATGGGTCACTATGGATGAGGGAGGAGAATTACATATTGTGATTGATGAGACAAAGTACATCCAGACTCGAAATTAACTTTTAGTTAACATCTTGCACATCAATCGTACGCATTCGGGCTGCATTCAGTACACCAAGTACTTACCGACATATGATAAAGTACCTCTCACTTGTTGGGTGACCGAGTTTCGGTAAGTTTTTTTTTGTTTTTAAGGACATTCACGAAGTAGGGGAACTTGAAAACAAAACTCTCATGTAAAAGGTTCGTACCTTTAAATAATTCACGCGATTAAGTCCCGAAATAAGTATTTCTAAAACGCTCATATACGAAATTTAATTAAAATAATTGTTTCTGAGATGGTTCGTATACAAGAATTGCTTGTTTAAATGTATTATATTACTAATTAGATAAAATGTTTGAGTATAGTAAACCTATTCTTGTGAAAATATATATTTTAAGAGTTGATTACAAAAAACGGCCAAGTGTGAGTGGGACTCGTGCACAAAGGGTTCTGTATTAACTTATAAGTATGTAAATTTTTATACACATTAGATATATTTAGGGACTTAATTGCGTGAATTATTTAAAGGTAAACTTTAGTATGTAAATTGTTCGAACATCCCGGGGAATCATTTATTTAGACACACGGCACTTTATCAGTCAAGTTGTGAAAGGGCGGCTCACCGACCGTGGTTACATGAAGAATTTTGGCCCACGGTAAGGTGTGACGCACACAAAAATACACACATCAAAAGTGTCTAGGGATCAAGCATTTTTATGCGGATTTCTTGAGATTGAGATGTGGCTTTGTAATAAATTTATGATTTTATAAATTTATATGGATCCTTTTTGGTGCATTTCATAATTTGAATCAGGAACTGTGAATCAAATTCGAGTAAAAGATGAAAATCAGCTGTCAATATTTTCCCTATAAAAACATACAACGCATTGAAGACATTATTAGTGCTACTGTTTCCCTACTACTGATTAAAACCAACGTTATTATGGAGCGGCGACGTCATTTAAGCAGGGAAGAAATGCTCAGAGCCGTGGGAATGATAGAAGCTGGTTCCCGGCAACGTACTGTGGCTTTAGCTCTGAATACAAGTCAGAGTGTTATCAGTCGACTTTGGACACGTTACCGAAGCACTGGTACCGTGGCTGAGCGCCATGGAGGACGGTATCGCTGCACCACACGGAGACAAGACCGATACATTCAAATCTTAACTCGAAGAGGTCCAACAATAACCGCCATGATGTTAGCCGTGAGGCTTCATCACTCTTCAGGGAACTTAATTAGCGACCAAACAGTCAGAAACCGCTTGCATGAAGTGAACCTTCATTCCCGAAGACCGCTACGGGTACCACCTATAGCAATGCACAATCGTAGGATTCGATATCAATGGGCTCTTGAACACAGAAATTGGGCAGAAGAACAATGGCGTTTCGTGTGCTTTTCTGATGAGTCTCGTTTTGGTATGAGACCGGATACAAGACGTATACGACACTGGAGAACCCCTGGACGCCAACAGCGATTAAAATCCTGCCAGGAAGTCCATCCTTATAGTGGTGGAACCATCATGGTATGGGCGGGTATTTGGATCGGCGGAAGAACTGAGTTGATTTGGATCAGAGGCAACCTCAACGCTCAAATTTATGCTGAGACGATTGTATCAGACGTCATCGTTCCTCTACAAGTGCAAATCGGTCCCTTATTTCAGTTAATGCATGATAATGCACGACCGCACACCGCAAGAGTTGTAAGACAGACTCTCGCCGCAGCTAACATCAATGTCCTGCCCTGGCCTGCTCAGTCGCCAGACTTGAACCCGATTGAGCATGCATGGGATATGCTACAGAGAAGAGCTCTGCCGAATATGGAGGGTATCCAGTCGCAAGAAGACCTTTTTTTGTTGTTGCAACGAACATGGGCGGCCATTCCACAGCGTGATTTGGATGAACTCATTTTGAGTATGCCAAACCGATGTTCTTGTGTTGTTAGTGTTCGCGGTAGAAACACGGATTATTAATTGTTTAAGTTACCCAATAAAATTTTAAAGAAAACTGTTATTTCAGTCTTTTTTTCGAACTTTAATGTTAGTGGTTCAAATGTCAAAAATCCCTTTATTAGGAAAATGGCAAATTTCTTTATTAATGCAAAGGTGACTTGGTTTATCGTTACTGTGACAAACGAAAACACTTTATTTGATGAATCCTTAAAGAAATAAAAAAAAAAAAATCAATCAGGAGAAAAGTTATTGCAAAAATATATGTTGATCCCTAGACACTTTTGATGTGTGTAGTTCTTTTGAGTAGTTTAGCTCTATTGAGTAGGTAGCAAATAACTAATTGTTAAACACACACAAAATGGTTGGTTTACGGACAATCAGTTTACGTGATAACATCATAAGAAAATATTGATGAGATTGTAATAAAGAACCGTGCCTGTAACAATTTTTTTTTGTAATTTTTTTTTTTCAATTGTATGGCATGTCACTGCAATCGCCAAAATATTGATGACATTGTGATTAACAACAATACCTGTTACATTATTGTTTTTAAACTTTTCCGATTTTTATACATATTAGATATATTTCGGGATTTAATCGCGTGACCACGATCGGTGCAATTCGATCGAAATATCGGGTAAATAAAAACCTTTAAATAATTCACGCGATTAAGTCCCGAAATATATCTAATATGCCTGTTACAGTTTTAGTGGATCCGGGCGCAAGCACCCGACGGCCACAGTACTTCAGCCTATCAGCAGGCGCAGCAACCAGTTAATAACGTGACCGTTGCTACGTAACACTTTCTCGTCGTAGGTTATATTTATCCTAGGTGATAATCGAACCCACAATCTCTAGCTTAGTGGTAGTGGGTTCACTAACCACTAGGTCAGGCGACTTTCTTTCAAAATAAGAGGGGGTCGATTTTTAAGAACTTTCTTAAATAACTTAAAAATTACATATTTGAGACCCTTACACATAGCCTTTCATTTGTTTTCATGTTATACTATAGCGTTTTCAAAACGAATTTTTAATTTATTGTTTTGCCCCTTAAATAGCCCCCATGTTCACACTTCTAATAGGTTTCCCATTTATCTTTAGATTAAGAACTCTCTTGTGGGTTTTTTTTTTAAATATTAGGCTCAGTAACGTCGGAGAAAAGGCGGGGAGGGGGATTGTCTGTTAACATATTTTTTTCTGATTAACTTTTAAACTAATTACTTTGAAATTATAAAAAAATATATGTGAGATCCTCAAAACATTTCATTTGATATACACGATTCAGTTAGTGAAATTTTTTTTTTATATTCTTACTTTACCCCCCAAAAATGAATCCGATGTTTAAAACACAGACTTCATCCAGTAATCAATTCTTTTGTATTTTTTCCAAAATATTAGGATCAGTAGCTTTGGAGATAAGGGGTGTAATTATATTTATGGTGTTACAGTACAATATCTTTGTGCTGTATCTACAATCTACATCACAATCTTATGTTCCTTATCGCACGTTCAGTATCTATTAAATGTTTCTACTATCTGTTATCAACACGAAGTCGTTAGTATATAAGATGCACCTTTGGATAATTATAACCAGACTATACTACATCTTTTGTCTCATTTATACCTAATCATATACTGCCAAGAAGTTTGGCAAATTGGTGACCCCGACGAACGAATACGCAGCAAGAAACATGGCACAATCACCGTGCAAGGCGAACATAAATCAGCAAGGAACACTTGAAGTAGCTGCTGGCACCTCGGTTTTATCCCGCATTCCGGAATTTTGGAAAGACCAACCAAGATTATGGTTCACGCAACTAGAAGCCATATTAGCACCACAGAAGCAAGGAGACGAATACAAATACTGTACAGTAATAGCAAAGTTATCCAAGGAAGAAATACTACAAGTTAGTGACCTAATAACTTCACCACCGACTACAGATAAATACAAAAACATCAAGGAACGTTTAATTGATTGTTACGAAGAAACAGAACAGCGACAGTTTCAAAAATTAATATCAGAGACAGAACTCGGTGATCAAAAACCTTCGCAGTTATTACGTCAAATGCGAGTCCTCGGGAGAGGAAAAATCAGTGACGAAACAATTAAACTACTATGGTTCAGGCTTTTACCAACATCAGTTACTACGGTTCTAGCAGTTACGGAAGACATGGAAATTGACAAACTGAGCCAAATTGCAGACAAAATAATAATGAATTCAAAAGTAACCGAAATATCAGCTGTTAGCAACGACACTTCAAACGACAACAATACAGCATGCATTTTAGCCCAGCTAGCAAAATTACAGATAGATATTGACGCAATTCAGCAAGGTCAATATGGCTATCGACCCAACACGCACAATCATTTCAAGAAACGTCAACAATTCCCGATTATGAGGCCGAGAACAAACTATAGAGGAGCAAATCGATTTTGTTACTACCACGAAAGATTCGGAAAATATGCAAAGAACTGCATTAAACCATGCGGTTGGAAACCAATGACTTACGTACGGAACCAGGGAAACGAATAAGAGCACAGACAACGGCGAAACTCTGTGCAATCCACCCATCCAATCGCCTCACCATTACCGACCGAAAAAGTGGTAAGAAGTTTTTGATTGACACGGGCGCAAATATTTCAGTCATTAGCAAGCAACAGAGACATTCAATTTTACAAAATGAACAATACACACTATACGCTGCAAATGGGACTAAAATTAGGACTTACGGCGAGTTTGAATTTAGGACTACAACGATGTTATAAATGGAATTTTGTAATCGCCGATGTTACACAACCAATAATTGGAGCAGATTTTCTAGAGCACTATAAACTATTAGTCGACATAGCAGGTCGCAAACTTATCGACAAAGTTACAGAGCTGACAACGCATGTAACTTCGGAAAAAGCGACACAACAAACAATTCGTACTATCGCAGTGGGAACGAATCCACGTATTACGCAACTTTTAAACAAATACGAAGACATCACGAAAGGGTCCTCTCTCCGCAATGCGCCCAAACATAAGATTGAACATCACATTATCACTACAGGACCACCCGTCGCAGCTCGGGCAAGACCATTACCTCCAGAAAAATACGACATAGCCAAAAAGGAATTTCAAAATATGATAGAACTCGGAATTTGCCGACCGTCAGATAGCCCATGGGCAAGCCCATTACATATGGTAAAAAAGAAAAATGGCGAATGGAGACCGTGTGGAGACTATCGAATGCTCAATAGCACGACAGTACCGGACAAATACCCACTACCAAGATTAACTGACTTTACATACATATTAGAAAATAAGAAGATACTAAGCAAGATAGATATACGTAAAGCATACCATTGTATTCCTGTTAAAGATATAGAAAAAACAGCCATCATCACACCTTTTGGACTTTTTGAGTACTTAAGAATGCCTTTCGGATTACGCAATGCGGCACAAACATTTTAACGATTCATGGATTCCTTATTTAGAGATTTAAACTTCGTATTTATATTTGTAGACGACTGTCTCATCGCATCGGACAACGAAGATTTGCATTATCAGCATTTAGAAACGGTTTTCAAACGTTTACACGAGAATGGAATAACCATTAATCTCGAAAAATGCGAATTTCTCAGAAGGGAAATAGATTTCTTAGGTTATCATATAACGAGCCAAGGAATACACCCTACCGAAGAAAATTACAAAGCAATCATGGAATTTCCCAAACCGAAAACAATTCAAGAATTAAGAAGATTTTTGGGCATGGTCAATTTCTACAGAAGTAATATTCCACGCGCAGCGGAAAATCAAAGAATTTTAAACGAATATCTACATGGTTCAAAAAAGAACGATAATTCACCTGTTCCTTGGACAACGGAAGCAGACAAAGCTTACGAAAAATGCAAGGAAAGCATGAAAAACGCAGTGTTAACAGCGCATCCTTCCCGCAACGCATCACTAGCGCTCATGACCGACGCTAGTGCTACTTGCGTTGGTGGAGTTTTACAACAAAAATCCGGACGCAATTGGGAACCATTAGGATTTTTTTCACAAAAATTGAGCGAAACTCAACAAAAATATTCTACGTTTGACAGAGAGCTGTTAGGAATATACATGGCCGTCAAACATTTTCACAGATTAATCGAGGGAAGAGAATTTACAATATTTACGGATCACCGACCTTTGACATACGCATTCTCCCAAAAACCATCATCAAACGATACACCGCGACGGGTCCGGCAGTTAGATTTCATTTCACAATACAGTACCAACATTCAACACATAAGCGGACGTGACAATATTACCGCCGATACCTTATCTCGAATAGAGGAAATATACGTGCCATCACCTATCGATTACGCTGAATTGGAAAAATGTCAATCAACAGATAATGAACTAAGTAAATTACATGACAATAAAAGATTAAAATTCAAAAACATTACGCTTCCGGGTTCCACAATAAACATCACCTGCGACACTTCTACTGGAAAAAGCCGCCCCTACTTACCAAAGCATTTTCGCAAACAAATTTTCGATACCATTCATGGTATGAGCCATCCAGGAAAAAGAACTACGAGAAAAATGATAACCCAAAGGTATTTATGGCCGTATATGAACAAAGATATCAATAATTGGTGTAGATCATGTATAGCCTGCCAAAAATCAAAAATACAACGACATACGATATCACCTCCTGGTACATTTATGACAGCGCAACGTTTTGAACATTTACATATTGACATCGTCGGACCACTTCCGATTTCACAAGGGAAGAGATATTTAATCACAATCATAGATCGTTGTACGTCATGGCCCGAAATATTTCCGGTAGAAGATATAACTGCAGAAACAGTAGCCAAGACACTTTTCGAAGGATGGATTACTCGTTTTGGATGTCCATTGCGCATTACTACGGATCAAGGCCGACAGTTTGAATCAAGAATATTTGAGTCACTCTCACAATTTTTGGGAATACATAAAATTAGGACAACACCTTATCATCCACAATCCAATGGAATGATAGAGAGATTTCATAGAACTTTAAAGGCGGCGTTAATGACAAGAGAATCCAACGAAAATTGGTTAAAAGAAATTCCAACAGTTTTACTCGGGTTGCGGAGTAGCTTGCGAGAAGACACAGGTCATAGTTCAGCAGAGATGACATATGGAACGCCAATACGACTCCCTGGAGGATTTTTTGAGTCATCAGCAGCACAGTTATCAACGTACGAAGAGTTTGTAAAACAAATTCAAAAGGACATCACACAAATGACATCAATTCCGAAAAGAAAAAAACACAATCAAGCTATATTTGTGCATCCCGAACTCAAAGAATGCTCACACGTATTTGTTCGGTGTGATAGAATTAAGAAAGCCCTGACACCGCCGTATGAAGGACCCTACCCAGTAATTAGTAAAACAGATAAAACATTTTGCATTAGAATTAGGGATAAAGAGATAGAATTTTCAATTGATAGATTGAAACCAGCTTTCATGATCAATGACGAATCAAACTACGTGCCAGATTCAAAGGATTGCGACAGGCATTCACACACGTACACTACACGATCGGGACGTAAAGTAAAGCCAGTAGTACGTCTATAAAAAATCGCTGATATAAGCAAGCTATTCGTATATATATTAACATAGATCTTAACATATACCATTAATTCACAACTACTCGTAACAACAAGACATCTAAAATGGGAAATCAAAGTTCTAAGGACCAGATAACATACAATACGGACAATTGCCTCAATCAAAACGAAGCGGACCAACTCCGTAACCTGATCCAGGAGGACTTACGGTGGACAAGAAATTTTGCAATGGGACAGATTATTTTAACAATCGGCGTGATCCTAATTTACGGCATAATGAAAACACTGGACAGAAGAATGAAGAGTTTAACGGAAAAAAATAATAAACACTCGTGCAACAGCTAAGTCAAAATTACAGACGTCAGCAAATCACACCACAACAGGCGTCATCAAATTCCACCGCGTACAATAGCATTATTATTTATATACATCAGCAAATAACTAGTAAAGTCTAGGTCAAATTTATATTGTAAACACTATTACCATAATTTTTTTTTAAAGGGGGGTGTACTGTTACAGTACAATATCTTTGTGCTGTATCTACAATCTACATCACAATCTTATGTTCCTTATCGCACGTTCAGTATCTATTAAATGTTTCTACTATCTGTTATCAACACGAAGTCGTTAGTATATAAGATGCACCTTTGGATAATTATAACCAGACTATACTACATCTTTTGTCTCATTTATACCTAATCATATACTGCCAAGAAGTTTGGCAAATATGGTTTTTCCCAAATAACTTTAAAAGGAACGACCTTAAAATTATAAAAGAAAATATATTTGAAATCCTTATGACAAGTCCTTTTATTTGATATATTACACGATACAGTTTACGAACTTTTTTAAAATTTCCTAGTTTGCCCCTAAAAATTGCTCTCAAGTTTAAAATTATTTTATTTACTTTGCGTCCGCTTTGGGTCATAGAAATACATATGTGAACAAAATTTGAACATAATCGGTCAGACAGAAACACTAGTGATCCTATAAGGGTTCCGTTTTGTACTTTTGAGGTAAGGAACCCTAAAAAGGAATATTACTGGACAAAATTACGATATGACCTGACTGTTTGAACTTTGTTTGACTTCTAAAAAATACCAACACCTAATTATCTTTAAACTCAATCCACAAAACCTTAGATAGGCATTTGCAAATTAGGTCATAATAATGTGAATATTTAAACTAGCTTCTTGAAAACGTATTATACTTACTTAGTAATTTCAGCAACAACTTTATTAAGATTGTAGGCACCTAGGTTCACACGAAATTTCAGCAAACATGTTTCTACTGTGTTTATGAAACGAATTTCTTGCTTATTACGAAAAAAAAAAGAAAAACAATCTGTGGTTAAAATTCTTGTAATATTTTATGTTCATTTCATTCATAGTTTTATATGATAATAGACCAAAGCTAAAACAAATTGATTAATGTGGTCAGACAACCTAAAGATACCTATCAATTGAAAAAAAAAGGAGAACAAAGCAATTTATCGTTAAATCCTCTATTTATAAAATTATATTAAGACCTTATATTTGATGCCATTACTATTACTTAAAACTACTTACGGCCGGTTTCAATAATCTATCGATGGATTTGGCTACTAGATGTAGAATTTTGTCATATTTTGTATGAAGCTTATGTCAAATATATAGCTCCAGTAGCTAAATCCATCAATAGTTAGAGTATTGAAACCGGCTGTTACTTAATAAAAATGTTTTGAACAATAATTCCCTCTTTTTCAGCCCTATTTGTTCACTTTATATTCTTGTGTCTTTTAAGTTGCTTTTATTTGTGAATGTCATCATACCTACTACCTAAAATACCTAAAAAACTAACATATCTTAAGATTTCTCGGATAAAGATCTTAACGTAGATAATTATAAATGTTGAAAGGTAGATTTTGTATGCGTTTGACACTCAGACAGTATCTGTTAAACTTTGAGACGTACTCAAAAGTATGTTTGTTCCTGATATTAAAAAAACCGAGCAAGAGCATGTCTTATATCTTTGTGATTTTTTGGTCACACGGCTCAAAAGATAGGGGGGGGGCAACTTTCGGAGCGATTATTTAAAAAAATATTGACTTAAACAAAAAGTTTATCAGAAACTTTAAAATGTTTTTAAATGATCTGCCGAATGATGTACCACAAGTTGTGTTTGATCAAAAAAATTTTTTTCTGCTATTACATGTACAGAGTGTCCCCCTAAAAATATTTATTAATATTATGTAGCTCTTAAACTAAGTACTACAAGACGCCTTTTCACCAAAATTGAAATTGAGTAAAATGCCTGTGACGGAAGGACAGACGGACATTACGAAATTATAAGGGTTCCGTTTTTACCATTTTGGCTACTGAACCCTAAAAAGGTGACCGTAAAAGCATGGGACATAACGACGCGACGTCTTAAAACTGAACGCATGAAAATTCACTTTTCACTTAGCTTGAATAGATTTTCTAATCCATTACTTTAAAAAAAAAACAAGTAATTGTATAATTGTTACATCAACAATTCCCTAGGTGGAGAGCCAAAAAATAAAATAAAATCGTTGTACCAATTGCATTAATTCAACTGCATAAAAATCAGCCAATTATTCAAATACACGAGCGCTATGAACCGAAGACCGTATCGATGAATATTAATTGTTTTCGATCGGAATAAAAAACAGTAAAATAAAGTGAAATAACTGAATAATCGAGTAAGATTGTTTACGGTGACAACGGTAATTAAGTGGTTATTGTTCGCTAACAAGTTGATATTATTTACAGTAACTGTTTTTACGCAGTTACAACAGAGCGCTTGGAAGTAAAATTATCTTCTACTACTCTTTTAAGAGAACGTGATGATTTTGAAATAGTGGCCTATGATAGGAATAGGAGAAGGAATCCTATTTCTTCTGATCTCTATCATTCAAGCTCCACGCTAGGAACTGTCACCTTCATCATCAGCCTATCGCAGTCTCCAATTGCACGCCACTTTGTTCTATCTTCGGCTTCTCGCATCCAGCTCCTGCCAGCCGTCACCTTATTTATAGTTAAATCTTAAGTCATTGTATTGTAATGTTTGATTTTTTTTTAGCTCTGTTCGGGAATAATTCCGTCATATAAAGATGGATTTTCGAAATTATTTCTTTGTTCGAAAGAGGTTTATTGCGAAATGGTCCCATAAAAATTTAAGTTCCATAATAGTTTCGTAAATATTTAATAATGAGTTTCGGAGATAGACCACAAAACTTCGTAATAACTGCCACCAAGTCAACCATGATTAAAGTCGGTTAGGTTTTTTTTTTTTAATAGTTTAAGTCAAAGATACAAGACTACGAAATACAACCAGACAGGTACAAAAATAATGTAGATCACATAATAAAGTGAAGATAGTTAATCTTGCTTTAATCGTACGTAATGCTGGTGGCTCAATTACTACAACATCGATGCAATAAAAAAATATACTGTGAACTGGACCTATTCTATTATAAGCTAGTTTAAGCAATATATAAAATTATTGCGCCTTCAAATGACTTGAGATCATTAGAAGGCGCAACTTAATTCTTAAAGATGTCGAGGGTTCTGTAGTTATGACGAAAAACAACAACTTATTCTATCCAGATGAAGTCGTTGGCTTCAACTAGTTTGACAGTATAAAGCTTAGTTTCAAAATAGGCTGTGACAAAGTGGTAACATGTACCTACTTCGAAGAGTATCAAGTCACTTTAGTTTGAGGACCTGTGTTTGATACGATATCTTAGCCATGTTAAAGTTTGCATAAAGGTCCGTATAAACTTTACCGTTCTCTTGTAACCGTATCAAAATTCAAATACAAATTGTAACGTTTGCAAATGTTTGATAGAATTGAAGGGATTATTATAATTTCTAACTTAAAGTTTGTATAACAATGTTCTAAAATTACATTTAGAGCCAATTTTGTAAGTCATGGGAAGTTTTAACCCTTGACTACTGTTTATGATCTCATTGTTTCTTTTTACCTGACTGCAAGGAAGGATTATGATTTTCGCGCGTATCTTGTATGTGTGTAATATTTTATATTACCTCATACCTTTCAAACAACAAGACGGATTTAAACGATTAAGACGTCGCTAGATTTGTCTTGACCGCCGAAGTATTCGTTGGTTATGATATACGACATGTTATGTCACCATCGTAAGCATTTCAAAAGGGAAACATGGTTATGACTGTAATACTAAAAAAGGAGACAGGTTGTTACATCCTACAACCACTAAAAAATATTAAATTAAAAAAATAAATTTAATTTCTCATATTTTTGCGCAGGCGGCCAAATACACCATTAGATTACGTTAGGGGATTCATTTAATCAAAACGAATTAAAACTATTACAACTGCAGCAATAGACGCGAAAATAAATAAAGTGAGCAAATGAGAGTGAGACAAAAAAAAAATATTTTCAAAATTTTCACCAACCAAATATTTTTGATTAAATTAGCTTCCTAAAAAAACCCACCTAAACTTATATCCGTTTAGGTCCCACAATGACAAATAAAGAGACAGATGCACAGAGACTTAAAACATTTTCGTAAAATGATAAAAAAGAGAACTTTTTAGCTTAACTTTAGACTTCAGTGTATTAGAACCTTGACATCGAATGTTTCTTTACGAAAGTTTTAGCCTTAAACCCTAGGGTTAGAACTTGTTATTGAGTTATGCCCGACGGCTGTCCTTTATCAAACTAGCTTTTAAAACTGTCATTGACACCGTAGGCTCTGGAAAAATATATTATAGACAAGATCATACCGAAGGGTCTTTGGCAATATTTGAATACATTGTATATGTTAAGTCTATCTGAAGGACGTTATGTAGCTTTTGAATGAAATTTCTTTCAACACCACTAAGATGATTATAGACAGTAACAATATAAGTACCTATCTATTTTTTTTTATCAGAGCCAGTGTGCTTATGCGTGCAGGGTCCTTATTCACGATCTTTTTTCGTATCCACGACAAGCCCATGGAGAACTGTCAAACTCTTGTCATAATGGTAAATAAAGAGGTGTGCTTAGAAATGCATCAAGGCGCATGCACGGTGATGGATTTTTTAGCGCGGGCTTGCAGTGGATACGGAAGGTGCGCTTTCTAAAACACCCTAACACAAGGTTTGAGATCAAAAGTCGATTACGTACTTTCAGAACGACTAAACTGATTTTGATAATAAATTATACATATTTCATCAAAATCAAATCAATCTTATTCACTCGTAACATTTTTTTTACCCGACTGCGGAGGAGGGTTATGTATTTGACGCGTGAGGGTTATGTACCTATGTATGTGTGTATCTGTTAAATGTAGGTACAACAAAATTAATAAAAAAAACCATTTCCCCACTTTACGCTTGGGGGAGGTACCCCAGAAATAAATGCGCAAAAGGGACATATCGCGATATACGTTTTGCGAAAAAGAAATATCACGAATGAAACCTACTGCGAAAGGGCCATATCGCCAATTGTTGAGGCTTTTTTTAGCGGACCCAATCGCGAAAGGGCCTAAACCATCCAAATCCATATTCAAAATGGCGGATTTTAAGCGCTTTAATCTGTGGGCTGAAAAATAAAATAATGACCACACATTAAACCGCATCAAATTACAGGGCTTAAAAAGGCGAGTACGAAAATATAGACAGAATACAATAAATAATTTGATAAAACAACGTAAAAATAATAAAACAAATAGTTCTTATCAAATGTCATTGTAATTATATCTTAGAACGTCCAAAAAGTGCAAAATAAAAAATACATTTAAAAACTAAAAAAAATAACGACTGCAATACAGACTGAATTATGATACCCTTCAATATAACATCATGCAGTCGGAGGCACATTATTAAGTTCAAAAGAATTCAATATTGTTAAAATTAATTAGGTGCCTTTTTTTAAAGAAGTGTAGAAGTGCAGTTTGGTAAAACCTTGACAAAGACTTCAATTCCCAACCTAAATGTTTGTGCAAGGTACTATTCATTTGACATAAAACTTTCACGTGTGTGCCTTATTCAAGCATTTCAACCTTAATAAACATCATAGGCCCATGAAGCTAAATGTGAATGAAGATTTACTTCAATGTACGGGTATATTCAGCACGGGTACATGATTCAACAAAATCTATGTTTACAGCAAAACCCAGTTCCCATTATTACTTGAAACTACGCAACGTATTTCTCGTATACAAAGCACATTGGTACACATTTGCCTGTATCGTTTAATATAGGTATGCCTACGGTAGACTTATCACCTAAGCATTATCGTGTTTCCTAACGATAATGGAACTTTCGAGTGTCTGTAACCCAACATTAATTTAACTGGTACTTTCGTCTAATGGCGTCGGTTTCGCTAATTGTACGTTAGAATAATTATATTGTGCGACGCGTATTCATTTTAATGGATTTCGTGTGTAATATACGGTTAAATGTCACTTGTACTGGTATTAATGTGAACTAATTTTGGCTGAGACTTAACTTTCGTTTATAAGGAGATCAACTTGGCCTTATTTGCCATTTGCTTTGGAATTTACGATAGTATCATACTAATCGGGATATGTGGGTTATCTAGGAATACTGAGATGGTAAGCGCCCTACACCCACGCAGTATTCGTACAATCTTAATCTGCACTAGTTCCTGTCCTTACCTTTAGCTCTTCTGTGTTCCTCTCGGATGGTATCAATTTTAATTTTGTGTTTGTACTAAGAATAAATTCGAAAATTGCCTTGACTAACAGTCGCGAATTATACTAGGTACACGTTGCAAATTTTTGATAACCTTCAAGAACCTAAATATTATCATCAGGGGGTCTATTCAGGTATTTAAAGCAAGGTATTTAAAACAGTTGCAGCGCAGTTGCAGTTAAGTTTCGATTAAAACGACCATTTTTGTATTCTTGTAACTTTGGGATAATACCTATTATTAGGATAAAGGACAAGCGAGGTCAAAAACATCATGTGTCACGTAAAATCCATTACGAGGTAGCAGAAACTCCAACACAAAGAAAGTAATAATATGCATTTTATATGCTTACAAGTTTTCGCCTTTTCTAAGGTGAGGCGGAATTCCTAGAAGTATCAAAATGAGGCATCCTTTGAGAAACAAGTATATAGCTATGTATGTATAATATATAAGGGTAAAGTTCTTACAAGTAGGGTAGGTTTCTAACTCATCGACTGCGAGCATTATTAAATTACATTCCTGACGTGTATGGGTTTACCTTGCTAGAAGACTTCATTTTATAAGGCTCCGCTAGTTAATGGCGGTAACGGAATCCTTAAAATTGGTTGTGTCTTCGAATTTTTGATATACTATTTACTAATAGCTAGGGCTTTTCGATTGAAGTTATATAAGCACACAGATTTTTAATTCGTTTCATTCTACATTACAATATCCAATCGCAACTTATTAATAAGAGTTCGTTAATGTCTCATGCTGTCACTGTCATTTTAAGGCGGATAAAAGAGACGCAAATACTATCAAGAACGTCTTGAACGTACGTATAAGTTGAGATTTCGGGGATAATCAAGCTACGACAGACCTGCTAGGACAGATTGACATTATACTGTTACCAGTATAATGTCAATCTGTCATAGCTTCAGGACACTTGCTTTCAAACTAAACAAATTAATCACAAAGAACCACTTCTAAAATTGAAATACTTCAACATTATATACTCATTCACGTACAAGCTGTAACATTAAATCACAGCAAAAAGTTGTAAGTACAAAAATATTTGTAGGTATATCGGTATAACAAGCCACGATGGAGCATAGAAAATGGCGTCTTCAGTGCCAATATATTGCTTTCTCGCGTGCTGTCGTTATGCCCAGCTGTTACCCTAACCTACTTGTTTTTGCTGCCAATGTTTTAGCCAACAATATAAAATTTTCTACTTTATCATTCCCTGGTTTATATAGTTCGTTTACTTTACGATATTAATTGTAGCCGTAGCATGCAATGCGACGATCGGTTAAAATCGTGTTTTATTGCATGCAATTTAGTTTTGCGAAGTAATACTGTTGATTTTTATAGTGCACTGGTACCAATATAAAGTTTCTTGCTGTTTATTTTTCGCTAATAAATTTTGCCATTTTATTAAGATATATTGTTAATATAAAACTGTGAATTATTAATAATAGCATTGTGTATGTTCTCCACATTCCTTAACTAATCAAAAGTAAAAACACGCAACGGCTACAATGATACCGTTCGGATTTTATGAGTAAGGAGATTTCTGGTAAAAAAGCATCCACCCCAATGTAATAAATTGTTTTTCAAGTTTGTAAAGATATTGTAAGAAAAAATGCAAAATAATAAAGAACATAACCGAATAAAACACACAAAAGCAAAATTCGGGAATTAAATTAAATGGACTTAAAGTATTACGGTAAATAAGGCAAATATTAAAATAAAATAAAAGTAACCCATTCTGGTTACATTCGTAACATTTTTTTTAAATCATGATATCAGAGCGTTGAAAAATGAGCGTACAAAACCAATACTAAAAATGTTTACAGGCCATAACTTTAGGAATCGTTCAATACATTGGAGGCCCAAATCATAATAAATTGAGTGGAGGTTAAAGGATAAAAGGAGATTGACAGCGGTCTTTAACACTGCCCCGGGGCAGGCATCAACTTGTGTTTTGTGGGTAAGTCTCAATTTTATCGAGTGAATCCGGCCGTAATAATTTTTGAGGCGTTTATGCTGGAAGCTTTCCCTTTTGATTGTAAAAGGCAATTCGGTAAAGGTCCGACAATACGGTCTGTGTCTTATTTTTTGTTTCAAAGGTCACGATTCCCTTATGTCTCTTTTTATAAGATAATGGTTTACTTTGGGAGATTTTTTGTCGTCCTTCGTATATTTTTGGACAAAGTAACTATAGATACCTACTATTTCTTTTATGTAAGACGTGCTAGGGTATCAGTTTGGGTCTGAATGATACTTTTATCATGAAAATAGGTAATTTTATAAAAATAGTGAATAGCCGAGGGTTCTTATTTATTCATGAAAAAAAGAATGTAAAAAAAATACAAGTGTTTATCCGCAATTGAACTAAAATGTTATCTAAATTTTCCAGTCTTTCAATCGTGAATTGATTTACAAACATCTAAAATGCTAAAACCTTTAAATAATTTTAGTAAAAAGTAGGCTATCAAAACGTTGTCGTGTTCAACCCCATTTAGTACCAAACATCCTTTTTACGAGTAAACAGGTATGTCTGGGTGAAACTGTCCTAATATATCCCAAAGAAAACGTTTCCGTCAAAATGTAATGCCTCCGCCGAAAGGTGTAAAACTTTTACGATAATGGAAAATGAAAGAGGTCGAAAGAGTTTAAAATTCATATACACGAAACGGAAAACACCTATAAAAACCAATTTCAAAGGGTGTTGGTGTGAAAATAGGGCGTTTAATAGAGCACTCGAGCTCACGTGTGATGACATCCCTATCGCGGCCTAAATCTGTCCTATGTTACCTTGAGAGTGTGTTAGTTGGTCTGTGTGTACACTCCGCCACAAATAATGTTGACATTTCTAGGTATAAAACTTTTTGTAGTACTAAACAAACCTGAAGTTAGCTTTCCGAGATTTCCATGGTCAGGTAATTTCCGCAATGGAGTTTATGAGAAACGAAATTGAATATGTAATAGTGTTTGCTCCTTTTATAATGTACGAGCTATTCTCCACTTCACCATCCGAATGTTTAACGGTTTATGCCTTTCGCTGCGACAGTCCGCTTGTGACCACGGCCGGTGCAACCTGGTCGAAACGTCAAGCAATTTTAAGGTAAACAATGCGCGTTAATTCACGGGAATTAACGCCCATTGTTTACCTATTTATTATACGGATAATAAATAGTTATAATCATGCAACGCGAAAGTTTAAATGTTAGTATGCCTTTAGGTTTTGTAAACTTCTATTTACAGAATCCTGCAATTTTCAAAAGTCTCAAATTGATAATCAAACTTTTGTCCTCTATTTTACCACTTAAAGGATGAGTTTTAAAGGGCACTAAACAAAATTTCATTTCTAGACCCAGTGGTACCATCTGTGCTTTGATCGATCAGTTAGGCAGCCTGTTCGTTTTGTCTTTTATATAGACGGCTCCGCCCGCATTTATGTCCGTTACCGTGATAAAAACTATCGTATGTTTTCGCATTGATATGTTACAGCTCACGCTTCTTCAAAGTTCGCGCGGTGGGAGTGTGATCCATAAATTGTTGTTCCAAGTCTGGGTGTACTTTGTGTCCGTGACTTGTATGTTTGTAAAGTCCCCCGCGACACATGGCTTGTATCCTACTGCGGGAGTTGTCTTAAAAAAAATAAAAAAGTTTTTATAGGCATTTTAGGGATCTCCATAGTAACCTAAAACAAAATGGCAGCAGTCAAATAATGACTTTTAAACGCTGATAATGTAGCTTTATATTGGTGAAAGAATTTTAAAATCAGTTTAGTTGTTTGGGCGTGAAAGCGTAACAAACAAACACACTCACTTTCGCATTTATAATATTAGTTAGGTTAGGGGATGAATATCTTCAAAATTTCACGCCTCTACGATCGGCGGTTTAGGCTGTGCGATGAGTCAGTCAGTTAGTCAGGAATTTGAATATTAGATTAGATAGCTTCCAATGTACTCTCTAGTAGGAATGCGACCCCGCAGCGGGTATGTAATAAGGCTGATATGACAATACAATATATGAATGTAAGCCTACTCTATCAATCGATACATACTCTATGCATTTGAATCTTACAATTGAAATATTTGAAGTAAACAATATTAAACATATTTTTCTTTAAAATCGATGCCTTTCTGATCAGTTAAACTTTAAATTTTTTACAAAGAAGAAGATAATACCTACATATTTTGTATTCATGTAACATCTATATTAATATTATAAAGCTGAAGAGTTTGTTTGTTTTCTTGAACGCGGTAATCTCAGGAACTACTGATCCGAATTTCGAAATTCTTTCACTGTTATATAGCCCATTTATCGAGGAAGGCTAGGCTAAGATAGGCTATATAACACCACGCTAGGACTAATAGGAGCGGAGTAGCAATGATAAATGTTGCTAAAACGGCGGAAATTTACCCATACGAAGTTGCGCGGGACAGCTAGTATTCTTATAAATGATTAAGAAACAAAATTGACAGGGTATTTCATGATGACGAATGATTTAAAACTCATTACGAATGCTCATCGTACATTCATAAATAAAATCGATTTAATTAATTACTCGATGCTATTATCATACAAAAGGTCATGATCATGATCGAAATACGATTTAAATTACACGACTTAACGTTTGTTAATGTAGGTAGTAATGACAGAATTGATGCGACCCATCAAACGGTACTTAGCAAGAAAGTACCATTGTTTTACACTTGAATTAAAAGGCAACATCGTGAGAAAATCTCATGTGCTAAATAATCGATTCGATTCTTAGGTATTCAGTATCGTGACCTCAATGCTGTGGAATATGTAGTAAACTGCGAAAAAGACTAGGTACAGTTTATGAAATGTATTAGTACTGTACGTAATAGTGCATTTTCTATATTGTTCTCTTTTTTGCGTTATTTAGATTATGACAAATTCAGGATAAGAACATTATCTATACGCGCAAAAGTGTTTTAATTACATTGAATATTTTTTGAATGAGGTAGGGGAGGCTGGGTTTCGAAGTTCTAATTTTAAAGTAGGACGCAATATGACAGTCATAGAAAGAGTTTTAATCCAGGGTTTCTTTATGAATAGATGCAGAATTTATTCTATTTTCAAATTTTAAAATCGAATTTATTGACATAATAATGGATTTTCGTTTAGGATATTTTTTCTGTAGCAAGTCGACAAGAAACAACTCGCCCTACGAAGGGGCTGGCTGTTCCTAAGTTGAGGTAAGTGGTTCCGCTGTCAACTCCAGTCATTAGCAGTTTAATATTGGTAGGAAAATTTAATTATGTGATGATAATGAATTACTAATCGAGTACCACCCTCCCACGCCGACATGCCGTCACTGAAATGGTTGATGCAATTCACACCATTGCTATCTCTTTTCTTCACGGAACTATTATTTTGGATTGGAACAACCTACCCCTGGTCTCCCCTATGTAGATACTTAATATTAAGTTTAAAGAAAAATATTCCACTGTTTATCAATATTGGTACTTTTATCCGATAAACAACGATATATGTTATAAGTATGTTACCTATCTGAATTGTGTTATCTAAATAATGTTATCAGTTTTCCGTATTCAGGTCAGTTCATTTCCCGTCGACTCCTAAGTGAATATTTGCATGACTCTAGTGGAGTGAGGTTACGTTCAAATTGCCTATAAAAAGTTACAAGCTTTGTCTTCGGCATTTTAATTAAAAAAATACGGGCGACGTTTCACGAAGAATAAAAAATAATTAGCCTCTGAAAATTGATACTTTTCTATTGAAGAACGGTAGTTGATTACTTCAAAATTACTTTTTGGTGTTAAAAAGCACTTTACTAATTATAATAAATATTTATAGCTTAGTTTATTATTATAACTTTGTAAAGTTATATTTCTTCACTTCTCATTTTATTCCTGTTACCAAATGCGAGTGCGACCTCAGCTACATTTACGATCAGCGCGTCATCTCAAACATTATTCTGCTTTCCATTGCGACTGTTTCTAGGGTTCGCTTTAAAAACATTTTAAGGTTTCAATTTACCTTGAGGTGAAGATTGTGCTAAATTATATTTATTGACAATGACTCAGCGATTACAGACAACGGTCTTTATTTGCTTTTTACTTCATTGTGTTTGTGACAGTTATTATATTGATCGTTCGGGGTGAAATCTTCGTTTAATTTATTATCTGGTCTCTATGAATAAAAACCATAATTATGACACCCCAAAAAGCAGCCTATCATGATTTCCATCTGAATTATAAGACATTTTTGCTATATCTTTCGAACACATTAGGTAGATAAACATCTGCTTCGAAAAAATAGAAAGAAAAAGTAAAAGCTCATTAAAAATTTCACAGAGTTGCCAACTTATAACAGGTAATAATCATTAGATACTAAATCACCCAAGACAAGGCAACAGCTATCAAAGCTGTGACCAATTTCAACACATTTGAGGCCGCAAGCGGAATACTATTAATCATAACTCAGCATATCCACACAGTGCCGAGTGTGCAATATATTACCTACGATGGTAAGGAACACCAATGTGCACAGTTGGCGTTAATGGCCGGCCTTACCCCAGGGAAATGCGCTCTTGATAATGTGAACAGTAATTTTATGTTGCAACAATAGCTATAATACTTGATTTTTACGCACAGATAATGTTCAATTTAAATATTAAGTGAGTTAATGCATTTTCTGAGCGACTGTACATTCTTTTTTTGAATAATCACGCGCAGATCTATATTTCCGTTGAGAATTCTCTTTTGTTAGTTTTGTTCGTTTTTCAAATTTAAATATTTATCTTTTAAGTTTTAATTTTAAGTAAACGATAAGGTTTTTTAAAGTTATAGATGCTCATTTATTTCATGTTACTTAATTTAATGTTACGATTTTTAAACAGAGATAAGTAAACATTTTGCTCCTGTTTTTGTTGAATATTCATTACTTACTTACTTAAGGCATTGTTAACTATTAACCATGAAAGGAAATACATTCTTTCATTTCAAAATATTACTTTAATATTTATTTTTCTCCATTAATCAGTTAAGTACCCACTTTAAAAAGTCCTTAAGAGTTATCACTTTTTTAAAAGCAATTACTTTCTTAGAAAAAAAAAATATCTAAGACATTATTAGCCGCGATATCTATGAAGCCATAATGCTTCTATAAATATTTTCATATCGGAGAATGTTTTCAAAGTGCAAGTAAAAGTTTGCGATAGGAGGGTAGTTCGAGTTTTAACGGTAACGTGTGCTGTCTCGTGTTGCCAGTGTTATCTACCCTCCTCTGGGCTCCCTTTGAAAAAAAGTAAGTACTGAACTCGATAAATCACTGGGCATTAGACATATATCAAGTAGTGCTGGGACAAACCTACAAGTTTATATCATATTGACTCAAGTACTTAAGTACTTTTACTTTCTTTTACGATATATTTAGGTCTCTACTTAAAAGTAATCAAGTTGGTCTTAAAATCTGATTGGTTTTCGTAATTAAAATGAATAAATCAAATTCGTGTCTGAAATCTCAAAAGAGCTGTGCAATGAAAATCTAGTACCTACCTACCTACTTAAATTAAAAATGTAATTAATGGATTTCCAAACGACTTAATTACATTTTTAATTTAAGTTTTAATTTACCTTTACCGTATATACTAACATTTAAACTCTCGCGTTACATGATTATAACTATTTATTATCCGGGAATTAACGCGCATTATTTACTTTAAATTGCTTGACGTTTCGACCAGGTTGCACCGGCCGTGGTATTATGCGCGTTAATTCCCGTACAATAAATAGTTATATTTTGATATAGTCGTAAGATAATAATTACTATACAGGCTGATTTTTAATATGCTAATAACCTCCCGCTCGTGGCTTCTTTACATTGCACCAAATAACTTTGGAATATAAGTTACACATTCTCTACACAAAACTCTTAAGTGTAATAAAATATTTAAGTCAAATACTTGCCATACTCACTTAATCTACTCAAGTAAAATATCGATATGGTTACATCACTACAAGGTAACACTCGAGTTTTAAAGGTTTCACATAAACCCCATTACCAGTAGGCATCGAAACGAACGATTTGAAAGAGCCCTATGTACATACTTATGTAGTATACCCTATGTAGACATTCCAATTCAAGAATTCAGGTCGAATAGTATAGGACATCGTGACATTGACGAAGAAAGATACATTGAATTCTTTACCCCTACATTTTATTAGGATATAGAAGCTCAGACCAGACTTGGCACTTTCTTTATTACCTAAGTTGTAAAATTGTGTTTTAACTTATCCAAGTACTATTATTCACTAGCGTGTTGGTCTTGTGGTTAGTAACCCTGACTGTCATGCCAGAGTTCGTGGATTTGATTCCACAAGGGACACCACTTTGTGTGATTCACAAATCGTTGTTCCGAGTTTGAGTGTACTTTGTATTCGAGATTTGTACATTTGTAGACTCCCGTGACACCGGATTAGGTACAAAACTGCGAGTCTTTAAAAATGTGACGTAGACAACAAATCAGTAATAGCAATCAATCAGTATAGTAGATAATTAGCCTATTAAATCGGCGGTAGCCTAGCGGTAGCGGTAGCCTAATGGCTAAGGCATCGGTCTCGCAATCGTGAGGTCGCGGGTTCGAATCCTACCCATTATACTACCGACGTGAACCCACTCCTAACACAAGCCTTTGAGCTTAGCTGGAGGGGTTAACAAGATTGCTAGTAATGTGGGACACTCAAACCCACATTGCTAGTTATCTTTAAAAAAAAAAAAATATATAATTATATTGTTTCCTAATCCAAAATTGACTTTGAATTTACATGTCTGTTTGCTTTTTAGTTGGAGTTTGACGCAGAAACTGTGAATAGATTTTGATTACAATAGTTTAAAAGGGCTACAAGTCACCGTTTAATAGCCATACTTATGAGAGCTCAGGTCATCTGTAAAATCCACCATTTTAATTTTTATCGCAATAGCTGTTATCCAAGCGGGTGGAGCCAGGCATAAGCTATGTTTAAGTTACCCTATAATTTTATAACTTATTTAACTGATAATAGACCAATCAACTCGGTAATATTCAACTGATGGAATCATCTAATAGTACTCGTGCATTGGTCATCAAATTAGAGTAGTACGCGAACGCAATTGGTCGATTTCATCTTTCAGGCAATAATATTAAAGTCTGTTAGCACTTTTAGAGGCTACATGTATATATATATACTAGCTGTCCCGCGCTACTTCGTCTGCGTAAATTTTCCCTGTTTTTGAAACATTTCTCATTGCTGCTCCGCTCCTATTAGTCGTGGCGCGATGTTATATAGCCTTCCTCGCTAAATGGGCTATACAACAAAAAAATATTTTTCAAATCGGACCAGTAGTTCCTGAGATTAGCGCATTTAAACAAACAAACAAACTCTACCGCTTTATAATATAAGTATATATATATATATATATGTATATATATATGTACATATATTCCTACAATACCAATTGATATAATGTAAATGGCATTACCAAAATGTTGTAAGAATATTATTCTGTACTAACAAAGTGAAAGATAACAAAGACAGTTCTAGATATTGAAATACAAAGGCGACCTACGCAAATAATGTATGGAATGGAAAGGACCTAAATACATAGAGAACATATCTCATCGGGATTCTTTGCTTTATACGACTATTTGCAAATCTTACGTTTTGAGAAGTACCGAGATCTGAAGTGCGTATTTCCAAAAACCTCTGCATATTGACGGGCTTTGTTGAGTAATAGTACGTAAATCCTCTCCGACAAATACTGACAGAATCCCTCCGTGTCCGTCAAAGGGCCACGTATTAAAGCATTGAAAGGACAGGATTGCCCAATATCTGAACCTCTAATTCCACGGAGAATCGACTAAATCCACTTATATTTCCTTATTCCCTACTCGCTCAATGAAAATCTTTCTAAAAATCTCTTTGTTACGGTCTAACTACACGAAATAAAATACTGTTTTTTTGGTCGTCTTGTTCAAATTACGTTTTTGCTTGCCATTTTAATATTACCTCATTTCTTGCTGCCCGTCTGCCTTGACTGAGTGCAAAATAACTGAATAGAAGGCCAAAGTGGACGATTATACTTCTTACAAAATATTTTCATAATTCTGAAACGAAATTAAAGTTTCGGAGCTCAAACGAGAGGTCTTACTTTTATTCGAGGTTAAGAAGGAATATTTTTATTCTAAAATTAAACTGTAAGAGGCCAAAAACGGCGGTAGTCTAATGGCTAAGGGATCGGTCTTGCAATCGTGAGGTCGCGGGTTCGAATCCTACCCATTATGCTACCGATGTGAACCCACTTCTAACACAAGCCTTTGAGCTTAGCTGGAGGGGTTAACAAGATTGCTAGTAATGTGGGACTCAATCCCACATTGCTAGTTGTCTACTATGTAACTATGTAATTCAACATTTTCTCTTATGTTTAATGTTCACAAAGGCGTATAATGATGCGGTTGGTGTGCAAACGGTGAAGCTATCTATTCAGACATATGTTGGTGCCCTCCACAATTAAAGGCCACGCACCCGTAAAACATTAAAGTAACACATGTTTAATTACTCAGCGTAGCGGGATGACCTATGGCTTTGAATGTTTGTCCCCACCCGAAGTTGGGAAGAGATCCTTGATTTTAACAGTCAAACAGTGGCGATGTTTGCGCAAACAAAATATGCAAAGTAGGTGCGGGCGAGCGAGATACGGGTCTTGCTAATTATGTGGAAGCACGCCGTACTGTGTCCGACCGGCGTCCTACATTCGAAATGGCTAATAAAAATGCAAAAAATGTGGCGAATTATCAATTATAATTAGCCACATACTTCGCAGGAGGGTTTGAATGCAGCGTTTTTCATACTAGCGTCCCAGACTTTACACAGCATTGTTACACAAATAGGTAAGTTCAATAGAAGAAGTTGAAAGGAATCTGTTTCTTCTCGGTCACTGGTACGGCACGAATGTGGACTATAAATATTGACCCACTCTTTGCTTGTTCACCAAACATGGTAGATGTTACACGTGACTATTTAAACGACCTTTTTCTAATTCAGAGCAATGAGTAACTACTTATTACGTTCTTATGTTTTGTTTAAATTGAAAACGTACACCATTATCGTATTTGAACAGAACTAGGAGGGTTCTGTTTTAAGTTGACGCTGTTATCTTACGATCCTCACAACTTAACACCTAAATATCGTTTTTCTACCGGATGACGCCATGATTTATCGTCAGTAAGACGAGCCAGCAGACGAAGGTTTTATCTCCCCTAAGTGCGACTTATATAACACCAAGATGTTTGAGATATTTCAATAAATCACAAAATGCGTGTCGAATTTCAAAAGTAAAGTCCCCTTCTGTTATTTCTTTTTGTCAGGGCGCAATCCAAGGGTTGGATGGAATGTTAATCTTTAGAGCTCATTTTTAATCACGTGTCTCGAGCGTATCGAATGTTCTGTGATCGAGTAATCCTATTAGTTTAAACGATTATCGATTATGTACGTAGAAACATCGAAGCGTTAAGACAACGTTGTAATTTGTAAACAAGTTTGTTGCGTCCAAGTGTAAGGAGATTGATAAACGATAGCAGAGTGTGGGCGGCGAGCGCCAACTTAACAAAGCAATGTTAAACATTTGTTTTGCTCTATAGATTATTCTGTAAGATGTCGTGTTGGTAAATATTGTACTATGATGTTATGTCCCAGACAGACGTGATTTGCACCTTGACAAAAGACAATTTGTTTGTTAAGCGCTTTTGTATCGTGTATTGGGGTCTTATTAATCTTTTATGTTGTGTGTCTTATTGTAGGTACACATGTACTGAAATTTATTTCTGATGCAATTTGGAAAGTCGTTTAAAGGTTTTGCTTAGAGATTGCTAATTTGATAAAGCTTACGCTGTCGCTGTACTGAGAAATTAGATTGCGTAGTTCTATTTACATTTATCGGATTAGAAGCAATTATTTTTTAAATATGTTCTGAAATCTCTTTATTTTAACTAAAGTGAAAGACGTTTAAGTCTTTGTTGACAATTGATACAGTGTACTGATATCGATGCTGAACTGTTTGTTTATATCTTTTAGTTTGAAATGCCTTCGTAGATTGAATTCTTGTATTAACAAAAACAGGGTGTTTGAGAATAGATAATGATTTCGTTCATCTTGAGTTCTTTTTATCAATTTTATGTTTTATTCAAATTATGTATTTTTATTGCCATAGCATTATCGTAAACAACATTATTTAACGTGTAAATCGCTTGACCAAAACGGTTCTTTACTTTTACTTTTCTAGCATAGGTAGGTAGTGTAGGTACTACATTTATAGGTACACTGGCTTCCGCCCGCGGCTTCGCCCACGTTAAGTTTGGACTGCTATTTCACCCCTTTAAAGATTTGCTTTAGGTTTCGTAGCGGGTGCCTACATCATAACAACTATCTGTGTGATACGATATTGTGGATTTTTAAAAAAAAATTGTATTCATATAATAATATTATGTAGATGTGAAAGTACGCCACACAGCGTACTTTGTATTTTAAAGTAACATATTATATAACAATTTTTTTTCAAATTAAATAAAAAAACCATTTATCTATTTAAAAAGTATTATAAAAAACATTAATAAAATGTAATTGTTTGCTGACCTAACTAACTAACCGCCACCTCGCACGTCATTCCGTAAAGGCGTATTCAAACCAAAGCGGTATTCACTACCACCTGCGGTAGAAAAAACCTAATTGTTAGGCACGCGGTACGTCTAGCCTACTAACTATTACGCTCTAGTGGTGGAACTTCATACTAAATACCTGAGCAAAACCCGCGCGGTATCACCTCTGCCCACAGCGGCAGAGAATACCGCTTAGGAGGCTTAGACAAGGTACATTCGTTCCGGGGCGAATTCATTGGCGTGACATATTTTAATTACATACATTTTGTACCTAGTTTTCATTAACGACATCGCTATTCAAATGTGATGTTTGTCTAGGCCCAAGTTTGAATAGGCCTTTTAAATACGCGCGCGGTACTTGACTCGCCACCCAGCAGACTCGATTGATGAAAATTTTAACACTAGACTGATGTGTTTTGACAAGCATATTTGCCCCCCCCTCCCCTCGACAGTGTTGGTTCATGTACCAGTGTTGAATCTAATGCCCTTCCCCTCCTGTCATGCGAACAACTCACTTTTGGCCAGTTGAGCCGATAGTTGTCCCCCCTGAACAAAGTTCTAGATCCGCGCCTGATTTTGTTACGTAATTTTTTAGAACTATGATATCTCCTAAGATATTCATCGAAATCAAATGAAGTAACATCAGTTTTGTTTAAAATATTTGTGATGAATAACGTATTTAATTGGACAAGGGTTAAGACCATGTTTTTTTTTTGCAAATTCTGTATTATTTTAGAACAAATTTGATTGCCATAAAAAGTAAATAGTGGGTCATATTAATTATATAACATATCGGCCATATATTATTGTTGTATAACTTAACCGTTTACGCAGTGCTAGCAACGTAAGCTCTCAATTTTTCCCCGTTTTTGCAACATTTTTCATTGCTGCTCAGCTCCCATCGATCCAGCGTGATGATATATAGCCTATAGCCTTCCTTGATAAATATGGGCTATCCAATACAAAAATATATTTTTTCAATTCGAACCAGTAGTGTCTGAGATTATCGTGTTCAAATAAACAAACTCTTCAGCTTTATAAATAATATTAACATAGATAAGTAACTGTCATATGTCTGTGTAATGTGACCATGTGAACTTTTTCAATCACACCAAAAACTTTTTTAAGAAACAATTCGAAATTCAAAAAGTTAAAAGTTGCATCTCTGCGACCAGTCCGCCATGAAGGTTGCATCGTGTGCATCGTGAATGTAATGAATACCTGTCAGGCGCGCGTGTGGGCGATCCACCGGGGCCGCTCTAAGTCGAACGCAAACATTTACCCTTCGCTCAACAGTAATTGTTTAAAATTGAGCCTAACTGTGTGGGCCTCGCCTGTTGCCCGAGTCCTGCCATACACTCAAATACACCGTCTTTCTTTGTTCATACACAATAAGTACCCACTAAGTGATACCGTGATTTTTGAATAAGTTACGCGTTCGAATTCGCGTATGATTTCGTATTTCATGCGTTTTATAATTGAATCTTCTGCCTCAATAAATAGAGATATCGACAAGTTAATGGAATTAATTGAACGTTGGTTGTGAATTAAAATGAGCGCTTCATTAATTTTAAGCTTCGCATTTTGTGTAAAATAATCGCTGTTACAGAGACCTAATACGATAGTAAATTAGGGTGTTTCGACGCAGTGGCATGCCGGCCATGCTGACGCGTACAGTTCTTGCTGATTTATGCCGTGCCGTTATCAGGATTACACCGTTGTCACTAAGCCCTAACTATAAAGCATTAAACAATGTTTGCCGTGAAGTTTCAACTTTAATTAATTGTCTTATGACTTAGGAGTTTTGCTTGCGAAATTCGTTATTTTCTATTAATATTTGGACTACGTTTAATTTAAGACGAAGTTTGCTTAAACAGTTATTAAAACAGATTATTTGGAATCTAGATTTATGGACACTGTTATGTTTATTTTTTGATTTTAATTAATTATAATATTGGTATTCTTAATAATATTATTAAGGCGAAAGTTTATGAGAATAGATAAATGTTGGTTGCTACATCACGCAAAAACCATTGGACGGATTTTGATGAAACTGTACAATGTTATACGAGTAGCTTACACATCAGAATAGCACCTAGGGAAATCAAGCATGATGCGAACGAAGCCACGGGGATAAGCTAGTCTTTATAAACAAACATCAAAGTTAAACATCAACAACAATTCCTTTATGAATTCTGATAAACAGCACAGAAACTACCAAACACAACAAAACAAAATGGCTATAAGAACTGAAAATAAATCAGCCTTTTGCTTTATAAATGGAAAATAGAACATGATCAGGGGTTGGAAGAAGCACAATGCAGAACCAGTGGACTATTGCGATGGCACAAAAGACTATTGTTCTTGCCATGTCGAATGTATCGGACGGAACGCCAATACGTGAACTTTATTACAGGGAATGATAGAAAAACTGGGGAAGCAAGCCTTTTAATAGATACCTATTATTTTAAGTCTGCAAATGTTGTGAAAGTAAGACTAAAAGGGTTAATATCAAATGTAATGAAATATAGAGAAGATATATAAGAATACCGAAGTATTATTACTGACATACTTTATCGGCCGTTTTTGCAATCGCAGTCGATTAGTAGGCTGTTCGGCCAAAGTCATTTCGACACATCTCTAACCATAGCGCTAACTAATGACCTGAAGCTACAGGCGGCACTTTCTTGAGCGAATTTTGGCAGTACATGCAATGGGTGTTAATCTAAGCCATAGTAGCCACGTCTTGGTCGGTACCACAACAATGTCAGTTATCCTTCCGCGAATAGTAATGTTTAACAAATCACTGTGTTTCGGTTGAAGGGCATTGTAGCAAGTGTAATTATTGGGCAAATGAGATTTATGAACTAATGTCTCAAATGAGGAGCGCGGTACGATGACATTCAGATCTTTGCCAAACAAGGATTTGGGTGGCATTGATACTGATTATGGGCTAGCGTGACGCTTACCATCAGCCGCACGACCTGCTCGTCTCTTCTTTTCGTTGTATATACTCGTAAAAGACCGTATTTCAATATATGCGAATTTGTAGGTCGTGCGTATTAAAGACTACTCCTGCACTTGAGTACAGTGTTGTGTAGGATTTGAGGAACATAGGTAGGTACTATGAAAGAAAACATAAAATAATAATATTGTGGCGAAAATAAAAATTACTATTAATATAACATAAAGATTTTAGTATAAAATTGCTGTTTTATAGTAATAGGTATTTTGAATTGATATTACGATAAACTTTCATGGTGTGAAATTTTCGAGTGAAACTTTTTCCATAAACGCTATGGGATTTTTCTTCAAAAACATGGGCAACATGAGATTTTTGAATATAGATTTTTTTTTTATTTAGGTTAGACGGTATAAATGGATACTTTGAAAATCTGGGTAGTTTTTATAATACGAGTTCCGACGTGGAACTAACACGGCAGAAACGGCACGCAATATCAATTGGCTTGTTTGAACCACGTGGAAGATCGCCCATACAGGTGAATAACGCTGAATTGAAAGAGGTGGTGGAAGCCGATCCAAGTCAAACTACCCAGGAATTAGCACCATGGTTTAACGTTACCTTACTTACAATATTGACCCATTTGCAACAAATCGGTAAAATTAAAAAACTTGAAAATTTGGGGCCTCATGATTTGACTGGACCTTTTTTTCCATTCACGATCTTTATTCCGTGTCCGTGGCAAGCCTATGTGAACTGACGAATGCGCGGTGCGCTCGAAATTGCCGCCAGTGCGTTGATGTATTTCTAAGCACAGCATCATGACAAGATTTTGACGTTTGAAGTCAAGAGTTTGTGCACGGGCTTGCCACGGACACGGAATAAGGCGGAATAAGGAAGCTTACATTTCCTTAGTAAACCATTACAGAAATAAAGCGATATTAGACCAAATGACGTATGACGAAAACTGGTTTCTATACAATAATCGTAAGTGTAGTACGCAATATCTGACCCCAGGGTAAATGCCACAACAATGCCCAAAAGTGACAAATACCTAAAGAAAGGTGTTGGTAACTGTTTGGTGGTCGCTTTCATCGTATAATTCATTTCAACTTCCTCAAATCTGCTAAAGCAATTACAGCAAATGTTTACTATGCAGAATTATCATCAATAATGGCGAAACTCACAGCTAAACAACCTAGACTCATCAATTGATCTTCACCATTGTTGCTTCATGACAACGCACTGCTTGAGAAACAGTTTAAACACTACAAAACCTGAAGTTATTTTTATTTAAAAATATATATATATATTTATTTTGAAATCGTCATGCTCCTTACTTGCGGGACCTCGCTTCAACCGACTACCATTTCATACCTGCGATTTTGTCTCTTGCATGGAAAAAAAATGTCTTCCCAAAAAGCAGTAGGTACAATAAGCCTTCACACAATTTGTAGAGTCTAGATCCCCAGGTTTCTATCGTAAGGGTTTCTTCTAATTAGATGGCAGAATTATATTGACAACGAGGGTAAATACTTTTTTAAATAAATATATTTTATCCAAAAAAAAACGAGCATTATTTTTTCAGTACAAATCGGCAATTTCATAGTTTAACCCCTAATCTGTACTAATATTATAAAGCTAAAGAGTTTGTTTGTTTGAACGCGGTAATCTCAGAAAATACTGATCCGAATTGAAAAATTATTTTACTGTTCGATAGCCCATTTATCAAGAAAGGCTATAGGCAATATTACATTACGCTACAAACCAATAGGAGCGGTGCAGCAATGAGAAATGTTGCAAAAACGGAAAAAATTACACATACCAAGTTGCGCGGGACAACTAGTACATAATATGCATGTATTGTACAAATAAACCTTATGTAAAAAAATATTTAACCGATGTTAAAATCGCATTAGTATACATTGCGTGCTTTAGGCGGAGTTAAAGGATATATAGATATACCTACAGGGAAAACGACTAGGAAGAGAAGTCTCAATAGGTCATTGAACTTTGAAATAAATGTTTTTTTAACACGAGAATTAGGTCCACTAGTATTTCTATAAAAACCTAATATTTTGCTACACCTATTTAAGCTTTCAGTATTTATTCTATACTCGTGGGAACTAAATAAGTTAATACTATAATTAAGACTTTAACAAATGAAATCAAGACTCTGAATCTTTTCCGTAACCAACGCTGGGGTAATTAATTGCTTCAATTTGTTTTGTCAAATAAAACATTTTTGTAATTAGACTATCCGTTTTATGTTTATTATTTCTTTTCTAGATTTAGAAATAATGGCAAAGTGCGTGTCAAACTGCTGTTATTCTTGTTTTATTTTTAAAGGAAATCATTATAAATTATGGTAAGTAATGTTGTTAACAAAAATTACCTGTTAAGCGATATTTATCGTACACATTAAATGGTACAGAGAACTTGTAGTTTAATACAAGATTATCAAAAGCAAGACTCCTTAAATTATTATTATTTCTTGGCTTATTGTCTATATTTTAATCAATTAAACTCATCAATTGTATCAGTTAAGCGATCGTTATGGCAAACATGATTTAGTGCTAAGGAGTCGTGTTATTGGTAAGAATTGGATTTAACCTGGTTGGTTATTAAAAAACAGGACCCTCTTCATTCTCTTTCTTGACCTTTGATAAATTCTTCACTTTCAGATCAACGTACCATTAACCAGGTATCTACCGCATGCGGTTAGATCTAAAACAATACTCCCAAAGTAACTGAACTGGCACACACGGGATTAATAATGTAGTTTAAATCCAAACCTACGTAACCTTCTTTGCACCTAAATCATAAATACGTCAAATATTCTTAACTTGTAATAAAACCAATAAATAATGAAATTAGACGGCATTGTAAAATTATTCACCACACCATAATGTTCTACAGCCTACGATATTGCTATAAATTAGTCAAAAGTAACAAATAATGCAAGTATGCAGACCAAACAGATCATCACTAACGTAACTCGTATATCATATTAAACTAATTATTCTTGCGGCCAGTCTAAATCAATTCTAAACCGCTGCACCTCTCGATTTTGCAACACATGTCTATAATAAAACAGACTCACGTACAACGCAGTGTATACGATGCAATAATTCTCATTCTAAATGATGCGTACACCAATGTTATGACGTTCTACGAATGTACTGTTTTTTTAAATAAATCCGTATATAGATATCGGTACGCGTAGTGAGCATAGACGACTGATGACACATTATACTCTAATACGACAAACTAATCATGTAACGCTTCAAAGTGCTATACGACTCGCAAACTCAAAAATACCTATAGGTACCATTCTTACTCAAAACTCGCGCAAATAAGTATTCAGTATTATTGCACTAATTATTGTTGTGGCTAGTCTAAATCAATTCTGAACTACGGCACTTCTCGATTTACAAACAAAATTCATATTGTATATATACAATGTACGATCCAATAACTCTCATTATAAATGACGCGGTACACCCATGTTATGACGATTAATGAATGTTCTATTTTTAAACACATCCGTCCACCTAAATAGTTTATATTAAATATTATCCTTTTGTACAATATAAACGAAAACCATGACTGATTGATACACAGCTCCAACTATTGAATTGATTGGGTGGAAATGTTTAACACAGGTATAACATGGACCTACACCGAGAAAGGATTTTTGAAAATTATACCCCCAAAAGGGGTGAATTTTAACCAAAGTGAACGTTATGCGGGCAAATCCATGAAAGCTAGTTTTCAATTAATAACGAGCAAAACATAACGTACCAACGCTACGCTTCTCCTAAATGTAAACGGACCAATAACATTTCTATTCAAGACTCGTGCCGGTAACTATACTGGTATTATTAAATAACTCATACAGTATTTGACTCGGCTGCGGTAATTTGGCTCAGCAAATAGACGAGCGTGACCCTACGGTCACAATTTGGCCCGAGATGCCCCTCGGCCTTGCTTGAACTTCGGTAACATTGTTACAACGTCCCCTGCGTCCCTCGAGGCGCCGAATGTCCCTACATCTGTTCACCAAGTCCACCTATAAAACTGTAGCGTGGTTTACAATCCGCAATTTCATTTTATAGATATTGCACAATAAATCATGATGAGTAAGAGTTTCATTCGGTCTCTTTGTTCTGTGGTGGTTAATCCCGATGCTAAAGGATCTCGGCCGATTGCAATTGAAAAACTGCAGCCTCATTTTCTTCAAAGCTTTTGTTTTATGTGCCTTTATTTCAATGGGTTTTCCCGTTTTAATATTGAACTGATTGTTTCCTTCCGCTGATATCTGTATTCAGCCCTCGGTTACAATGGGGTAGTGCCCGGAGATTGGCCAGGATTTCTTTATTTAAACTGAACAGGTGTCGTTTCTCAGTATAAAATGTTTTTCTATTGTGGTGCCCTCGAGCGATCCGACATCCCCCGAGGACGTAGCAAGTCGTCTTAATAGACTTAGAGACGTTCCGTAGTCTGTATCCCTCGGGGCTAACGTGTCCCCGTCCCACCCTATGCTATGCCATCAAAAAAAATGAGATTAGCTCCTTTTGTGGAGCTTCCATTCGTTTATCTAGAGACATTTCGCTTAATTCCGGGGCTTAAACGAGTATTTTTAATGTAAAACGCCTTTCTTTGTTTTATATTCCAACTCTGTTGCAACTGGTGAGTAATGTTTTAGGATTCATAAACAATATGCTAACGACATAGCTGGGATCATAAACTGAGGAAAACTGGGTATAACGTTTGCAGCAATAGTGAAACTTCAATTTACCTAGTTTCAGTACAAAACTTTACGTTTGTTGTAAAATATTCTAATGTTGACTTTAGGTATGTGTAATTCTGTTTTTTCTTAGTCGTGGTCTTCTCTTAGTGAAGGTGTTACATTTGCCAGGACGTCTTACTTGCTGCAGTTCTCAAGGCATTCACAATAATTGGCATATCGGTAAGGATTCTGCTAGCTCTGTACATTGCACATATCTATTTAATATAAGTCCGATCTCTTTCCATTAACCTTAACGACTATATGTATTTATCTATACTAATATTATAAAGAGGTAAAATTTGTGAGTTTGTGAGGTTATAGGGGGTAATCTCTGGAAGTACTGAATCGATTCTGAAAATTCTTCAGAAAGCCACTTTATTTTTTATTGTCATAGGCTATATGACATTACGCTACAACCAATAGGAGCGGAGCATCAATAAAAAATGTTGCAAAAACAGGAAAAAAATACACAAACGAAGTTGTGAGCGTCAGCTAGTATTATTATAAACCAATAATGGTACGCATAAATCACAAAAAAATGTTCAGAAGTGAAAATATCCGCCAAAAAATACTAACAAATACAAATAAAAATCTTTAGACTGTAATTACCAATATGCGAATTTCATGTTAGCATTATATCGTATCAGCACGTGCCCACGACATAAATATTCACATTATTACGTTACCCTAATGTTGTAGGATTTTTTTCTCTTCTCCCGATGTACATTTAGATGTGAGGGGATCAGGGCGTAACATATCGATGCAAAGCGACAGAGGGTGACGCCGTTCGCCTACTGTTTACCCATTATTTGCTATAATGTGGGTGAAATTTAGCTTCGTACACCGTGCAATAATTGTCTCCGCTCTTTTATTGGAAACGCTTTTATTTATAGCAGCGGGGACGAAAGCCCGGATTATTTGGCTAACAAATTATATCGAATCTGTTAAGAATAGGACGGGCTTGTCAATAAATCAATGTGCGGATTTATTGATGAAAGCCGACAAATTTTGCTATTGAATTTTTGTATGTTCCCCTTAAATTGATGACGATGTAAAAATATAATGGTTGGTGCAGCCATATGATCATTTGTAGCCATTACTTGCAGCAAATTTGTAGTTTAGTGGACATTAACACCCTTATCTCTTTGTAATACCACAATGAAAAGGTGTTCTTCCTTTTAGTTTTGTTGACCAATTGGAAACGCATTGTCTTTTAAATTTTCGACCAAATTCTAAATCGTCTTTTTCATGCAGTATGTACCTTCATCAAATCATGATAAAAGTAGTCAGAATTACATCGAGTTTTAACTCTAAAACCATTAACATAACTAAAAAGCTATACAAGACTTCTTTTATAAAGCTGATGAGTTTGTTTGTTTGAACGCGATAATCTCAAGTCCTACTGGTTGGAATTGAAAAACTATTTTACTGTTGGATAGCCCATTTATCGAGGAAGGCTATAGGCTATATAACACTACACTACCCCTAATAGGAGTAGAACAGCAATAAAAAAAATTGCAAAAATGGGGGAAATTGACCCATACGAAGTTGCGTGGATCAGATAATGTACTATATTGCAGCTGCAACAAATAGTTTAATGCAAAGAACATTCTCTCTTAATATAATTCCATCAAAATGATGATTATGTTCTTGAAGGTTCTGGACTTTTTCTTTTTTAGTATTGTTTAATAAACAAAATAGTTCAGAATTCTTTACACTAGTATAATTATTTTCTTTAACTCAACGTCATAAAGCAAATGACACCCTTGGGATGTGTTTCCTCAGGGATTTATAATTATATTCAGCGTCGAGGGTTGAATAATAATCGCATATTTTGACCTTGGTTACAAATCATCAACACATCTGCTGTAATTCCCTGCCGTCTATGTCAAAATATTAAGAACTAGCCATAAATTTTCCCCGTTTTTGCGAGATTTTTCATTGATGATCCGCTCCTATTTGTCATAGTGTGATATTAAATAGCCTGTAGCCTTCTCGATAAATGGGCTATACGACATTAAAGTATTTTTTCTATTAGAACCAGTAGTTTCTGCGATTATCACGTTGAAACAAATAAACAAACTCTTCCGCTTTTTAATCCATACTCCATAGTAATATTGTAAATGTCTGTCTGTTACGCTTTCACGCTCAAACAGCTAAACCGATTTAGATGAAATTTGGTATGGAGAGAGTTTGGGTCCCGAGGAAGGACATGGGATAGTTTTTATCGCGATAACCGACATCCACAAGGGCGGAGCCGCAGGCGAAAGCTAGTAATATCTTACAATTAGTTCATGTTGGTTTGGTTAAATACTACCATTTATTTATTTCATTTTAACTAAAAAAATATGTTGAAAGCTAAATTCTAATTAGAAACAATAAGGTAAAAAGTTATGTCAAATAAAAGTACGGAAGTCATCAAGCCTATACAAATAAATAACATTGAAGTGTATGTTTATAATGACAAAATAACAGTTATTTACTAAATGTACATGAAAGAATATATGATTCTCATAACAAAGACACTATTTGTCTATCTGTCTGTTTGTTCCGACTAAACTCCGAAACAGCTAGACGGATTTTGACAAGACTTTCACTGGCAGACAGCTGAAGATGTAAGGAGTAACTTAGGCTACTTTTTATCATCACGCTAACGTCTAAGGGAGCAGCACTGCAACATCACGCGGACGAAGTTGCCGGCACAGCTAGTGCAAAATAAATCTTGTTGGTTATTTTTACGACGACGGCAGAAAAGAAAGCGTTTTAACGATGGTTAGACACTTTCAGGGCAATAACGAAAGTAGGTACCTGTTGGTCTAGTGGTTAGTGACCTTGACTGCTAAGCCGGAGGTTGTGGGTTCGATCCCCACCCAGGATAAAACTTTGTGTGATGAGCACGATGGTTTATTCTGTGTCTGGGTGTTATTTATCTATATTAAGTATGTATTTAGAAATATATAAGTATGTATATTAGTTGTCTGGTTTCCAATGTACAAGCTCTGCTTAGTTTTTTATCAGATGGCGTTGTGTGAATTGTCCCAAGATATTATTATTATTATTAAATGAGTTCTCAAAATTCTCGAAAAAGCTATTTCGAGAACTTTAATAACTTATTTAATAATTAAAACGAAGTACTTTAAATCCTTCATTTAGATAAAATAAGAGGGCGAAATAAAAGCCTATTCGTAACTAAATCAAAACTAGAAATGATAACGAAACACTGAAATCATGTATATTCAATGGTACATCAACAAAGTTTGATATAACACCACATATGTAAATATTTCAGCCGCGCCATGTTATGCAGAAAGAAAGATAGGGAAATAAATAAAATGAAATTATCCGAAATCACTCAGTAGATTACGAACATTTCTGGCACAAATATTGTCTAGGTCGGTCAGGGAGGAAAACAATAAAATATAGAACCATACAGGAGCCACAAGGCAATCCGAAGTGATTAATGAATCCACACGATAACAAATATGTCGCATTCGTATACGTATTCTGGGCCCACAGTTAAGCGCAGGTCACACTGCCTCCTGACGAGCGAGCGATCAAGCCAAGCGACAGCGTTACATCTGTTTTCATATTTCGGTACACACCTCAAACTACAGAAATAAGTTACGTCAGCGATTCAAGCGACACAAATGAAAAATCCAACGAAGTTATTCGTTCACCTCGTTAGCGTCGTAGCCTAGCATACTTAGCGGTGAGAACCAAAGTAGGAAAAAATAATTTAAAAAATTAAAATACCCGCCTGCTTAGCACAGTACACTGGGATTCATGTATACTTTCGACTGCATGATTTAAGGTTACCTTGTTTTCATATTTCATTAAATAGCCGGGTTTTTTATTTTTTTATTTTTTATTTATTACTTTTTAGTGCTTAGTTGTAAGACGTAATTTACCTGTAGCTACCGAAAATTTGAACGAAAATAGTTGGTTAAACTATTTTTAAGCCGCTTTATATCCTAAACGGTAATTTTAAGTGACAAAATATTCAAGTAATTTCAACATGATTTTAAAATACCAACAAAATGTTATCCTACATTACATAGTCTCTTGACTTTTTTTTCTCTATTACAGGATGGCGTCTGGCTGTCACTAAATTAATACAAATCGATTGTCGTATAAATTATTACAATCGGCCCACGCGTTTGGTCTATATAGTGCCACAAACTATATAGGAACACACATACATACATAGACTGATAAACACCCTCCTTTTCGTCACGCAGTCTTGTAAGAGCTAACCCGCCTCGCCTGTCCTTAGTTCATGTGTAAAACCACATATTTTAGCTCGTCAAAGCTTCGCTTAGTTCGCATATTTTTCCTCGCCGCGCTTCGCCCGCCATCTCGCTTGCTACTCCTGATAGCTGGCGGTGTAGACTCTGCTTAACGCTAGTAAATGTTGACGTCGAAAGCGTTATTTACAAAATCATGGCTGTTGTGATTAAGTGGTGTTACTGTTTCCTATTTACTGGCAAACAATTGATCGGTAGAATTTATCTTAAAAATAAATTAATGAAAATGCCTTGTTTTGTTGTTATAATTTGTTTAGACTGTTTTCTGGCAATCGTTATAATTAATTAAGTAATTTATTTAGATTATCTTGAGAATTAATTGGTTGGTTTAAGAGCGCCCTCGGCTTCCTCGTATTGTTAATGACTGAAAATGGTTTTTATTGTGTCACTCTCCACTGCCTCTCTTAGTGTGCTTCTGACATGGTTTTTGCTTACTATTAGCTCTCGAAACGCTTTATATATATATAATTCATAAAAACCGACTTCCAAAATAATATAATATACCTAATGGTAACTAAAAAGCAAATTATAATATATAACAACAACAAAAATTAATTAAACATTTTGAAATTGGTGCCAGGAAATGTAGCTTTATGATTCAGGCACCAACTTCAAAATGTTTGTAGTTGATTTATGTTACAATAGCATAATCACAAAATGTTGCGTTTTGCGATACAAGGCCGTTAATTTTTGAGGAATTCACCTGAAACTAGACTATCAGATCCATTACACGATTTGACGTAGGCGCAGAATTAGGTATCGAACACCGTACTCAGATCGCTACCCGCAATATTTATTATTGAATAGTTCCGCTGGTCATCATCAGTTCCATTTCACTCAATGGAGTTTTTTTAAGAATAAATGCACGAATTACAACAAAATATATCCAAATTGCTATAGGTGTGCTTTAATATTTTAGAAGTTCACTCGATTTCTCCAAGATCTCATCATTAGATCCAAACATTGATGACAATGGGACCAATCTGGAAGTATACCCTTTCCAACACAAAAATATTATTTCAAATCGGTCCGCGAGTAATCGGATAACAAACATAAAAAAAAACAGCTGAATTGAGAACCTCCTCCTTTTTGTAGTCGGATGAAAATAAAGTTAGTTATTCTAAGCTTCCTTAAACTTGCCTTAAAGAGTGCCTTTTGCCTGTCTCTTACGACAATGGCAAAACCGTCCCCTCACCCAACTTTTACGACTTGCATAAGGTGATAAGCAACAGATACATAACATTATTCTATCCTTTTATCGCTTGGAGAATGTCCAGGCTAAGGGACCGTCTCCACGGGCGAGAGAATTGCGGCGATATATAACGTCGTGCCATTCATTTCTATACACTCTCTTAGAACGTGTCTCCACATGGCGATATTATCGATATTGATTACTAGCTGTCCCGTTAACTTCGTCTGCGTAATTTTTTCCCGTTTTTGCAACATTTTTCATTGTTGCTCCGCTTCTATAGGTCGTAGCGTGATGTTATACAGCCTTCCTCGATAAATGGGCTAACTCAACAATGAAAGAATTTTTCAATTCGGATCAGTAGTTCCTGAGATTACCGCGTTCAAACAAACAAACTCTTCAGCTTTATAATGTTAGTATAGATTAGTGACGCTCTCGCTGTGAGAGCGCAGAGAGCGCTTTGTCAAACGGAGGCGAGCCTCGAAAACTAGACGAGTCCATCGCGGACACGCTGCAATTTCCTTATGAGTCGCAGTGATACGCTGGCGGAATAATCGCTCTTTCGTGGAGACTACCTAACGAAAGTAAAGTGGATTGTCGCGATTCTCTCGCCTGCGTAGACGGTCCCTAAGCAAGTAAGCAATGTCGTTTATATAGTACCACGTTACGCCAAAAGATGACGATTATCAGATAAGCAGAATTTAGTTATAAGTGTTTAATTTCTATACATATAATGGTTTCCTAACCGATTTCGGTTACGGAGACCAATCTCATTAGAGACAAGTCAGCAACGCAGGAGATATAATAGTTCAAGTGCAGTCTCTATTCCCTCAGTCTCATAGTCTGATGGGAGAAAAATAAGGCGCAGGACCGACGGTTTAACGTACTCTCCGAAGCACGGAGGCGTTTGACAATGTTCGAAAACGGTCACCCATCTGTGGACCGACGGTGGTAACTTTGCTTAACCGCGTAGATATCTCGATCTACTTGGTCACCACTGAATCAGGGACCTATCCTATATAAATATATTGCAGTTTTGATTTTTATGTTTATGTATTTTTACCTAATTATTGTGTTATGTTTATGTGGTTTCTCCTCTGTTTTACAGCTCGATGTTTTATGGTCTTTATACCGTTCAGTGTAAAAACTTTTATCAATATTTATACTTTTATATATATATATATATATTTTTTTTTTTTTTTTTTTTTTTTGGTATTATTTGGACAGTTATAATAAAAAGTCCACCTGAGTTACACATACATACATACACATATCAACCCATATGATGTCCCACTGCTGGGCACGGGTCTCCCCAGTAGAACTTACTAGTATGTAGATCCTGGGGGTAATTGCCATAATCGCCACGCTTGGCGAGCGGGTTGGCGATCGCAGTAAGGTTTTAAGTACGCAGAGGACGCTGCTGCCCGTCCTCCAGTGTGACATCCCTTAGTCGCCTTGACGACACCCACGGGAAGAGATGGGGTGGTAGGTACTATTCTTAAGCCGGTACCAAGAATAGTAGGAAGATTTAGTTGGGAGGTGAGTTACACATTAGTATTATTATTTTTGATACTTTCTCTTCATCTGGGTCCTTATTCACGTTTTCGCGGCAAGCCCGCCTGAACTATCAAAATCTTGTCATAATGGTAAATAGAGAGCTCCGCTTAGAAATGCATCAACGCGCATGCGCTGCGGACATCTTAGAGTAACGTTGAGAGTTGCCGCCAAACGGAAAAAGAACGTGATTAGGGACCCAGAGATACTGCACGGAAATGTCTTCCTGAATATCGTCTATATTTTTTTACGGTAACTGCCAGTGCCATTTAACTTCAATGGAGTAAAAAATCATACAAGTATCCTAATCTATGCAAGTCATAACCATAATAAGGGCGTATTATAGGACCCCACTTAGTTATGCTTTGGTTAGGAACCCTAGTGCAACTTTGCCATTCTTTAATCCCCTACATTTATGCCAAGCGATGTGTCAAATACTGCTGCGGTTTGGTTTGCAAATTCCCCGTAATTAATTCCCGAGAATGGATTTGGAGATCGCTCAAAACAGTACTGGTAGAAGCTGTGAAGATCAATATTACCTGAAGCTATTATACCTTTCCATATTAAACTTCTGAATAAGCCTATGTTTGGATTCATTGAGGGAGATTTAGTTTGAAGGTGTGTGGTTTTTTATTTAAAATAGAATTAATGAATAATATCTACCAACAAATCCAGGGATGTGTTTCTAGTAGCTTATGTATTTGTATTTCTAGTAGTAAAATACCTAATAGGTACCTACGATTTGTTTGTTATATTAAATCAAAAGGCTTTAAAAGGCGAATACGAAAGTATAATTATTTCATATGTTTAAAAAATGTGTGTAGTGGCAAATCATAGAAAAAACAACGTTATTAATTATAACGAATAGTTCGTATTAAATCACCTCTTACAATGACTAAAAAGTACTAAATAAAAATATACTAAAAACTAAAAAAAAAAAAGATAGGTATCCTTCATATTTAATGTCATGCAGTCAGTACAGTACAGTTCAATACAAAACTCGTTAATGCCTCTGCATTAATGAATTCTGTAAAACTAATATCGTGCCTCCGACTGCATGATATGAAATATTAAGGGTATCTTGTATATGTCTTTTTGCAGACACACATATATTGTTTTTTTTTTAATGTAAAAAAACATCGATAGTAAAGAAAACAAGATATTTTTTTAGAATCTCAAAACAAGCTTAGATATACACAACAACATAATAACAGGAACAATAACAACCAAAAATACGACATGGCCATATAAAACTGCAAACATTTTAAACCTACACGAAAAACAAAACGGTCTGCTAATAAAGCTGTCTCCTAAATCGCTGCGGTGATCCCATTTCGTCGAGCACCGTACTTCATAATGCAATGAACGCACCATTACACCTCTAAATTACAAGTCGGACAGACGATATGTCACATTGCTTTATAATGCAAATATCTCGTAAACCCTATTCGAGGCACAAATATATTTAGAACGTACAAATTGAAGTGAAATAGTCTGGAGATTGGTTATGATTATTCTGGATGATGAGACATTATGATGAATTGTTCTCGTGATGGCTATCTTTGTGATTCATTCAATGTGTCTTTGTCATTTTGATTACAAATAAATGTTATATATTAGAAGAAATAACTAAATTTTAATGCTTCTAATGTTAAGTTTACTTGTCCCGATAAAGTTTGCATGTTTTATTACTGAATCGTTCAAGAACAGTCAAATGGATTTGGATAAAATTTGACATACAGTTTATAACGTTATTCAATATATAGAATTAAATAACTGACGAAAAACGAAAAGATCATTTTGGTACGGGAGTTCTCCCATATCAAATTTGTTTTATTTTTCTCTTTAGGTAGTAAGAAGTTCACCGAGTCAGAAAGTAAAAATAAATAACAACAACATTATCATATGCAAATAATCTTTCGTCTTTATCCTTGCCTCTTCTCGCTACGCGGCTTTCCTAACCATGAGGCGGCATTTACTGCGCTGCTAATCATCGTCACTAGACAGTCTTTGGACGTTTGTTAGCCAAGTAGTTAATGGCCTGCCTCTCCCTCTCTTTTCTGCAGCCATGGAAAGGTACTTTTTGACAACGCGATCTTTGGGTCTTCGTGTGACATGTCCAAACCACCATAATTATAGATTCTTTTAGTTTTTCGGTAATAGGAGTTACCTTGTAACTGCCCCGTATGTGTTTATTTCGGATTCATCTTTAAACGTAACTCCACCTGCCATGCATGCAACGGAGCATGCGTTTTCATTCATTTATACATTTTACGCAAAACGACCCCTTTGTAATTATAACAAATCAATTGGCACCTCATCAATAGAAATCGCAGTTATGGTTTAGGCGCTATAGTGTAACATACTTAAATACATTCACTGCTAAACCATGACCCTTCTTTTTGCCTTCACCGGTGTCGGGTAAAAAGTAATTCTTGATGAAGTGTACAATTATGCTTTTCACGCTCTTTATAGGGAAGCAGAAACATATCTAATCAAGAGTCATTAACGCAGCATGCCACTGATGCAGCGTACGCAGGTAATAATATCATCAGGACGGGTTGGAATGGAAACAAAAAAGAAAATTGGTCAATCAATAATGCTAATGATATGAGACGAGACAGGTAATGAATGCTTCGAACATTTTCTTTGGTTTATGGGTAAACCATATACCACAGAGCCCATTCTTGGTGACTTACACATTCTTAGAGTTTCGTCATGTCCATCTGACTTTTGACTACAAAGTACACGCACTAGGTAATAGTTTTAACAAAAATACATTCAAGACAAGGTCTTAAAATTATCATGATCCATAAGAAATGGAGTGACACAATGATCCAATGTCTTTGCCAGCTGTTCATAAAATGGGATAAACTGACAAAGGGGACTTTCAGGCTGCTATCAATCAGCCAGCGGGGCGTGACGGCCGGCAGCACGTCAGCAAAGTGTGCCGCAGAAACGAGACAAACGCGCCGCGTCGGACGCAGTGCTGAGTTGTGTGTCATCTATGACACAGTTTTGTACATCACAACTGCACGCGAGGAACTTCCGTTGTGCCCTGAAGCTATTTGACCTTACCAATTCATACTAATTCACTTTAACCATAACTAATATTGATGCGAAATCTGTTGTTGTAGTTATATAGTTTTATCTTTTCTAGTCTAAAAGGGTAAAGGAATCGGTAAAGAGATACACAATTCTGGGATAGAATGTTTTTTATTACGATTGCCCGCTATAGTCAGTTGTATATTTTTAACCGGCTTTAAAAGGATGAGGTTCTAAATTTGGGCGTTTTTTTATATACCTATATGTTTGGGCAAAACTCCGTCATAGACGGCTTTTCGAAATTATTTTTTGTTTGAAAGAGGCTTTTTTTCGAAAATGGTCTAATATTAATTTTCTGATGATGAGTTTCGGAGACACGCAACGAAACTCCTCGAGAATCAACTGATGATTTTTTTGTAAAAAACAGTTTTTTTAAAGGACGTTTTCTTTGCGTCAATCAGGAGCATTCATAGTGGCCCAATCAGAAGGCTAAGTTCGGTTTTTCTTATGTGCCCAGGTAAAACTGCTAACTAGGACATTTTTGATTTGAATGAAATGAATGAAAATTGCCGTGTGGTGCCGGCTTAAGAATAGTACCACCCCATCTCTTCCTGTGGGTGTCGTCAAGGCGACTAAGGGATGTCACACCGGAGGACGGGCAGCAGCGTCCTCTGCGTACGTAAAGCCTTACTGCGATCGCCAACCCGCTCGCCAAGCGTGGCGATTATGGCAATTACCCCCAGGATCTACATACTAGTAGGTTCTACTGGGGAGACCCGTGCCCAGCAGTGGGCCTTCATATGGGTTGATATGTATGTATGTATGAATGAAAATTAATTTTCACTTGATTTATTTGATAACGTAAGAGGCAAGAACTATACCTATTATTTTAGTACTCAAAAAGTATACTTTCAACGCATAACGTTGAGTGCAATATTTACAAACAATTCTATTTTTGTATGCGTCGAGTATAATGTTTTATTACTCTTTCACAGTGCTTTTTATGGACTGTGAATGACTCGGAGCATCTGTGGTGGATTTCAATTTCCTCTACTCACCGAACTTCCGTTACTTACACTACGTATTGGTGATAAAAAATTAACACCCCACTCCTTTATTTTTTCGTTCAAAGTGTGACGTACTAGAATAACGTACTTAGAATGTTCTTCCTTTGAATTCATTCGCAAACTTTTTTGAAAGCAGATTTATTAGTAAGTAGACAAGTCAATCTATATTGATTTATTTCGAGAGTAATATTAACAAGTTCCAAAATTTCTTATAAAAAATTCCATCAGTGAATTTCACTTTATCAATAATCCGGTGACTCGTCGATCAATCATTTTAAGATCTCATTTATTCTCAAAAAGTTTTCAAGTAAATTGAGTTACTTTAAGTATTTTCCTAAGTCCATTTTAGATCTATAAAGTAGTAAATATGGGACGCTAATAAAAATATGGGCGCCAGTCTTATAATAAAAATATACAACTTCAAAAGTAAATAAAACTAATTTGTATGCTATAAAATATATAGCAAGTTCATTAAAACAAACTTGGAGAAATTAATTCTTGTGTTGTTGACAAAGTCATTCGGTCACCCAAATGTGCGCGGGCGCAGACATCAACAGATACATTCGTTTGAAACATGTGGCACCAATTAAAGTTCTTTTACAGAGAGCATAATAAAGATAAGACTTGAATAATGATCTGTGAAGAAACGTTTTACGAATGACTGCCACTTGTACAAGTGACAAACTTATAAATAGCTGTTTTTACAATGTGAGCTTATCGCCACATCTGTAACCTTCGAAAGGGTAATAAAGGATATCTTATTTTCAGGGATATCTACAAATCAAAGTAATAAAACAGCTGGTGATCTCTTACGGACTTGAATTATTTAGCAGAAGTATCCCATCGTGAACTATTTCTGTTAGATATAGCTGTTATAGAGGAAAATGGCAGAATATAGAGCAATTAATAATAATATTGGGACAACTCACACAAAGCGATCTGATCCTAAATTAGGCAGAACCTATGTTATGGTAACCAGACAGCTGATAATTTACTAACAGGTATATTTCTAAACACATTCCTATATGTGTCTGGGTGTAATAATAGATAAATTACACCCAGACACAGAATAAACCATAGTGACCCCTCTCCTCTCCTCTGACTTAGCAATCAGGGCCAATAACCATTAGACCAACAAGCAGGTTTATTTTACTAGCTTTATCCGCGCTTTTGTCCGCGTTAAGATTTTTATATATTTTCGTACCTGTTAATAAGACTGTATCATATATTTGCGTACCAAATAGCAAACTCTGTTTAATTGTTGTGTTAATGTTTCATATAATGAGAATGTTTACATGAATATTATCCGGACTTAACGGAATCGAATTGCACCGATCGTGGTCACGGGTCGACTCCTACTACTAGTCTACCTGTGACCATGATCGGTGCAATTTGATCGAAACGTCGGGTAAATAATGGGTTCGTACGATTAAGTCCCGATAATATTCTAAAACCTTTATATTTTTAGTTTTTTATTTAATGGTGACTAACAATGTGGGATTTTGGGTTCACATTACTAACAATCCTGTTTATCTCCTCCAGCTAAGCTCAATGATTTATGTTAGGAGTGGGTTCACGTCGGTAGTATAATGGGTAGGATTCGAACCTCATGATTACGAGTCCATTGCCTCAGCCATTAGGCTACCGATTGCTTTATTATATTTATTATTATTTTAATAATAAATTAGAATATATATAACCTAACAACTCATTAATGGATCGGACAGAGATGAAATATACACCCCCTATGAGTTGATACTAGACGACCGTTGCCTTAGTGAAATCATGACTGAAATAATTTACAGACATTTTTTTCAAGTCCAGTAAAAATTATACTACGTTACTGCTATGCACAATAGCGCACTGACAGTTAGAAACAAAATTTGTTTGACGCAACTGTTGAAAATTTGTTCATATAGAGAAGTTTGTGAATGCAATCGTGTTGACTGAATTAAAAATTCTACCCAATTTGGTTTTACCGAACCTGTATAACTTTTTTCAATTGTGACCTATATTTCTGGGGAACATTTAGACAATTGGACAGATAATAGACGGCCAGCGATGCGAATTCGAACCCAATTTTAAAAATATAAATCGAAATATTTGTTTGTATTGACTTGGCTGGACTGTATTTAATAAGAATGTTACTGTATTTGTATAATACTACAACGTGTAACAGAAAGGTGTGGCCAAATTCAAGGGTTTTATGTCCTCATGATACTGAGTTCTATTAACCTACCCAATTCTATTGAAATCGTAGTAGTGGGCAAGAAAAAGAGGCTTTACCTATTGTTTTCGAACTTGGCATTACATGTACATGTAGAATCCCAACGTATAGAATTTAGAATTTTTGAATTACTTTATCGAATATAATTTTCATACTAATAGCAAATAGGTACGTTAGTCAGTAAGTGAACAAGCAATAAATTGCAATATTCATAGTAATAAAATAATCTGCTAAGTAAATAAAAATAATTCCATGTTTTTAATGTCACTATATTTCTTTAACATTACTCACAAACATGGGCGCAGGAAACTGCAGTAATCATTTTGCATAAGCGAGCTCTCGACGGGTTCAATTAAAATTGTAATTAATTGTTTTGCTCTGAGCACTGACAGGTTCACGGTGAACATCATTCACTTTTATATTTATGCGAATACACTTGACAGGTGAAGAACGATACTCATCTTTTTCTAATATGCGTTCACTTCATTTAAAACGCTCGTAGTTTAAATAAATGGTAAATTTAAATGATAACATGTTTGTTCTTGTATTTATTTACGTGACAATGTTTCAATATATTTAATACAAAGAAATGTTTAAAAGTATCAAAATAATTTTAAAATACTTATTGTTTACCTACCTAAATGCCTACAGCTTAAAAAATGTGATTTTAATCGGATTAATTAAAAACAATAAATTTAGATGTTGCTTAGCGCAGTAAATAAAAAAAGAAACAAAATGATTACATTTTAGTTTTTACTGGCCTGTTGGTCAAGTGGTTAGTGACCTGACTCCTAAGCCGGAGGTTCGATCCCCACCTAGGATAAAACTTTGTGTGATGAGCACGATGGTTTATTCTGTGTCTAGTTGTAATTTATCTATAATATGTATGCATTTAGAAATATATAAGTATGTTTATCAGTTGTCTGGTTTCCATAGTACAAGCTCTTCTTAGTTTGGGATCAGATAGCGTTGTCTGAGTTGTCCCAAGATATTAAATTATTATTATTTAGTGTTAAAAATAAGTACCAAATTTCATGTAAAGCATGTGTTTAATCCAGTAGTTGTGGACTTTACACCCGAATTACTGTTTCATGTGGATCACACACGACGAGAGCGACTGCAGATTTGGAAATGCACAGTGACCAGTTTACAGACCATCTTGAAAAATATCGCGAAATCTTTAGATTGCGTTGTGATTCTGATGTGTTTTTAGCGGATAGTATATATTGATAAGCATCAACAATGTATCAAAAATCACTGAAATAATCACCTTGAAGTGACTGTACAGTTTACTGACAGTAAGTAAGGACGGCTCATACAAAGTGATGTATGAGCCGTCCTAAAAAGGGTTAAATCCGAATTCTTGTTTCATAAGGATCGCACCCAATATCAAATCATAAACGAAATACAAAGTAAATGTCAAAGCTACAAATATTTAAGATTAAACTGTAATATCTTGACACAACTGTGATGGGTTAATCACTAGGATATTACACAAATATATGGAGATAACTCCTTAAGTTTGTTACTTATCGAACTCGAGTCAAACTTTGATCAATTTATCTTATTTTGGCATATATGTAAACGGAATCAAAGAGACGTAGCTTTGGAACTTTGAAAGCTGTAAACTCAATTTTACGTTTATGTTGATAACTTAGTATAAATGTGAGTTTTGTGCTTCTTTATATTCAAAAACTTACAACGCAAAATAAAGTGTTTTAAGTTTAATCTATACTTATATTATAAAGCTGAAGAGTTTGTTTGTTTGTTTGAACGCGGTAATCTCAGGAACTACTGCTCCGATTGAAAAATTATTTCACTGTTGGATAGCCCAATTATCGAGGAAGGCTATAGGCTATTTAACATCACGCTACGATCAATAGGAGCGGAGCAGCGAAAACGGAAAAATGTACGCATACGAAGTTGCGCAGGACCGCTAGTGTTTTTATATGTCGTGAGATCAAAGCTCCCAAATGAATAGACCGATTTTGGTGTGGATTTTATTATAATGCTAGTGTGTAGATTTATTATAAACGGTTCAACCATTTTGAAGATAAATCAATTTTTATATTACTGTTCTGATCTGTTTGTATTTAAACGAGTAAACCACTGAACTAATTAAGTTCCAAGTCAAGTTTATACGAGAAAAACTTACTGATGAGTGAACCATACAGCTGCTCATCCAAGAGTTATAGCTTCCATCTTTCTGTAGAACAAAAACTTAAGCGACCCACAAAAAGTAGTTTCCCATAGCAGTATACTTTGTAGCCATGATAACGCCTTTGTGAGAACATTTTTTGCTCATTATAACATTTTGGGAGATGAAAATCTTCTTAATATTAAGTCCCCTAAGTTACCATAAGCACTCATTTGTAAGTAGTCATCTTAAACGACACATGGTATAATGTTTGTCTTAAAGTATGCATGCATATTACCTATGTTTTTTCCCGACTGCAAGAAAGGGTTATGTTTTTCACACGTATCTTGTACCTAGGTATGTATGTAATATATACGTCCAACGAGGGTTGTGTACAAATTTGTAGGTAGTTTAGTAATCGAGTCTCGAAGTTTTAAAGCTAAACAGCCGTATCTTTTTTTTTTTTAACTTAGAAGCTTAATTTATCCCAGCTTCAAGGGAATGTAGACTTGAGTACATATATGGTTTTAATTTTAACTCGATACCTTAGTAGTCTTAGATTTTAGTACTATAGGATTGTCATCGTCATTACTATGTACAAAAATCCTTAATAAAAAATAAAGAATTAAAAAAAAAAAAAACTTTCAAAAAGCATTCCCCAGCTAGAGGGTCTTGACAAATACAGACGAACGGGCCACAAAGTGATCCTATAATTGTTCCGTTGTTTTCTTTTGAGGTAGGTACGGTAAACCTAAAAAACATAAAAAAATACTCCAAAAGTTCAAACATATTTCCTAATAAACCCTAAATATTAGTGCCGAGGGCATCATTTTGAAATATTATCTACAACAAAATCTCGGTTGAATATGAAAGGTGAAAGTTTCGCTTCTATAATGACCATAATCCGGTCGTGTTAGAAACTATAGTGACCTTTACAGAAACCATTAATATATGTAGAAGGCGCTGCTATTATTTATTACCTTACTAGATTTAAACTGAATGCAATAATTCATTGAGTTTCTGCTCTACTTTTACCTTATAACGTTTGAATTTATATAATTGGTCATAGCCTGCTGAAAGGGAGAGTGAGTGGTCTGTTTTTCAGTGGTGACAATAGAGATCGAGAGATTGGTGAGGTTAGCCAACATTATTATTATTATCATCTGACATTCCTGAAGTCCATGAGCGGTGGTTACCGCTTACCATCAGGTTGACCGCTGGCTCGTCTACCAACCATAGGCAATAAAAAAAAGTCCTTATTTCTTCAAACTTTTAAGTAACTTGCAGTGTTTGTGTGTTTAGCACGAATCTTGGAAATTCAATTCGGACCACTTCCCGTGTATATTTGTATCTTTTTAGTAGTTATATTAATCTTGAAAGTATACATACTACTGTAATATATACTTTGTGTGTATAGTACTGGAACTTTTTAACTAAATAAGATAACCCATCGAGTTTGGGCCCGATTTGTCCTTTGGAGGAGTAGGGTTTTTAACACCATTATTGTTTTATACAACGAAATCAAGAGACGAGCAGGTGGTGCACCTGTTAGCAAGCGTTATTTAACTCTATCAGTGCCACCCAAATCTTTGTTTGACAAACATCTGAATGTTACCTTACCGCGCTTCTCATTCCCCAGTAATTACACTTGCTACTGTGCCCTTCAATCCAAACACAGTAATGCGTCACAGTGATGCGTTAACATTACTATTTCACAGAAGAATAACTGACACTGTTGTGGTATGGACTAAGACGGCCACACTCCTCTGTGCTCCGTAGAGAACGTTGAGCCATCTGGCTTGAGGCTAACCCACCTCCTGTTGGATTTTTGAACTACAAGAATGTTGGCACGCACACTTCTGCAGTATACTGTTTCGTAAGTAATTGACATGTCTTCAAAGCAATTGACCGCACCCGCTGTGACTAAACCCGGTAAGAAGAGAACTCATAGCCTTCTACTCAAGGGACCAGATTCTTAAAGACACGAGAGGTTACAAAGTTTGAATCTAATAAATCCAATTCCCTTTCATTTCTATTAAATTGAGAGGTGTAATAATTTACTACGTTTTATATGAGTACCCATTTACAAAGCCCATCAAAACATATTACTAAAATGACTTTATCTATTAAATATTACCTATTTTGCCAATATTCGCAAGTTATTTATATTAAGCTTTTGTGTATAGAGCGTCGTAAATAGATACTCTATATCTAAATGGTAGGAAAATCTTTCACAAAGAATATGTTACCCACATAAGTATGAAAAGACTTTGTATCGTACACAATGGGTAGGGATTGATCGCGTCCCTTAGGCCGAGCATTTTATCAGAGCATGGCAGTTGAGAGGCGTCCGTTGTCCCGCGTTCACATAAAATAGGACTTGAGAGGCTACGAGGATTAACCTGGATAGGTACTAATAGCCCTCGACTTTATCAGTGGCAAAGAGATCGTTTTTTTGTTATATTGTGCCTACTCTATTCATCTCGTGAGAGGCTGCCGTATTTTATGTTCGCGACAAGCCTCTGGGTATGAGTTGGTTTAAAATAAGTAATACTTGTGAGTTCTGAAGTAATGAGTTCTCAAAGGCGACATTGTAACTACTGTGACATTAAATACATGAGTCGCTTTGAGCGACTCGCTAATGGAGATTAATGGATGAAGACTATATCTAGCAATAATTTGTGCAAAGTCCTGGAATCTTTAAGTGACACATACTTAGGTATGTAGTAACATTGAACTTACTTACTTTTTACTTTTGCAATTGACATGCATATTGATGCACCGGTCAGGTTGCGATCAAAACAGGTTGTAACCTACGTATGTAAATCCTTTAAGCAGATACCATTAATAAGCAGAAAACAGCAAGTAGTCGGGTATAAAGTTTTACCAAAAACTTTAAACCTGACTACTTGCCAACTACGGTAATTTTTTTCAATCGTTTCAAACGTGCATGCAGAATATTTCGATGAATTGTTTACATATTGCCGTGGAGATTATGTTAGGAACCAAAAACGTTTTTAATAATTATAGAGTTAATACAAACAAAACTAGCAATGTGTTTGGTATCAAATGAATCTGCTAATTAAGCCCTTTCATTTGATACTAAACATTAAAAAATATGTAGCCTATGTCACCTGCACTATAATAACGAACCGATTGACACCCCATTCATCCAAATTGATTGAGTAGTTTAGGCAAGTACACACATAAATAGATTGATTTTTGGCTTCGCCGTAGTCGGGTAAAAATCCACGACACAACCTCGACGAAAGAGTTGTTGATCTTTTAAACGGGTGAATTTCTATTCAATAACAATTCTCAGATATAACGGGCTTCCTATTTGAATGCCTCTTCAAATGCAAAAAAATACTTAACTACCATACTTATAGCAGTTCTTTCTGATGCTGTAAAAAACTCTCGCACCAAAGATCACTGTGTCGCCATCGGTCGCAGAATTGTTACATTTTTTATTACTGAAGATCATGGTCACTGGAACTTGGCTTTAATACCAGAAATTACACCAAGAATCACACGACACTTCTTGTGCAGTCGTACACACTCTTATTGATGACAATTAGGTGAACGCTAATGCCAATGCCATACAAAATTAACTTACATTGGTCTAATAATAGTGACTCGATACTGCTGACTACGCTTTTTTATTAACTAAGTACTAACAAGCTCTATTCTAATACTAAAATACCCTCGGGAAAATTATGTTCTATTTCGGTAACCAGACAGCTAATTAATTTAGAAACATGTTCGTTATCTCTACATAATTCCGTCAGACTGTTCCCGACAACAAGACATGAACAAGGAAGGAGGGACTCCCACTAAAACGTTTCCGTAATTCGGCAACAGTGTTCAATAAGACGCTGACATCACACAATAGATGTACCATCAATTTTGTTCAGTAAATCGTTCAATCTTGTATAAAATTCATGGGGTGTAGCACTGAGAAGAATGATAAATAAGTCGGCGTCTCGGTCGAATATTCTCATTTAATACGTGACCTGTTTTGTGAAAACATCCCTCAGATATGAGTATCGCGATGGATTGTAATACAGGAACGTTATCTATCACTCTTTTTATCTGTTTTTTGTGTCTCAAGTATTGTTTTAAATAAGCGAAACGTGGCATGAACTATTCCACATATTGTTTCAATCTAAAATGTTTTATCTATGTTTATAAAGCAGTTTTTTGTTGTCATTGCTTCGGTAGCCTTTACGAAACCACCTTCGAACTAGTACTTAAGTTCCAATCTATCATTATCAAGTTTAGGAACCCAAACTCGTGTTCACGACATGTGCTTAAAATCCTAACAGTATTTGGCAAAACTAAAATCACCTTATACGTAACGTGTACGTTTTAAATTTTACTTTATAAATTTCTATCGCTACTATGTTCCTTAATGTGATAAGGATATCAAGATTAAGTTGCGTTTGAATAATCTAGGCCCTCGTTCACCTACACTTGACCAATAGGTATAGGGATATAAAATAAAAATGTTACCTAGGAAATTTCAGTTAGGTACTAGTATTAAAATTTGTCTTTGATAAATATAATGTCTTGATTCCAAGGCCGGTATCTCAAATTGAAGTCGTTAACAGACTCAACTTACATTAGTTACATCAAATTTGGTTTAAGTCTCGACAGGCTTACCTAATCCTGACGCGAATGTCAAACCTCAGAGTATTATACCTAACAGTGGCCTTACTTTTACAGTGGCCTTTGATAGGTTTACTGAGGGAACCCCCTATCTACATAGACAATATAAAACCAGGCAAGCGCATGTCCGGTCATGAACAATCTAGGGTACCGTAGTTGCCCATCACAATAATGTATCACTAATATGCCTCTTTGGCGCGGTGGGACTGTGTCCGACTGCTACGCAAGAGGTCGTGTGATCCACAAATTGTTGTTCCGAGTCTGGGTGTACTTTGTTTCCGTGATTTGTATGTTTGTGAAGTCTCCCGCAACACAGTGCTTGTATCCTACTGCAGGAGTCGTATTAAAAAAAAATGCTATTAGGTAGGTTGGGTTAACACGACACACCACACGGCATACGTTATCACGTATGCCGTGTGGTGCCAGCTTAAGAATAGTACCACCCCATCTCTACCCGTGGGTGTCGTCAAGGCGACTAAGGGATTTCACAACGGAGGACGGGCAGCAGCGTCCTCTGCGTACTTAAAGCCTTACTGCGATCGCAAACCCGCTCGCCAAGCGTGGCGATTATGGCAATTACCCCCAGGATCTACATACTAGTAGGTTCTACTGGGGAGACCCGTGCCCAGCAGTGGGCCATCTTATGGGTTGATATGTATGTATATGTAGGTTGGGTTTTGTTTTGTTTTTCACAAGAATTGGTCGTTTAAAGGTATAAAATATGTACAATTATAATTAAATATTTGTAAAAACATATATTTATTTGTACGTGCATCAGGCAAAAACTACTAAAATAAATTGAATGTAATTTATTATAGTAATATTTATATGTTGGTTGACTGCCTTGACAGAGGTTGACTGCCTCTGTGGCGCGGTGGGAGTGTATCCGACTGCTACGCAAGAGGTCGTGGGTTCGATCCTCACCCAGGGTAAAACTTTGTCTGATGAACACGATGGTTTATTCTGTGTCTGGATGTTATTTATCTATAATATGTATGTATTTAGAAATATATAAGTATGTTTATCAGTTGTCTGGTTGCCATAGTACAAGCTCTGCTTAGCTTAGGATCAGACGACGTGGGGTGCTGTTTGCCGGAAAACCTCCGCGTGGTGCACCCCGGGCAACGTGTGCTGGTGGATTCGCGGCTTTTCGCGAAACCACCGTCACACGGCTAATGTTCTGGCAGAGTAGGAGGCGGCCTTTCCCTGGGCTGCCCGGAGGGAGGGCGAGGGGCGGCGGGTTCACCGTCTATTTATAGATGGTGAACGCGGTCTGATGCAGACCACCGACCGGCCCGACCCGTAACCCTGAATGGACAGGAACGGGAGCCCACACTTTTGTGGGCTGCGGGGAAGTAAACCCATTTAAAAAATTCCCTAATCCTACGCTTGTGGTGCCTGGCAATGGGATGAATGGCTGAGGGGTCCTCAGTCCCAAGGGCTACCTAGACGCAGGTCTATAAACTTAAACAAAATGTCGCAGGTCAAAGATATGGATACATCTACCCAGGAGGGTCCCGAACGCTCTTCGTTCGGGGAATCCCTTCCGGAGCCAGTCGGCTCCGGCAGTCCCACGTACTCTGGGGGGGACAATCCACGACACACCAGCCCGTCGCCGAGCTGTAAATCCGGCACCGAAAATAGCGCAAGGGTCGCGATCCAAGAGGAGGCAACGCGTGAGTTGCCAGTTTCATCGGCGGAGTCGAGGTCTCCGCTGCTAACTGTTTCTGCGGGAAGCTCGGCGTGCATCAGTCGGTGCGGTTCCGTGTCCTCTATCAGCGACATGGAGCTGTTAGGGGGCGAGGAACGTCCCGAAGTCTGTTTGATGGGTGTTGGGCGACGTTCTACTAAGAAGCAGCAACCAAAGCGCAGACGCTCACCTGAAGCAGACCAGGACCTGCCAGAGGCAGACATTCGAATCCCTCGGAAAGTGAGGACTTCAAATAGAGGCGGTTCGCGTGCGAGAACGCGGTCTTTAACACCCTTCTCGCGCCCACAATCTCCAGTGACGGCGACACCAGCCAATATCACCTCGGCTGGTTCGTCCGTCTTTTCTCGCCGGGAAGCGTATGCCCGTGTTAGAGAAGAGGGTGAGTTGGCTGCTGAAGAACGAGTTGGCCAGGTCATGGAGAGGCTTCGCCAAACGGGAGGGGATACAGACGCGAAAACCGCGGCGGAGCTACTCGAATCAGCGGCGAACTCGGTGGCTCTTATAGTGAATGTGGCCACCAAGTCCAGAAATTTGAAGGGCACCTTCGCAAAGGGCCTCAAGGAATCCGCGTCCAGTATTAAGAACGTGGTGGAGGCTCTTGTTGAGCGCTCTGCTGCCCCGGACGCGGTACTTGAAAGGTTGAGAGCGGACAATGTTCGACTAGAACGGGAGATAGGCGAACTTCGTACAGAGCTCACCCAGCTACGGGCTGATTTGGTGTCGGCCAGAACCGGCCTCGTCTCGGCCCCTTCTGCTCCGGCCAGCTCACAGGTCACTTCAGCCCTCGCCCGCGCTTCGCAGATCTCTTCGATCCCTGCTCAGGCGGCCCAAACATCTACGACACCAGCTCAGACCAAGGCCACTCGGGCTGATAAGCAACAGCCGACAATTGCTTCTTCGTCGTCTTCAGCCACTGAGGCTGAAGCCCATTTGCAGCCCATTTGCCAAGAGCAGCCGGCAAATGCCTTCACAGAGGCGCAATGCCGGCAGCTAATGATAATGTTTGGGACGATGATTGATGGGAGGCTGGCCACCATCAAGGACCGTCTCCCTCCCGAACCAAGCTGCCGGCCACCTCTTGCGGCGAACAGGCCAAAGCCCCCCCAGGGGTATAAAGCCACACCTCCCACGCCCCTACCCTGTTCCGGGGGACGCGTGGAGTCATTCGCCGAGGTGGCTGCGCCGAAGGCGGCTGCTAGTAGAGTGCAACGTGCACCAATTTCTCAGCCAGCTATGAGAATGGTGCAGCCTGCGAGGGCCGGTCCCGCACGGTGGGTTTCTCAATCCCATCCCCTGCCTAAGCGAACACAAAGAGGGGCGCCTCGTGCGGTCACCGGCATATCCAATGAATCCAATGAAATGAGCCGGAGGCCGTAGCTAGTGCTCCCGAGCTCGTTCCTACTCCCATCGTCACAGCCCCGTCTGGTGAGGAGTGGCGGACGGCCGGGCGCAAAAAGCGACGTGGGAAGAAGGTTAGGAAAGCTGCACAACCTGAGGCTGTTCTGCCAGCCCACCCTAAGAGTGGCAAGAGAAAGCCAAAACTTTCTCCGCCCAAGTCAGCAGCCGTCGTTGTGACGCTGTCGCCAGAGGCGGAGAGGAGTGGCAAAGTCTCCTACGCGGAGATTTTCCGCCAGGCGAGAGTGACCCTTAACGCCAACAATCTTGGCGCGGGGGTCTCCTTCCGCCAAGCCCAGACCGGGGCCAGGATTCTAGAGTGTCCCGGTCAGGATGGTGCAAAGGTGGCGGACTTCGTGGCGGAGACGCTACGGGGGCTTACCAAGGGGAAGGAGGGCGTAAAGATCGCCAGGCCCACAAAATGCGCAGAATTGCGCATTTCGGGCCTGGATGACTCGATCACGACCGAAGATATCCGAGAGGCCATTGAGACAAAAACTCAATGTGCCTCCGGATCCGTGAAAGTCGGCGCCATCCGCCCCGGTCCCGGTGGAGTGGGTGCAGCTTGGGTGCGCTGCCCCGTCGCTTCGGCCAAAACCCTGGCCGACGCAGGCCGGCTCCTTGTAGGCTTCTCTTCCGCTGGAGGAGAGGCCTACGAGGTGCTATAAGTGTATGGCCACGGGGCACTTGCGACCCAGGTGCACCAGTGGTTTTGACTGCAGCACAATGTGCTATCGCTGCGGTCAACCGGGACATAGGGCGGCGGAATGCTCTGCCGCCCCCCACTGTCCCATGTGTGCGGCGGGCAATCTACCCGCCAATCATATGGTAGGGCGGAAGGGATGTAAGCCCCCCAAGGCTTCCAAGCCACTCCCGGGCAGCAGCCAATCGTCCCAGGCTGCCCCCGGAGCTCAGCCACCAACTGAGGGGGAGGTGATGGATGTAGTGCCGCACCCCTAAATGGACAGCGGTAACTCCTCCATCATCCTCCAGACGAACCTCAACCACTCCGCCGCTGCCCAGGACCTTCTCCTGCAGACCATGGCGGAGTGGTCGATAGGTGTCGCCGTAGTCGCGGAGCCCTACTTTGTTCCTCCCCGCCCGAACTGGGCGGGTGACCGGGACGGCTCCGTGGCAATCGTCAGCTCCGCTGCGCTTCATTCCCTGCCCTTGTCGATCAGAGACAAGGGTTCGGGATATGTTGCTGCCGACTGGGGAGGGGTCACGCTCTACGGAGTATACTTCTCCCCAAACCGGAGTTTTACCGATTTCGAGGTCTTCCTTACCAACCTGGAGACCTCGATACGGCGGTTGGCACCTCGCCACGTACTGGTGCTGGGGGACTTCAACGCCAAATCTACGGCGTGGGGGTCACCCAGCACGGACGTCCGCGGTTCGGCGGTTGAGGAGTGGGCGGCGTCGGTGGGTCTCTGTCTCCTAAACAGAGGCGCCACCAATACGTGCGTTCGACAGCAGGGGGGGTCGATAGTGGACCTTTCGTTCGCTACCCCTGCCGTCGAAGCGCGAGTAAGGAACTGGGTCGTCCTGGATGAGGTTGAGACGCTCTCGGATCACCGATATATCCGATTGGAGCTCTCCCGGTCTTCCAGGAACAAGGACTCAGTTAGGGGTCACATGGCGCGCAGAACGCCTCGGTTTCCGCGGTGGGCTGTGGGTGCGTTGGACAGGGGCCTCCTGGTAGAGGCAGCCATCGTGGCATCATGGTCGTCTCCACCTCCAACCGAGGAGGTGGACGTCATGGCTGGCCGCATTCGCGATGCGTTTACGCAGATCTGCGATGCGGCCATGCCCCGCTCACGACGTCGCACCCCGAGGAAGGGGGTGTATTGGTGGTCCCAGGAGCTTGCCTCCCTCCGCGCCGCTTGCATCAGTGCGCGGAGGTCCTATACCCGCAGCCGGACTCGTCACCGCGATGTCCAGGAGGAGAGCCAGCTTTATGAGGCGTATCGCCAAGCGAGGGACGCCTTTAAGCTGGCTATCTGTCGCGCCAAGGAGAGGGCGAGAGAGGAGATGCTGGAGGGTCTCGACCGTGACCCCTGGGGTCGCCCATATCGAGCGGCGCTGAACAAGCTTCGCTCGGCGGGCCCCCCCCTTACCGAGACTCTCCAGCCCAGCTTCCTTGCGGATTCCCGCCCGGGTTTTGGCCCTGACCCTCGACCATATCGGGGACCGCCTCAGGGGACTGTTCGACGTGTGCCTGGCGTCCGGACGGTTCCCTGACTGCTGGAAGGCAGGGAAGCTGGTGCTCCTTCCAAAGCCGGGACGGCCTCCCGACTCAATTGCGGCCTACAGGCCTATCGTGTTGCTGGACGAGGCGGGGAAGTTGCTGGAGAGGATTCTCGCTACCTGCATCGTCCGGCATTTGAACGAGGTCGGCCCTAATCTGTCGGACGCTCAGTACGGCTTTCGTGCTGGGCGCTCGACCATTGGGGCCATTCTGCGCTTGAGGGCCGCATCGGAGGAGGCCGTCGCCGGTGGAGGAGTAATGTTGGCGATATCGCTCGATATCGCCAACGCCTTCGGGTCTCTGCCATTCAGCTGTATCAACGAGGCGCTCCGGTATCATGGAGTGCCCGCGTACCTGAGGCAGCTAGTGGCAGACTACCTCGAAGGCAGGAGGATCCTGTACGAGGACCGAGAGGGTGAGGTAATCCGCAGGGACGTCTCGTGCGGTGTTCCACAGGGCTCTGTCTTAGGGCCCCTTTTGTGGAACATTGGCTACGACTGGGCCCTGCGGTGTGGCTTCCCCCCCGGGATAGGGGTCATCTGCTATGCGGATGACACCCTCATCACGGCCCGGGGTGGGAATTTTGAGGAGGCGGCGCGCCTGGGCAACCTAGGGATTTCCCGAATGGTCGGGCGCATCGAGGCGCTGGGGCTTAGGGTGGCTCTTTCTAAGACGGAGGCCCTATTATTCCATGGGCCCCGTCGCGGTCCACCTGCTGGCGCCTCGATAGCCGTCGGCTCGGTCCTCGTACAGGTCCGGGCCCAGATGAAGTATCTGGGCCTGGTAGTAGACGGGCGGTGGCTCTTCGACGAGCACTTTCGCATTTTGGCGCCAAAACTCGAGGCTGCGGCGTCCGCACTGGGGAGGCTGTTGCCGAACCTGGGCGGACCCAGTGCCTCGAGTAGACGGTTGTACACGGGGGTGGTGCGGTCAATGGCTTTGTACGGCGCACCCGTGTGGGCGGCGTCCCTGACCGCCCAGAATAGGGTCCGCTTAGGGAGACCCCAGCGGACCATGGCGGTCAGGGCCATACGCGGATACCGCACGGTGTCTGCAGAGGCGGCGTGCGCATTGGCCGGCACACCCTCGTGGGATTTGGATGCGGAAGTGCTCGCCGAAGTGCATCGGCGGGCGGCGGCTGTTCGGGCAGGGGGTTCGGTGCCCCTGCCCGAGGAGCTACGCGCTTGGCGCGGTGAGGCCCACCGGGCAATCATGGCCCGGTGGCAGGGCCGGCTGGAGGCTCCACGGGCAGGTGTTCGAACCGTGGAGGCGCTCCGGCCGGTCCTGGAGGAGTGGGCGGGGCGGCAGCACGGGACCCTTTCCTTCCGGCTGGTGCAGGTCCTCTCCGGGCACGGGTGCTTCGGGAAGTACCTGCACACGGTCGCTAGGAGGGAACCGAGCCCCGCCTGCCACCACTGCGACTGCGGTGAGGACTCGGCGCAGCACACCCTCCAGCATTGTCCAGCTTGGGAGGGGCAACGTCGAGTTCTCACCGCAGTGGTCGGAAGTGACCTCTCGTTGCCGGCCGTGGTTCTGTCCATGGTCCGGGGCGAGGGGTCGTGGAATGCGGTCGCATCCTTCTGCGAGGACGTCATCTCGCAGAAGGAGGCGGCGGAGCGCGTCAGGGAAGAGAGTTCCCTGGCGGACCCGCTCCGTCGCCGGCGAACCGGGCGGCGTCGGCGCGCATATCTGCGCTTGATGCCGCCTTAGGTGGGGCTGCGGGCGGGCGTACGGGGTAATCTGCCCCGTCCGCGGCCTTCCGTGGAGGCGCGGCGCCCTGTGTGTATCCAGGGGCCGCGTAGGTGTGAAATGCCCGGAACGCAACAACATCGCGTCCGGGCATTGCCACTGGGCGGGCCGCCGACGGTATAACGAATTCCGGCGGCCCGTTCGCAAAGGTGGCGAGCGATACACGGCGGGTTTTTAAGTGGGTGCAAACCCCACACTACCTCCATCATCTTCCCCGGATGGTGGGGGTGTTCGTCAGGAATTTTTCCCGCCGAACAAAAAAAAAAAAAAAAAAAAAAAGGATCAGACGCCGTTGTGTGAGTTGTCCCAAGATATTATAGATATTATATTTAAAAAAATGGTTGTCTGCAAAGTTGGTTTACGGACGATAATTTTACGTGCTAACGTCATAAGAAAACATTGATGACATATCGCCAGCAACCCTTAAATTTCGTTCGCATTGCTTAGCAACCAGTACATAACGTAACTTTTTTTGTGCGTGCACCCGGTCATCAATTTATAAGACGTTATCACGTATGTCTGCCTATGGACAGATAAAAATTAAAATCTTATTTTTGTCCAAATAAACAAAAAAAAAATAAAGACAATATGTTGATAAATTTTCGCGATTTGTACACATTATAAAAATATATACATTGCGGGTCTCAATCGCGAAAATATTTTAAGGTAAAATACATTGTTTAAACAAGGCAATAAACAAGGTATTTTACCTTTTTACCTTAAATTAATAATTATATATATATATATATATATATATATATATATATATATATATATATATATGCATATTTTTATTTCATAAGAGAATATTATGTTTATTTAAATATCTCTCAACTAAAAAACATCAGCCACAATTTCATTGTACTATGTACAGATGCTGTCTGAAAATTCTAAGACAAAAGTAGAGTAAGCTTTCGGTTACTATTACTTATTCTGTGCTTTCGATCCTTTACACGTTCCAATTACAATCCGGCGCTGGATACCCGGCACCAGACTGAAACCGGTTATCCGGCGGCGAATGTATGGCGAGCAGACCAGGCGGACGCCGCCCACCGTGTGAAAGCCAAGATACATTTCCATACACTTCGCGTCGGTTACACAGTCCTATATATTTGCAAGATACCCGGTTTCAATCTAGCGCCAGATTGGAACCGGAAAAGTAATAATAATACTTTTAATACATTTTTTTTTCAAAAGGACCTAAAAAACCGTTTAATATAATATCCTGCATTAATTACGTTTTCTTCTGGCAATATGTTCGTCAAGGGAACTGTTGGCATAGTGCCTCCACGGTACCGGAAGCGCCTGCAAACATCCGTTTCCTGAAAATGGCAGACAGTGCAAACGGTTCACTTTTATTGTTTTCGTCTAACAAAATGATCGAATACTGTGATTAACTGAATCCTTATTCGTCTTTCATTTTCGTTCAATATATAATAATAATATCTTGGGACAACTCACACAATGCTATCTGATCCCAAACTAAGCAGAGCTTGTACTATGGAAACCAGACAACTGATAAACATACTTATATATTTCTAAATACATACATATTATAGATAAATAACACCCAGACACAGAATAAACCATCGTGCTCATCACACAAAGTTTTATCCTGGGTGAGGAGTAACCCACGACCTCTTGCGTAGCAGTCGGATATACTCCCACGTAAAATCCATTCATTCCAAAGTAACAAGTGGTAGCTAATTAAGGCTTAATATATTTAATATCTTCCAAAACTACATTACAAAGTTATTTAGTGTAATGTTAAGAAGCTACGGGCGGCAGGTTATTAGTAGGTACATTTAAAATCATTCTGTATAACTTGTAAACCCTTTTTTTACATCGGGGATTAAAAAAAGGCCTAAAAATGGTTGACAAAATCACACAAAAACAGTTCCTGCCTAATTACATCAATACGATCCAACAAAACTATCTATCACTTTATAAGGTCCTGGTCATCGAGCAATAATGAAACATAATAAAATAAAATAATAATAAAACCTTCAAAACCAAAATTCAAATTAAACTTCATCAATATTTTCAATTAATTTAGAACTCATCGCTTGATATTCATACAAAAATAAACAGTGCAAAACCAACCAGCGTAATAGAATATTAACCCGCCGAAATCAAATCAAGAAATATATTTGCTAGCAAATTAGTTTCAGAATAGACTCAATTTTAAACTGTTAACGCAAACAGGGCATTAAATTGAAACAAAACACTATCACACCCATACTCGTTACCAACCCTATAGCAACGTGAGAACGAACACATGGCGACTAAGTCGCGCGATTTTGTAATGCGATTGTCTTTCTCGGTACTCATCTGTAAGCTGGTAATCAACTCTGTTTGAATAGGATTAAAATTGTCACTTTTAATACATAACAACAGATAAGTAAACGGTAAATCGTTGTTATATATTTAAATATACCAAAAAGAATAACGAGAAATAACTTTAATAACACGCGAGATTGTTGATCAATGGTAAAGTACCTAAGGTAGGCGTTTGAAAAAAGGATTGTACATTTTCTATCAAATAAAATTAGAGACGTGTCGTAAAAGTTCTTTAAGCAAGTTGGTTAATTTAAGCGGGCATTACACTGAGAGAATTATTTATTTAGCGCTACGTACACAGCGACACGAATGCCTGCCTCGCTCTTTCGCACACAACTATTACTTCACAGTGCGCAGGGGCGCAGGTCAAAATAAAGTAGAATATTCGTTCATACTTAACGCCATGACTATGACAATACGAAAATGCTCGTTTTTGCATTTTTCCGCAAATTCAGGATTAATTTTCGGGATCATATGAAGACATATCCTTAAATGTCTTCATTTCATCTACTAGAAAAACTCTATGACTAGTGACACAATTTTTTTCGTGCCCTAATATTTAGATTTTCCATATAAATTTTTGAGAGAGCCGAACCCTGTTTCACGTAATCTACCCTTAAATAAATGTATAAACTTTAAAGCTAAGTGCTAGTTATTACAACCCGTTTAATTCACTACGGCAGCAATCATCTGTCCTCAAAATATAACCCTTCACTACCTACCTGCTTACATTTTAATAGTGTATACACACACGCAATGTATATCTTGTATGTTCACCATAATAGCTTTGCTCCAAACCACTTAGTTAATAAATTAGTTTATACGAATCCTGGCTAATTGCCGGCGGCAAATTGGGATTAAGTAAAAACACTACACTGATCACTGAAAATGAAATCAAAACACCATATCCCTAGCAATTTGTACGTATGTAAATAATATATTAGTAGGTAACTAGTTGGGGAAATCCTCAGCTGTGTACATAGACAAGAGCCTAACTTGTCATGTGTTTGAAGATTTACATACATCCAAGCGATTATCACGTCATCACTCAATCGAGAATGTGCAACCGGCCATTCAAGTTCAATAACCCTAAAATCGTCGTGTATGCCAATAGAAATTAAATCATAAACGTCTGATGGTTAAACACGGCATTTTTCTGCGGGTTCTGAACATCATTCAACGTCAACCTGTAATGAGGCAGGACTCGTATCCGTGGAGACGATATACATAAATCAGAGGAAATTATTCACTCACGCCCCTCCACTTACAATAATATATTTTGATGACGATATGTGTCCTATATGGTTATCCTTCTATAGCTACAGATATTTTGTCACGAGATAATTTTGTACATGTAGGCATAAACAGCGTAGTGTGTATTTATGTAACCTATCCGCGTGTCCAGGGCGGTTCATTAAGATTTATGTTGATTACATTTGGTGCCTGTATCGGTGAACTTCCGAATTAGACTAGCATGAAAATTGTAATTTACTAGTATTTAGCTGCCACTCCGCTAACGTGGTATTCGTTTCCCTCGTAGCTATGCGTTAATCTAGGGCGGAATGTTTGAAATCAAATTCGTTGATATGATTTCAACTTCATTAAGTAACTAACATTCGAACACACACATTTTATAATTTTATATTTTGTGTCTTCTAAAGTTTCATCATCATCATCATCATCATCAGCCTATCGCAGTCCACTGCTGGACATAGGCCTCTCCAATTGCACGCCACTTTGTTCTATCTTCGGCTTCTCGCATTCAGCTCCTGCCAGCCGTTTTGCGTATATCATCACTCCACCTGGCCTGAGGGCGTCCTACACTACGTTTGCCAAGCCGCGGTCTCCACTCAAGAACTCGTTTACCCCAACTTTTCTAAAGTTTAATGTACTCGATATATCATCCCTCTCGGTTATAGATTGTCGTCATTGAAAGCCGAACAGTTTGCATGCACAGTTATCAAAATCCGTTTTTAGCCGGCTTCTCTTATCTAAATATAAACAAGCTAAGTACATAAATATATTATGTAGTTTGTTTGTAGGTGGGCCGCAACACTTCGAAAACTTCTTTGACCTAAGAGTGTTTCGAAGGTCAAGTAGTATGGATGTCAGGTTTAGTGTGTTAAATATTGTTGTCTTTTAATATACTCATAACCTTCTGCTATTTGATTCTTTACATTACATCAAATAACTTCGTTATATAATTTTGAAAAAGAAAAATATACAAATTAACCCTTTACTGTCTACTTTACTTTACTTTTGTCAAACAACCATTTACCACACATCTGAGAGACCCTGAAGTAAAATCGATGTTTTTTTGTCAGGTTGAGCGCCTAAACCTCACTATTCTATAGGTCACTTTAAGAGGCTTATGTTCTGAATACTGTAATTTTGCCTAACAGTAAACGTACAAGCTGTTTGTTTCCCAACATATAAATAAATAAATAAACAATGATTTTACTCTAGTAAAACAGTCTGTAGGTGGTTAATGTTATTACTCCAAAAACAAGTGGTAGGTGATTAAGGGTTAATTTAAATATTTTCCAAAACTGATATTACAAGGTGGCGGCCTCTGTGGCAAGAGGTCCTGGGTTCGAGTCCCACACGGGACATCATTTTGTGTGATCCACAAATTGTTGTATCGAGTCTGGGTGTACTTTGTGTCCGTGAATTGAATGTTTGTACAGTCCCCCACGACACAGGGCTCGTACCCTAATGCGGGAGTCGTCGGAGGATTTATGCGCACTTAACGTTATTTGCCAATGAATTCCCAAGAATTTTGTAGTACTTAATTAATAATAACGGTACGTAGTATTTAATTATTTTAAATATTCGTTGTACCGTTCTTTACAAAGAAGAAAAAAAAATTACAAGAAAAATGTAATTACGCTAATACCGGCAACCGTTTACCCATATAACCGGTAAACAACGGTAGGTATATTGAAGTAGATATCAAAATAATTGGCGCAAAAGTATTAAAAATGTAAATAAGTAGCCGGTAAAATGATTATATGCGGGTTTAATATCAATTGACTCATAAATACAAAATTACGGTGTTCATACTTTAATTGATTTTAATTTGTCCATTAAGATGAACCTAATTATGGCAATTATATGCGAAATGTATTCCTTTGCATATTCCAATTTTATAATTGAATAATTTCCTAGTATATACCACATACATATGTAAATATGTAGGTATATATTAACCACCTAGGGTTTAAAAAATATAAAAAAGTTGACATCACACGAAAGACAATATTTCTTAGTTGAGTGTTTCGTATTACCAAAATGTTGTATTAAAGAACCAGACTATAACTAAACGGCCATTAAAGTACCTTCTTCATTCTTCTTTCGTTCCGTATTAATCAATAAGGAACCCTTATAGCTTCGCCATGTCCGACCGTCCATCCATCCGCTTCTAAGCTCAGACTATTAGTACCTACTAGAAAGCTGTAATTTTGCATGGATATCCATATTACTTAAATTGCCAACAAAGTGGAAACATAAAATCTTAAAAAAAAATTAGGGTACCTCCCCTACACGTAAAGTGGGGATGGGATTTTCTCACCTATCCCATCGTGTTGGGTGTCGTTGGATAGGTCCTTTAAATTTTTTTAGGGGTCGTAAAATCAATTTTTCGATTTATGTGTTTGTTTGTAAAATATTATTAACCTGTATAATATAAATTAAGTACCTACTGCTTATGTTCTTAATAGTCATTTCCTCTTTTATGTACTACACGTTATTAGAATATTATAGGGACTTAATCGCGTGAAATATTTAAAGGCATGAACCTTTTAATTACCCGATGTTTATTTCGCGCGATTAAGTTCAATTCAATTCATTTATTAGCAAATATGGGTACAATAGTAAGGTCTTACATAGTTATGGTAAGCTGCCATATTTCACCTGCAGGCATGCAAAAAATTTACATTTCCAAATTTAATGATTAATATTAGTTATTTACGAGTATGTCTGTATAACAAATGAGTCAGGTCCATAATTATACTTAATTATAAAGTCCCGATAATATTCTAATATGTGTAAACATTGCGAAAGTTTAAAAACACATACACGTTAATTATTACAATCTTATTATTTCCAAAAGGCCAACAAAGTAGATAATCGATCTATAAGTAAACCAGATCGTTATTTCGAATTGGTGCAATTATATCAAACAGAAGGGAAACACAACTTATAATAAACATTTTTTACTCAGCAATCTTCGCAACCCAAATTGTTTACAATGTCGCAACCTCAAAAACTGATTAAACCCATAAATAAAATTTGTCCGAAAAAAGCGTACCCAGTAATTTGGAAACACCGAAAGCGTTTGGTCGAATGGCTTTTTAAAAAGGCGTCGCAGCTAAATTTTTACCTACACCATCTTAATTGTTGGCCGATCAATGGCTTAAGTCGTATCGATTTTAATCTTGGAACGGACGCGTTATTCTGCAAGATTTCTTTTTTCTTTTCAAACTTTATGGTGATTATCAGCGATCGGGCGATTTTAGTTTTAATTTTATTCATTATTTTTATTTCTTTTTTGGCGATTTGGAAGGGATTACTGTTGTAACTAAACATATGTGGGTATATTTTGACTGAAAAAAGGTTTTTCAATTATTCTTTATCATCAAGCCTTTGATTATTAGTTATTTATTTAATTTTTGGCTAGATTTACTATTATGTATTTTATATTACTGTGTATTACAAAATGTTTTTTTGTTTATGCAGTAATTTCTCTGGCATTAACATAAATAACTCATGTTATGAAGGTTGACATATTGTATGAGCCATTTATCTTGTGTTCGAGGTACAACATGCCTTATGCCTAGTTCGTAATCATAATTAGTGACTGTGGTTTATGTAATATAAATTATACTTCTTTTTATTCAGAATCATAGTCAGATATATAATGATTACATAACATGAAATTATTTGACCACATAGGTAACACTGCTTTATTTTGAATAAAATATTAAATGCGATCTCGAACTGAATAGAAAAATCAGCACCAAAATATTTTCATAAACTTTTATTCAGGAACTTTTATGCTTTTGAAAAATACACTTGTAATATATGGCAATAGCCACACTTCCACAAGTTTCAACCAAAGCTGGAATCGAAATATAAAGTCTGCCAAGTTTGGAATAGTTTTAGAATAGACCATGAAAGTAACTGCGGTGCCCGGGCGCCGCCTGCGGCCGACCAACACTGTTATTACAACCAGCTCCTGAGCCTTCTGCAATTGATTTTATCGTGACGACATTATTAAAATCTTAGTTGATAAAAACCAAACTCTCATTCTATGTAATTATTTTTTTATTTATGAACAAAAAATCTATTATACAAAGATAAAACTAATATTTACAAATAAATCAGTTTCGTCGTTGCCCTGAACGAATTTCTTTGTTGGTATGCTTAGTACAGTTTTTTTTAGAGTTTGGATATAGCCGTGAAGTTGACTGTCCTTGATACTTGTTATTATTTTAAACAGTAACTGATTCAAATTAAAAAAAGGCTTATGGAACCAATTCGAATATTGAGGTGAGAAAAAATGTCTTTTTAGGTAACACCATACGCACCGTTTATGGCCAAGTTGTTATGTTTCAAGATTTACAGCGTCGTAACTGGCTGTAACTCTCACCTATAAACATCTCAACAAAAAAGTTTCCTGATAACAAAACAAGTAAGTTTTGATAAAACCAGTTTATGTCTCGACATGTCTATCTAGTAAAGGTTCGTGCATAATTCAAAGTTTAACCGAAAAACTTGTGTCGAACTGTCGAACGCGGATAATCTCAAGGATCGGTACCAGACGAAACCAGACGTTCCACACAGAAATTTATGCGTTAACTTTTGCACATCACTTTTTCTTATCTTCAACTTTGTTAGAGCCAGTAATCTGCGCTCTTTAGTGGGGGTTTCAAACCTTTAAATTCTTTTATTGGAAGTGAACAACCTTGAATATTCATAGACTGCATATAATATTCAATATAATATTATGGTATTTCATTACATTGCTACCGAGCTGTAATCCTTAAAGATCCTTCCTTCCTTCAATTATGTAGCAATTCACAGAAGTTTCTTAGAATATCGAACTTTTTTTTCGTTATAAGACTTCAAGAAGTTTAACCTATTCGACAAGATAATACTAACAATCACTTAAAACAAGAAAAAGAAACACAAAATTGCATAGCATTTATCTAAAGAATTTACTATCGTCATATTTTATGCACAGGACGTTTATAGCGCAGTGTAATTGATATAAAATATTAACGATGTCCACTTACGGCCTATATGTATTCATTGGTAATCAGATAAGATTACTTTAGCGTTCCTAGTATGTTTAACAGTAGTATAATCCAGTTTACAAGCTTGTACAACGCATACGCGGTGGGTGGCGTTTACTCAGTCTTCGCTTATCGAAGCACGCTCTTAAAGACAGCTATTCGGTAATGGGCTCACGACCAAAGCAAGGATGTACTTTTATGATAATTAGTACGATCCAATATTTATTCGAGCGGCTTTATAGGCTGCCCTTTTATCTTCTTGTTTATTAATATTGCCCCTGTTCCCAATCCGGCTTACTCAATGCTAATTACGCGTCTTCCATGCTCTTGAGCTTTCGAATGCAGCGATTATTATGATTTTTAACAAGTTCAGTTTATAGTGAGCAATCAGTCTTGTACTCAAGTATAGGTAATAATGTTGGTTATAAAGTTCCGTATTCGACGGGCAGCTTCGTAAAGATTATTGTGTAATGATGAAGAGAACAATAGTCGGTAGTGACGTGAGAAATGTTTACAAAGCTTCAAGCTATACACGCACTTATAATTTAATGTTAGCCATAACTACCGAATCATGTAACATCGTTCCGTCATTAGACATAATCGAGGTAATTTTTCACGCATTTTTTTAACACGCAACGCCAAACACACTTAGGTCGTAATTCATTTCCATCATCTTGCATCGAGTAAAAAAGTGATTGATGCTACGCGACTAAGTTTATTCTCGAAAATTGCGACATATTTTCTGTAGTCATTAAACTTTAAGCCGGTGTTCTCATACAAAAAAATCAATAATCAAGCTTGCCTTATATCGGTGTTAATAAAAAATGTAATAATGTATGGTGGACAAAAAATACATTAGCATCTTAATAATCTTAGCTGTCATACAACAACAAGAAATTTAAATTAAAGCATTAGTTTGGCAATACCTAGCCATTATGTGAACTACTAATAACATTAAAGCTTATGTGAATTAACTTCAGTAGAAGCGGTAGCTTTTATTCTTTAATTAGAGCTCTCAGACTTGTTTATAAAAAACTTATAATTTAATTAATCAGTATTCATACTAGTAAAGTTTTGATGTTGGGACTGGTTTTAAAGCACTACACTGCTGATAATGACGAGTCTATTCTTGTTTTTTTTTGTATAATCATCTTAAGTTTGAGACAGCAAAAAGGTTTATAAAGTCTTATTACTTATCATTATAACCTGTTTGATTTAAATGTAGGTTCGATGTCTGTCAAGTATGATTATAATTTAATCCCTGGATACTCAAAACGATACTCAACTTCAAAGTTCAACTTTTAAATATGAGTTAACCTTCAAACTAAAAGTGACATTAATTTTGTTAAACTGAGGAAGTTTATGTAAAAATACTTGGCCTAAACCTACCTTATTGAAACTGTGGTATATTATTATTGTTGCAGCAGTCAAACCAACACTCCAACGAACGACTTGTTGTCCAAGGCTGGGTGGAAGGTGAAAGGTCATGCGGTCGACAACCTATACGCTGGACGAACGTGATAAAAACTGTCACACAGGCCTTAATGGTACAATGTTCCTGTAATGCCAAAGATCGCAACAAATGTAGACACATCGCGAATACTGCAGTATACTTAGCAGATACGTCCAAGACCACTCTGACAAAAATGAAGGAATAAAGAGAGAGAGTGAGTCAATCATACCTACTCTCACTATACCACCGAGACAGTCAGTTGGAATTGAAATAAAATTTACTCTTTACGTTATAATAGAAAAGAAACACCACTCCTTTAAATAATTTGCAAAATAAATACCTGCACAAATACCACAGGCTATCTCTAGATACGGAAGACTGACAGAACCGGGTTTTGTGGTGCAACTTAGTAGCATTTGACATCTAACAAGCAGTAATGCTAGACACAGAATAACTAGAGTACAGAGGGCAACCTTCATACGTACTTCACTCGAACGAAGCACACAGAAATCGTTCACGGATATGAATTGAAGGCCACATCAGTGCATTTTGTTCGGCTTGCCCTGAATTTACCTATGTGTTCCGTTTTTTATATTGCAAAATGAGGAGCTGAGCAGGTCGTGCGTCTGATGGTAAACGTCACGCTAGCCCATAAAAGTAACAGAGCCACCCAAATCCTTGTTGGCCAAAGATCTGAATGTCACTTTACCGTGCTCTTCATTTCTTTTTTTGACGTGATAACCTCTTATAAATCGAAGACCAGGTGCACACATGAAAACGTGTCACGGTCCGTCACGTTCTGCTTGCTGACAAGCTGAAATATTTTGACCTTCGGGCGTATGCGCTAGAGTTCGCTAAATCTGTCCCTGGCGTGGTTGCTAAATGTTTTCTTATGACGTTATCACGTAAAATTATCGTCCGTAAACCGACTTTACAGACAATATTTTATTTTACAAATAACTAGCAATGTGGGATTGTTGGGTCCCACATTACTAGCGATCCTGTTAACCCCTTCAGCTAAGCTCAATGGCTTGTGTTAGGAGTGGGTTCACACACATCTGCGCTTGATGCCGCCTTAGGTGGCGCTGCGGGCGGGCGTACGGGGTAATCTGCCCTGCCCGCGGCCTTCCGTGGAGGCGCGGAACCCTGCGTGTATCCAGGTGCCGCGTAGGTGTGAAATGCCCGGAATGTAATAACATCGCTTCCGGGCATTGCCACTGGGCGGGCCGCCGCCGATGGTATAACAAATTCCGGCGGCCCGTTCGCGAAGGTGGCGGGCGATACACGGCGGGTTTTTTAGTGGGTGCAAACCCCACACTACCTCCACCGTCTTCCCCGGACGATGGGGGTGTTCGTTAGGAATTTTTCCCGCCAAAAAAAAAAAAAAAAGAAAAAAAGGAGTGGGTTCACGTCGGTTGTATAGTGGGTACGATTCGAACCCGCGACCTCGTGATTGCGAGTCCGATACCTTAACCATTATTAGGCTCTCATTTGCAATTACACTTGCTGCAGTGCCCTTCAACCGAAACACAATGATGCGTTAACATCACAATTCCACGGAAGAATAGCTGACACTGTCGCGATACCCACCAAGATGGCCTATGGCTTAGCCCTACCACTGGGCTAATTCAATCATCAGTAGCGTTCTCTATGTAGGTTGTCTTCTGTACTCTTCCTACTCTGTGGCCGTGGTAAGTGCAGATGTGAGGTACCTATTCGTTGCGAGTATCTCGTTTCTCGTAACGTTTGCCTTAAGCTGTCAGGGTGTGCGAGTTCACCGTGAGTACTGGCGACTTGTGGGCGAAAGTGATTCACGTGGTGATAACTGTAGCATAATTTTAAGTTAATAGTCCCTACAAATACTACTGAGCGGATTTTGATAAAAGTTCACTGTATTGTAGTTTGTTCATTAGAATAGTAAAGGTATTACTAAAAACAAATAGAATCTTAATTGGTTTCTTAAACCAATTGTTAGTAAATATTCATCCGATTGTCGCGTTGTCATCCGATTCGAAGAATAATTTATTTTTTATGAAAAATGAACAATTTTTTTATTGATCGCGGTTCGATCCCTTTAGCGGGGATTCGATTGACTAAATCGACATCCAGTATAACAATTTTAAGTTCTTGATAAATATATATTACGGGTCTTAATCGCGTGAATAATTTAAGGTAAAATACCTTGTTTATTGCCCGACGTTTCGACCGTATTGCAACGGCCGTGGTCACGGGAAGACTGACTGTCTTCCCGTGACCACGGCCGTTGCAATACGGTTGATTTGTGTTTGCTTCAAAACTTACAAAGTTCTGCACCGATTGAGCTTAAATTTTGACCAGCTCGGCCTGCTTCAGAGATGGTATTTATAGGAGAATCGTGGGCAAAGTTGTGGGCAAAAGTTAGTAAGCTATAAAAATCAAAGCATAACGCGGGTGACCCGCGGTGGAAACTAATAAAAATATAATTGGGTATTCGAATGTTAAGTCAAATTAGTATCTTTTTATGAAACGTCAAAAGGATTCGCATTCGCAACGAGATTTGTATGCAATTTAATATTCATGCGTCATTGCGTTCTGTGTGCTTAGTTCGAGTTTATTTTACTTAACGCGTTCGAATTGTTGACTGCGTTTGGCTCTCTGATTGGTTAAGAGCTTCGTCCTAAACGTGTTGATCGCGTTTACGTAAAACAAACTCGCACTAAGGACATTGGTGTCAAAACACTTACTATAGGTAAGTATTTAGTTTGATGATTATAAATACTAAAACATGTTAAATTGTGAACGAACTTTTTTTAGATGTTTAAATCCGTAGGTATATTACCTGATAAGTGTAAAAAAATATTGTTATTGACAGTTTTGACATTCAAATACCTAATTATGTATTCCCATCCATCTATTCACGACTTCATATACGAGTATGTCACTTTTGCGCAAAGCCTTACTTAAGTTAATAGTAAGTTTTATACAATTTAGAAATGCACAACCCTAATACCAAAACTAGAATTGAAACATATGCTTAAATTCACTTATCCAAGGTGCAAAACATATGCGCAGTAAATCACACCAAAAAGATGATAAACATTTCATTGTTAGCTTGTGACAGACGGACCGTATTTCATAGAGATTTCGTTCGAGAATAAACATTTCGCATTGTTCAGTAATTATGCTTAGGAATATATTTTGATGTTGCTAGTCTATTTATTCTTCTTTTCGCGTTCTTCGTACGTCGTAAATCATGCATGGTATTGCAACAAAATACCTGAAGTACAGAAGGTAACTCTATACGTAAAGTCAGCGTTGCAAGACTATGGGAGAATAGGATGAACGTATGCTCGGCTTTGCCGAACGGCTTTGTTGAACAACCCGTCGGCACTTGTTAATGAAGCCGAACATGAGTACCTAGTACTTGCTTGGGGCCGGCTTTGTTGGGACCCTCTTATAAACGTAACCTCACGCACAGGACTTACAACATAAAATCTGAAATGCTGATTAAACAATTGTGACGTGACGTATGCACGACGTGCACTAGGATACACACCACAACTAAGACACACACAACTAAACAAATAAAAATATTGTTTAATTGTTTATGAACTGTTTAGGGTTGTTTTTTAGTAGGGTTATTTTAAGCTTGCTTAACTTGCACGTCATATTACACGATGTCTATTCGTGGTAGACACTTTTCTGTCTTTCTTTACATATACCTCGCTCGAACATCGTTTACTTACAGACCACCTTATTTGAAAGAGGTGGGTACTGTGGCATGTGCGTCGGAAACTCGACCGGCCACTCGCATAAAGCCTCATTAATTGTGAACTGTTTGTCTTGACGTTCCAAAACTTTGAAATAATGACGAAGAAGAAAACGGAAAAAACAATTGGGAGAATGGAAGGAAGCGTCAAGACGAAGGGTCAAGGAAAAGGATTGAAATGTAAAGGAATAATATTACAAGTTATATAATATATAATATCGTTCTGGGCTTAAGAAAGTGTTTAATTCCTCATCCCCGAGAGTAATAATCCCGGCTGCGCACCCCAAAGCCAGGAAGTTCACGTCACAGTACTGACCGACGTTACGCGTTATAATGTAACATTCGCGGCCAGCGACTCGTTTCTCGCGCGATCGTGTTTATTTGCACGTTCTGACTGCGTGAACGTGCAAACAAACATGATCGCGCCCTTTAACGGATTGTGGGTCCCATATTACTAGCAATTCTCTTAACCCCTCCTGAGCTTATGCTAACACAAGCTCAGTTAGGATTTGAAAACGCGACCTCACGATTGTGAGTCTGATGCCTTGACCATTAGGCTACTGCCGCTTCCAAGGAACACCGCTTAAGATTAGTCAGTATCCTCCTTTGGATTTTGTTTCTGCAGGGATATCTTTTGGGCATGTTGTAGAAAGGCTACCTTCTGTAAGTACTATCGGTATTTTGTAGTTTGTGGTATTGTGAGTAACATTTATTCATTATGGAAGACCTGATTTGATATTATGATGATTGGCGCGAATAATATTCTCGTTTTCAACTATTAGGTACTGTAGCCAAAGGCTTTGTACAGTAATAGATAAAAATGAGGGAAATGTAACTGACAAGCCAAGCTTTTGAAAGCTAATGTTACTTATTATAAAAAACCGGTCAAGTGCGATTGAGACTCGCGCACTGAGGTTTTCGTACCAACTTATAGGTATGTAAATAGTTCGATCTTTATCTGAATCTTTAGATTGCAAGATGGCGACATACCGGCCGGTGGTTACACGAATCATTTCAGACCAGGGTAATATGCGACTCTAGTTGCCAAATCGCTTTACTGAGTGGCAAATAACGTACAATATAATAATAATATAGTAATATCAGACAACTTACACAATCCCAAACTCGGGAGAGCCTCTACCATGGCAACCAGACAACTGTTACATGTTAACATAGATACTTACATAATTCTAAATACAATAATCTAATAGACGAATTACACCCAGGTACAGAATAAACTATTGTGACCATCACACAAATATTTATACTGGATAGGATTCGAACCCACGGCCTTGGCTGTCAGAGTCACTAACCACTAGACTGAACTGTTCAGTCGATTTACCCTGTTACATTCACACTATAGATTTTCTTTCAAAATCGTAGTCGGTAATTTCAAAATGTGAAAGGTATTTTCATGAACTTTCGTAGTAATAACATAAAAAATTGTATATTCGAAACCCTTACACAAGTTGTTTCATTTGTTTTACAGTTCTTACAGTTTTCAAAAGTGTTTTTGTATTTCCTGTTTTGCCCCTAAATAGACCCCCAAATTCAAAAGTCAGACTTGTCATAGGTTTTCTTATAATATGTTAGGTCTATAAGGCTTAGTAACTTCGGAGCTAAGGGGGGAATGTTCTGTTTTCAAGGTAACACACTTTTAAATTAATTATACTATCCTTAAAATTGTAAAAAAATAGATTTGACATTCTTACAATAAGCCCTTTTATGTTACATAACACAGTTAGCGAAACTTTTTGTTTAAAATTCTCATTGCCCCCAAAAATGATCCCCATGTTCAAAATTCAGACTTTTTATAGGTTTTCCTACTTTACTATCATTGGTATTTTATGCAAAATACTACACTCAATAGCTTCGGAGATAAGGGATGGGGTGAGTAGAATATTTTTATGGTTTTTCATAAATAACTTTAAAAATTTTAATATTAAATTATGAAAAAGAAGACTTATTTGACATCCTTGTAACAAGCCCATCTTATCATTTGATGTGTTATACGATGCAGTTTGCAATTTTTTTTAAATTTCCTAGTTTACCCCATGATTCTGAGGTTTATTTTTTATTGTATGTCGGATATAATACCGCATACCTACGTAAATAAAAAAAAAAACTTCATTTGGGTTACAAAAAAACATAATATGTGTACCTAATTTGAACTCGATCGGTCCAGAACAGAAACACGAGTGATACTATTAGGGGTTCCGTTTCATCCTTTTGTGGTACGCAACCCTAAAATACCCCGAAATCTGAGATTTTTTTAGAAGTACACTTACTGGACAAAATATCGAAAGTAATGACTAATTACAAATACAATAATTGCATTTTTGAAAGATAGAAAAATTTGCATCCAGACTCAGGAATCGAACCCGAGACTTCCGTAGCCAAACCGGGGCCAGAAGCGAACCACCTATCTGGAAAAAAAAAAAAACTTTTCTATCTTTCAAAAATGCAATTATTGTATTTGTAAAGTCTTTGGCAAGAAATGCCTATAAAAATTACTTCAATATTCGGCCTGCGACATCATAATTTGTTAAAATGCTCTCTGTAACGAAGCAATAACAAAAGCCGTGATAGTTCTTTAACTACCGACTAGATGTCGCTACGGGGGCCTAACCCGTAAGCATTAAGAGATAGAAGACTTTGATATCTAGTAACATAGTCCAGATAGGTGGTTCGCTTCTGGCCCCGGTTTGGCTACGGAAGTCTCGGGTTCGATTCCTGAGTCTGGATTCAATTTTTTCTATCTTTCAAAAATGCAATTATTGTATTTGTAAAGTCTTTGGCAAGAAATGCCTATAAAAATTACTTCTACAGACTAATTTTTAAACAACCCGCGCAATAGCAATGAACACATGAATGAACAAACGACGTAAATTAGCAAAGCAAATCTTGCGATTGCTGTTTCATTAATACAACAATTGCAATAAATTTGAAGTTAAGAACATGACTAGATGGCGCTTGCGAGGGCCCAACTTGTGTGCAACAAGGGAAGAAAAATCAAGTTTAGAGACATAGTTCCGGTTACATGGTTCGTTTGTCGCGCTCCGGTAAAGCTATCAGAAGTGTCGAGTTCGATTCCTGGGTCTGAACTTAAATTTTTTCTATGAAATGCAATTATTGTTTTAAGAGATATAATATTTAATATTATTACGCCTACCTATTACAATGACTATAACAGTTCTACATGTGTTTATAAGCCCTCAGTAACCATGGATTCACCGTTGGAAGTAGCCAATAAACAAAAGCAATGTTGCATCAAATTTTTTCAAACACCATCCGCACAGAACGACCAAATTGGAACGCCAAAAACATTGTAAACGAACATCGTTTTTAATGTTCGTTAGTAGTGCGCAGGCAAACAAATTTTTCGATGTTCGTGTTCATTTTTTTTTTTTCGTTGCTGCGTACCTACACGGTTTTACGAACAAAACAGTCCTGAGTGGTCTTTCATTCCGAGTACGTGAACGATGTCTATGTGTGCATCGCTCGAGTGAAGTACGAAGGTTGCCTTCGGAACTCTCGGTATTCTGTGTTGGCTGTCATCTAAGGTTCGGTGCATCTTTCTGCTTGCAACTGGCTACTTTTGTTTTATTTAATATAGCCATTCAATGGCTGCACATTAGGTACATCTACCGTTTTTCCAAATTTCATTTAAATCTCTTTTTAAATTTAAGTACGACACAAATGTTTTCATACACTAAAAGGATACCTTCGTCCACAAACTATTATATAAATGTATGGGATAATAAAATAAACAATTTTTAATTGAATTTTAATTTAATTTAAATAAATATTGCAATATCGTTACTTACTTATTCAAAATGTTGCCATCGACAAAATTTACATTGATGAAACACGGATTCCTGGATCTATTGGAAAATATGCACTGGAGCAATTATTTTTCAAATATTTGGATGACCTTGTTTGTCTATTTAATATCGAAATATTCATGCAAAAACTGACAGAAACCCCATACAAAAATTAACGCCCTATTTTTCCCCTTTTTGATTATATTCAATGTTAAGAGAAAAAAAGTCAATATCTATTTTTTTATTTGTGTTTAATTGTTTTGGGTTAATTACCAGAAATATCTTTGTCTACCTCATAAAAGAAACCTGGGCATTGACGAATGTTAAAATAAGGCTGTTACTACTTTTATTTTTAAATGCATAAACTTAGATAGAGACAGGCTGATTGATTGATTATTACAAGACCACGCACTGCGAATTAGTATGTATATCTATCCCAAGTAAATTAATTAATTGTATGTACCAGTAAGTAAACTAGAATATCAACAGGACCGGTGCAATTTCCAATCGATAGCTCCTTGCCTTCAAACTACACGCTCTACATGAATGTCACCCATCGTCTAACCGCATGGATTACACAAATCAGCGGCTACACACATGGTTACCCTTAATAATAAGACTTAAAGGTGATTTTGGCTTGGCTAAATCGTGATTGTATTTGTATAAGAGCACCTAGATCTCACTTCCAAGCGGTCAGCTGCGAGCGATGGCTAATTAAGAACGTAACCTCAGAGGCTCGATGGCCTAAGGTTCACTAAATGTGGACTAAGTGAGCTTCTGCGCTTGTCTTCCGAAGCATTAGAGAGGTACCTACGTATTTACATTTCGTAGAGCTACGCGAAACTACATTTCGACGTGGAACGATAAATTTTGCATGAATTGAATTGCAAATAGTTGTTAAGTTTACAGTTTCGTATTGATATGCGGGACACCGTTTGCATGTGTGCGCATTCAGAGACGAATTTATGAAGATTTATGATTTGATAATTTATGGGTTGTGTGCTTTCCCGAATGTATCTTTATGGTGAATAAATTTGATGAATAATAAATTATTCTTCGAATGGAATTCTGTGTTTGTTTTCGTCTAAATATAAACGGAGATTTGTTTTGATTTGTCTCTGATTGTATTAAACTCGTAGAGTGATTGACGATAAAGCTGTGATGGGGTACTTTAGCTATTTTATGCTAAGTTGCATCTTTTGTAAGGTTTATAAAACATTATTTTTGCATTTATTCTTCCAAACGCGACGGATTATCGTGACGACGATCAAACTTAGTTAAATTGTCTGTAGTTAAGACATACTATGGGGTCAAAGAGTTGTCTTTAATAACAGGCACGTGTTATGTTCCCTATGCAGCTGCATATTATTTTTTTAAAGTCTGTATTTTTTTTATATAGACAGTAACGTTTACTTAAATTCACTTTGAATAAAGATTTAGTTGCATTCTTATTTTTATTTAATCCTCCTTTAAAAATAGAAATACGTGGGGTGTTTCAGACTTCATTATTAAATTCCACTACTATGTATTATTCTTTATTAAACTAGACTCTAGAGAAAAATGCCTTTCTGAACTTAAACATTACTATAGTACTCATAATAATTTATAGCAGCTTTTAAATGTGTTCTGAACTAAAGCCTCCCTGGCGACTGCTCCAGGCAGTATTAGTACTATGACTTATGATGATATACACTAATTATGGTCCAGATGATTAGAGATGATATATTGGAAGAATGGTCAGCTTAATATTCCGTACTATTAGATTCCTGTATCTCGACTCAAGTAAACAAATACATACTATTTTAAAACAAACATGCAGCGATAATAAATCAAAGGGTTCCTTTCTGGGAGTGCCGGCAGAAGTGTAAACTTGAACATTAAATTACATACTGATGAAATTTTAATAATAAATTTTGATCTTATTGACTTAATAATAAAAAAGTATAAAATAGCTGACCCGCGGTGTTACCCGCGGTTTATTAGCCTATGTGTTAATCCAGGGTGTCAGCTAACTCCATACCAAATTGTATTAAAATCGCTCCAGCCGTTTAGACGAGAAGAAGTAACAAACATGAGTATGTTTGTTACTTCTTCACTTCACTTGCACCTTCGTACGCCTTTGTAATATTAGTGAAATAAATCACAAATCAAAAAACAATAAAAAAAGAGAAAAAAACTCGATAGTCATTTGAATTTGAAATTGAATTTCGATCGAATTTTCGATTTCCCAGCTAAGCTATAATAACATTGTAAACAGTGGCGAAATTTACCTTCGTATACTAATGATATTGTAGCAGTTTTTCATAGTTCTCCCTCCGTCTTACGAATTTTCGATCAGGTCACGTGTCCTGACGTCAGTTTATTTTTTTTACCCATCCCAAAAAGTGCACAACGCCGCTAAAGAAGTTTTCACTTCAATATGAATACAATTTTTCACCGCTGCGTCACCTGGCTGAAGTTCGATTTGATAGAAATCTAAAATCCAATTTCCCTTAGGGTGAGTATACACTTGAGCATACTAATGATACAATACAGGCAAATGTTCAATCTCCTAAATTATTTCCATGTAATATAACGTTTTTACGAATGCTTGACGCTGTGTTCAAGGTAATAAAAAAAAATGTGTGGCACTCGGGTACTGCCGCGGTAAAGCATAGCATAGCATTTTTTATCAACTTATGCATTTTTTTTTTTATTTTTCTTCAAATCTTTCTGACGCTGATAATATTTTGATGTTCACAATCTATTTTTCTTTTTAGTTCTTTAAGTTTTTCTTCTCTATAAAACGAAAATAGCTAGGTATAAATAATAAGTATAAATAATTAGGTATAACTAGTGTAATTACACACCAAAAAAATATTCATTCAATTACGTATTCGTCCGATTTCGGAGCAGCTCGTCTCGATCCGTGTGAACAGTCGTACTACATATACGTTAAGCGAACGCTCGGCTATGCAATAGCTTAAAAATTAAATGCTGTAAGGCGAATAACATTTACCTGTAACATTTATTTCTGTCTTACATGGACTCCCGTCACCCGCGCTAGTGCTTTTGCTTTATAAAACGTTACACCAAAGCTCTCGTTGGTTTTTAAAATGAGGTTTTAATAAAACATCGAGCGTGATGTTCGAAGTATGGTTCGAGTAAATTTAACAACGAATGCTCGACGTTCTGTTACTAGTAGTTACTCAAGTGTAGAAACACCTTAAGGGGTGGTTTTTAAATAATCAGTAGTTAAAAACTACTACATCTATTAATTAATTGTGTGCCCAATTTCAGCCCAATCAATTCAGTGATTTAAACTGTCTTTTATTTATGCAGATAAGATTTTCGAGGGGATAGTACCTATTTGACTATTTTTTATTATTCACTATGTAAGTAGTTGGTAATTTAGTAAAAAGTCTTCGGCGGTAGTTACAGACTAAAATGAAAATACAACTTTTCATTGGCTTAAAGTAGATAACTTCTTGTTATACTGCGGTAGATTTTAGTTTTCTAAGCACGTCTCTTGGATGATAACAAAAGCCAATATAGACGGGAAAGATGGCCATAGTGATAGCAAACTTTTATAACTAACAATAAATAAAAAGTTATTGGTTTTTTGTATTAAAGATATAAAACAGTTTTGTAATTTGAAGCTGTCGCAGTCTGGTTGAATGAGCTATATACTTTAAGACCAGACCAAGACCAAAGATACGAATTTCAAATCGAATAGATTGGTATTCAACAAGCTTAAGCTATTAGTAATACTGGAGAATATTTTTACGCCCGCAGCTAAACGATGACGTTAAGAAATAGCGTTTAACTTGAAGCAACATTTTAAAACTAATGTTTTTCACATTTTACTGCTTATTTCATTTTACTTCTTGTTACTAAAGATAAAAAATATCATATCCATGACTCTGAAATAAAAGGAAGACAGGCATTTTGTCTTAAGTCCTTCTTTTTATTGGAAAATACGACTCCCGCTTTAGGGTACACGTGTCGTGGGGAACTTTATAAACATACAAGTCACGGACACAAAGTAGACCCAGACTCGGAACAACCATTTGTGGATCACATAAAGTGGTGTCCCGTGTGGGAATCGAACCCACGATATCTGGTGGTGCAGTCGGACACATTCCCTCCGCGCCACAGAGGCAGTCAAAATTCCTTGACTGTCAACATTTGCCGTTGTATCACACTAATATTATAAAGGCGAAAGTTTGTGAGTATATGAGTGTGTATGTTTGTTACTTCTTCAAGTCTAAACGGCTGGAGCGATTTTAATAAAATTTGATATGGAGTTAGCTGACACCCTGGATTAACAAATAGGCTAATAAACCGGATAATACCGAGGGGCACAGCTAGTTACAAATATTTCAAGTAGGTATTGTTTTTGAATTGTGAGTAACTTTTCAACTATCCATGTCTGTGTTATATTTATGTTTATATCAATGACCATGGCTAATAAATATGTCTATACATCACTGAACGCTTAGCTTTCTCCATGAATCATAACAAACTATTAGGGTAATCCCTGTTTGCCCATCATGAGAGGTTAAAATTGAAATGAAATGAAATGAAAATGAAATGAAATGAAATGAAATGAAAATGAAATGAAATGAAAATGAAATGAAATGAAAATGCGTTTATTCAAACAACAAAAAGTGTTAAGAATAATTTAAACGAAAATAAATGTATATTATTAAAAGGCATAAAAAAAACATAAATAATCATACAGAGGTGTGCTGGAAATTGGTTACTTGGTAGCAAATTTGAAGAGAAGAAGAGCATTCTACTTCACTTACAACTACTTAAATTAATGTAAGTTCAAATAGATATAAAATCAAGTAAAGTTTGTTTTGTACAATCATGTGTTTCAATTGAATTCTTACCATCAATCTTATCTATTCCAGCAGGGCACGGATAACAGTGTGTACGTTTACAATAAAATAACAAACATACAATAATACTGACATTTTATTTTATTGAGGAGCCTTGTCGCCTACACTCCACCAGACTTATTGTTAGAAACCCCTGGCAGATGAGTAAGAAATTCTCAACTTACTTTATTACCTCGTAAACCAACTGGATTATTTATATTGAAGCATTTTTATAACCGATATCTCTTTCATGGTAGATAATTATTATAAACTTCCTTCCTTAAATTAATTTAGCTTTCATAGATACGAAAATAACATTGGAATTTGCTGCTCGTAAAAATATGGGAAAGAATTTTAATAAGCTGTTTGAAAAAGTTGTGACAGTTTATGATTGTGATTTTATGTGTTTTATGATTAATGTGTATAGTTATGTTATTTAATGTGTTTGTTTTAACTGTAGTGCAACTTCAGAACAATAGGCAGTTAACGTTAGTTATTCTAGAGTTTACAGTAAAAATGTTTAGTTGACTGAACGGAACTGTATATATTTAAATGAAGCTTATATACCAAGAGAACTTTCTAGCAAGTGAATAGGACTCAACAGCCTGCGTTTAGTTTGTTTCATTCAATAACTGTGGTCTTTCCAGTCCGCCAATGTCCGCCCGTATGCATAGGGTTTCCCACATTATATCCTGGAAGACAAAATGTTTTGTTTCATTATATTATTACAGATGTTATTTCGTTCTATTTTGGAGGACAAAAGTTTCATATATGACAAAGATTTTTGTTGCTTTTTTATCCAGCTACATTACGTTTAAGTCTTTACTTTTAAGAGAGAATGCACCATTAATATATTTCCTAGTAAAAAATATCATGCTTAGGAACTTGTCTGTGAGTTCCATTACCTTGTAAGAAATATTTTCTACCTATGACAAAAAAATGTCCACAGTTGAAGTCGCCCTATGGGAAATAGAGACGTTCAAGTTCCCAACACATAGGTTTTATTTTATTGGTAGATGCCTCCGTGTATCACCGAGGTTTACGATGCACTACTCTTTATTTCCGAGTGCGGGCTTGCATTTTATTGTAATAAATTCTGTTTCTGTTTAGAACAAAGCCGAAGCTTTGGAAAAACTATTATAAAGTATAGTTTATGCTGCGTACGAGTTATAATTCGTGAAAATGATGACCGAAGGCCTGAGCCGGTTCAGTTTATCGAAACGATAAATATGTCACATTCGTGAATAAATTCACATGATACAAGACTTATTGATGCAATATGTGTCGATCAGGCCTGATGTGGAATCATATTGGCGAGGTTCCAATGCCAAGGTACCTACTTTTGTAAACATTTTGCAAGACACTGGTATACGTTTAACTCTTAACTATGAACGTTGAGTTCTTTATCCTCAAATAATAATAATAATAATAATAATAATATCTTGGGACAACTCACACAACGTCGTCTGATCCCAAACTAAGCAGAGCTTGTACTATGGGAACCAGACAACTGATAAACATACTTATATATTTCTAAATACATACATATTATAGATAAATAACACCCAGACACAGAATAAACCATCGTGCTCATCACACAAAGTTTTATCCTGGGTGGGGATCGAACCCACGACCTCTTGCGTAGCAGTCGGATACACTCCCACCGCGCCACAGAGGCAGTCACACCTACATATTTTATTAATTAATTATAGAATTAGTCGATTAGGTTTTAAGTATGGAAACGTAAATTTATGGTGCCATATTTTAAGACAACATAGTTAAGTTTAATCCATGAGTCATGACGATAGGGGTTCAGAACAATAAAATAAATGCTTCTTAATATTTGACTAGATAAGAACTATTCAAGATTTTAACAATATTTGTCTTTAATTTTTTCGTAAGACTCTCCTTTATTTTCTATGCAAAGTTCCATTTGCCTAAACCAACTATTACAAGGGTGAATCTTGAGAGACAACATTTTTGACGTCCGGTGGTAAAACGTACCCGCAATATCGAAATAAAGATGTAAAGTTTTTTTTTTACGTCTTATTACAATGGTATCTAATTGATGCACAATAGTTTTTCTATTTAATTTGCGTGTAATTATTGTAAAAAAAAACATAAAGTCACGAAAATTGATAACCTTGGCGCGTCCTTTACATATTTTTTTGTGAAAACAGTCCGAAATCACCAATTTTTAAATGTAAAATAAATCATTTATCAAGTTTTTCAGCAACTAGACTAGTAGATGTTTAAAATAAAAATATACATTTTGTATTTTATCCCATAGTTTTACATTGAAATAGATTTAAAGTTTTGTCCCGAACTAAACAGTGATTCCATTGGCGTGCCACATAACTAGGTATAGATCGCTAAGGGAGCGGTCGAGAAGCGTAGATATCCGTTCTCATGCGAGCTTCTGTCGCACTTTAAACGCCGTGGTGGAAAGTCGCGTCTCATTTTGCCCATGGACGAAATTACGAAGGTAAATATTTGATTACCCTGGTTTTGTTTCACTTGGTCTTAGATTACCCTGACAGCATAAAAAAATAGTATAAGATTTTTTAGGATTTTACTATTATTACAAACAGAAAGGCATTAAGGATATCTCTTTACAAATCTTATTATTATTGATTAGAACTTTTGAATTTTTATATAATCGGTAAAAAACGTACTTTTATTGATTACCTTGGTGTTGATTCACTTGGCGTTTATGCCATGGTAATCAAAATTTTCTATATTTTGTTTGTAATAAAGTAAAATTTTCTTTTAACTCTGTAGATTTTTTCCTAATAAAACAATATTTCTGTATATACTGAGTGACAGGCCTGTTGGTCAATTGACAAGTGACTCTGACTGCTAAGCCGTCTTGTTCTTCAAAAAAGGAGATAAGACCCGGCTGAAGAACTACCGACCTATTTCTCTTCTAAGCCACGTCTATAAGCTGTTCTCAAGAGTCATCACGCAAAGCCTTGCGCAAAGACTTCGAACCACCGGAACAGGCTGGATTTCGGAGCGGATGTGGCACCATAGACCACATCCACACAGTGCGGCAGATTATACAAAAGACCCAGGTGTATAATCAGTCCCTGTGTCTAGCATTTGTGGACTAGAAGGCCTTTGACTCGATTGAAATCTGGTCTGTTCTGGAGTCTCTGCAGCGATGCCAAGTAGATTGGCGATGTATCCAAGTGATGAGATAGTCTCTACAAAGCCGCCACCTTATCCGTCCAAGTACAGAATCAGCAAACAAAACCTATACCATTGCATCGAGGAGTGAGGCAAGGGGACATTATTTCCCCGAAATTGTTCATAAATGCAATGGAGGATATGATCAAGACGCTGCACTGGAAAGAGCGGGGCATCAACATCAATGGCGAATACATCTTTCACTTGCCATTTGCAGATGAAATTGTCATCAAGGCGGAAACGCTGCAGGATCTGCAACGGATGCTGAATAACCTGACTGACTCCTCTGTACGCATCGGCCTACGGATGAACTTGGATAAAACCAAGGTCATGTTCAATTAACATGAACTACCGGAACCGACAGCGGTGCACGGCGCCGTTCTCGAAGTTGTTCAAAAATATGTGTATCTCGGGCATTCATTGCAGTTAGGTAGAAACAACTTCGAGGACGAGGTAAACAGGAGAATTCGGTTGGGTTGGGCAGTTTTGGAAAAAAAATTTGTGATTCTGATTATTAAATCTTTAGATATTGTGTCATCAAAAGAAACGTTCCTAATTTTAGTTGAAGTTTTAGATTATGTTTAAAAATAAAAGTTTTGTTTTCAATTATTATTACTTAAGATGTATATTTTATTATTACTACTTAAGACTAAAGTGATTAATAATTAGGTTTATAAGTGCCAATAACTGTAATTAAAAGACTGATTATTAAAAGAATAGTTTGTTTTATTACCGTGTTGTTTAATTTTGATTCCCTTGCCATCGTTTTTTGATTACCCTGGCCTAAAAAAAATGATTTTAAATATCTCTGTAATGCGTTGCTCAAAAATGACCCCTATTTGATAAATGTGTTTATAGTTCGGCTTAGAATCATGAAAAACTATAATTTGTAAAAAAAAATATAAATAAAAATGCGCCAAGGGAATCAACTAAATAATCCCAATCTCAAGATTTACCCACAACACTTCTGCCAGTCTTGATAAGATAGGTCTGAAATTGGGACTTCGTAGGCAGCCACGGGCTCTTCAGCACACGAAAAAAAATCCTTTTATGTTTTCATTGATTATCTGTAACAACAAGAAATCACAGGGAGCTAAATCAGGACTGTGCAGTGGATAGGGCATGGTTTCAACACCAGACTCCTCAAGAAACACCTTTGTTCTGAGGGACTTGTGACGAAGCGTTGTCGTGATGTGGCATGATTCCCCGAAGCCCAGTCTCAGTCTTAGGTTTCCTCTCTTGCAGAGCTTGGAAAACTTTCAACAGCGCTACTGTTGTATACAATTCCGAAACAACAGATATATGATTTTATAACATTGTTGTCGACACATGCTCGCTGCGAGAAAAAAAAAACTAGCCACCATTTTTATACTAACGTCATACAGTACGAGGTCATAGCAGTTTTGTCGGCCACTTTCCTTCTAAAAAGATCCATACTAATGATTGTCTTTTATTTTTTAGATCATATTGATAAATCCACATTTCATCGCCTGTGATGATTTTTGAATCACGTGTTAACGTTCTGTTTTCAAACCGTAGTTTCATGCACCAATCCACATGGGCCTGGATTTTAGTGTCTGAGAGTAAACGCGGGATCCAACGACAACAAAGCTTCCACACTCCAAGCTACTGATGCAAAGTAATGTTAACGCTCTTTGAACTAACGCCAAGAATCTTCTCGATGTCCGAGTAAGTAATTCGTGGGTTATCTCGCACCGTCATTTCAGTAGTCCATACATTTTCATCAGTTACTATCTTTTGTGGGCGACCACTTCTATGGTCATCTTCAAGATTTGTTTTACCCCTTTTAAATTCATTGAACCGCTTAAACTGTTGCGCGAAATAGGGCAGACTCTCTTAATGCTGATCGTAATCGTTGAAGGCTAAGTTTTTCAGTAAAACCCAATTTAAAATTATAAAATATCACAGCGCGCAAATTTTCGCGGTTAAGCTTCATCATTGTAAAGAAAAACGCGGAACATTCTTATTTTTTTTTATAAATACTCTTTTTATTTAATATATAATACAGGTGCGTTCCATTTTTAAATTACTAGCATTTAAAAACTTATCGAGTGATCTACGTACCATCCATAATACAGATAGTTGTCAATATCGGTACTTTTGTTTGACAAGCTTCATTGGAATCTTGAATTATTTATCAGGTTCACAAGAGCAAAGTGACTGATATGACCTGCATTATTAAGTTATCACCTGTTAATCACTGTTGGGAATCAGTAATGAATCCATATACCATCAAATATTAACTGTTTCGATGGCTATCTTTATTACCTAGTTGGGCTAGTTGTGTCCAATTAATAAGTACTTATTTAATTGGATAATTTTATTTGGTTAACTGATAAATATCTCATGATATTATCTCCTGAGAATATCAAGAGTTGTTACCTACAAATGTATAAAAAAAACGGGCCAAGTGCGAGTCACACTCTCGTACGATGGATTCCGTACTATTTCTATCTATAAAAACTGCAAAAAAATCACGTTTATGGTATAACCCTCTTGAATATTTATTCTATTCTGTTTTTTGGTTATATTGTTTTGTTTGTTGTTATAGCGGCAACAGAAATACATCATTCACACACTGCCTGTTGACAGATAGACAGAGAGAGACAGACAGCGAAGTCTTAGTAATAGGGAACCTTAAAAAGGTAAAAACAATTAAAGCTTAAGAGATGACTTGATTGAAACTTCGGGATTTATTTGAAGGCAAAAAAAAACCTTCATTTCAAACAATTTACTTTGTACTCCTATGATTTCTTTACTATCCCGGCCGAGGACGACAGCTTTCCCATGGGAATTTGAGAAGAACCTCTCTTAGCAAATACCTGAGGAGAAAAATACCGAATTTCAAATTTCCTTCGAAGCTACGATTTTGTTGTTTACATTTCAGCTTCATGATTAGATAACTTATTTTTATACTGAGTGAGTAATTATCACTAATATAAGATACTAGCTGCCCCACGCAACTTCGTTTGCGTCAATTTTCCCCGTTTTTACCACATTTTTCATTGATGCTCCGCTCCTATTGCTCATAGCGTGATGTTATATAGCCTACAGTCTTCCTCGATAGAATTTTTCATTTAGAACCAGTAGTTTCTGAGACTATCGCGTTCAACCAAACAAACAAACTCTTCTGCTTATAATATTAATATAGGTGAAATATTATCATGAAAGTTAATTAAACAACCAAATACACTATTATTTTAATTTAGATATTATACTCACATAACACATGTGAGTATAATATCTAACTTAAAATAATAGTGTATACAGAAGCGTCACGATAAGAGTACTAACTTGCTTAATATTATTTAATATCCTTTTCCGTGGGTGTCTCGTCAAGGCGATTAAGTGGGATGTCACACCGTAGGACGGGCAGCAGCGTCCTCTGCGTACTTTGAAGCCTTACTGCGATCGCCAAACCGCTCGCCAAGCGTGGTGATTATAGCAAATACCCCCAGAATCTATAAAAAGTAGGTTCTACTGGGGACCCGTGCCCAGCAGTGGGACATCATATGGGTTAATATAATACTAATCATATTTGACTGCCTCTGTGGTGCGGTGGGAGTGTATCCGACTGCTACGCAAGAGGTCGTGGGTTCGATCCCCACCCAGGATAAAACTTTGTGTGATGAGCACGATGGTTTATTCTGTGTCTGGGTGTTATTTATCTATAATATGTATGTATTTAGAAATATATAAGTATGTTTATCAGTTGTCTGGTTTCCATAGTACAAGCTTTGCTTAGTTTGGGATCAGATAGCGTTGTGTGAGTTGTCCCAAGATATTATTTTTATTATTATTATTATTATTATTTAAATAGGTCTTAATATCTACGTAATATTATCCATACGTTTGAAATGGTAAACGTTTTTTTGAAATAGATGGATTGGTTTCTCTAATTAACTGTATATAACTCTCCAAAACAGACAATGTTACAAAATTTGCACAATCTCTATAGAATAATGGCTATGCCTTTGGCTTTACAGGCGTTATGATGATGGCCGTTATACTTGAGCTCTGTAACATATGGCGTGGCTAGTAAAACGGAGATCAAGCTGTACTTATATCGCTATACTTTATCAATTTTGATGAAACTATAACAACAAAGTAGTATAGTTGTTGTTCTGTAGGTGTTACCTACAGAACAACAACTATACAAAGACACCTCAATAACACTAGATCTGCAAAAAAAGCTTATAAAGAGCTAAATCAAGCCAAAACATGGGTCCCTTTTCTCAAGTCTGGCAACAACAAATGCAAATCTCGCACAGAAATCATAAATGCTGCTACTGACTTCTACGCTAATCTGTACAGACAATCAGACACACAACATCAAAACATGGTTTCCTATAGCTACACAGATACCTCTCCAACACATCAATTTACAGAAATTGAAATATTGAAACAAATAATGAGACTTAAGCCAGAAAAAAGCCCAGGACCGGATGGAATCACCAACGAATGTATCAAGGTGGCGAAGACTCTACTACTGACTCCAATCACTATCCTATGGAATAAAATACTTGGAGAAGAAGCTGTGCCACATCAATGGATGGCATCGGAAATTATACTAATATATAAAAAAGGTGACCCAGCTGATATAGGCAACTACCGTCCTATAAGCCTAATGCCGTGTTTTTATAAACTTTTTGCTTCCTGTCTACTTGAAAGATTAGCCCCAGTCATCGACCCTCACCAACCTATCGAACAAGCCGGTTTCAGAAGCGGTTTCAGCACGATGGATCATATCCAAGTGGTTGACCAGGTGATAGAAAAATATCTAGAATTTAATAAACCCCTGTATTTAGCTTTCATCGACTACAAAAAAGCTTTTGATTCAATTTCACACGAGAGCATCTGGGAATCGCTGAAAACACTAAAAACAAATGAAAAATATATCAATATCCTAAAAAATATTTACTCTAACAGCACAAGCAGAGTCACACTGGATAGAGTAGGCGAAGTAATCAACATAAAGAGAGGTGTCCGGCAAGGAGACCCAATCTCACCAAAATTATTTATAGCTGTCTTACAACACGTAATGGGAGAGCTGCCATGGTCCAATCAAGGTATCAATGTAAATGGGAATTTTTTAAGTCATCTCAGATTTGCCGATGACATAATTTTATTTTCGGAAACTCCTCACCAATTAAACAAATTGCTAAATGAATTAAACCAGGCTAGTATAAAAACTGGTTTGGAAATGAATCTGGAAAAAACTAAAATTATGTCTAACTGCAGCGCAACGCCCATCTCAACAAATAACACACCTCTCGAGTTTGTCAACCACTACATATTCTTAGGAAAACAAATCTCCTTTAGTAAGGAAAGAAACACGAAAGAACTTAACCGAAGAGTGGCGATTACCTGGAGCAAGTTCTGGCACCATAAGGAAATACTAAAATCGCAACTTCCGCTAGCGACCAAGAAAATAGTCATGGATACAGGCCTTCTACCGTGCCTCACCTATGGATGCCAAACTCGGACCTTCGATCTCAAAACCAGGAACAAAATCCAGACTACCCAGAGAAAAATCGAAAGAAGTTGCCTAGGTATAAAATTGAAGGATAAGGTAAAGAACGTTGACATTCGAAAGAAGACAAAAGTATGCGATGCATTAACTTTTGCAATGAAGGCTAAATGGAAGTGGGCGGGTCATGTGGCCCGTTACAGGGACGATAGATGGACTCTACGGTCAGTAAAGTGGTCAGGGCCAAAAGGCACCAGATCAAGAGGTCGACCAAGGGCCAGATGGGCAGACGAAATTGTAGCGTGCGCAGGTGGAAGTTGGCTAGACAGAGCTAACGACAGAGAAGGATGGCATTCCTTGGGGGAGGCTTTTACCAGAACGGGGTCCATGCAATAATAATTAAGTAGTCGATAATTAAAGCAAATAATAATTTAAAGTAATTACAAAGAAATAAAAAATATATATATATATATACTGGGTGGCGCAAAAGTACTGGCACTAAAGAAAATACTTTTTTTTTTTTTATATGACATTTTCTGTCATTCTGTTGTTGAAAATTGTGTAGTGAACAAATGTAAAATATACTGAAAATAAACATGGACCGTTTTACTCCCCAAGAACGTGGAATACTTGTGTCAATGTTCTTACGGAATAATTCATCAGTGATAAGAACACAACGTGAATTTCGTCGACGATTTCCCCACCGTCCGGCACCGATTGGTCGCACAATTCGACGCTTTGCCACACGCCTTGAAGCAACTGGCTCAACATTGGATAGACCTAAGTCTGGGAGACCAAGAACAGGCCGTTCAGCTGAAAATATCGATGCTGTGCGCGAAGATGTGGAAGAGTGTCCAGAAACATCAACGAGGCGACGTGCCACGCAATTGGGCATTTCCAGACGGACCCTGCAGCGTATTTTGGTGAAAGACTTAAAGATGTTCCCGTATAAAACTCAAATGACTCATCAGCTGCTGCCTGCTGACCACCGAGCTCGTCTAGATTACTGCCAGCGCGTCATAAACCTCAACCTTGAAGAGGATGATTTTCCTTCAAAATTGGTTATGAGTGACGAAGCGCATTTCCATCTCTCAGGGTATGTCAATAAGCAGAATACTCGGTTCTGGGGCACTGATAATCCGCGCATTATTCAAGAAACACCTCTACACCCACTAAAAGTTACTGTATGGTGTGGCATCTGTGTTGACAGAGTGATCGGACCCTATTTTTTCGAAGACGCTGGAGGCAATGCGATAACTGTCACTGGAGAACGCTACAGAACCATGTTACGTGAGTTTTTGATACCCAGTTTGGACGAATTGGGGCTGGAGCACATCTGGTTTTAACAAGACGGCGCTACGGCACACACAGCGCGCGACACTATGGACTTAGTGAGGGACGCTTTTCCAGGCCGAGTTATCTCTCGTTTTGGCGATTTGCCTTGGCCTGCAAGATCACCCGATCTGACCAGTCCAGACTTCTTTCTTTGGGGTTTTTTGAAATCTCGGGTGTATGTGAACAAGCCACAGACTCTCGCAGCTCTAAAAGAAAACATTCGTCAAGAAATAACGAACATATCGCAGGAAGTGTTACGGCAAGTTATGCAAAATGTCATAAATAGGGCTCAAATGTGTATCAACTCTGGAGGTCACCATTTAAAAGACATCATCTTTAAATCCTAATGGTACGAAATTTAATGGCACAAATATACATTTAAAAAAATCTAAATCTAGTTTTCTAATTTAGAAAAAATGTTATAGCTGAACCAAATAGGGTCTTTACTTTTGCGCCACCCAGTATATATAATTAGAAATCAAATTCATATAGTTATGTGTAATAAATGTAATTGAATATAATAAAATATTAAGTTACCAACTGTTATCGTATAATATGTACTATGCATGGAACTAAATAAAGCTTTATTATTATTATTATTATTATTATAACAACAAACAAACCTGGCAAACGCATGTCGGGCCACGCAAAATTTAGATTCATCACAATAATGTTCCGTTACAGCCCAACACAATAATGCAGTATAAGAATAGGATTTTCTGTTGTTTTTGTTTCATATTACTAACAACATTATATCTTTATGTAATTTTCAATGCAAGTTTGTGCGAAAATTATGTTATTTCTCATATGGTCGACTGTTACTCTTAAACTTGTAAAAGCCCACTTAGCTGTGATAGTTTTTCTTTTAATTTCATGAAATAAACTACTACCTTGATTTTTATCACATCCTTAAAAATAATAATTTATCTGGCAGGCGTGGGGTACACTTGACTCTACCAAAAAAAAAACTTTTAAGGTAATTTTAAACTTAATTTTTCACAAACAAAGATTGGTATTATAACGAAAGGTTAACCAATAAGTAACAATCTCCAGTTAAACATTATCTTCCACAAGTTTCGCTATAAACATGATTCGCAGATTTTGCAAACTTTAAACGCAGCTCGATGTTGCAGACTGTAAGCCATAATGCAAAATCGGCATACAATAAATTTGCTCACGAAATAGACGTGCGTGCGGAGCGCGCTTGCAGTAATAAATAAATTTTATGTCTATGTACGTGTGCTGATGTACCTTTGGTTTGGTTATTTAAGGTTTTAATATGATCGTAATTTAGGAAAGTAACAAATAATTTGGTAAATAAATAACTATGCCCAAATTTCAGTATATTACCTCAGATTATTTTAAAGTATTGTTTGTTGTTAATGTACGTCCTTGACTATCCGTTGCGTGACACTGGTTTTTTTTCCTGAGATGTTAGGATTGTTTTTAAGTAATTCGACGACCCTAATCACGAAATAAGTAATAGAATCTTGCTAACAGCTCTAGTTTTTGAGATCTACATATGTGCTTATTTTATCTTAAATTACAATAAAATAACTTATTAAAGTCATATACATTTTATTTTACGCTTTCAAAAGTCCTTTTATATGATTTTCGGGCGTGAACAAGGCCTGGCTGATCTCGTCGTAAGCTCCAACAATAGTCAGCCATCATGTGGACGTCCCATCTCCCTTGATATCTCTCCTCCATAGTGCTAATGTCTTGATGGAACCTCTCGCCCTGCTCTTCGCTAACATGTCCAAGATTTTCCGGAAATCTGTCTAAATGAGAGTAGAGGTAATGAATTTTGATGCTCATGTTGCATCCTAGCTCTTTTAAATTGGATAGCATGCTCTCGATCTCGATCTCAACATAGTTGTTAGACTTCTTGTTGCCGAGAAAATCAGTTATAACTAAAACAAATGATTCCCAAGTTTTCTTCTCGACTTCATTCATAAAATTTACAAAACTAGGATCTTTTATGAGTTGCCTAATTTGGGGACCATCGAATATACCAGCTTTCAACTTTTCGGCACTCAGTCCTGGAAACTTACGAGTAAGAAACGCGAAACATTCACCTTCTTTGTCAAGGGCCTTTACAAACTGTTTCATAATGCCAAGTTTAATATGAAGTGGTGGAAGAATAATACGGTCTCGGTCTACCAAAGGTATATTCACAATATTTTTCATGCCTACTGTCAATTCCTCTCGTACAGGCCATACTTTTTGCGACCAATGACGTTGCTTGTCTCGACTATCCCACAGGCACATAAAACAAGGGAATTTTGTGTATCCTCCTTGTTGCCCCAGTAGAAAATTCACCATTTTCAGATCAACACAGATGACCCAATTATGTTCTCGATACTTAATTTTCCCTAACACTCGAGATATATTTGTGTACTCTTCTTTCATGGTAGTGGAATGTGCAACAGGTATAGATCCATATTTGTTACCATTATGAAGCAAAACGCATTTCAAGCTTCTTTTGCTGCTATCTATAAACAGGCGCCAATGGGATGATTGATACTCTTGAGACCCCATGAGTTGTAATAGACCTTCTATATCATTGCAAAACACTAACTCTTCTTCCTTGGAAAAATATGGCAAAAAATCCTTCTCTCGAGTACGATAAAATGATATTTTAGTTTCTGGTGTAAGCAATTTTTTTTCTTTCAACCTAGATGCAAGCAAACATGAAGCAGTTTTTGATAAATTTAGGTCTCTTACCAAGTCATTCAATTCATTCTGATTGAATAGTTGAGGTCCGGATTGCGAAACTTCAAAGTCAGAATCAATGTCTTCACTTTCAATGTTACGCTCAAAATCCATTATAGGGTGGTCAGAAGATGTTGATGTGCCAGGTTGTTCATCACTCACATGAATTACAGGTCGTGTAGCTGTTCGTAAGTTGGGATATGACCACTTGTTTCTATTGTTTGAATTTATTCCAGTGATATTAACCATACAGAAAAAACAGTCGTCGTGGTGATTCTGAGGTTCTTTCCAAATAACGGGCGTTTCAAATCTCATAGCACTTCTTTTACCTGTTGACCATTGACGTAAACACACTACGCAATTCTGACATACAGTATGAGGCACCCATCTTTTATCTTGATTGCACAATTCAATTTTGAAGTAGTTGAAATACGCTGTTTTTACAAAGTCCGATACAGGTTTTCGATATTTTTCGAAAATATATTCACCACATATATAACAAAAACTATCTGGATTATGCACACAACGTCTCAGAGTCGAAGCCATATCGAAAGCAACAGATTATAATCCTATTTATTCGTTAAACTGCGATAAATTGTAATAGAATGACTAATGAGGGTAGTTCTCAAAAACTCAAGAACAAGAGCTGTTACAAAAAAATTGAAGGTATATTTGAAATCTACATACAAAATTAAGTAGATTAAAAAAAAAACATCCCAGGAAAAAAACAAAAGTGTCAATTTTGTCACGCAGTGAATTATCAATCAAACAGCAAATAATAAATATATCTATCCGGTATATTGGCTACTGCCTGTATGAGTGAGTTTTATATATATATATATATATATATATATATATATATATATATATATATATATATATATATATATATATATATATATATATATATATATATATAATATCTTCTTGGTCCCAAACTAAGTCTGTTTGGGATCAGATAGCTTTGTGTGAGTTGTCCCAAGAAGATATTATATTGTATTATGGAAACCAGACACCTGATACTCATATATAAGAAGAAGTCGAAAAGAATGGTGTTCTAAGGACGCTCCTCCACTGCTATAGGTATACTCAAGTAGTTATTTAGATTTTTCTGACGGTGTTGTGAGCGCCGCGTCGTACACATCGAGTTCGCGGGGAGGCCGGACGTACAACCACCATGGATCTAGTATAAGCGGACAGTCAAGTAGCTAATAAGGTACTTCCATTTTTTTTCATATGAAAAAAGACTCCCGCGGAGAGGTACAAGCCCTGTGTCGTGGGGGACTTTACAAACATACAAGTCACTGACACAAAGCACACCAAGACCCGGAACAAGAATTTGTGGATTACACAAAGTGGTGTCCCGTGTAGTAATCGAACCCACGACCTCTTGCGTAGCAGTCGAATACACTCAAACCGCGCCACAAATTAACTATTATAGATATAAAGATTTATTTACGTCTGATATGATTAGAAAAACATTACCTAACTGTAGCTAGGATGGTAAGATTGAGTAGGTGAAATGCAGTCTCATATTTCAAGGACTATTCTTTTTTACGATGTTCAATATATTTTCGGCAAAACCAGTGAATATTGTACACGGTACGTGGTTATTACAACCTATCGTTCATTGGCTATCACATGCGATAGAACTGTTGATCGAAAGTCAACAGTGTGTCTGAAGCTTTATTTATTTGCCCAATATAGTTGCAGTGCCACAAAGCTTTGTTACAAAAGCCAATAATCTAGGTATTTTAACTTCAACAAATAGAAGCCTACGTACAGAAGGTAACTTTTATAATAGGTACTCGCTTGAGCAATGCAGTCATTGTTCACGGACAAGGAATTACTACTCAGAATCTGTTTTAAATTTTAGGTTGTGTGAAGTTCAATGGGTTAATCAGTTACGTAACGTAATTCATTAGCTCTTTCCCTTTTTAGCGTTATAATCGATTTCTATAGTCTGTTAGCTGACCTTCGCAACTTCGTCTATGTCAATTTTCCCAGTTTTTTTCAGTATAAAAATGCAGAAATCGGATAAAAAAAGGATGTCTGTAAAGTCGGTTTACGGACGATAATTTTACATGATAACATCTTATGAAAAGTTTTCTTACGACGTTATCACGTAAAATTATTGTCCGTAAACCGTCTTTGCAGACAACGATTTTTTTTTTAATTGTATGGAATGACACTCCGATAGCCAAAACATGTACAAACACATTGTGATAAACAACCATGCCTGTGACATATATTTTTTTTTAAGACGTTCGCTTGGTGATAGGCTGAATATCACAGTCCGTCACGTTCCGCCTGCTGATAGGCTGAATTAATGTGGCTGTCCACTAAAGGTGTCACAGGCATGGTTGTTTATTACAATGCCATCCATATTTTTTAATGACGTCTTTAACGACATTACAGACAACCATTTTTTTCATTTGAATCGCATGTCGCTGCAGTTGCCAAAACATTGATGACATTGTAATAAACAACCATGCCTGTGTCAGCTTTAGTGAACGGCCACAATACTTCAACCTATCAGCAGGCGGAACGTGACGGACCGTGACATTTTTTCTTGCGTGCACCAGGTCATCGATTTATAAGACGTTATCATGTCAAAAATACTTTACGACCCATTTTCATACCAAAAATATAAAAACAAAGTCATTTCAATCGGTCAAGCCGTTTCAGGTTGAGGAATTCGACCACAAACCCCGTGACACGAAATTTTCATATATTAGACGTATTCTGACGAAAAGCTCCATTACTGTAAAGTTTTATCATAATTCGTTCAGTAGTTTTTGCGTGAAAGCCACCCATACACCCTTTTAATAATATTAATATCAAAGTTGCCACAAAAATCATATAATCTATTAAAAATATATTGCAATTACATACAAACATCACAATCCTTTTTGATACGCCAAAAGTAAGGGCTCCCATGAGATTAAAATAAACCGATCCGAAACGACGATAGGTACGGAATAATTTCAAATTTTGTGACTGGAATAATAATTATAATTAATATAAAACAACAAATTAATTAGCAAGGTTTTTGTGACAAAAGGTATTGGTTTCATTGTAATGAAAGCGACAGTCGATTTTATGTGATCTAAAAAAAATCTAGATTGTACCTAAACCAATATAGTTTAGATCACAACGGTAATCCAACCAAGACTAGCCAACTATGTAGTTATATTGCACAAGTGTGCACGCTAACACAAATACATTGTGGATGGAAATCTGACACAATTGACGAGAGATTAGGCGATGGCCTAAAGCGCTTTATTTCCATCTACAAAAATATTATTAGAAATATTGTTATCACAATAATTTTACACCATGCTGTATAAACACGTCATAATTATGATAAATATAGGACATAAAAACAAAACGGGCAGGTATAGGGTGTGTCATCATAAACAATACTTAAAAAATAAGTTATTCTCAAACGAAGATACGGACATATAGGAATTATTCCCCTGAGTCATCTAAATGTGCTTACATCTGTGTTTAAAAGTGGACAAATACACACATCCCTATTCACAATAAGTTAATAGCATTATTTTAATTACCCATTGTTTTGTCTTCGTCTAGTCTATATAAAAAAAGAAAAAATAACAAAGACAAAACATTCGCTACTTAAAATGTTCATTAACTTATTAAGAAAAAGTAGATTATATTCTACCTAGCTACTACTTACTGATTTTTTTGATATATTGGATAATGCATTTTTTAGAAGTTAGTTGCTATCGCACGTTTTTATTTACGGGCTGAGAATCTAGACGAAAAAAATGTTTAATTTATGATTATGTTATGATAGATAAAGGAGGTTGTGTAGGTTACTTGTATTTTTATAAATTTATTTCTCTTTTAGACGTTTTGATTTTCTTAATGTTTTTTTTATGATTATGTTAAGGTACAATTAAAAGGTTCTGTTATATAGGTTGTTTGTAATTTTGTTAAAGGTTTATAATGTTTATTTTACCTATGTTAAACTGGATGTGTGTGTTATATGTGTAAAAATCTTAATTTGAAATAGGACAATTTTTAAAAAGTTATTGTCTTCTAGTTTTTTTTTTAATCTTTATTTAATACAAACACAAAAAAGAAATATCGGGTATTCCTAAGACATCAATCTCTTTTTTCACGTTATTTTGTACAGTTTTCCTATCACCTGTGATATTACTTCAGTATAAATATTGAATCTCCAAGCCAACAGTACCTACCTATAAGACAATAGTGAAGAACACAGAGACTATCAACTTCCATTGTTTTATCGTGCTCAAATGCAAGTTTATTTCATACAGAGTAACTCATACTACTCATTACATACAACTCATACTACTCATACACCCACTCATACAGAGTACTACAAAAATGTATCGACTCTATTAACCTAATCGATATTTGTACCTACAGATATCGATAAATGCCAGGGTAATAAAATCTCCATCATATGATATTCCGTGCTACGATGTTAGTGTAATCGATTTAATATTGTTTTGCAATGAACACAGTATTTTTGCGGGGCATGTCAAAAAGGTTATGTTTAGTAACATTGCACACGAAAGTGTAACAAATCAAGTTTGCAAAGAAGGGACAAAATACATATAATAATAGATTTTATTGATATAAAATACAGGTGGTTAGCCGTATTACAGGAAAGAGTACCTTCAGAACTTGCAGTGTACCAATTTTCTGGTCGCGTTCTAGTTTCATAGGGCCCTGCCCTACACATGCATAGGTATGTTGATGTACGTAACATCAACATACCTATGCATGTTCAGGGCAGGGCCCTGATTATCAAATATACCTAGCCTATCTATTTAAATATATTTTACTTGTCTTATAACTCAGTTTATTAACTCATATTTAGAGGTACTTACTGTAATATTCTACTATCAGAACAAAATATATTAGGTTACATACAATATACAGGTTTCAAAATAGATCACATGTTTTCCATTTTTAAACCTTTCTTAGTATTTTTTGTGTTAATTTATATAGTTGTTAGGTTAAGGGGGCATTACGCCGAAGAAATTATTCATTTCGAGCTACGAACACAGCGACACGGCTACCCGCCCCGCTGTTCTGCACACATCCATTACTTGCCAGTGCCAAGGAGCGCAGAGCGCAAGACATAATAAAGTCGAATATTTGTACACGTAGATCAATCAAACAAACATTTGACATGTTTGTACTTTTGGACTAATCAATAAGAAATCGATATGCACATAAACTTTAAATAAGATTGTGTTCGTGATCAGAAAAAAACGACACGATACCTACGTGAATATCGTTAATCAAATTAGAAATCTACATTTTGCTTTTTATAATTTAGCACAGCAAAATCAATAACTTAATTTGGGGCCTATTGGAATTTTTCATTAGGCAATTGGTTTGAAGTTTCCTTTGTGACGTAACCAAGACAGTGGGAAGAATCTGGAGTAGACTACCCAGAGACAGAGCAAGGTGGAAAGAAGGCTTTTACCACAATAGGCGATCCTTGCAATTAAACTGTTCAAACGTCTTTCTAAATTTGTTTAATTCCTTTCTTTTAAATTATTGATATTCTTAAATTAATATCTTAGTTCAGTATTTACGCTGTACACTACCCCTATCTATCACTTTACTTGTCTTTTCTATCCATCCAAAGATTGCCTGGAAGAGATCGCTCTTAGCGATAAGGCCGCCCATTGTACCTAATTTAAGTTAAACAATGTATACTTTGTTTTTTTTGTACTGGTGTACAATAAAGAATATTATTATTACTATTATTACTATTATTATCAGATATAATTATTAAATCACATCATACGTATTTATTAGTTTCTAAGTTTGTCTCACATATTGTTAGCATTGTTGTAAGGAATCAATAAAGCGCATTTTTTTATTATTTTATAGTTAGTAGCATTATCGATGAAATAACGATGGAACGGTTAGCCTTAAAGTCAGGAACCTGCTATTACTCAACCATAATTAAACCACAAACATTTATATGCAACAAAATCAATAATACCGGCTTTGAACGGCACGCACTGTTGTTTATGTAAATAAATCATATACGCTGTCGCAAATTACACAAATTGTAGACTTGGAAGGCGCATGTGGGCAAAATGCTTTGAGACAGTCCTTAATAGTGGGTCATAGTTGCCCGGAGTAGCCTCGGGCCTTATGTGCTGCGTTTCTAGATTGCTTTCTGTCTCTAATGGAGACGTGGCTGTCTTGTGTTTTGCCTCTACTGTGATATATTGGCAAGGAAGTCGATTATAGGGGTTTGGAGTTTAGTACGTAATGTCAGCTTTCGGTATGAATTAGATTTACCACGAAGCTTTATGTAACGTGTCTGCTTCAGGGTGTAAACGTAATTGTAGGTTTCTTATTCAAGATTATATGCCCCCGACACATAATACAAAAAGTTGATTATTTTCGAAAGGGATAAACGGATTTACTTTCAGCAAAGCTAAGAACCGATTACCTGGTTTTCCAATCAAAAAGACAGACCACCGAAAGCAGTAGCAGCTTGGGAAAAATATCAAAACAGTTCCATCATTGGAGAACTGGTAGGACATGAGGGTATCGTTAAAGGATCCATCCCTTCATTCGTTTGTACGATGCCTCAGACAGACACATACACACGTATAAGTTTTAGTATCACTCATTATGCGTCAGAGGTTAAAATCTTTCTACCCCATACAAGAGAGAGACATTCTTTAGTTGGATTAAAGATAATAGATGGAATTCATGATGAGGTCGTAGCTATAGTACCTAGAATCAAAGCAGACACCAACAAGAACCGATCTGAGCATTGTAATCTTTTAAAAGAACCATCAACGCTTAACTCATATGCGAAAGAGCATGAATAAAATATATCGAGACAACGTCAAACATTGTAACCATCACTTTTCGCATATTACACATGACACGACGAGTTCAGTTGAAAATTTGTAATAATTTGTAATTGTAATTGAGACGAGACGACATGGTACAGAACATAAAATTTTACGACTGTTGTCATTCGTTGCACTTTACGATATGAGCTAAAATATGCTTTCGTACATTACTAGGAACCCGCGACTTGTTCACAATGAATTATTTATTTGCCAATTCATAAACGAAAATTCATTTTGTACAAATCCCTTTGTTTGTCTCACCGCATGTCTGGCAAATGTATTTAAACTAAGTGAGAAATTGTAAATCCGCATATACGAGCCTTAAATACAAACTAAAAACTATTTAACTCAAAGACTCCAGTCGTCCAGACCTGTAATTTTTGCGATTTAATGTCTCAATTTATTGCGTTGCGTTTTTACAATGTTAAGAGTTCCTGAGAAACAGGCTTCACACGTTTGAGTCAATGATTTCGTTAAAGCTAGTTTTTATATCTTCAAAGGAGAGCGTACATAACTATCTTTGCGAACACAATTGGTTAAACAAAAGATCAACCGGCAGAGCCTTCGTACAGTAGCTGATAAGCCAAAATTCTCAGATGTCAAATGCAATATTCAAAGAAAGGGCACTCTCTTTGCATACTCCCAAAGCTACTCTGGAGGCGTACCTAACTAACCGTGATAAGAGTCAAAGAGTGGGGTTCAAAAACTTCACAAACTAAATCCCCGCCCAGTTTAGGAAGATCCATATCTTCCTTTTGTAACATTCTTACAAGGCTTGCTTTTCGTCAAAACTCTCGGAGGTCTTGATACTTCTGCTAACTATTAACTTGTTTATATATCGGTATTCAAAATCGCGGAGAAATTAAACCAATACGCTGAAATTAAACATTCTAAGGGAGCCTAAATTAAAAACCATTTCTTTGGAAATCAGTTTGAATATCGAATGCTATAAACATAAGTCGTTTATTTAACATGAAACGTCGGCTACCGAAACCGAAATGAAATAAAACTGTAGCGATTACGGTAAATGAGGCAAATCGCTGTATGTTAAGTGGCATAAGCACTCACACCGCACTTTACTTAAGTTCTATATTCAAATACTTATCCCACTTACGGTACGCTAATGCACTTTTTCGTTGAGGTGGCCAGTAATAACGTAGTCCATTAGTTGTTTCGAGTTCGACCCAAGGAGTCAATGCCGCTGTAGTGCTGCGCGCGCTACATCTTATCGACAATTCGACAATCGACTTCAAAACTTCAAATCGAAAATGGGAACAATATCCTCGTTAGATATTCAAGTCGCAGAGATGCCGTAAGGTTACATCGATAGATCCGATGTACACGCTATCGACAAACTTAAACAAACACAGCATTGAACGTTCGTAAACTTTCTCACAACGGACGAAACGCTTGAAAGTAAAATATTGTGACAACAGTGACATAAGTTTAACATTCAATGTAAACATCGACTTCTCGGAATCAAAACCATCGACTGGGTAATAGAGTTTACTGAGTAGAAAGCAAATAAAATAACAAACGAGCAAGTAGTGTAGGTACTCGTACATTCGCAATGCTCCTACACGAAGGCTGGCTCGTTACCAGCGCGGGTGCTATCCATTCTGTTTCTTTCTTTGTATTAGCTACTTACTCAAAGTACTTGTGTTTAGTTAGGGTCGTATCGAATTTTATACTTAACTCAATATAGCTTAAGCGTCTCTGAATTGCTGCGCTCATTTTTTTCTCGGATTTTATAGCGATTCGTAAATGTTATCGTCCTTCGAAGGCAGTATTTTATTACTTTCTAGATTGATCGAAGTCTAGATGAAATTCCGGTCGTTAATTTAATATATTAAAGTCTGAATGATCGTCATCCTGTATTAGATTAAATGCGGCGCTTTTGAAGTACCTAGCCTTAGTTATTCTATTTCTTGGAATATAATTATTCTAGGTGTTGTTAAAATAAGCAATTTTATTGAAAATTGATCTTAATTTTAACGATGATTCATAGATTTTTTTGTGTACCAATAAATATAAATGGAAATATTGTAATGATATATCAATTACACCTATATTTTCCACGATATAATAAGTACCTACTTACCTATCTACTTTTTTTTTTGACGTGGTAACGTCTTAAAAACCGATGACCGGGTGCAAAAAAGGGTGGCCGAAAAAGTGTTGCTAAGCAACAGTCACGTTATTGATTGGTTGTTAAGCAACAGCGAACAGCGATTGCAGTGACATGACATGCGATTCAATTGGAAATAACGTTATTGATTGGTTGCTAAGCAACGCGAATTGTGATGTCAACAATGTTTCTTTATGACGTTGTCAGGTAAAATTATCGTCTGCAAAACGACTCTACAGACAAGCATTTTTTTCTAAAAAAAATTAATTAATTAAATTAGTCATAAACCGCTGCACAGTGGAGCAAAATTTAAGCTGCTTATTAATAATAAACTCACACAACGTCATCTGATTACAAACTAAGCAAAGCTTGCACTATGGTAATCAAACAACTGATAAATATACATATATATTTCTAAATACATACATAATATAGATAAATAACACCCAGACAGAATAAACCATCTTGCATCACACAAAGTTTTACCCTAGGTGGGAATCGAACTCACGACCTCTTGCGTAGCAGTCGGACACACTCCCAACGCGCCACAGAGGCAGTCAGTTATATTATTTCTTAGTTAATGTGTTATCTAATAGATAAAACATTAACTAAGAAATAATATAAACTACCAACACCAGTTCTATTTCCTCTCCACATACCTTCTAATAGATTCATATAAAAATGTCGGCAGTACATATATTTTTAACTTTTAATTGTTTTAAGGTAGCTACCTCATGATTAATTATCACCACTACACTTAATTTATTCACGGGTACGACGGACCTTACATCATTTTTATACACGAAATAAACGGGTTAATTTATTATGCTAATGTTTGTTTGTTAAGTCATATAGCAGGGTTAGGGTTAACAAGGATACCTTTTTTGTTGGTCACAGGAAATTAGTCACATAACCTGTAATGGCCGAGATTCTTGACTGTTGTAAAGTTTTATTGGATGTATTGCGTCATTTTTACTTTTAAATTGTGACACTAGTTTATCGCATGATGAATGTTTTTTTAGCAATAGGTCGTAAACTTGCGTCGTATTAACAGTTTTAGGTACCTCAAATTCTTAGAAAATTAATCATGGTTCAACCTTCTGTTTTGCACATGTCTAAAAACACATAATAGGTACGTATTAATATAATAAAATATATCCATTATTGATAGAGCATGTCGGACCATGCTCAGTGTAGGGTTCCGCAAATAATTGCATCAGCAGAAGAGCGTATGTTCATGGCACTTACGCTCTATTGTTGAGAAAAGCAGTTTCTCGACTTTAACTTAATGACGATATCTCCGATCAAGTCCGAAATAATTTTAGTTTAAAGTATTTATTGATTTGGATATTGGCATTGTGATTTTTTTCACATTTTTTGGTGCCACGATTCAAAAGTTAAGGGGGGGGGGGAACACAATTTGTGCAACTTTCGGATCTATTATTTCCAAACGTTGATGATAGCCGAAAAAAAATCCGCTTTTGTTAGGTACATGTATGGAGTGCCCCTCCCCCCCCCAAATATTTATTTTTATTATTTTGCTATCAAACTAAGTAGCGGTCGCTAAAAGATACCTTTTTACCAAATTTCATCAATATTCATTGCGTAGGCTCTGAGTAAAATGCCTGTGACATACGGACGAACGGACATACAGACAGGCAGACAGATGGACATGACGAAACTATAAGGGTTCCGTTTTTTGCCATTTTGGCTACGAAACCCTAAAAACTAAATTTATCATATACCTGCATCTTCATAGTGTCTCGAGCTCATACGTCACAAGGTGCGAGCTGTGTAGGTACGGGATAAACAGTCTGTATCAGACTATCAACCAGAGGGAATGACGAATCCGATCAGAGTCAATCATTGAGTAAAAAAAAAAATTACGTGAGTGAAGTGTGTGATGTATAAATAGGTACATCCACTAAAGAAGAATAACATCCACAGACAAACGCTCAAAATCATGTACATTCACTAATCCACACTAGGCTTGCGTAGCCGTTCTCTCAGATAGGATAGGATAGTTATGTCCTCTTAGTGTGAACAGTATAAGGCTGCTTACGTCTCGTTCCTACTAGAATAACACGCAAAAACCAATATCTAATAGCTAAGTAGGTACATTTTTGTTGAATTTGTTTCCATTCCACAGACTATCCCGATAGTAAGACGTAAAGATTTTCCACGTCATTGAATGTGACCCCCAGCAATAACATTATTCAGACGAGATAGTCGTCATTGTTAGATGGACTCTTTATGAAGAAATATGTGTTCCTTTTGTTTGCCTTTTGAGTTTTGGCGTGTAAAACAAGACGTTTTCTAGTATAAGTAAGATAGAGGCAAAAATAGAACCATAGTATACATAAGTCTTATTTGAATACTTTTGTCAATTTGTGGCTTTATAATTTAAAATGATGCAATCAAATATGCAGATATACGAAATTATGGTGTACTTAGGTCAAAAGCGCTTTTAGAAAAAAAAAATGTCCTACCTAACAATATATTTTTTTAGATAAAATACTAGCAATTTGGCTTACACGTTGCTGGCAGCTAGTAGGTTTCTATCGTCCATGTCCGGTCCTATAATCTTTAATAATATAAATATTATTATATTCAACTAAACATTATAGATGAACATAATAATAAGAGTAAGTATCCAATCCATACTTAAAATGTAAAATGCAGTGAATCAACGTCGCATTGCATAAAATACAGTGGCAATGGTCTAATTAAAAACACGTTAAGTCCACGTGTAAAAAGGAGGTGGCGCAGTATAAAAAATAACGACGTACAGTGCAGTAAAAATAGATGTTGAATAATAATAGACATGATAAATGACCATTCACTACAAACAACACGTGTTTCTAACTATGACACTGTGAGTAACTGTAGTCCCCACGTCAAATTATAGGATAGAAACAACACTTCCCAAGTTCCGTCTAAAGTAGATGGAACAAAAACCCTACGCACAAATGCTAAAGTGCAACTTACCCAACAAGTGACTTTCTCAGTAACAACTCATACTCAGAATTTCCCCCACAAACAGGAAACACATTTGCAAAATCGTGCGTACATTAACAATTTAACAAAACAACACTTCACTGCTTGTGTGTTCGCATTGTCAATCAGTCTAGTGGTGCGATGGCGGGTTGTCACGCTAAACACGCACGTTTCATACAACGTCACGGTCTAGAACATATGACTCACGTACTACCGCCTCGTTAGGCAAAATAAGTGGTAGGTTTTGCATCCATTGTGATAATAATTTGCTATGACATTATGTATAAAATGTAATGTGACAGGACAGAGAGGTAAACAAAGTAAGGTAACAGAGCAGATTTAGACCATGGCAAAAATAAGGTATGAATGAATGTTTTTGATGATAAACAGATATTATCTATTATTTATGTATATATCTGTGCATGGCAAGTAGTAGGTACAGTAGTAAACTAGCATTTAGTACAGCCTAGGAGCAGAACCAGACCAATCTTTTATTCGGAAAAAACTTAGGATTCCTGAGTCTTTTTCTGAATAAAAGGCAGGTCTGGTTCTGGTCACATAACATGGTTAGCATCCTTACATAGTTAAAAACTAATTCGCTGTCCGTGTCTATCTGTATATCCGCTAGCTCCTCCTAAACCACGAAACGGATTTTCATGCGGTTTTCACCATCAGATAGATAATTTCTTCCGGATGGTTATCATGTATACTGCACATGTATACGTATATATCCATATTATGTGTATAGATAGTACAGAAAACTCCATGCAAAGCCGGCACGAGCCGCTAGTTAAATATATATTTTGATTTAATAAATAATAACTGTTGAAATACAGGTTCCATAATTATCATTATGCAGTCCGTTCAGTAATACAACTAATGACGTTATAAATTCATTATTGAACTATCGCATTAAAATATAATGGCCGTCATGCAACTCATTGCACCGAACACGGTATAAGTTATTATTTAAAGCAATAAATTCTAATTAATACCTTATTTACGATTTAAACTGGTTCATTTATTACATAAATCCGAAAGCACAATGCCCATTACTAGTCAGCTCTGTCGCGAACTGATAATCGCGTAATAAGACAGAGTACTTACCTTTAGAAAAAGACGGTTATACTGCACGCAATGCACGCGACGAACAAACAGTAGCTTTTACCCCTGCGCAGTCACTGGGCGATACCTTGTCACGGCAATGTCACGCTGTCAACGCGTGTGCGATTGTGACACGCAAAATTTAAATCCGATTTATTGGTGTCACAACAAAAGGTAACCATGCGACCGTTGGAGGGTTAGATTGTCTTGTCTTTTTATCGTAAATGTTAGACATTCAATTTGTTACTTTCACTCTTCATTTATCGAATCTTTATTCTAAAACAAATATATTATCTGAAATAACGAAATATTCGTTTTGTTACATTTTTATTTCGTTTTTCAGCTGCAGATGTCGAGATTTATTTCTTTGAACTGTCATTGTCCTCTAGGATAATATAAACATTGAGAAAATCCTAATACTCAAGATATCACTAGCGAGTCGTCTGGCACATCTCTTGTGCAAACAAAGCCAGGAGCCAAACTAAATAGAAAGTCTTACGAATATTGTATGAGTTGAAAAAGAGATTGGTTATCTTTAAAGCAAATAAAGTTGCTAGTGTATAGAACCAATTGACGCCCTGGGAGGCTAAGACCAGACTTGGAATATACAGTCCGAGTTCATTCTCGTGGGACGGACGTATAGACGATCCATACTGTATCTCCGAATAAACATTTTTGTGTTTATTTTCTTTTAAGTTACCTTTTGTTTCGTTGTTACAACAGTATTGGAAGGTTAAATTTTAAACAATGTAAGATACATGAGTTTCCTAAAACATATAAAGCCGTTTTATGTTTAGAGTCCTGGCCTGGCCTGCTTTGCTCTTTTTAACGGAGACGCAGATATGTGCCCCGGATGACATCTCGTACCTTAAATACCCCGGCTACGAATTGGAGCAGACATTCCTTCGGAAAGCCGGGGTGTGCGTGTTCATACGGGGCGATATATGCTGTCGCCGCCTTCGGGGCCTCGAACATGGAGATCTGTCCATTTTATGGCTTCGCGTAGACCATGGGGGACTTACCCGTATCTACGCGTGCCTCTACAGATCTCCTTGCAGTGATTCGGGGTCGACTCTACTGTTTGAGAACGTCAAAAGGGGGATTGTCCAAATGTTGGAGCAGTGCCCATCCGCAGAGGTGGTGGTTCTCGGTGACTTTAACGCTCATCATAAAGAGTGGTTGGCATCGAGGACCACCGATCTCCCAGGTAGGACCACTTTCAACATGGCCTTGGCCTATGGTCTCTCACAACTAGTAATACAGCCCACCCGTATTCCAGACGTTGAGAGCCACAAAGCCTCCTTGTTGGACCTTCTGCTGACAACACATCCACGCGGATACAGGATGGTCGTCGATGCTCCACTTGGATCGTCCGACCACTGCCTTATCCGCACTGAAGCCCCCATTGCGCGACCCGTCCGCTCTCCAGCGAATGGTTCCCGCAGAGTCTGGCGATATGAGTCAGCAGATTGGGATGGTCTCCGCGAATTTTTCGCGTCCTACCCTTGGAGGCGGCTTTGCTTCTCCACAGAGGATCCCGACGCTTGTGCGGACTGCATCACGGATACGGTGCTTCAGGGAATGGAACTATTCATTCCCAATGCCCGAATTCCCGTTGGCGGTCGTAGTCGCCCCTGGTTCAACCAGGCTTGTCGAGTGACCGCGCGCCTGAAACAGTCTGCGTACTTAGCCTGGAACGATGCCAGGAATCGTAAGGATCTGACCGTGAATGTTGAGAAACGTAAGTTCAACGCCGCCTCCAGAGCCAACAAGTAGGCTATTGCTATAGCAAAGGCAGATCACATTGCCAGAATTGGCGAGCGACTTCAAAGGCATCCCTCTGGGAGTCGTGCATTCTGGTCGCTCGCCAAAGCTGCACAAGATAACTTTTGCCAGTCCAACCTCCCACCACTGCGCAATTTCGATGGCAGTCTGGCCCACAGTGCTAAGGAGAAAGCCGATCTCTTGGGCCGACTCTTCGCCTCTAACTCGACTTTGGATGATAGAGGAGCCACACCACCTTCCATCCCAAAGTGTAAGAGCTCCATGCCAGAAATACGCATCACGCAACGTGCGGTTAGGCAGGAGCTCAGGCTCCTTGATACCCAGAAATCGAGCGGGCCGGACGGCATCCCTGCAGTGGTACTTAAGACGTGCGCCCCTGAGTTGACCCCCGTTCTGACGCGCCTCTACCGCCTCTCATACAAAACCGGAAGGGTTCCATCTTCGTGGAAGGTCGCCAATGTCCACCCTATTCCCAAAAAGGGTGACCGGTCAGACCCGTCAAATTACAGGCCGATAGCGATAACATCCTTGTTGTCAAAGGTGATGGAGAGAGTTCTCAACACCAGACTCTTGCGGTATCTTGAGGAGCACCAGCTGATAAGCGACCGCCAGTACGGTTTCCGTTACGGTCGCTCAGCTGGTGATCTCCTTGTGTACCTCACGCACCGCTGGGCTGAAGCCTTGGAAGGCAAGGGCGAGGTTCTTGCTGTCAGCCTCGACATCGCCAAGGCGTTTGACAGAGTCTGGCACAAGGCCCTTCTATCGAAGCTTCCTTCTTATGGAATCCCCGAGGGGCTCTGCAGATGGATCGCTAGCTTTCTGGACAATCGGAGCATTATGGTCGTCGTTGACGGTGCTTGTTCCAGTCTGAAAACCATTAATGCTGGCGTCCCACAAGGTTCGGTGCTCTCCCAAACACTGTTCATTCTGCATATCAATGATATGCTGTCCATAGAGAACATACATTGCTATGCGGATGACAGCACGGGTGATGCGCGATATACCAGCCAACAGAACGTCCCTCGGAGCGTTGTTCAGGAGAGACGGTTGCAACTTGTGTCAGAAGTCGAGGACTCTCTGGGGCGGGTCTCCGAATGGGGTGAGAGGAACCTGGTTCGATTCAACCCCACAAAGACACAAGTATGCGCGTTCACTGCGAAGAAAGACCCATTTGTCCTAGTGCCACAGTTCCAAGGAGTTACACTCCGAGTCACCGAGAGTATTGGGATCCTCGGTGTCGAAATCTCCAGCAAAGTCCAGTTTGGGAGTCATTTGGAAAGTAAAGCCAAATTGGCGAGCAAAAAGGTGGGTGTCCTCAACAGAACGAAGCGTTACTTCTCGCCGGCACAGCGACTTGTGCTCTATAAAGCGCAGGTTCGACCGCACGTGGAGTACTGCTCTCATCTCTGGGCGGGTGCCCCCAAATACTTGCTCGATCCATTTGACTCCCTCCAAAGGCGAGCCGTTCGGATCGTTGATGACCCCAATCTCACGGACAGACTGGAGTCTTTACAGCAGAGGCGTGACTTTGGTGCACTTTGCGTACTCTACCGTCTGTTCAACGGGGAGTGCTCTGAGGAACTGTTTGACATGGTGCCACCGTCACCTTTCTACCACCGCACCACTCGACATCGTAGTAGGGTTCATCCATTCCACCTGGAAACAATACGGTCCTGTACGGATCGATTCCGGCGTTCTTTTCTTCCACGTACGTGTAGACTCTGGAATGAACTACCTGCTGCGGTGTTTCCCGAGCGCTACGACATGTCTTTCTTCAAACGAGGTTTAAAGAGAGTTTTCACTTCACGGTAGGCAGCGGCTTGGGTGTGTCCCTGACATTCCTGTAGTCCATGAGCGGCGGTTACCGCTTACCATCAGGTGGGCCGCTGGCTCGTCTGCCAACCATAGGCAATAAAAAAAAAAAAAAAAAAAAAAGAGTGTTTTTATTTCCTAAAATAACATCACGAAAATTGCTATACTGTGTATAATTAATTCAGTATGAGTATTCAGGTTTTAAGCCTAAACTTCACTTTGGGTATAAGCCATGATTTTACTCCAGTAAAATAGTCTGTGGGTGGTTAAGGTCATAACTCCAAAAACAGTGGCATTTACATAATCTAATATATAAAATTCTCGTGTCACAGTTTTCGTTGCCATACTCCTCCGAAACGGCTTGACCGATTTTGATGAAATTTTGTAGGTCTGAGAATCGGACAACATCTATTTTTCATCCCCCTAAGAGTTTGTTTGTTTGTTCGAATGCGATAATCTCAGGAACTACTGGGCCGCATTGAAAAAATATTTTATTGTTGGATAGCCCATTTATCGAGGAAGGCTATAGGTTATAACATCACGCTACGACCAATAGGAGCGGAGCAGCAATGAAAAATGTTGTAAAAAAACGGAAGAAAAAAGAAAAAAGGGAAAATTTACGCAGACGAAGTTGCGCGGGTCAGCTAGTACCTATATATATTAATATAATAATAATTTATTTCTCATCACAATAAGTAATACAATATAACACACATTTTCACAATTTGTTAAATAGCACAGTAGTAGGTTACTATTATTACACAAGCACTTATTATTGTAAATTATTTTTAATTTTATTAAATTTCTGAAATTGAAATTTACATGTGCCGACATCTGCATTTTTAAGCGCTTAATTTGCCTTTTTATGAAATACTTTTACACTATCGAAAACATGCTAAACATGGACCAATCTTTAATACTGACACTTAATGTACCACATTTGCATATACCTACTGTTTTGTTTCTTTTAGAGTGATCAATTTCCAACCTAGTTTTAAGGAAAGTACGAGTACGTGTATAGCTATTTTGGCTAATTGCAAATGGCAAATGGCTAATTAATTCATTAAACCTCTTTAAATAGACTGTAAAGAATTACCAAAACATCAGATATATAAATTTGATGCCACATAATGTACCACATTTTTTTTTTAATTAATTACATTAAATTGTATAAAAATAAAAACTGCCGTAATTTTTTGCGAAAAATGTCGCCATTTTACAATGATTTTAGTATTAAATAAAACGAATTATTAAATAAAATACGCTTACGTCTTTAATTATTGAAAGTATGCTGTTTTATTTATTATTATTTTATTTAGTCAGACCTAGAAACATAATTATTATCAACCCGGATTTCAATAAATTACCATGCACAAACGTCATTTCATACCATTATATCAAATTTGCGAAATGGCTCTTAAATATTTTTTAAAGGTTATATTACAAAGTTATATAATGTAATGCTTTACATTACACGAGCCACGAGCGGGAGGTTTTTAGTATATTACAAATCATCCTGTACCTACATGTACAGTGGCAAATTTTGACATTAAGTGCGGTTAACGGCTCTGTAAAACTATTTAATTAACTAAAACCATAAAACCACCGCATATTACATAACCATCAGTGCAGTGAACACAGTGTGACATAATGGGAATTCATGGGATCAACTTTTCTTAGCCCAACAAAAAAATTAAAAACCTGATGAACTTAGTATTGTGCTTCTGACGGCATGATATCATAGGGGATCTTGTTTGCATCTTTTTTTTGAGCAGGTGAGTTTTTTTTTTACTTAATACTTTTTAGCGGTCGATGTGAATTGTAATATGGTTGTAACCGACAACTAACTTTTGTCATATATATTGCCAAGTATTAAGAATTGAAAAAAGAATTGTTGCTAATTGACTAATAGTATATACATAGTAGTAGTAGATAGTGTTACAGTCATATTTACTATTACTATGAGTCCTTTAATTTGATACCCATATTGCGATATTCGAAAAAACTTTTTTTCATACCTTTTTGACATCTCACAGCCGCCATGTTTATTTTATTCAAACGTCACATATCTAAGAACACTTCAGCGATCAAGACAAATCTAACGACATCGAAATTGTTTAAATCCGTCTTGTGGTTAGAAAGATAAGAGGAAATAAAGAATATTGCATTACATACAAGATACGCGCGAAAAACATAACCCTTGCAGTCGGGTAAAAACCAATGAACACATTAACATTATTGATGTACATCTTGAAACGCTTTTCATACAAAGTAACCCGAAGTAATCTGAGATTCTAGTCCGATTCACTCGGAGTTTTATGTGACAAGTTTGAAAACTAACGACACTATATTGTAAAAATGATACCAATTTGTCACGAACTCCTACAAACATATTGCATACTTTCTAGTATGTAACCGCTATAAGATTATTATAAAAGTTTCGCTTTTCTAAAAGCTCAATAAAATCTAAAAAACTAATGGTATCCAGTCATTATTGTTTACTGTATTATAATCTCGAAACTATGCATATTACAATCACTCATAAAGCCTACTAGTTACTATACAATTACTGTCATAAAATCACATAAAACGGAACTGAGGCAATAGCGGTGCATCCCGAACAAACAAGTTTTAACAATTTATGAGTCTAAATAAAAAAACTGACTTGACTAATAACATCTTTATGTTACGCTACGTCAGAAGATTTTATTGCTATAAATAGCCTGTTGGTCTAGTGGCTAGTGACCCGGACTGCTTAGCCAGAGGTCGTGGGTTCGATCCCCACCCCGGATAAAACTTTGTGTGATGAGCACGATGATTTCTGGGACGATGTCTGGGCGTTTTATCTATACTAATATTATAAAACTGAATAGTTTGTTTCTTTGAATTGAAAAAATCTTTTTCTCTACGTCAATAGGATCGGAGCAGCATTGAAAAATGTTGCAAAAACGGGCAAAATTTAAGCATATGAAGTTGCGCGGGTAAGCTAGTCTATAATATGCATGTATTTGAAAAATCTAAGTATGTTTATCAGTTGTCTGGTTCTTATAGTACAGGCCCTGTTTTGAAATCAAATGGCGTTGTGTAAGTTGTCCTAAGGTATTTTGTATGTACAAAATTATCTGTTTTTTTAACTAACACTCACTGCATTTCATTAAAATGACTTGTATATTACTTTATTTTCATTTGTACTTAATTGAATGTCTAAGTTTCCTCATATTAGATACAGCTTATCTGAAATAAATGAGATATGTGAAATGTATAGTCACTTACTGTATTAATATCGCAACAAAAGCATCCACACTTAATGCATCATTGTTTACTGCATAGTCTCAGCCAACGCCAGGAATAGATTCATCCCGTGGGCGTCATTCAAGACTAGGATTGTATGAGGTCACAGAACATCTGTCTAGGAACCTATTCTAATAAATAACAAAGCTTGTCTACTATGAAACAAATCTAATTTTATAGACGCCAGTGTTCCAAGTTAGTATCGGCAGTTTTATAAAGGAAATCTATACTAATACTATAACGCTGAAGAGTTTGTTTGTTTATTTGAACGCGATAATCTCAGGAACTACGGATCCGAATTGAAAAATCTTTTACTGTTGGATAGCTCATTTATCAAGGAAGGCTATAGGCTATATAACACGCTACGACTAATAGAAGCGGAGCAGCAATGAAAACAGTTTCAAAAACGGGGAAAATTAACGCATACGAAGTTGCGCTAGTATATAATACAAGCAAGAGCGGCGGTAGCCTAATGGCTAAAGCATTAGTCTCGCAATCGTGAGGTCGCGGGTTCGAATCCTACCCATTATACTATTGACGTAAACCCACTCCTAACAAAAGCCTTTGAACTTAGCTGGAGGAGTTAACAAGATTGCTAGTAATGTGGGACTCAATTCCACATTTCTAGTTATCTTTTTTTGCTAAAAAAAGTACATTAATACCCTGGCACAAAGTCGTCCTTTTTTTCAGGGTACAATATTGATCATTTTTTATCAAGCTAGGTGACTGTTTCTATTACCATTATGATTCCAAGTATGAATATTGCTCGCCTAAGGGTAAGTAGCCAGTACTTTATGAACGCTGGCAATATCTGCGCTTTGCTAATCCTGTTTTTTAGAGCAAATTACTATAACGTGGGATCGATATTCATCGGATTCTGTAGCTAAAAAATATTTTACTATGGTTTTCTGTAGCCTGAAGGTATTCTATCTCTATTTAAAGAAAATTGTTGTGCTTTATGCATAAAGCTGACTAATATTCTAATGCTCAACTCAGATTCACACAAATGTAACAAACCACATATTGGTTTGTAAGATATTTTGCAATTGAATGTGTAAAGACATATTACCACATTCGCCATTGTCAGGCATTGACAGTTTTTTGATTCACATCAAATTACGTTAACCTTCAAAATTAGCGTAATCTTCCATATATTCTAGTTCACGGATAGTCATTTATTTATATTTATGCAAGACTGAAATAAAAAAAACAAATGCAGGGAAGTTTGGAAATGTAACCTTTATATAATATGGCTGGCTCCACACGTCGGTTCCAACGCGTGGATCAAGAATAACGCTCGTACCAACCTTAGTGCCAATGCTCACACGTTGAACCAGTGACGTTGGGACCAACGTTGGGGCCAACGTGTGGAGCGAACGCATTTAGCGCACGTGCACATTGACACCGCTCACGGACATTGTATCTCGGTAAGCCTGCAGAGCAATAATTCGAAGAATGGTCTCAAATTCTTGACCGTGAACGTGTGCATTGGTCGAGCAAAGTACGTAGGTATGAAGTTTACTCTCTGTACTCTTGGTATTTTGTGTCAATAATGAGTAGGAAATAGGTAACTGTTTTAAGCTGTTATGACGTAGCGTAGGCTAAACATGTAACCGGCTTAACATCTAACGAGTTAGATGTTACATAATGAGTAATATTTATGTTAAATTTATGCATGAGCAAATATCGAGTCGTTTTAATTACCAAGAAAGCCGGTTAACGAACAAACAATCATAATAACTTTTTATTTGTGTCGCCGCTCGTTTTTCAAGCGGTATTTCCTTTGAGAATTACAAATGCAATTCCGTTTATATTAGGTTTTGTGATGAAAACTCAGAAAAGTGTAAAATACTCTTAAAAGTGACAAGTATGTTATTTGAAGCTTAACAGGAATTAGTTTTAAAATTGCTTTGAGTTAATCTTTGTATTACTTTCAATTATTTTGTGTGACTTATTATATTTAAATGAGTTCTTTAAAATAATAACATTTAAATATAAGTATGTATTGTTCATAACATTGTGGTACAGTACTAGGATACTCTATGTATGAAAATTAAAATAAAAATTATCAAAATTGAAGAAATAACATCTACATTTTACTTAGTAGAAATGGTTAAACCTATAAAGCAGTTATGGGCGTTATAGTTTTATAATAATAATAATAATATAATATCTTGGGACAACTCACACAACGCTATCAGATCCCAAACTAAGCAGAGCTTGTACTATGGAAACCAGACAACTGATAAACATAGGTTCTTATATATTTCTAAATACTTACATATTATAGATAAATTAGTCTAATTGAAGGCCACTAAGGTCAAATCATAGACAGACAAATGCACGTAGGCACTTCCTTGACTTGCCTTGGTTTATTGTCTAACTATATCGCTTTCGGCCAAAGTGAATAACTAGATAGGTAATCGAAATCAATTGTTTTCTTCGCATCTGTCTAAATTGTGTACCCTGCAGGCTAAAAACAGATACGGTATTTTAAAACACGCATTTAGCCTGGATCGAAGTATTTTGTCGTAGTATAAATTGAAATATGTGTTAAATTTTAATTACCGTCCCTCCAACAAACAAAGTACTGGCAATGCTACATGGAAATGTGTCTATTCATCTGAAATCTAATCTAGAAGATGTTTAATTTCATTGATTTTTTTAAAGCCCAAACAATCGCAAAGAATTTTTCGATGAATGGTTTACTATGTCGTAGAGATTTTGTGAAGAAGAAGAATGTGCTTGGTATCAAAGGGATGTGCTAATTATGCCTTTTCATTTGATACCAAACACAGCATATTAGAAAAAAATAAGTAAAAATACCCCATTTACATGCTAACTATACGCTAATCATAATTGAAGAAAATGGTCTATATCACCCGCACTATAATAACGGATCGATTGACGCCTCATTTATTGCAATCAAATGAGTAGTTTACGCGCTACGTTGGAATATACGCAAATACAAACATATAATAATATAGACTGCTAAACACAACTCTTCCTGTTTGGCTTCGCCGTAATCGGGTAAAAATGGAATATGTCCTACAAAATGTTAACCGTTAAAACATTTCTATAACAACAGAAGAAGCGTGACGCAGCTTAGTAGCATTATTTATCGACATATTCGTTAGCATGCTATAAATTATAACAAAAATATTAAATACTAAACGATTTTTGACTCATAAACATATGAAACTCATTTGGAACATTTGAATAGACGAGTTTTGTATCGGTACATCGAGCGGTCGATTCTGTTTACTTCGTTTTTGTAATTATAGATGTTTAATGACTAGATTCCGATGATAAATATGATTATTATACCCTACTGCTGCAGTTGAACAGTTTTATCTTTAGGAACTTTTTGTACGTTTTATGTTGTGTTTTTCTTTCTAGTGTAGTAAATAGTCGTGTTTAATTTAAAATAAAAAAAACCGGGTAAGAGCATGTCGGACCATGCTCAGTGTAAGGCTCCGTAGCCTTGAACAATTGCATCAGTAGAAGAGCGTATGTTCATGGCAGTTACGCCCTTTTGTTGAGAAACGCAGTTTTTTTTGGCAAAAACGGTATATCTGATCTTATCCAAAATAATTAACAACAACAACTAACATCAAGACTACAAACCATGACATATGAGGACACTGAGAACCTGCTTGTCTCTTTGTCATAGATATTATATATTTTTCTTTTTTCATACACGTAGCAAAAAGAAAACATAATCAAACACAAATTCACTTTTACACTCTCCTTCACACACATTTACACACACACATCACACACACCCTTGCACACATCCAAACGTACACACTTAATATCTATATATAACTATAATTTAAAAATATTAATAAACAAATTAAACATCAAGCAAACCTTAAGTACACACACACTAGTATTACTATCACATATTTAGTCCATGTGATGGGAGCCTGGTGATCTGTAACACAGGTTTTACCTACAGCAGACACCAGTCTCTCACAAAGGAACGAAGATTGTAAATTTATTACTTTAATTTAATGTACTTACCTACCTTTGTGAAAGAAAAAAATAAACGTTATTATTATTATTATTATTAAATAAAAGCATCCAATTAGTTAGTTTAAAGTAATTTTTAAACGCTATATTTGTGATTTTTCTATATTTTTTGGTTACACGGTTCAAAAGTTGGTTAATTGTCAGTTGTTTTATATATACTATGTGTAGGTAGATAAACAAAGTAATAATAGACAAGTCGTTAGTATTGGTATTTTATTACAACATTACATTGCACAAATGCATTATTATTACAATAATTGCATTTTTGAAACACAGAAGTCCCAGGACTAAAACCCGAGACTTTTTTATGCCAAACCGTATGCCGATTATTGTGTAAATAAAGTGATTGGCAAGAAATGCCTATAAAAATGACTATATTATTCGACCAGGGATATCATCATTTGTTAAATGCGCATGTGTTGAAGTGATAACAAAGGCCGTAATAGTTCTTAAAAACTACCGGCTAGATGGCGCCAGCGAGGGCCCAACTCACGTGCAGGAAGAATAGAAAAAAAAGTAACATAGGCCCAATAAATGGTTCGATTCCGGCCCGGGTTCGGAATACAGAAGTCTCGGGTTCGGTTCCTGGGTCTGGACTTAATTTCTTTTTATTTAAAAAAAATCAGTAGTTGTGTTAGCAAAAATTGTGATAGCAACATTGCATTAGCAATATAATGTTTTATTATAACATTGCTAATGCAATGTTATAATATTTTATAGGCATTTCTTGCTCATAAATCGTCCTAAATGGAAAATGAATGGTAGATATAAAAAGATGGCCTATAATTTTCACATGTTAAGTGTTTGTGGCTTCTAAATAAGGATGTGATACATTTTGCCAACGGCTAAAATAGTTACAACCGTTACATAATTGCGTTAATCAAGTTATTATTTATTTAAACTTATCTGTGAAGAAAATTAAAAACAAATGAGAATCGCGGAGAGCAAAATAACAGTAATTAGATCTAATAGCTAGTCCAGATGTAGCCTCAGGGATTTTTGTTCAATTGCAGCCCTACCGGAGATAGCACGTCCATCAAATTATATGATAATCGGCCCGAGTTAATTCCATTACCAGCGATCTCAATGCGGCTACCTTACGTATTACTTACAGTGCTGCTAACCACAGCTACAAAACACTGACACTACAGAAGCTTCGTATATAGGTACATGCTTGAGCAACGCATAGATAGAAAGCGCTCACGGACACAGAACATCTTTGACACAAAGTGCGATAAGAATGATGTCTATTTGTGTATTTTGTCCGTGTACCGTGGTGATTAAGCATCGAACTCGCAATCGAGGACTCGACTCGACCCATTATATTGACACACAAGCAGTTTAGTTAATCTAGTTTAAAAAAATGCTAGTAATGTACGAACCACACTGCTAGTTACCTCAACAACGCAGATATAGACAGCGTTCACGGCCATGTAATCTAGAAACGTCTTTGAAGCCATTGCGATTTAAACTTAGTACATTTTAACTCGATGTTTAACACGAAGTACAATAAGGATGAAATATTTATTTGTATATCGAGCAACTTATGAATCTAACTTCTATAGTCTCGGTATTTTATGCCACAGCTTACATATTTTCTAGTGATAACAGTTATCAAAATACAGTAGTCAGTGATTTTACTTTTTTTCTTTTATTTAAACAGTAGTAATTTAAAATTGTGAAGCTGATGAAGGAATTTGAGCTATTGAAGAGCCGAATGGTATTCTTAGCTACCATTACTTCAGATTATGACAAATGAGAAAGTTCAATTTGTTAAGATGAACATTCTTTGTGATCTCTCAGTTTAAAGTACCTAATAGAATTTTGTAAATGATATTTCTATGATCGTGAGAATAATATCTTGAGCGCGTTTATATTTAGACAACGTTTCAATCATCAACATCACTAATCAACGTCTACAATCATATAGATTCAATATGATTGAAAACATCATATTTAATATCTAACCCTAGGTCAACAGGCCACTCAACATTAAGTTGAGTGGCCTGTTGGCCTAGTGGTTAGTGACCTTGACTACTAAGCTAGAGGTTGTGGGTTTGATGGTTTATTCTGTGTCTGGACGTTATTTATCTGTGACTAGCTGACCCGCGCAACTTGGTTTGCGTAAATTTTCCCTGTTTTTACAATATTTTTCATTGCTGCTCCGCTCCTATTGGTCGTAGCGTGATGTTATATAGTCTATAGCCTTCCTTGATAAATGGGCTATCTAATAGTTAAATATTTTTTACTGTCGTTGTCAATTTGGACCAGTAGTTCCTGAGATTACCGCGTATAGATATGTATGTATTTAGAAATATATAAGTATGTTTATCAGTTGTCTGGTGGCCATAGTACAAGCTCTGATTTGTTTGGAATCAAATGGCGTTGTTTGAGTTGCCTTAAGATATTATTATTATTATAATGTCAATTATAGAAGTAGAATACATATACATATAGGCTAATACACTCAATTTTGGTCAATTCAAGTAATGTGTGATATAACATACATACAAGGCCTGGCTGGCTACTTTCCTATAATAAGTAGTGACACTTTTCATATACTTACTTCCAATATTATAATAAATATATTATATTATTAATAGGGGGCCTCCCCATTCGATTTATTAATTAAACTTTATATTTCACTAGAAGTGTCAGTGTGCGCGCTTCTTGCACTCTCTACTCTCACTCTTGCATATTGAAGAGAGATTATTAGACGCAGGACCGAAAATTTAACATGTTCTTTGGGATACAATGAATGAGGCGACATTTTTAGGGTTCCGTAGCCAAAATGGTAAAACGGAACCTTTATAATTTCGCCATATCCGTCCGTCCGTCTTTCTGTTCCGAGTTTAGCTTAGAGACCCTTAGTATTAGAAAGCTGAAATTTGGCATGGATATAAAGGCACATTTTTGTTACGCCGCCGACAAAGTAGTAAAATTCAAAATTCTTTGTTAAGATGCAAAACAACTCTAGTGATATGTCGGCTTTCTGCATGTACATGTAATGCCAAGTTCGCAAACAATAGGTTAAGCCGGAGAAAAAACCTGGCAATAAAAAATTTGCAGCCTCTCTTTTCAAATTGTCAATTTTATAATGTTTGTTAACTTGATCTGGGGGTAACGTGCTGCGACTAATATACTACACACTATGTTAAAGATGGAAATTATATTGTCAAAAAGTTAAAACAGGAGTAGAATAATATATTAAAAAATATATATTTTCGGGTCTATCTTCCCTATACATTAAATGTGGATGTGATTTCTTTTCTAACTTACCTCATCGTGTGGGGTGTCGATAGATAGGTATTTTAAAAATATTTAGGGGTAGCCAATATCACTTTTCGGTTTAGGGATTCGTTTGTGATATATTAAGACTTAAAGTGCAAATTTTATTAGAGTCAAGTGTCCTCCCCCCTCCATCTAAGTGATTGTTTTTGGAGATGTGAAAAAACTAGCTGTCCCGCGCAACTTCATTTGCGTAACTTTTTCCCGTTTTTGCAACATTTCTCGTTGTTGCTCCGCTCCTATTGTCGTAGCGTGATGTTATATAGCCTATTGCCTTCCATCTATCCAACAGTAATTCATTTTAATCAATAAGATTTTTTCAATTTAAATCAGGAGTTCCTGAAGTTACCGCGTTCAAACAAACAAACAAACTCTTCAGCTTTATAATATTAGTATAGATTAAAAGGAAAACTACCACAGCTAAGGTTAGGAAATACTTATATAACGTTGAAACAAAAACAACATAAAAACCATTTATACCGCATTATTGAGCGGGGTACCTGAGGAACCCAACATTGTGCTTGGCTCGACATGAACTTGCCCAGTTTTTTAAATGGTATTACGTTGACGTTTCGACCGTATTGCAACGGCCATGGTCACGGGTAGACAACAATTGGCTAATTAGAGGCTCTTTAAAACGAGGTTTAAAGAGAGTTTTCACTTCACGGTAGGCAGCGGCTTGGGTGTGTCCCTGACATTCTTGTAGTCCATGAGCGGCGGTTTTTTTTTATAAAAGAGGACACCCGAAGTAGTGTTCAAGCTCTGTATCGTGGTGGACTTTACAAACATACAAGTCACGGACACAAAGTACCAAAGTACCTACACCCAGACTCGTAACAACAATTTATGGATTACGCTAAGTGGTGCCCCGTGTGGGTATCGAACCTACGACCTCTTGCTTAGCAGTCGGACACACTCCTACCTCGCCACAGAGGCAGTCAAAACTGTGTACCTACCTACCTTATTTCATGGGGGGTTTCCCCATATCCTTCTCCCCACTCCCTTTGGGTACGCCCATGAATCACGGATCTCTCAAATCTGAAACATTCCAATTCTAACCAATAATCTACATGTTACAAGTCATGTCTTGACCAAGTCAGTGTAGGCGTCAGTTATTTACGCTTGACACCAAGCTTATAACGCTTAAGAACAAATAGCTTCGGCACCAGTAACAACCTCGTTTATCATAAATATGACAAGTTATAAGAGGACAATGTTGTTCTGAGCAATAACCGCCTATTTCTCGATTTTGCAGTTAAAGTAATCCTCCTTGTAATTTTATTTTTAGATCAAAGGTTTGTTAAGTAAACCTCACTAAGTGGGCGTGATTATTTTTGTCAAAGTCAAATATTTTGATTTTTAAAGCCAAATCAATCATTGTTTGAAAACGTCAATAAATAAAAAATAAAAAATTGCCTTGTTTAAAAATAAAAGAACATAATTACGAGCCATTTCGCATATTTGACATAGTTCTTTGGAATGAAGTTTGCGCATCGCAATTTATTGAAATTCGGATTGATAATGATAATGTTTTTAATGTCTGATTAAATGAAATAATAATAAAGAAAATAGCATTACTTCATGAGTTAAAGGTCAAAGCGTATTTACTTATTTTATTTTATTTGTAAATACGGATTAGTAAAAAAAAAAAAAACATTTTAAAATGGCGACATTCCTGGCATAAATTGACGGCAGTTTTTATTTTTTTACAATTTAATGTAATGAAGTTTTAAAAATATAGTACATAGTGTATCAACAAATTTATACATCGGATATTTTGGTAATTTTTTACAGTCTGTTTATAGAGGTTTAATAAAAGAATTATCCATTTGAAAATGGCAATACTTTCTTTAAAGCGGGGTGAGAGAAATTTATCACTACAAAAGAAACAAAGCAGTATTTGTGAATGTAGTACATTAACTGACAATATCAAAAACTGGTCTATTTATAGCATGTATTCGATAGTGTAAAAGTATTTCATAAGAGGATAAATTAAACGCTTGAAAATGCAAGTTACTGACATGTAATTGCGAAATGCCCCTTAGATTAGGCGGCAGTTCGAAGTAAAATGCTCATGAGGAGAAGCTGTCAAGAAACTCATGGGATCTACGACATGGTCGTTGCCACAAGCTCACCACCGCTTATGATAATAATATCATAAGTAAGTACATATTGCACACAGCAATCGTTAATATTTGACACATTAATTTAGTTAGTAATGATTACCCAGTTCCGTGGAAAGCTTAAAACTTTTTAAGGTTTTTTATATGATTTCTTTTTAAAATATTTTGAAGTTGGTGCCTTGAAATAGCAGTTTTTAGTGTTTCATTTGGCACCAAATATTTTAAAAGAGTTTATGTAATATTCAAATTTTATCTTACACTAGCTGACCTGCGCAACATTGTATGCGTAAATTTTCCTCGTTTATGCAACATTTTTTATTGCTGCTCTGCTTCTTGATCGTAGCGTGATGTTGTATAGCCTGTAGCTTTCCTCGATAAATGGGCTATCCAACAGTAAAATAATTTATCAATTCGAAACATTAGTTTCTGAGATTATAGCGTTCAAACAAACAAACAAACTCTTTAGCTTTATAATAATAGATTTCACGTAAGCAAATCTAAATAATTTTATAGATTATTCAAAGGTACACTACCACCTATTTTAGTTAACTGTATTAATAAATGCACAACATTTTGCATTTCCAATATATTTTATGCTAGAATAATTCATGAGACAGAAACGAATAGAGCTGTTGTTGAAACCTTATCTAGTAAAGTGGATAACTGACGGTGACTTGAATAAACTCAACAGTATTTGAGATTGATTGAGTAATATTCGTTGTTCAGTAATATTTGTTCGTTTAAATCAGTTAGGTATAAATGCATCTGTTAGGAACTAATGAAAATACATGTACTAGTATAATGGTACGAAATCTTTTCTGTAGCGCCACTAGGAGTGTACCGTGGAGGTCAACAATGTCAACTCCATTGAACAGACAAACTATATAAAAACTTTTTTACAAAAAAATAAAAACCGACTTATAAAATAAATTTATGGTAACATTTTATATTTATACATTTTGAAAAAGAAATGATGAGTTTGGATTACGCTATTGTAACATAAATCAACTACAAACCAATACACTAAAAAGTGAGAAATTAAAGTTATCAAGTTTCCTTACATCATGAACAGTACTTAGGTATTTGACTTTTAACTCGTTAACCAGCGTACGTGTAGATATGTGCATTTTTTTTTTTACCTTGCTGGCACATCTTCATTATGTAACAACAACAATACTGTATTTAAAGCTATTATATTCACACTCAAGGGATCAGGTATATTGCATTTTCCGATAACTTTATAAATAATGCATTCAATTGCAGTAAACCAAACAAAAGCTTCGCTTAAAAAAGCACTCTATCACATAGCAAACAGTCATTAATCGAACTTAGACACTAATAACGTACTGGCTGAAGATTAATCGCTCAGCCGTAGTAATAGAATATTCAGTCACACACGCAACCTACAGGTTATTATAAAATTGAAGTACGCTTTGATAAATTAGCCCTATCCGTCACGATTGGTCACGGAAGTCGGGCAGGCCGGGTCCAATGTTGAGACCCTTGTATACTTGTTGCTTTTACGCTGCAACCACGGTCAGTTGTCCTTTTTTGTACACCTGCTGAGTCCTAAATTACACTACGAGATAATTTTCTTCGGGTATTTGTTATAATACGAGATGAACTGGAATCTGGATGACTCAAGGTATAAGTTACATATAGCTTTATCTTAACATTATGTGAGATTTACACAAACTTTTTCAATGAAAAGAGACCAGTCGTGGTCAATTTTTAACAACGGTATGTTTTAACCCACTGCGTAAAATAATAGTTTTATAATTTTAACTTGTGTAGATATTTGTGTGTCCGTCCATTAAATGGATGTTTCCAAATAAATGGATGGTTGTACTTGTTTCACCGAGTGCTTCGCAGTTTTGTTTGATGAAAATCCATGCAATCCTTTGAAGATAATAATCAATTTTTTGTCCTACGTATCAGTGGTTTTAATAATGACACTTGTCGTAACTTTTAAAAACGGCGGTAGCCTAATGGCTAATGCATCGGTCTCGCAATCGTGAATTCGTGCCTTCAAATCCTACCCTTTATACTACCGACGTTAACCCACTTCTAACACAAGCCATTGAGCTTAGCTGAAGGGGCTAACATGATTGATAATAATGTGGTACCACAATCCCGCATTGCTAGTTATCTTAAAAAAAAACTCTTTTTATGTTTTATTAGATGCAAATTATTTTATAAATCATTTCACACAGCGGCAAATAATTATGTAACAACATTTAATCACTGGAAGTCAACTTCCAATACATTTACTTAGTATGGCAACAGACTATGAATGCTGAAAATAGAGCAATTTATTTGAATTGCACGTGCTCACGCATTGTGTTGATTGGTATGGATTTAGAATTGCTGAAATAACGTCCACCGTTTCGCCCGCTTATTATTTCAAAGAATGTCAAATGAATGTTCAACAACACCCACATAAAACTACAAATAGCCATAATATCCACCAGATTTTTGTTGTCGCTAAAATCCGTAGCTTTTTGTACTTGTATATCTTCAGGTCCACATAATTAAGATCAGCATCATGTCATTTCCAAATGATCCATATAAACATAATTGCAATGCAAACTAGTGCATAATAGATATATACTAGATGACCCTCGCAACTTCGTCTGCTTAAAATTTGCCCGTTTCTGCAAATTAAAGTTTTTAATTAACAAATAAAAATAGGGGTTGATCGTAGAGGGTTGAATAAAAAATAAAATGTATCTAAAAACAAAAATAAAAAAATAGGGATGTACTACCTTTAACATTTAGGGGGATGAAAAATAGATGTTGTTCGTTTGTCAGACCTACCAAATTTCATAAGAATCGGCCATTTCGGAGGAGTTTAACTACAAACACCGCGACGGTAGAATTTTATATTTTTATTTTAAATAATATTTAAACCTTTGCACAAAGAATTAGCATTGTTATCCAACCTACTGCTGCCAGGCTTTTGGGAACTTTTTTAGCTTCCATTTTATCTCTTTTTGTAATTATAGAATTATTTAAGAGTAATAGCATATGATATAATAAATGTATGACTCGTAAGTATATTTAAACCTACATTGTCAATATGAAATCGTTGCCACATTTCTTTGACACGTGACAAAAGACTGCATTAAGCAGGGAAGCTTCTCTTGTTCTATAAATGTACATAGACTTAAAGTTCTTCATTCGATGCAGTTATATGATGTGTATTTGACAATTTACCCAAAATCAAAACAAAAAAAATACCTGCTTTTACAAAGGAATCTTTAAAAATAGTACTATGTACTAGACCCTTAATAGTTAAACGTATAGTTGAAGGGTTGTAATGACTCATTATGTTCCAACATTTTGTATCCGGATGTACGCTTAAATATTGCCATTGTATTAACGTGAGACCTGAACGATACAAACCGTTTCTAATTACGTTTTTAGCAAGGTGTACTGTTTAGAATTCACTCACTCGAACTGTATAAACAAAAAAATGGGTCACGCATGAAAGCCTTCAAAGGGGTAACGCTGTTTATACAACGTAGTTATGTCACAATTATTCAATGTCATTGTCAGATAGTAAATTGGTTCGGAAAATATTATATGTCAGTTTTATTTTTATTTTTTAATAGACGACTCCCGCAATATGGTACAAGCCCTATGTCTTCCTTCCTGCGGGGGACTTTACAAAAATACAAGTCACAGACACAAGTACACCCAGACTCGGAACAACACTTTGTGGATCACACAAAGTGGTGTTAAGTGTGGGAAACGAACCCACGAAAAGTTGTTTTTTTTTTTAATGCTAGTAAAAATTTGTGAGAATAGAATATGTATACTAAGAACAGGAGATCAAAACAAGTTCTATTCTACATTTATAGATAGTGAAACTTGTCTAGGTTTCCTGAGTGGAAGAATGAGGTAAGAAGTCGAAGGAAGCGAGGCGCGCGGCCAAAGCCATGAATGTGTATGTGCATATATGAATTCATCGCGTGTCAGATCTCTTTCTTCAGTTTGAGCGTGGTAGAATGTTTGGAGTGGATATTTGTTACTCTTTCATAGAAAAAGTACTGAATGGATTTAAATAAAACTTTACAGCAATATAGCATAAGCATTAGAATAAAGCATAGGTTATTAGTTATGGTTATAGGAGGGCGGGGCCGCACTAAATCTAGTATCGCATAAATACGGACTTAATTGAAAACGACCATAGATTTCGATAACTGATTACCATCAATCAGGTACACCTACACTTGTAACTAAGGTAAATTAGCAATACGTACCAGTTTAAATTATACCATAAAGCAAACACCCACTATAGTTTGTATTACGTGTTTTTAGTTCAGTAGAAAAAAATTGCGAGTTTTTCAATAAATAGTAAATGTAGCAATTTACGTTAAGTTTACGTAAAATAAATTTAAAAAATTCACTAAGAAAATGTAATATTTACCTAAGTCAGAGATTAATGTGCAGATTACAAATCGGAGGTTTTGAGACACTTTTCTGCGGTTTTAAAACGCTTGCGTTAAGTCGCAGTGTATGCTATGCTTAAAATTCCTAATGATCACATTTTATAACTCAAAATACATTAGAATTCTACATGATAATTCTTTTACCTATACCAATTATTAAATCTACGTGCAGTAAACTGCAGTTTACGACATTATCATACTGACGAATGCAAATGAGCCCTAAATGTGTTGAAGTGTTAAAAATGTAACAAATCTAGCCTCATAAAGTCATTAAAAAATAAATTTTATTATGTGCCGACGTCGTTAAGACCACGATTTATATAAAACATCTGAGCCGATGACACGGCTTATTTTAAAAAGTCTGGTACAAATTCATTAGGAGATGTCTCAGAGCACATGTGCTGTAAAAATGATAAAAGACGCTATAAAAACTCAAAGACGAATCGTAGACGAGAATTTGATTCACCGATGACTATCAAGATTTTACGATTCACTTATATCTTGTCTATGATTCTAAATGCAATTTAGATGCTTAAAATTCTACGAAGCTATTATTTTTGCTACATCTAACTATGAACTATTATTATATACCTAATTTTACGATAGTATTAATAGAAATGCCTATCTTTATTTTTTAATTTACTCCATGACAGTGAAGCAACAGGATTCTGTTAGGATTTAGATATTCTGTAAAAGAACTATCGTTAAATTCCACTCAAGAGAACTTTCTTTAATACGTCTTGTCAACAAGTTCAAAACATCAATATTTTATAGCATTTTTTTATAGTCTGTTTCATTCGCAAACATCGCATTAACATTTATATGCTGAAAGCACATATATTTTTCTCGAAGTAAAACTAATACTGAGTCAGTCAGCGCGTAGCAGCAGCAATAAGCACCTAAATATAATGACTTGATTTCAAAAAAATGACATTATCTAGAATATTAATATCTTGGGACAACTAACATAACGTCATCTGATCCCAAACAAAGCAGAGCTTGTACTATAACAACCAGAAAACTGATATACTAATAATACTTTCATACTTAAGAAAGACAACATCAAAACCTTCTAAAACACATTCCCTGATAAATCCCTTTTGTAATTTAGATGAACTAGTTTATTCCATCTATCACCTATGTGATATCACCTTGTTCACTCAGATAATGAGGACACTTCCTCATTTCACCTCGGAATCGTGGACTCTTTGTTTACCTACTTTCTGGGTTGCAAAACGTTTAATATGAGAGTCATTTCAGTATTTCATTTTAATAAGTTTAGTTAAGTTTTTTAATGATTTAATGGATTATAATAATATAATAATAATATTTTGGGACAACTCACACAACGTCATCTGATTCCAAACTAAGCAGAGCTTGTACTATGGTAACCAGACAACTGATAAATATACTTATATATTTCTAAATATATACATATTATGGATAAATTACACCCAGACACAGAATAAACCATCCTGCTCATCACACAAAGTTTTATCCTGGGTGGGAATCGAACCCACGACCTCTTGCGTAGCAGTCGGACACACTCCCACCGCGCCACAGAGGCAGTTTTTATTTATTTTTTATTATCGTGTTTACTGGTGCCTAATGGTGATATAATTCCAAAGTGAACAAAGGTCACCACTTATGTCCAATCAATTGGCTTGGGTTATATCACCCTGGGTGCAATGATTCCAAGGTGAAATGAGGACACTAGTTTAAATGTTTGTTTGAATGTCTATTGTGTACTTTAATAAATGTTATTTCTTCTTCTTCTTCTTCTTCTTCTTCTTCTTCTCTAGTTATGTCCACTTTGTTCACCCGGGTGATATCACCCAGGTGAACAAAGTGTTATGAACCGATGAACTAGATCACAAATGAAACAACAAGCAGAATTTAACATTAACTCTATCCAACACTCGGATAAAAGAGGAAACCTAAAAGTTTCGAGTCAGTAAAGAATATTAAAAAATATGTTTGTGATACAAAAGAGATCTAAATGACCCGAGGTATCACCAAAACTCGTATGACACCGCGCACATGGCGCCGTAATGGTTTCCTGTTTCCTTGAACCTTACACAATGGAGCCTACAGACTGAAATTATAAATATTCTCATGCAAAATGTACTTTTTTTGGCAGAAATAATAACGTCTGCAGTGAAAGATGATATTGTGTGTGGTGATTTAAAAAGAGGAGTAAAGCGTTGATATCGCGAAGGCGCGTGAAGAAGTGTTGCTTTCTGTGAATATTAAAATCCATTTCACGGTATGAATATTTTTAAGATGTATTTACAATGCAAGCACGACTTGTAAAAGTCTTAAAACTGGTTGGATCCTATGCTATTTTATTTTCGTCTAATCATCAGTTTTTTTTTTACATTTTTTTTATAAAAGACAAGACTCACAGTAGGGTACAAGCCCTCTATCGCGGGGAACTTTACAAATATTAAATTCACGGACACTAAGCACAACAATTTGGAAACGAAGCCACGACATTTTGCGCAGCAGCCGTATACACTCCCACCGCTACATAGAATCAGTCAGTTAACAGTTAAATTTACAGTATTATATAGTTATTAGTAAACCGCTATATTGGAGAATAAAAGAAACATTTAAGACAAACGTGATTAAGGTGCACCCAGAACCTTAATTACGTCCCAAAATTATAAATCGCCTCTGACGTACGTTACACTTCTTTCAACTATTTCTAGAAACCAAAAACGCATTTTAAAACTTACACATCACTACATCTAAATTTAAATAAAATATATTCTTGGCTTTTATAGCACCAAACTGCGCCATTAAAAGCGGCACTTTTCCAAAAACTAGTCGAAAAGAAACGGAATTGAGACACTATTCCATTCAAATGAAGGATCGCGGTAACGAATGGTAACATCGTCGTATCGCGTATTTGTTATATGTGGGGGGTCAGTGGAAGCACGTTCCTGACATTCTTTCCGAAATAACACCCTCCCATGTTCCGCCGACATCGATTAATCACTTCACACTTGCGTTCAACTACCAAATGTTTAGGTTCTAGCATTTATTTTACGACCATTTCTTATAAATGCCATTTCTATGAGAAATATGTACGTGCTAACTGTATATATGATTTTGTATGAAAAAGCACAGGCTGCAAATGCTATAGATAAGCAATTCTGTCTTTTTATGTATTATGTTCATGTCCTGAAAATACATTTTCATTTAACTCTCTTATAGGGGGTGGAAAAGGGAAAGAAATTTTCGCTTAACAGCTAGCGTTATTAAATTTTACAGAAAGAGTAACATTTTAGGTGACTGTATATATAATTTCATTGTATTATCTATAAAAATATGGCTTTCATCAGTCTAACAGCCAAATTCTCTAAATGTTCACAAATTTGCCAAAAACTAACAAAAACTATTTTCTACTTAGATACCTGCTTTAAAATTTGGGTTGGGTTTGTCTATTAAGCCGTTTGTAACATAACTCATTCAAGTGGGATTTTCTTTTTAAAATTACGATCGAGTTCGAAATTGTAGTAACTACCCGTCAATGTATCATATCCATTTTTAATACACTTTAACACTACACTCAATCAGGAACCCTAAGCCCTTAAAACGCTCTTGTTTAGAGAATTAGGGACCTAACTCGAGAGGTGTAATACTTTTGTATTACACCTCTCGAGTTAGGTCCCTAATTCTCTAACAAATTTTCAAGGCCACCTTTGATTTAGGGCTCTGATTCAGAGTGTTATAGCCGCCATATATATATCCTTAGTGATATAAAGAATATTCTAGATTACTTTATCCTGCTAAAAGTACCACAATTTACTTCTCACGTTAAAAGGATTTATAAAGATCTTATTAAATACGCCGTGTACTAAAGTCTTTGTTTACCTCTGTGGGAAAGACATGATGCCAAGTACGTACGAATAAGCTGTTCAATGTAAACCATTTTCTAGAGAATTACTTCTAACTAACAATTACTTTGCTCACAAAATTTTATTTGTCTGGACTGGATAGCTTCCAAGTGAAGTGAAATTATGTTGTCGACTTAGCTTTAGCTTTAAATAGTACTAATTAATTGTTATTGAAGTTTTATTTCTATGTACCTAATACGAAATGTTATACTCTTGGTCACGGAAAACTATGGATTTTAAGCACTTATGTATTAAAGAGTTGATTGTATCTGTTGTTGAACTCTTTAATACACGATCATAGATTAAGGAGTATTCTTTAAGTAATAAATTTCGTATTAAATTGAAATAAAACTTTAATAACAATTAATTAGTACTATTTAAAGCGAAAGCTAAGTCGACAACATAATTTCATTTCACTTGGAATTAAAGTACTTTGCATGTGGATGGACTCTTTTGATTTTTGACATGATAATGTCTTATGAAATGATGACCGGGTGCACGCACGAAAAAGTGTCACAGTCACGTTCCGCTGAATATTGTGCTGAATATTAGGTGAATATTGTGGCCGTCGGGTGCATGCGCCTGGCTCCACTAAAGTTGTCACAGGCATGGTTGCTTATTACAATGTCATTAATGTTTTGGCGATTGCAGCGACATGCGATACAATCGAAAAAATAAATAAAAGAAAAGCTGTCACAGACATGGTTGTTAATTCAATAACATCAATGTTTTCTCGTGACGTTATAACGTAAAATTCGACTGTAAAGCGACAGAGAACCATTTTTATTTGTCTTTTCGTTTAGTATTTCGGTGTGTAATAAGTCCCTCATTATTAGCTACTCGTAAATAACGATTAGGTACGTAGCAGGTGAATACCATGAATTTAATTTATGAGCATAACCGTACAATGTAAACAAAACAAAAATTAGACCCACAAAACTTTTTCCTTCATATATTTACAGAACAAAATTTTACCACACTCGGTATCATACGCTCCTAATAAACTCCGAAGCGTGCCAACAGCTAAAATGTTTTTGATGTATCATCTGTGCTTGAATTTACCTGAGATTCACTCTCGTATTTTTAGTACGTGACTTCTAAACCCGTCTCTAATAGAGGATAAGTTCTTTTAATATAATCTCTTTTTTTAATTTTCCTTTTAACCTGCGCCCTGTACAGTCTCAGGCGGCGCGGTCACGTCTAACACAGGTGCTCGGCTTAGCTACGCCAACCAAATTGAGCATTGTTCTGTTTATTTACGTTCGCCTGAAGACGGCGACTGTACCTGCCTGCTCTCGTTTTGCCATCAATTTATTTTTTACGCTTGTTTAAACTAAATTCAGAGTAAAAAGTTTTTTAGTTTTTATGCTAACGAGCTCCTGCGATTTATTTGTGGATTTATGAGGTTTTGTCACAGTTTAAACAAGTAAACTATTCGAACATCGATTATATTGCTCACGCTATTCGTGAGCAAAATTAAATATTTAAAATGTAAATAACATTTCTAAGCAACGAATGGTAGCTACTTTCATTAGATATAACAGTATGGGAGATGTTTTGAGAATCTGCTATCACATTTAACCACTCATCTTTTTAGTAAAATCAGTAAAATCTTTTGCGACTTTTTTGCCATCGTCGCAATTATTGGAAGACTGTTTTCATGTAGATAGGCTGTTAAACCATTTTATCCATTGTTCCATTTTCAAAGTACTCCCACAGATTCTCAATATTCACGACACTCGCGTTTATGTCATTCCGTGCGATTCAGTACCATCTATAGTACGGTTAGGGTATGCCAAATCTATCGGCTGAATTTTAGGACTTCTCTGCTAGGACTATATTCTTATCGAAAGTATAAAAAAATCACACTGAAACAAAAATCAATGTAGTACCTACTCATTAATATATACTGTAGGTACTTTCACAGAGGCACAATGCGATATTTTTTCTCAAGTCCATAATTGCCTCTTTGCGCTGCGTATTGTTACATCTGTTATTGAAGTTTGCATCCAACAAAGAATTCTATGGGACCGTAAACATATCCGTAATTGATATCCGTTTATCCTTTTTGTAACAATAACCCGACATAAATCTCTCAAAACACTTCTTCGCGCGTGAAGTGAAAAAAACTCTTAGAAAGGATTATCAGAACAGATGCAGGTGGAAGAGAGATTATACGTATTCCCGTCATCCGCGCACCTACATAATGTAAACGTTTTAGAGCAAAGCTACGTGACTAAATACCCTCTACTCACTAATATGAACAATGGATTTGCTGGAACGGATTACTTTATGTGACTTGAATGCTCGAACATTTGAATGTTTAAAACGAACACTTTGTTGGTTTTACAAGCTAAAACCAGCCAACTATGAGAAAATGGATTATTACACTTCCGTATACACACAAAGAAAAGGTGCTTTCGAACGTATAATTCAATTATAATTGAACAAAAATCCCAAGATAATTTTAATGGAAAATAGAATATCCGTATCATCGCAAATAATGAAGGCCACGTAGGTACATCAGTCGACTAACACCGCTCTGTCATTATAAAATAAAAACTAAATTCGACGCAAATTATAGTTTACTCAGAAAAAACCTCTCAGCCTTTTTGGGGACACGAAATGACAAAGAATTCGCGTTATAAAGTAGCGTTTTATCGAAAGACTGGTACTAAATGAACACGGCAGACCGATTGCTACCATAAAGATAACAATAATTAGTCGTAATGACCACGTCGTCTGTGGGCCCCGGTAGGTTTTTTAACTACAGTGGGCGGCACGAAGCAAGCCGCGATCGGGAGATAGTGCGTCCATCAAATCATATGATAATCGGGCTCGGTTAATTCCATTACCAATAATAAATGCATGCATTTAATTCGACCTGTCGGATGAGTCGACGGAACGCGGCCCGTGATCGCTCCCATCACTCGGATTATGATATATGAATAATTTATCAGTAAAAAAATGAAGGAACTCCAGCTTATTATTGTTTTGAATTTGAGACGTCAAGCGCGATATGTCGTTGATCGTAGATGATTGTCTGCGTTCAGAATAAATTTATTATGAGTGCAAATGTCGCTGTCGCCTTCATGGTAATATGGCGGACATGTGAATAATATTACTGTTTCAGAGTATAAATCTGCCCTATTATTATGACTTTTTAGGGACATGTGTGAGTTGTCTGATATAAGTTAAATTTTTATTTATATAATTATTTGGAAAACCAACAGCAGTAACAACACTATTATTACAACCTTGTAAGCAACATACAGCCAACTACAGGTCCTCACCGATAGTCAACACATTTACGGGATCACAAAATGATACAAAAAATACATTAATTACAAAAATAAACAAATTAATTACTTCAAAAAAAATCTTATTTACAAGATAACAATCAAAAAAGGATTACAAAAAAATAAAATCAAAACAGTTAGGAACTTAAAAGTGCATATCTATTACCGATTAAAGGCCGGTCTCAATAATCTATTTAACGATGGATTTGGCTACTATAGCTATTTATTTGAGGTAAGCTCAATACAAAATATGTCTAAATTCTACCTCTAGTAACCAAATCCATCGATAGTTAGATTATTGAGACCGACCGTAAGTCAAGCACAGGATAGATAAAATCCTGATTCTTGTTAAAAAACTCAAGGCTAAGCAACCTCCTCACTGGCGCTATGCTTCTATTAAAGATGTCAATGTCGTGCTGTCTAACCGTCGTATCAACCACTAGCTGCTCGTCGCAGAAAACTGTTTTGCCGATAGTTTCTTTTCACTTGTGGGATATTAATTAAATCCAATTAATTGAGGAAATTAATTAGTCTTTCAATATCAAATGTAAAAATATGCCGTGGTTTCGCTAACAGAAGTGGGATCTAACTGGAATTGTAATTCTTTTAAAATTCTAAAAATCATACAAAGCTCATACATACATGGCGTATTTTTTATTTTTGTATTTTCGTTATTTGCTATTCGCAACCAAGTTTTTAGGGTTCCGTAGCCAAAATGGCAAAAACGGAACCCTTATAGTTTTGTCATGTCACAGTCAGTCTGTCTGTCTGTCTGTCCGTCCGTATGTCACAGGCATTTTACTCGAGGAATATTAATGAAATTTGCTGAAAAGGTGTCTTGTAGTAGCCGCTACTTAGTTTGATAGCTAAATAATAAAAATAAATATTTTTAGGAGAAACACTCCGTACATGCAACAGAAGCAGATTTTTTTTTTCAGGAAACATCAACGTGTGGCACATCATTCGACAGATCTTTTAAAAACATTATTAGGTTTTTAATAAACTTTTTTGATTGAGAGTTGAGATATTTTTGAAAATAATAAGCATAATAATAAGAAAATAATAGCTCCGAAAGTTGCATAATTGTGTCCCCCCCTTAACTTTTGAACTGTGTGACCAAAAATATAAAAAAAAAATCACAAAGGTAGCGCTTAATAAGTACTTTAAATTAAAATTATTCCGGAAATGATCGGATATATCTCAACAAATGGGTGTAAGTGCCATGAACATACGCTTTTCTGCTCATGCAATTTTTCAAGGCTGCGGAACCGTACACTGAGCATGGTCTAATATGCTCTTGCCTGGTTTTTATTTAACTACTAGCAATGTAATCGCATATTACCAAGGCCCAAAAGGCTTAATGTAACTACGGTTGGTGAGTCGCCTTTTGGCAATTTGGTTGATAAAATGCCGTGTGTCTGAAAAGATTTCCGTGATGATCTAACTATTTACATACTTATAAGTTAGTACGGAACCCTCAGTGCGCGAGTTCCACTCGCAGTTGGCTGGTTTTTTTAGAGAGCATTATAGAATCAGCTAATGCACTTGCGTTTTAAGAAAAACCGTCAAATTGTGATAAAAGAGCGTAAAACTATAGTAGAATTAATGTTTTCTTTTAAAATCGATTTATAAGACGTGGTAACGTCTTATAAATCGATACACACTCACGAAAAAGAGTCTAAAAAAGTCACGTTATTGATTGGTTGCTAAGCAACAGCGAATAGCGATTGCAGCGACATGACATGTGATACAATAGGTACTAACGTTATTGATTGTTTGCTTAGCAACGCGAATGGCGATATGTCATCAATGTTTTCTTTTGATGTTTACACGTAAAATTATTGTCCGTAAATCGATTTTACAGACATCCTTTTTTAGCAAATCATTGAATTCCGAATGTATAATAATAAAAACTCTATAATAACTCGTCCATATACCGCACTTTATCTAAAATTAGTTCAAGATCTTATTCGGGTACCTAATGCTACTATTACAACAATATTTTTGTAAAATTTATGAGAGAACACTAATATCAAACTTGTTTTTAATATAACAACAAAAGTCGTCTTCCATACATCAGGGAACACATGCCTCTAAACAATCTAGACGCCTACACTCTGTGACAGAGAGAAGGCTGCATTGTTAGCAAGTGTCAAGCTTAAAAGAACATAATTCATGAGAGATTTTGTTTTGGGCATAAATCACAAACTGTCACAATTTTTATATATACGGTTACGTTTTAGGAAACAGTGGCGCAATGTGTTGCTATAAATTGTGAAAATGTTCTAATAAATTTGTTGCGATATCTTTATAAGGGCATGAAGAGGTGTGTGAGAAATAATTGGAATAAGAATTGGCTTTGGTTATGTGAATATATGGTGAAAGAATTCATAGCAATTTTTTTATTAGTCTATGGTTGAAATCTATAGGACGTTTTTAGGCTTAGATCAAGCTTAGTTATTTAAAGTTTATATAAATCATAACAAAGCGTGCTAAGTATTAGATATATTTCGGGACTTAATCACGTGAATTCGATCGAAACGTCGGGTAAATAAAAGGTTTCGTACCTTTAAATAATTCACGCGATTCAGCCCCGAAATATATATAATATGTATAAAAATCGCGAAAGTTTAAAAAGCATTCTAAGCTTACGTTAAAATCAATAATTTCAACAGCATGAAGAAGCAAGCAGTGAGGTTAATTTTAAGTAAGCTAAGCTTAACCAGCCTGCCCGTCTAGTGGTAAGTGACCCTGACTGCTAAACCAGAGGTCGTGGGTTCGATCCCCAGCCAGTAAAAAACTTTTTGTGATCAGCACGATAGTTTATTCTATGTCTAGGTTTTATCTAATATATAAAGTTCTCGTGTCACAGTTTTCGTTGCCATACTCCTCCGAAACGGCTTGACCGATTTTGATGAAATTTTTTGTGCTTATCCGGTATCTATGAGAATCGGCCAACATCTATTTTTCATACACCTAAGAGTTTGTTTGTTTGTTTGAATGCGATAATCTCAGGAACTACTGGGCTGCACTGAAAAATTTATTTTATTGTTGGATAGCCCATTTATCGAGGAAGGCTATAGGTTATAACATCACGCTACGATCAATAGGAGCGGAGCAGCAATGAAAAATGTTATAAAAAAAGGGAAGAAAAAAGGGAAAATTACATTCTATTATTCATGCCCCTAAGTGATAAGGGTTATCCACCCCTAACATTTATAACTATACTATAATATTAGAAGAGAGAGAAGAGTTTGTTTGTTTGTTTGAACGCGATAATCTCAGAAACAACTGAAAAAAATATTTTACTTTTAGATAGCCCATTTATCGAGGAATGCTATAGGCTATAAAACATCGCGCTACAACTAATGGGAGCGGAGCAGCAAGTAAAAATGTTTGCAAAAATAGGGAAAATTTACGCAGACGAAGTTGCGCGGGTCAGCTAGTTTATCTATAATATATACCTGTTTAGAAATATATAAGTATGTTAATCAGTTGTCTGGTTTCCAGCGGACAGGGTCTGCTTAGTTTGGGATTAGAGAGCGTTGTGTGAGTTGTCCCAAGATATTAAGATATTTTAGATTAAAAGATGTTCATTGAGACATGGCCTTAGTTGCTTTTTTGACAAATATTAAGATATCTTCATCTATTTCACTGTTTGATAAAGCTCTACTGAACTAACCAACATTTTATAATTGTTAGTAAATTATCTATACTAATATTATAAAGCTGAAGAGTTTGTTTGTTTTTGCTTGAACGCGGCACTCTCAGGAACTACTGATCCCAATTGAAAAATTCTTTCACTATTAGATAGCCCATTTATCGAGGAAGGCTTAGGAGTGGAGCAGCAATGAAAAATGTTGCAAAAACGGGGAAAATTGACGCAAATGAAGTTGCGCGAGACAGCTAGTGTTATATAAATATTAAATTATGCTAGGAATCATATAATATAGGTAGTAATTATGTTATGTAATACCTAGCACAAATGTAGATCCTATGATTAAAAGCAGCTTCAGTTAAATGTTGGTCAAATAATGAGATATCTAACTCTTTAATCAAGATTCCACAAAACTGCAGCGTTACAAAATAACATTGTATATCAACTAATTGACATGTTTTATTGCTTTTAAATTCTATAGGAAAACAATAATATTAGTCTGAATAGTAGCTTACGTCTTGTTATTATGTATTCTTTGATTATATAATGTCTAGATGTATATTTATTCATTGCATTCCTTCAGTAAGCCTATAATGAAGCTACTATTTTTGACGTTTGACACTCGTTAAAAATGGCACGCTAAAATAACTATGGCTAGAACATCTGGGTCCTTAATCACTATGGTTTTTTTTCGATTTCGCATACTTTTTGTCCATTTGACCATACTTTTTGACAGATCTTTGCTTCAATTTTAGATGCCGGGTTAGGAATCTAGACATTATATAATTAAAGTATGTATCCTATGCATACTAATGCTATCAGTCCCCGCGTGTATCTAATTTTGTATATCCTCGTTTTGAGAGTAACTAATTACTCTTTGTTTAAGTAGGCCCAATTACCTCCTTCACATAATGCTGTTAGCTTTATACAATGGTAAATGTTATAAAAACAGCTAATGTCATCATTATCATTCCTTAATTGAAGAGCCATGTGGGTGACATGACTTATTTTGCTATTCAGTAAATTAATACATTGTCACCACTCTGCTATCATTATTAACCCGTATAAGTCATTGGTATGTTGATAATCGTCATACTGTCATGGTTTGTTTACCTAGTTGTATATATCACATGTTTTGTTTACTTAGATATTTGTTCGGTATGTGTATTCCATTATGTAGAAAACTAGAACGCGTAACGAAACGTGTATAGTTATACAAGGTTATTTTTGGTATAGTGCAAAGCTTAGACAGATTTTTACTTCAAGAAGTCATATAAAAAAAAGAAAATGAAAATATTGAAAACTTACAAAGTTATAAACCATTATAGTTGTCGTGTTTTCATCACGCTATTGTGCTCATTGGGTCCCGTAGTACGTAATCCATGGCTATTATTGATAAATAAATGATGATTGTATTTCACATCATATTGCGAACATGATTTGGACTGTTAGATGAAATGAAACTACCTTATTTTAATGTGTACCTGATTTTGAACAAACTACTTTCAGGTTTGCACTACGCCAAGAATAACGTTGTTTAAGTCGTGTATAGTTTGGAACACGGTCGTTCACATTTTAGTACCTATTGCAAAAATGTATATGTACCTACAGCTTTCGCCCGCGGCTACGCCCGCGTGGATGTCGGTTATCGCGATAAAAATATGTCCTTCCCCGAAACTCAAGCTATCCTCATACCAAATTTCATTTAAATCGGTTTAGCTGTTTGAGCGTGAAAGCGTAACAGACAGACAGACAGACAGACAAACAGACAGAGTTACTTTCACATTTATAATATTAGTATGGATAGCTGACTCGTGCCCACTTTGTTGGGCCTATATAATAACACTCACAAATAACTTGGCTTTCTATTGGTAAAAGAATTTTGAAAATAGGTTATATTGATCCAGAGATTACCCCCTACAACCTCACAAACTCATCATATTAGTATATATAGTAAATAATATCAGCTTAGAAGTATAGATTTTTATGCCCGATGCAAAGGAGCTGTTATAAGTTTATCGTATCTATTTGTCTGTCCGATAGATGGATATTATTGTTTTTTTTTTAATTAGAAAGCTTGTTTAATCGGGCCTATCTTTAGCTTTATTTAATGGAAATCAGTCAAGTCATTTAAAAAAAAAGAGTAAGGTATCTTATGAATATGCGGTTGGAACTTAGTTCCTTTTGCTATACCTTTTTTGAGTTTGTATTAAAAAAATAAAAATGTGGAAAAACATAACATTTAAAAAATTGTAAAACACATTTACACATATATTACATACTGCCAGTTTGTATAGCCAAAATAAATATTACAACCTTTTACAAAAATACAAACAATCTATTTAACACAACCTCTCAGCTCAGCTTCACATAATCATAAATAATAGATTTTTGATCGATGTCAAAATGTAATATATTTTTCCGTCTAGCATGTCAGCCTGCAAACAAAAACGTGCTGTAAGAAACTACGTTCCAATAATCAAGTTTTGATCTCAAGTGTCAGTGTTTGTTAAATGTTAAGTATATCATTCAAGTTTAGTTTGTATTATAATGTAATGACTATAAGTAAAAACCGGGCAAGTGCATTTCGGCCCACGCACAATGTAGGGTTCCGTAGCCCCCCCCCCCCCCCCCATCCAATGCGGCTTAAGAAGTGGGTTTTCTGTTGTTTTTGTTTTCTCAAAAAAAATGTTTAACATTTTATTATTTCACTATGTTGGCGTAAGTAATACGTGTATCCATGCAAAATTACAATCTTCTAGCACAAACAGTCTCTGAGGTAAGCTTCGGGTTCCGTTTTGCTATTTTGGCTACGGAACCCTAAAAATCATTGTTTACAGGTTAAGACGACATTCTACCTAATTATTATCTAGTACCTGTAGAAAAAATATTAAGTATAGGTGTAGTAATAACTTTAACGTAGTTTCAATTACTGTATACTAATTTTAATTTAGCCTTAACGATCGATTGAATATTCATTTAAGAAAAAAAGTCTGTATGAAGGTTACACAGACACTGTTTATAATTAGTACAATTTACTGCATAGATTGGATCATTAAGAAGCTCATCCGTTTAACAGTAATTACGACGGTGTTTACGTACACAAAATGCCATGAGTACAGAAGACAACCTACATAGAATACACTCTAGACGCACCAACACATACATAGACATTGCGCATGGACGCGAAATCGGGGCAAGTCTTCCGAGTAGGAGTACTTGGTACTAGGTTCTAGGAGCACTAGGTACTAGGAGTACTAGGTACTAGGAGTACTAGGTACTAGGAGTACTAGGTACTAGTAGTACTAGGTACTAGTAGTACTAGGTACTAGTAGTACTAGGTACTAGGAGTACTAGGTAATAGAAGTACTAGGCTTTGACTGCCTCTGTGGCGCAGTGGGAGTGTGTCCGACTGCTACGCAAGAGGTCGTGGATTCGATTCCCACACTGGACACTACTTTGTGTGATCCACAAATTGTTGTTCCGGGTCTGGGTGTTCTTGGTGTCCGTGACTTGTATGTATGTAAAAAAAAAAAAAAGAAGAAGAGTACTAGTACGCTGGACAGTACGACTTCCATTTGATTTTGACATTTGGACACAATTAAATGGAAGTTTATACCTATCGTGGTATAAACCTAGGTGCCGACTAGATATATACTGGTATAAGGGTGTTATTTATCTATAATATGTATGTATTTAAAAATATATAAGTATGTTTATCAGTTGTCTGGTTTCCATAGTACAAGCTCTGCTTAGTTTGGGGTCAGATAGCGTTGTGTGAGTTGTCCCAAGATATTAAGATATTATTATTATTATATTGAATTTATGACATATAAAAGTGATGTAAATAATTAATGTTAAAAAAAAACAAGTTTTAATTTAATGGTTAACAATTTTCAAAATAATTATTATAATTATTGACATTGAATATTTGACATCATATTTATTTTATTTCATTTTTTTTACAAGAATTAACTTAACATTTTCATGCAATTTTATCAAGTGTTTATAAAATTAAGAAAAATTAAAATAATATCAGTTGTATGACATTTTCACGCAACATTGTTATGGTAGAATGTGAAAGAACTTATTTAATACTATTACCACCTATATGTAACCACATTTCTTGTGAATAAATGAATTTGTATTTTGTACCTACTTGTGTACTTTTTCGTAAGGGTTAAAAAAGGGGGGCTTAGACAAATGCCACACGCTTCTTTTTTGGCACACGCTACTGTTGTTTTTGGTCCACCAATCCAGCAGCAGTCACGTGACGTATTGTCAACTATATGTCAAATGCATACATTTTCCCGCGTTAGCGTGTGCGGAAAGAGTATCGTGTGGTATTTGTCTAAGCCTCCAGGACGGTCATTCCATTCGGTATAAGAAATTACTGTCCCTTCGTACGGGGTAGGCAGTCCATCATACTAGTACTTAGATCAGTGCCTGATATGATCTTCGATTCATGTCGAACGACAGCTGCCTGCCTCTGTGGCGCGGTGGGAGTGTATCCGACTGCTACGCAAGAGGTCGTGGGTTCGATCCCCACCCAGGATAAAACTTTGTGTGATGCCCACGATGGTTTATTCTTTGTCTGGGTGTTATTTATCTATAATATGTATGTCTTTAGAAATATTTAAGGTTTATCGGTTGTCCGGTTTCCACAGTACAAGCTCTGCTTAGTTTGGGATCAGATGGCTTTGTATTAGTTGTCCCAAGATATTAAAAAAAAAAAGCGTCATTCAAGTAAAGTACGTTTGAAAGTTACTTTCTGTATTCTGTAGTATGTACCCCAATGTTAACTCTGATATGCCAGTTTATATCGCCAGAGATTATACCGTAATATATCCGAGGGATTAATTATTAGTATCATGAAGACAAGACGCCTGGATCAATAATATCATCAGAACTATAAACAGTAATTAGCAACATTGTGGTTGTTATATTAAGCTCGAAGATTATCTAACAAATACTAACGGTTGTGTTCTATTGATAAGGCATCCATATTCAATATTGAAGCCAAATAAAGGTACTAATTTCAACGAATTCCTCATTTGGCGAATTTGCTTTTGCGACTTTATCTTATTACATAGCAATAGTCACGTCCTAAGTATACAGGATGTTACATTGATAGGGAAGGGGGGTACGTTCGTTAGAAATCGAAATATTGTCAATCAAAATTGTAATAAAATCAATCCAATTTATGATCTATCCATTATAATATAAAGAAATTAAATTTAACTATTTATCTGAAGAAAAAAAACAACTTTCGATTTTTTCTCAAACGTCAAAAACCTAAATAAATAAGTTAATAATCAAATTATCAAGTTAATCCAGTGTACATGCGATATAAAAATTAAAATTATGCATGTAAGTAACTAGCGAACTTAAATATTAAGCTTTTATCGCGGCGACCGAATCAAGAAATTTCGTAACGAAAATAAAACCTAACACCCCCCACTCCGCCTACTATGTAGCTTATAACATTGGTTTACCCGTGTTAACCTTTGAAGTATATCTAGTAAATTAAAAGTCATCCTGTATATCGCCCTCAAAACTTTCGACAAATATGATAAACTCGGCTCGTAAAGCAATTAATAATCCAGATGACTTTCTGTTCGATGACGAAGAAAACGTTTAACTTAATTTTGTTGCGTACTAAACCTCTACCAACTTTATCCTTGAGTCATCGTGATTCGCCATTTTAAAGACTGCTACCTAATAAAGTGTTTTTATTTTATTTTTGTGTCAGTTTTAATTACGTGTGATACCTTTTTAGGTTTATTGTCTCAGTTCCAGGTAGCAATAAAGACTTGTTTTATTGCATTGTTAATAAAAGTGGCGAATCTTACAGCCATTATTTCTAAATGTGTAGGTTGAAGACCAAGTAATATATGAACCTTATAAAATGTACCAAATTAAATGACCGATAAATTGGGCAGACGAATTGATGCCTCAACTGATATTAAAACTTTATTGTTTCTTATTACCCTTACAAAGTAAATATGAGAAAAATATTCTAATACTTGAAAAGAAAATTTGGATGCGACAACAAAAACTAGGATGCTCCGTCAAAAGTTGGGCGAACGCGTTCTTAAGTCGGTGGCAGATGTTCGCAAAAAGTTTTCAATTTGCAGTTGTAAGGTTGAAAGTTTTGTAACTTTTTTCCAACATCGTTTGTACAGATCAAACCGCATTTTGTGTTATAATTAATGGAGTGTCTCTGATCGTTACAGAAGCTAATTAGAATGGGTCGGGACACAAACAAAGTCAATGTGTAGAGACAGGTGGCTTTTGTATATAAGAGGAGAACAGAATTAGTGTGTGGGGGATCATTCTTAGCATATGGCGCTGTACTAAATTGTTTTAATTGGTTTTATCTGTGTTATTAATATTAGAACAGAATTATTGTTGATTTTGTATGTGTACGTTTTCGTATTGTGTGTATAGTCACACAAATATATATAGTTACATCCTAGTTTGAGTTTCTACATCTTCTTTATTTTTTACTGTTTGTTGTGAACGTTAAAATATTTAATTCAGTACAAATCTTCATTACCCTCGTAATAGAAGCGAAATATTTACTAAAAAGTAAAATCTAATACTCTATTAAGTACCTTTATCTATACTTAATATTATAAAGAGGAAAGATTTGATTGTTTGTTTGTATTGAATAGGCTCCAAAACTACTAGACGGATTTAAAAATTCGTTCATCTTTGTGAAGCTATACTAACCCCGGGTGACATAGGCTATTTTTTATCCCTGTATTCCCATGGGAACGGGAACTACGTGGGTGAAACTGCGAGGCGTACGCTAGTGTTATTATACTGCTATAGCGATATTTACTTAATACTACAGTTTAATTTTATGAAAACGCCAAATGACCTATATTAAAATTTTGAGGTAGGTATACAGCTACTTAAATTTAAAGTAATTTTAATAATAAAACGCTTCCAAGAAATCGTGCTTCAAAATGGCGTCGCAGTGTGCATTGATTTTATTTTCTTATTCCTGGCAGGAGAGATTAATGTTTTCAATCTTACAAGCATAATACGATTCATTAATTTGAATTATTTATGTGACATCGAAAGTTTTATGATATTTGAAACAAATGGAAAACCCCAATTAATCCTCTCACGTATGAATTATTTATTTATTTATTTCAATCTTAAACAAAAAACACAGTAAGTGAATGTACTGTATGTGTATTGAGTTCTTTTGTTTAAGAAATAATTTATGCTTAAGTTTTGGGCCGGCTGCTTTTTCGATTACAGAATAGTACGTAACAGCAAATTAACAGTATTGAAAAGAAAAACAATAAGCACAGAATAAAAAGTATTTAAAATAAATGAAACAAATTTCAAAAGTTAACTGATAATACGTAAATAATACTTTTATGTACATGAAAATAAGTTATTTTTTAAGTCGGTCGGTAAAATCGTAAAATTAGGTACTTGTAAAATTTGTATAAAAACTGAAACATGACAACAAACACACTTTTTGTACAAAATAAGGAGAGTACCTAATTAATATGAGTTTTTTGTATTCGTGTAGATATTACGGATTCCCTTTTTAGGGTTCCGTAGCCAAAATTGCAAAATGGAACCCTTATAATTTCGTCATGTCCGTCTGTCTGTCTGTCTGTCCGTCCATATGTCACAGGCATTTTACTCAAAGACTACTCAATGAATCTTGATGAAATTTGGTGAAAAGGTGTCTTGTAGTAGCCGCTACTTAGTTTGATAGCTAAATAATAATAATAAATATTTTTAGGGGGGGCAATCTATACATGTAACTCTACACATGTAACAGAAGCTGACATTTTTTTTAGCAAACATCAACGTGTCTCACATCGTTCGACAGGTCTTTCAAAAACATTTTAAGGCTTCTAATAACTTTTTTGATTGAGTAAGTATTTTTGGAAATAATTGCTCCGAAAGCTGCATAAATCGTGTCCAACCTTATCTTTTGAACCGTGTGACCAAAAACTAAGGAAAAAATCAGAAAGATAGCGTTTAATAATTACTTTAAACTAAAATGATTTCGGACTTATCCGAAATCATTTTAGTTTAAAGTAATTATCGGATATACTCTCATTGAGTTATTGCCGAAAAACTGCGTTTCTCAACAAAAGGGTTTAAGTGCCATGAACATACGCTTTTCTGCTGATGCAATTGTTCGTATGTATAGCATGGTCCGTCATGATATTGCCCGGTTCTTTATTTTTAAATTTGATTGGCACATACTATTGATATGTTCATATCAAATTTGACAGACCTAAAAAAATTTAAGTCTATTTCATGTACATAGAAGTATTATTTCATTATTCAAAATTCAAAATTCTTTATTCACTTAGGATGCAAAAGAACTCTTGTGATACGTCGGGATTCTACATGTACATGTAATGTACGATTCTACATGATATGGATTCTACATGTACATGTATGTATTTTCAGTTAACTTTTATAGTCTGTATATTTAAATATATTTTTTATTTAATGACATAATTTTTTACATAGTGGCTTTAAGACAATAAATAAGATATAATACAATTTACATTAAAACTAGATTAGTATAAATAAATAATTTAAAATAAAACTATAATTTACTAATTATTTACAACATACCAGAAAAATCTACAAAAAAGGGTTACGTAGTAGTCTGTTAATTTTTAAAAAAATAAAATAATCTAAAAAAAATATTTCATATAGATACGTATGTAATATCTGACCAAGGTTTTGAGGTGCTTTTCTTTTGACATCACACTTATAGTTCGGGAAATGTAAGTCGGCCGACAAATTTACACGTTTTCGTTCATATATTCCACACTACTGAACCAATTTTGATAAAAATTGTACTGTTCCCTAAGTTGGACCTAATAAAAAATTAACGAGCACAATCCGATCAATACTTTCGGAGAAATACGTAGCAGACATACATATATATTTTATTTCGTAAATAGGTTATTGTTTTGAAACTCTAATCTATACCTGTACTAATATTTATAAAATTATATATAATTTTTTCTCTTTTTTTTGGTCTTAATTGCGTGAATAATTTAAGGTAAAATACTATGTCTATTGCCCGATGTTTCGACCGTATTGCAACGGTCGTGGTCACGGGTAAGGCCCGTAGTATATATAATTTTATAATGTGTACAAATCGCGAAAGTTTATGAACATTTATACTAATATTATAAACAGGTTTGTGAGTTTGTTAGGTTTTACCTACTACATACGATCAACGAAATGGGCACTGGTTAGCTAATAGATTATATATGTGAAAATCACGCAATTCCACATATACATATCGAATTGTTATCATATTTGTGTGGTGCCGGCTTAAGAATAGCACCACCCCATCTCTTCCCGTGGGTGTCGTCAAGGCGACTCAGGGATTTCACTCCGGAGGACGGGCAGCAGCGTCCTCTGCGTACTTAAAGCCTTACTGCGATCGCCAACCCGCTCGCCAAGCGTGGCGATTATGGCAATTACCCTCAGGATCTACATACCAGTAGGTTCTACTGGGGAGACCCGTGCCCAGCAGTGGGCCATCATATGGGTTGATATGTATGTATGTATGTATGTTATCATACTTTTTTGAAATCTGTTCAATATATTTTTAAACGTGAAAGTAAATTATTAAATCAATCAAGTAAACATTAATCATTTCTAAATATACCTACATAATATAGTTTACCTAAGGTCTGACAAAGAACACCCAACTCCTAAAATTCGTCACAAACTTTCAGCATAGGTAAATTAAAGAATTCCCATGCAAAAGAAAGGGTTACAAGAAAAGCAACAAAACTTTCTTATTAACTTCCAAACCATTATTACGGATCCTGTAAGTAAAACAAAACAAGAGAACAATAAAACTTTTAAAAACAATAGTGGGTTCCGAAAAACAAAACGGAAAAAATAAACAAAATACGACCAGGGACGTAATTAGAGCTCAAAGTGTTATGTTAAATTAAAGGTAGCTGAATGTAAGGGAAGAAGAACAAGCGAGTTGGCGAACCTTTAAGTCAGCACTTAATTTATTGTCAATTAACCTGGTGTTAAAGTTAAATAAGGTGACATTTAGATAGCCCCGGTTTAACGTACTGCTACTGTTAATCTAAATGGCAATTTTCTGCAGATAATTTAAAATTTGATGACTTTTTTGGAAAACGATAATATAATATAATCGATTGTCTTGTTGGCGCAGTGACAGTGTATACAGCTGCTATGCAAGAAGTTGTGTGTTTGATTTCCTCACGAGAAATGAAATACTTATACCAACAAACAAATGAAAAAATTGTTAAAAAGAAGAAATGAAAAGTCTACCCGTGACCACGGCCGTTGCAATACGGTCGAAACGTCGGGCAATAAACAAGGTATTTTACCTTAAATTATTCACGCGATTAAGACCCGTAATATATATATTTTTTCATGATGTGTACAAATCGCGAAGATTTAGCAACTTTAAATGAAAGAATTCTTAAAAATAATTCACTGAAGAATTATGTAGCCCATAGGCCAATATCACTCCTACAATTGACTGCCTCTGTGGCGCGGTGGGAGTGTATCCGACTGCTACGCAAGAGGTGGGTTCGATCCCCACCCAGGATAAAACTTTGTGTGATGAGCACGATGGTTTTTTCTGTGTCTGGGTGTTATTTATCTATAATAAGTATTTATTTAAGATATATATGTATGTTTATTAGTTGTCTGGTTTCAGTACAAGCTCTGCTTAGTTTGGGATCAGATAGCGTTGTGTGAGTTGTCCCAAGATATTATTATTATTACAATTAAGATTGACACCTCGCATTATAAAATCTTTTAAGCAATCTGCAATCTTCGTCACGCAATTTGCCCTGTAGAGTGTGCTTGAAATGTTACCCTCCCTCTATTACGGTCGGGTAAAAAAAAATAGACGAATGGACATAGATTATTAAAATACGATTTATTTATCTGTTGCCATATACTCAAATATCATTATAGTTTAACCACATGATTACCTATATACTTCATCATCTTCAAGTGAAACATCAATTTAACACCAAAATAATATAATCATTTACATATGGACTGTTTACTTCGACGATGAAAAAATATTCAAATAAGGTTTCAAGCGACGTGTATATAGTTACTTCTTTTAAATATTGATCGTATCATTGTCACATCTAACAAAGGTTCATTACTTCCAAATTCGACAATAACAACACATTTTACTCCTAAAGCTGTGTACAGAATATTGTAATGTGTTGTATATATATATATATGTATATTCATTGTGACTGTTCTCGTGTGGATTTCTAAGTGTGTTGTCCCTACATGTACTCGTAGTAATAAAAAAATGGTTGTTTGTAAAGTCCATTTAAAAAAGATAATTTTACGTGTTAGAACAAAGTGGCGTGCAATTGGAGAGCCCTATGTCCAGCAGTGGACTGATATCGTGATAAGAAAACATTGATGACATTTGTAATAAAGAACCATGCCTGTGACAACTTTTTTTAAAATTTCCAATTGTATCGCATGTCGCTGCAATCACCAAAACATTGATGACATTGTAATAAACAACCATGGCGGTGACAGCTTTAGTGGACCACAACACTTCAGCCTATCAGCAGGCGGAACGTGACTGTGACACTTTTTCGAGCGTGCACCCGGTCATTGATTTATAAGACGTCATCACGTCAAAAACCGTTATTTTTTTGTGTTGTTTCACGAATTTATACTATTTATGACTACCCACTCTATCATATTAAGTTAGCTTCATCATTTACCACTTTAACCACTACTTAGGTTAATAAGTCAATCAAAACTAGTGAACGATTTATTTTCGGCTAGGTTAAAAGCCGGATAGATGCCCCAGTGGGATAGTTACCCCAGTTTTGAATACATTATATTAATGATGTTGGTGGTGAAAGAGCTTTACTATGGTTAGAAGTATCCCTCCTGCAGGCTTTATTTCTATGTAAACCATGAAGAAGGCACAAGTGTTTTATCGATGTGAGCAAAAATCTTCCGCGGCGATACTTTGACGGGCGTCGATCACATTGATGACAAATTTCTATTGAATATTTTTATTACTGACTTCTTAACAAGCATTACAGTTTAAATTATTACGTTATATTGTTAATAAATTTTTATTTATTTCGCGAAAAACAAAGGCAAGTATCCGTATCAAAAAGGACAGTCGCCGTATTTTCTTATGCGTCCTTTACATAGTCGCTCTTAGGTTTTATGCTCTTTGCTCTAGGCTAATTGTGTTTGCACGTCAAAAAAAAATGGTACCCCATTTTTTTTTTGACGTGCAAACACAGAATTATTCATTATGTGTTTTCCAACCTATTGTGACTATAACTTGTCACTCGACTGACCCAAAAATATGTTGTAATGTTTTTCGTACGTATGTATAACTTTCATTTAGCAAGTAACCTAAATATAACTTAAAATCTGGAAGGCTATTTTTGATGTACGAGTATTTATATTGTTTAAATACTTAAAACGTTGTATAATTTTAGATAATTGATTAAAATTTCGATTAGCTATTTTTCTCTTTTAAAAAAATATTGCACACAGTATATCCCTGCATGGAGCAATATATAATAATATATATATATATATATAATAATATTCCCAACCGATTTTATCGGTAGGCTACTATTCGCCACAGTAGGCACCTATCCCTATTTTGAGCGGTCTATCAAAACAAAATTTACTCAAAACCAATATTAATTATGTTTACAAAATAAGCTGATAGTAAAGGTAAAAGACCTATGTTTTGATAAACATATAGTATGTTTATATTTTTAAAGCTTTTTTTTTATCTCTTCAGGTTTTACCCTATTCCATTTTGAAAATAGAATGCAAAAGTACTATGAATAAAGTCGTAAATGCTTCAATTCATTGTTAAAATAATCTTACAGTTTTCTACCCAGTCAACTAATAGGTACATCTAAATTTTAAGCGGCGGTAGCCTAATGGCTAAGGCATCGGCCTCGCAATCGTGGGGTTGCGGGTTCGAATCCTACCCATTGAGCTTAGCTGGAGGAGTTAACAGGATTGCTAGTAATGTGGGACCATAATCTCACATTGCTAGTTAACTTTAATAAATAAAAAAATGACTACCTAAACTGTTTCATATCGTTTTAAGAAAGATGGCTCATTTAGCATAGCTAGAGATTGTAAAGTATTGAATTTAAACCTTTATACACGTGTGTATATTAAATGTAATTTACATCTATATACAGTTTAAAATTCAAAACCAAAATATCCAATACACAAAACAAACTATCAAGTATAATAACTGTCACAGGAACATAGCAAGGTACACGCCTTGTTGTACTTGTAACATTACATTAACTATCTCAATATCGGATCTCGATAGTGGAATAGATAGTGCAGTGGATAATGTCGATCATCGATCCAGATTACTCGGGAATTAATTAACTATACTGTGAAACTGTAACACCTTTACATAGGTATTAGAAAGTTGGTGTATTGTTAGATGGAAGGATATCGGGGCCATTAGCATAATCCAGTTAGGCAGACATTATTAGGTATGCTATAATCATGAGGGTATATTTTTTGGCTATAAGCATGACATAATAGAATGGGCAGATGAAATATGATGTACTAGCTGGCCCGCGCAACTTCGTATGCGTAAATTTTCCCCGTTTTTGCAACATTTCACGTCGCTACTCCGCTGCTATTAGTCGTAGCGCGATGTTATATAGCCTATAGCCTTCCTCGATAAATGGGCTATCCAACAAAAAAAGAATTTTTCAAATCGGACCAGTGGTTCCTAAGATTAGCGCGTTCAAACAAACAAACTCTTCCGCTTTATAATATTAGTATAGGTTACCGGGTTTTAAAACATATACTGATATGGACAATTTAGCAGTTACAGTTATTTTCTATCACGATGTCAGTGCAGATTAAATAGACATACAGGTTATATCTGTAACCAATTATCATAATACTAGTAGTTGTTTGGCACCAATCCTACTTAAACACATGCACGGTCGAAACTGCATTAGTACTGCATATTAAATAACCCGTGAATCGGCAATAAGTACCTAAACCTATCTATTGCCTACGATTACGAGTGGCAATGTTACTACCAATTGATAGTAGTACTATGTCGATTGTTATACTGCCAATTTAGATAGCACTGGCGCATTATGCTTCAATGTTATTATTATTTTTAATTTTGGAGCGCCAAATTAAAAAATAATAATAAAGGCTAGCGAGCCAAACATGTACTAGCTAGTTACACAAAAAAACTTTATTTCTGACATCTAATGCTTTACTAAGCTACTTATCATTAATTAATAAATGAGGTAGAGGCGCTCAAGAATCTTCTAGTTCTTATCTTATTCACAGAGTGGCCAAATAGAGGTTCCTCAGTGGAGCAATACATAATTACAAATACGTAACATGTATTTGTAATTATGTATTGTAAATAGGTACTATTATTTTAATATAACTGGTGGAATTAGGAGTGTTATGGAAGATAGATTTTTAAGAAGGGAACGTACTCATCCTCGATCTGTGAATTCTAACAATTAAAGAAGTCTAAAAATATAAGTCTGTTATAAAGAAAACTAGTGAAAAGTAGCTACTCTCGCCATCTCGAGGTCGTTGGCACCAACGGACACATAATGTGCAATATTCCACTTCCAGGCGAAATACACACACATGACATGTCTTTACATGAGGCATCGTAAGGATAATTCGTCACCGATAGAGCCCCAGTGGCTGCCGAACTGCCAACTGGTGGGCTCTCTCCGTCATAATAAAACGACGTGACGTACCCATTCGAAGATCAACTAATATCCATTGAGGTAAAGACCAGGTCTGCGCCATAACCTCACAAAATTGACCACTCTTTAAAAAGAGACAACGCTACTTTGTGGACAATACCTGTCAAAGGCCGCACGAGTTTCTTCTATCTTTCATGCTTTGCAGTCAATATTTACTTTTTAATTGGAAGGCATGGCACGGTCCAGGTTAATACGTCAATGTTAATACCTTAGGAGATCGATTAATCAGTATGAGCTGGTACTTTTTAAGAGTAGAATGATGACGATGTCAAATAAGATATACGTAGCTGCTTGACAGTTTTATAGTTGAATGTAATAGAATAGGAATGATTACCTACAGTGTAAATTGTATTAAAAAAAAGAAAAAATGAAGCCCTATTGATCGTTACGTGATGTTATATAGCCTTTCTAAATAAATGGGCTATCCAACAGTACAATAAATTTTCAATTCGGACCCGTAGTTCTTGAGATTATCGCGTTTAAACGAAAAAAACAAAGAAACTCTTTAACTTTATAATATTTAATAGCTTTATAACATCTCTACATTTGTAAATTAATTTATAAGCTTACATGTTTTATATTTTATGTAGTTAGATGGATACTGATTAATAATAATAATAATTATATCTTGGGACAACTCATTGTAACTGAGTAACCCCGTTTTAATCAGCTAAATAAATAAATCCTTCTAGGTAATAAGAATATGAAGCCGGGTAAAACTAGTTCATTATATTGTCATATCCGATCTGATTCCGTCCAGTAATAAGCGCGTTGTACCAAATTTTGAATTTTAGCTAAGATTTTGCTTAAAGCAACTACCACAGAGGCTTTGTAAAATAATACCGAAATGTCTTATTCTGAGGCAAAGTCAAAGCTAAGTTCCTTAAATAATGACTTCTCATGAATAGGCTTTCAACTGAATACGATTCTAGTCACAGAATACGACAAGGAAGCAACCTCCCTTCCTTGACCGTTTCATTCAATCATCTATGTTCCACAGAAAAGCAATTCTGTAACTACATCCGGATAATATCTCATATAATTTTCAATAATAATTATAACGTCATATAAATAAAATATAAATGTGTGATAAAATTCTAAAACAGTAATTATAATTTATACTGAACATAAAATAAATCGCTTCTGCCATTCCACAATTTACTATTCAGAAAATGAACAACTAAATAAAAATTGCAATTAAAATTTTACAGCCATAAATTTAGCAAAATTAGCAGCCAGAGACTAAAGAAACTAGTATGTTGTTATTATTGAAACATCTTAGAAAAAAGCAATCAATTCTAGAGGCTATAATTATTAATCATTAATACACTATACAATTTGGTTAAATAAAACAACCAAATATCCACTGAGAAATATTTATAGCATGTGTACACCATACCATACACACACATACATACCTACATTAAAATTGATATATTTTCAATACGCACAAATAAAAATGAATGGTTATAACCACAAAATGCAGAGAGTACAGGAGGTAAACTTCATAGAGCGCGCACTCGAGCAAGTCAAACAAGAGTAGAGTCATCGTTCATGGCTACAAAATCTCGAAACGCTTTCAGAACAAAGTAATCTATAATGGTGGCCACTGTCGATATGTACATTTAGAAGACTTTTAAATGCACGCAAAATTACGGAATCATTGACTCAACTTCCATTTAGACGTCTTCTATTTAGACGTATGCCTTTATTTTGACCGTGATAGCCATCATATTCACACATTGGTTGAAACGTTTTTGACATTATCAGTCGGCTGCGGATGGCGTTCATTTGGACTGGGTAACATCTGTTTAGAATTCTAAAACTGGATAACGTCCATTTTTGATATTCACAATAAGTTTTTGAATTGAAAGAGGTCCATTCCATTTGGATTGATGGATGCATCGTCAGTGGTCGTCTGTATCTCCAACGAAGTAGGTACGTACGAAGGTTGCCTTTTGTACCTCTGGTATTTTGTGTTATAAGTTTGAACTCCTGCTCCAGGTACAAAATAAAGAGCAAACGGCTGATTACACTGACCTCGGGCGAAACAAAGCACAATTATTCCCATTTGATTTATAATGTTTGCTTTTAATAGCTGTGAAGCGTAATCGTTTATTTATATTACTCAGGTATATTACGGACCGGTTTAGTAATCTACGGGTTGGAATCACTGAATACCAAGAGTACAGAAAGCAACTAACGTATTTCACTCGAGTGACGAACACATAGACATCGATCACAGATATGAATCGAAGACCAACCAAACATACACATACACACACACACTCACTTACAAATACACACACGTACACAGTCAAACAAGCATGCATTATAACTAGTGTCTTCTTGTGTACATATTTTTTTTATTTTTCTACTTCTCTTTGGTACATTATGTCTTTAGCTAGTTTCATTTTTTTTCTTCTTATGCCAGATACCAGTATTTACCGAAAGAGTTACCGTTATTATTAAACGGTAACAATATATAATAATAATATATAATATAATAATAATAATAACGGTATCCATCTTTCTACTAAAATTTAAATGTTTTTTTTATTTTAACCGCTTCCCCCTTCATCTTGGAGTAATAGTGAAGGTCAGTGGAGAGAACTTGTGGTTTGTGTAGTTCAATCCAGTGATTTGGTCCCGCATCCAGTAAGTGTTCCGCTAACTGCTGACTTGTTTGTCTGTAGGTTTTTCACAGCCACTATATGCTTCTTAACATTTTCCGCTATTTGGTTTGTAAAATATAGGAACTACCACACCTGCAATCCACTTTGTAGACGCCAGGTGCCTGTAGAGTAATTACATCCTTAAGAGTACGTAGATGCTTAGCTACATTGGAGTGCGGACTATATACAGTCTTAATGGAGTATTTCTGCAGTACTGTTCCAACTTTGTCCGTCACTCCTTTCACATACGGTAGAAAAGCTGGAGCCCTGTCAACCCCCGGTCGGAAATATCTTCCCTTCGTATGTCGTGTGCTTCCTCTTTATCCGTTTTGCTTTAGTACCTCTGAACATGTGTGAGCTTACTTTCTAAATATTCAGGGTCACAAATGTCGTATGCTCTATTTGCTCTATCAGCGATGATACCACGGATTGCAAATGTCTTGGATGTTGTACCTGTCTGTGTGGGTCGGTTTTCTGTACACAGTGTGTGCCAAGGTACATCGTCTCTTACCATTACTTTAACATCGAGAAAGGCTAACGATCTGTTTATCTCCATTCCAAAAATCAACTTGATCTTAGTGTGTATGGAGTTCAAGTCTTTAGCAAATTGTTCTACTTCCTGCCTCCTTCTACTTCCTCCTTCATAATGCAGAACACGTCATCGACGTACCTCTTCCACAGTTTGATCTGGAACAATTGTAGCTCGTTTGTTTTTTCAAAATGTTCCATCCAGATGTTGGCCATCACCGGTGCCACTGGGCTGCCTTTGGCCACTCTGTCTATCTGGAGGTAGTGTTGTCTCTGGTAGATGAAGAAGTGGCCTTCCAGACAATTTTTAAGTAAAACAATGTACTCATTGGACAGATCGTTTGCTCTCAGCGTTCTCTCGATGACCTCGATAGTGACTCCACATCAAAATTCACCATAACCTCGTCTGGTTCCACTTTCATGCTCTTAATGATGTCCACAAAATGGCGAGAATCCTTTACAAACGATGTCGTTTTACCCACTAAAGGTATTGAAGAAAGGTGTTTCGCTAGATCGTAAGTAGGCGAGTTGATTTGACTTACGAACGAGCGTATGGGGACATTACCTTTACGAATCTTTAGCAACCCATATAACATATGCGGCTGGACGCTCTTGGGTCTAATGAGTCGGTCGACAATGACGTCTATCGTTCGCGAACAGATTTTCGTGGTCCTTATTCAATGCTCTTATACTTTTCGTGACTCTGGATGTAGGGTTGTATGACACTGATTTGTATATAGACAGTATTTATTGTTAACATATTTATTTAAATAATTTTAGTTAAGTTAGTTAGTAAGTACCTATTGTTTAAATTACTTGTTTGCAAAGAAGGCTACATTCATTGATTCATGCATTCATTCATTATTTAATACTTATCAATAATTCATTACTTATTATTAATGAATACCAATTAGTCTGTATGCGATGTCTAGGTGTGCGTGTGTCAAGAGCAATGTCTATGTAGGTTGTCTTCTGTACTCTCGGTATTCTGTGTTGGAACTACGGAGTTTACATTACGGTTTAATTAATCGCATCGCGGAAATTGTGGGAGGGGACTAGGACTAGGAACTATTGTTAGTGGGCTGGAAGATTTGAATTCTGAAACAGATGTTCCATCATGTTATAATATGTAATGTCTGTGTTTAACAAAATGTAAAATGACATGTTTTAACTATGTTGTGATTACTGCTTGAATTAAAAACAAATGCATAATCGGTAGCGGCAGCATAATAGGTTAAAAGTAAATTATATAGTTACTGTAAAAACTATAACTACGATTTTAGTTAAAGTATAGATCTATTCGAAAGTTTAGAGGACAAAATCAAATGCAAATATATTATATCCATGTCAAGGCAAATAGGGACAGACAATTTAGAATACCTACTATGTGCTAAATCCTATTTTGTATTCGTAGCGAGTAAATGTGATTTGATGGCAGACGTTGAACGTTACGAAGCTGGCTCTAATAAAAATATATGAAGTGTAAAGTTCGCTGTGCAATAGCAATAAGTAGTTTACAGTCAATAAGGAACAGTCGACGAAGTGAAGCAGACAAGCTGAGCCCAGCAATCTCTTCACAGTGTCACAGAATACCGAGAGTTCAAAAGACAATTGTCATAGAAAACGCTCTAGACGCATGCACTAGACATCGCATACGAACACAGAATCCGTGCACGCTTTCCAAACAACGTGCACGCCTTCCAAACAACTTGCACTGTATAGTGGGTTTACATGCTTGCGTTCGAAGCGACGTTCAACGGTCACGAATACGAGCTTGAGCGTGTGAATGAGCGTGAATGTGTTACTCGGCTGTTTGTGGATGGCTTGTTTATGTACCGCCGGCCCGTGTCGGGCTGCTTTCCAAGCTGCTTGCCGGGCAGCTTGCTACGGGTCTAAACGCACCATTAGATTAATGTCTGTGAACGATGTGTCTATGTGTGTCGCTCGAGTAAAATACAAAGGAAGTTTGCCTTCTGTACTCTAGCTATTTTGTGGCAATATCCAGAGTATTAAACTTAAACACGTTATTAAGTAACTAAATTAAGATTCTGATACAGAATCTTCTATAACCCTCAATTTTGCGTAAGACGTGGCACGAGAATAATCATGGGGTTGGCTTAATAAAGAGTACAATAGAAGGGCAAAATGGTGCTCGAGGCTACAAGGCACAAAAGACCGGATTAACCCTAAATTAGATGTATAAAAGAGACATAATTAAAAAACCAATTTGCGAAATACATGTTCAGAAAGATGCCGCAAGCAAAAATATATGATTCTGGGTATTATTGTATTCGGCTCTTTATTTTGATATTGTACGGCAATGTTCATTATTCACGTATGACTGAGTTGGCAAATAATTTTACTCTTTATTTTCTGGACCACAATTTATTTTCGGTCTACTGCAAGCAACAACAAACAATAAACAGTAAATAAAAAAAAAGTAAAAACAAAATAAAATGACAAAACATGTTTTTTTCGGTTTTCTACATTAATTGACTACATACGACATACCATTAAACTTACAACTATCTAAAACTATCTAAAATATATTTAATTAAAAAGAAGTAGATACATAAAATATGTTATTAGATAAATAATGTGATAAATATTTGTTTACATTTTATTTTAAATAACATACATAACAACACTGACCTTGACTGCCTCTGTGGAGCGGTGAGACCAAGAGGTCGTGGGTTCGATTCTCACACGGGACACCACTTTGTGTGATCCACAAATTGTTGTTTCGAGTCTGGGTGTACTTTGTGTCTGTTACTTGTATGTTTGTAAAGTCCCCCACGACACAGGTCAATATATGACATAAACGTTTTATCACGTCATCGTTTGCATACGTTTTGTAGTTGTTACATCCTACAACTACTTAAAGTTATATAAAAAAAACCGCCTGCACAAAAAAGATGGAATCAAGATCCCTAAGATGTGCAAGCGTGTTTTTTTAACGCTTTTATACAATTTGCAAAATTAAATTCAAATTCTTGTTTGTACACACAAAAAAATACAAACAATAGTGCAAAATACATAATGATTATGTACAAAGGCGAGCTTAACTCAGTTTTGGGTTTTTACCAGCAAACCTTTGAGTTTCAGAGTAAGATGTTGGTGTAGAGTAATCGAAAGTGTTACAATAAAAAGAAACTAACATAATAAATATATAATACATATTTAAACATGTAGACTTATATTATAAAGTTATATAAATACTAGCTGTCCCGAGCAACGTTGTCTGCGTAAATTTTCCTCCTTTTTTTTTTCCTAATACCTCCAAGAATATGTGTACAAAGTTTCATGATGATCGGTTGAGTAGTTTTCGCGTGAAATCGTAACAAACAAACTTACATTCACATTTATATATTAGTAGGGATACATACACCTAAATAGATACATATAATATATACATACATATATAAATACCAGGTATAATATACATTTACTTAAAGAGTATTACATGAATAAAATATGGTTTTTTTTTTCTTTTATCCTTTTTTTGAAGATGTTAAGAGAGAGGCTGTCGCGTAAGGAGTGAGGAAGGGAATTCCATAGCTGCTCCACTTTTATGGTGAAGAAGTAGTCGTAACAGCTGGAGCTGTGATAATTTTAATTGAAATTTTAATTTGCCATAATAAAATTTCAAATTATGTCATAAAATGACGTGCTGTCCACGTAAGTGTTAACGCAGTCGCCTCTACTGCTGTTTGTATTTGTATCATTGTTCTTGTTTGTATGGCTTATAATAATCACAAATCTATACAAAAACCATTTAATTTAATACAATAAAACGTGAAAATGTATTATGAATGAAACAGGTTTGTATACACCAGGTTTCAATGTTTCACCTTCATAATCATATCAAAAACTGTCAGCGAGATCCGAGTACAAATAAACCACAGACAATACTCTGTTATTTTCAATTAATAGTGAAGGGCCGCCTGTCAATGGTCTATTAGCGCCAAGATGAGATATAATCAGTACTTGAGCGAAACAATAAGTATCCGCAGGGAGCCTTGTTATTGTGTGTCTTGTCTCTCTCACCCAGCAGGACACCGCGCTACGAACAAATTGACAAATACATAACGGTCTACATATTTACATGCAAGATTTATATTTATAAATATTTGATAGTCTTATAAAATGCAAATTTTGATATTTGACCGCCATTGATAATATTATAACCTCTCTATGAAGTCCCGAGAGTAACATACTTTCACATTTTTGAAACACATTTTACGGTAATTTTCTTCTTAAAAGTTTTCTAAAGTTCGGTCCTGCTGAGTTAAATGACTAATGGTGTAAATCTAGACACTTTCTCTATTATAATTCAATCAAATGTACTTAATATATTTACATATATTTAAAAACATATTTATTGCTTCGTGTAGTACCATTTTTCGTTATAAATAGTCTAATTCAAATTCTACGGACTTACATAGTGATGTTTAATTCGGTTATACCAGTTTTTTGTTGCTCGTATATTATTATAAGATTTCTTCTAAGAGTTTTTTGTATTGAAAATAAATTACTCAACATGCAGTGTGCCCCAGGGCCGTAACATGGGCCAATTGATTACTTCTCTTGCCTACAACATTGCAAATAAATGTAAATTTAATATGTATTTTACTTTAAATATTTGAACTTCAAAAGGTTAAGTATAAACTATAACATCTTTACATTACAACATATTTATTCCTCGGTGAAAGTTATGGACTACAGTCACTTAATAAGTTGATTGAAAATGAGAAAACGAAATTAATTTCCACGATAGTATCAACGTAATTGTAATTGAAATCAATTAATTCAATTATCCACACAACGATTAATTTAATATCACATTTCCAACATCCTACCCGGTAGCAATTCTCAATTTAATTGCAGCAGGTTATTTCATCTGTGGCTTTATTCACACGTCATCAATACAAACCCAATCAATTGTTGTAATCGATATAACATCGATCTGTTCACATCCCTATGCCCCAACTGGCTCATTGTGGGACATAATTAGTTTTTGTCACTTGAAATTGACAAATCCCATTCGAATCTATAGGCCGATAGCACGGACCCCAACACTTGCGTAGATGCAAACCGGTTCTTATCAAAGAGAATATTATTTCAAACGCCCCTGTCAACCCCGATGGGCTTTTCGAACCCCAAATCCAGTTTGTTATGAATGAAATTACAGAAATCGAATAAGGTAAACACAACTCGGAGGCAACAAAAGCTTGCTCGAAAAAAAGCTAAATTGAATTCAAATTGGTTTCGTCGGGTATTAGGGATAGCCGGGGGACGTTTCAAGACGAGCTCGGAAACATATAGCGGGCAATGATTTAAAGTAAGTTTTTGTCAGAAGGTGACACCCCGAGTCAGATGCAGAGAAGATTAAATGAACACAAATACAAACTTGAAGATGCATTCTCGGTAGTATAAAAGACGTATTAGTGGTAGTGGTATAGTTTTACTCAAAAGAAACCGATGACCAAAAGAGTCATCCTGCGAGCTGTAAATTCACTATACCATACGTTGATTTTTATTGGCTTTGGAGTAAAATTATCGAGTAATACCGTACGACAGTACAGAGCTTTAAACTAATATTATTAAACGTATAGAGTGTTATTTTGATACATGATCTTTTATTGAAATAAAATACTTCATAAAAATACATTACTGAATACAATTTTTAAACGAGAAGTGGAAGATGAAAGCGAATTTCATTGATATTTACCCGGCGTGGTTGCAGTGACGGTGACGTATCGACAGCCCATTTCAAACATACAAGAAATAATGTAAAACAAAATCGTTTTACGCCCCGAGATAGGAATTTACAACCGAAGTTCAACAGGTATGTATGCAAATAGTTGGCTTAAAACATTGATGTTCTACTGGAAATATAGAAGGGTTTTGGTTACACCGAGAACTTTAAACGTAAACTTTCAAATCTATGGGTTTACCTGACAGAAAGTATTGTGGTTAACCGCGCAAAACGATTTGACTTTGTTGCCTACAGCTTATATTATAACGGTTTGTTGAATTGAATTTTGCGGTTATTTATTTAACTGGAGCTAGAATGGTAACATAAAGTTCGCTGATGATGAAAAATGGGATACTGTTTTGTCCATTACTTTTGAGTTATTAAAATTGCGATTTATATAAATCGTAAAGTTTTACGATTGTGACTTCGGTAGAACAAAATTTTATTATCAACTAACTGAGGCGATGCATTGTTCGAAATTGTTTAGAGCTTACAACATTTATATTCAATATAATTTATACGTCATGGGTTTATTCAATGTCAATATCTTTAACGTGTAATAAATATAATAGATTTTTATGATAATATACATATAAGGAAAGGTTGTAAATTTATATTCGTGTTTGTTTATGCCTTAAAATGTATAAATTCAGATACATTTAACATTTAAATTTAAATGCAATATTAGCACATGTACATTTACAATTGGGGCCAATGCTTCATTAATAGATAAATTATCTAACGCTTTTTTAATATACTAATTTATAGTATTCTTAGTATTAAATTAGCATAGTAGATTTAACCGGCAAATTCGATATGATTTAAGTTTAAAAACAAAGATGGCTTCAGTTGAAAATTTTTATATTTTCTTGCGAAAATCTTCATATTTTCAGAGTGCCTATCTTTGATGTTTATGTATATAGTCCTTTGTCTGTATAAGCTTCATTAAAATCTATTTTATAAACAAGTCGATAGACTTTATGAAAACTTTTTATACTACATATTCCTTATAAACAAATTTCTTTGATATTGACTTTGAAAAACACTAAAAAAAAATCTAATATTTTGTACATATTTTAATTTAATATATTTATTGGTTCAATGTTCTAAATACGGAACCAAATTCTAAGAAAAGTGTAAACAAAATAGTTTTAAACGAATTAGATAATCTTTGATCTTTAGCTGACTAATACAGAAACACATTAGAATAATTCGCAGGGGACTAATAGAGTAGCCGATTAAAGGTAACATCTCAATGGTCATAAATTAAGTGGTATCTCTTTTATAGTCAATTCAAAAGCTAAAAGATCGTTAAAACGTGGTATCCATTAACGTAATCATTCGGGAGCCAATAATGTCATACTAACATGCAAAGGTTGAATGTGAAGACCAACACACCTTGTATACACAGAATACCAAAAATACAGAAGACAAAGTAGAAAACGCTCTTGACGCACGCGCACGTACACTTTTTTAATACTACGAAATGAAGGGACGAGCAAGTCGGGCGCCTGCTAGTAAGCGTCACGCTAGCCAATAACAATATCAGTGTCACCCAACCCTTTTTAGGCAAAGTTCTGAATGTCACCGCACTGCGCTCCTCATTTGAGACACTTTTTTGTTGAAAAGTGGGAGTCAACTTTTCAATTTTTAAAATCTTTGCAATAGGGTACAAGCCCTGTATCGCGGGTTACTTTACAAACATACAAGTCACGGACACAAAGTACACCCAGACTCGAAACAACGATTTGTTGATCACACAAAGTGGTGTCCCGTGTGGAAATCGAACCCTCGACCTCTTGCGTATCAGTCGGACACACTTCCATCACGCCATAGAGGCAGTTTGTAACATTAGTTCATAAGTCTCATTTGCCCAATAATTACACTTGCTACAGTGCCCTTCAACCGAAACACAGTGATGTGTTATCATCACTATTTCACGGAAGTATAACTGATATTGTTATGGTACCCACCAAGACGGCCTATGGCTTAGACCTACTACAGGTAAAACCATGGACATGGACACGAAGCCGGGGCACGCCTTCCTAACATAATGCACCGATGACTGTGGTCTTTGCCCGTTCGTCGCTCGAGTGAAATACCTACGTAGGTATGAGGGTTGCCTTCCGTACTTTCGGTATTCTGTGCTGTATATCTATCAACTTCCAACATTCCATTAATCTTATCTTATTTACATGAATAATTAATATCCCTTTTAATATTATTTTAGTCTTTTTGCCGGTGTAGGATATTAAATATACTACTGGGCGTTGACTATTATATCGAAGTAATAATTTTCTCATTTGATATCAGTTTACTAATAAAATAAACAGAGAAACCTTTCCTTAATTCTATTTCTTGCTACCATGTAAAATGGCTCTTTAATCATCAATTAGTAACTCCATAATGTTAATTGAATCAATTAACTATTGCAATAATATTGTAATACATACATACATTTCTGTACTAACTAGCGATCTTTTCCGGATTTGACTGGTTCAAATATTAGTTATATAAACAGGTTGGGGTGATTTTTCCCCCGAAAAAAAGGTATTTCAGTCGAGTCTGGAGGGGGGGGGGGAAGGAATAGCAATAAATGTGTATTATTTAATATTTATTTTTTGACGTGATAACGTCTTATAAATCGTTGACTGGGTGCACGCACGAAAAAGTGTCACAGTCTGTCACGTTCTACCTCCTGACAGGATGAAGTATTGTGGCCTTCGGGCGCAAGCGCACGGATCCACTAAAGCTGTTACGGGCATGGTTGTTTATTACAATATCATGAATGTTTTCTTATGACGTTATCACGTAACAATGTTACATGATAACGCCATAAGAACACGGACGGACAACAATTTGACTTTACAGACAACGACTTTTATTTAAACCTTTATTGTTACCACTCCGACGGGCACAGCGGCGATACTTTTTAGTTTTGCCATCTGTCGATGAATAGCAGAACTTTTAATGACTTTTTTTAAAGTAAAAAAAAAAAAAATTTTTACGAAAAAAAAATTAAAAACATTGTTTTGTTATAATTTGAAAATAAAATTAAAGAAAAAAAAAATAAAAACATTGTTATTTATAATGATTTTTTTTTTTTTTTTAATTGCATAATTTGATAAAAATGCTATGCAATAGCTTTACCGCGGCAGTCCCCGAGTGCCACACATTTTTTTTTTATATAGAAATGGTATTACTAGTTATTATGTTTAAACTTGTTTCAGTTATCGGTACTGGTGTGTCCTTGTGACACAAAGATTTCCTCCAACTCTTTCCGTTTCTTTCTGCTCCTTGCTGTTCTGAACAACAATGGACCTGCTATCTTTTTAATTTCATCAGACTAGCGTTTTTTTTCTTCTTCTAGTTTGTAATCGAGGGGTCCACTCTGTTATCTGTCTGCAACATCTTCAATTTTGGTCATGTGTACTGCCTCTTTTTCTATCTCTTTTTGTAGAGACTCTCCAACCGACTCCAGAATACTCCTCTCCATGGCTCTTTGGCATGTAATCAATTTTTCACTTTGTTTTTGAGTATTTGACCTGGTCTGGCATCCATAAGTCAAAATTGGTGAAATGTATGTATTATATATTTTCCTTTTCAATGAGATGTTATATGTTTTACCTTTTAGAACTTCTTTGAGAGACCAAACTCTTTTCCATGCGTTGGCTACCCGTCTCTTTATCTGTGAGTCCATATGATTGTTAAAAGCGATAAGTTGTCCCAAGTATATGTAGGAATTTATTGTATGCTATGCAATGTTATAATTATAGAAACCATTAACTTTTAAATGCTGCCTTTTTATTGGTGGTTTTTACACCAATAAAGCAAGGAAAAGATGTTAGTCTCATCAAGACTTACAATTTAAAAATGAAATTGCCACCGAATCAAAAAATAATTTCCAATCGGATCTGAAAGCAATGGAAATAGGACAACAGACAGACGTTATTATTATATTAAGTACAATTTTACCATCTGCCAACTGCAGAGGGTTGTGTGCACGTGACGCCACGGACGCAAGCTTCGGCCTCGCCGCAACTGACGTGCGTCCGGTAGGACGTGTTCGATTATGTACTGTAGTGTGAATGTACAGATTGAAATGAAAAAAATGTTCTGAAATGATTTTGAGGAGTCCCTTATAGCAATGAACCAGTTAAGTAACATTCAAACTGACATGTTTGCATTTGAATCTGCAATCCAACAATCACCTAAATTGCAAATAGTTTTGGAAATAATTTAAACATAGATAGAAGAATTCTTAACTAAATTCATTAAAAAGGCATGTGAGATGCATGCAACTAAGAACAAAAAAAGAATTATGAAAATATATATATTACGGGTCTTAATCGCGTGAATAATCTATACTAATATTATAAAGCGGAAGAGTTTGTTTGTTTGCTTTGTTTGTTTGTTTGTTTGTTTAAACGCGGTAATCTCAGGAACTACTGGTCCGATTTGAAAAATTCTTTTTTTGTTGGATAGCCCATTTATCGAGGAAGGCTATAGGCTATATAACATCGCGCTACGACTAATAGAAGCGGAGAAGCGACGTGAAATGTTGCAAAAACGGGGAAAATTTACGCATACGAAGTTGCGCGGGACAGCTAGTTTAAGATAAAAAACCTTGTTTATTTCCCGACGTTTCGACCGTATTGCAACGGCCGTGGTCACGGGTAGCTTACCTTTTAAATTATTTACGCGATTAAGACCCGATATATATTTTTTCTTAATGTGTACAAATCGCGAAAGTTTATCAACATTTATAACAAAAAAAACAAGTCATTCTCTTTACATCTATACTAATATTATAAAGCGGAAGAGTTTGTTTGTTTGTTTGTTTGTTTAAACGCGCTAATCTCAGGATCTACTGGTCCGATTTGAAAAAATATTTTTTTGTTGGATAGCCCATTTATCGAGGAAGGCTATAAGCTATATAACATCGCTACGACTAATAGGAGCGGAGAAGCGACCAGAAATGTTTCAAAAACGGGGAGAAATTACGCATACGAAGTTGCGCGGGACAGCTAGTTATTTAATAAAATAATTAAAGTCCTGATTCATTTATTCACTTTGTAACGCCAAGTTCAGACCATTGAACCTTGGAGGTTGAAATTTTGCAGAGAGTTTATTATAAATGATTTTCATTTTCAAATTTCCGTCTACACAGAAAAACATAAAGTAATAATATGATTTTCAACTCATTTTCATATTCTATTTTGAAAAACGTATAATATCAACCGTGCTTTATTACCTACTACTTTATTGCCTACTAATATTTTAGTTAGTGAAATTGTTTTATTACATACTTAGTATTTATCTTTATGGTATCAAGCAAGTAATTCAAATAATAGTTGCATTAAGATATTACAGATGTATTTATTATACTGGTCTAATGTAATATTGAAAGCGTGGTTCAAGTTGGTGCTTCAGTGGGCGTAGTGATTGGTTATAATGGCTGCGGTAACAAATCGTTTCTAATTCAGTTAATTCAATATTTTGATTGTATAGTTCAGTTTAGTTGCTTACGACTTGAGTTTTTATTAGTGGGCGAATAACTAAGTTTGTAATAACTTTTTTTTTAGTATCCTGTCAATTAAGCGGCGGTAGCCTAATGGCTAAGGCATCGGTCTCGCAATCTTGACATCGCGGGTTCAAATTCTACCCATTATACTATTGAAGTGAACCCACTCCTAACACAAGCCTTTGAGCTTAGCTGGAGGGGTTAACAGAATTGCTAGTAATGTGGGACTCAACCCCACATTGCTAGTTATCTTAAAAAAAAAAACAATAACCTGCGTAAATTATTAATAATCGCAGAAATCGTACGTAACTATTACTACAGGCTGATTTTTAATATACTACCTTCCGTACTATAATTTAAAAAAATACAAACTAACCCTTCTACACCTATCACTTACTTTTGTCAAAAAACTATTTGCCACACATCTGATAGACCCCGGAGTTTAGGGCCAACAATTTCACCCCAGTACAACAGTCTGTAAGTGGTTAAGGTCATAACTCCAAAAACAGGTGGTAGGTGATTAAGGGTTAATATACCCATTCCAAAGCTGATATTACAAAGTTATTTATTAAACTTTGTGTGATGAGCATGATGGTTTATTCTGTGTCTGGGTGTTATTTATCTATAATATGTATGTATTTAGAAATATATAAGTATGTTTATCAGTTGTCTGGTTTCCATAGTACAAGCTCTGCTTAGTTTGGAATCAGATGGCGTTGTGTGAGTTGTCCCAAGATATTATTATTATTATTATTATTATTATTTAGTGTAAGGTTAAGAAGCTACGAGCGGGAGGTTACTAGTATAATAAAAATCATTCTCTATTTGTAATTTACTAGCTTTGTACCTGTAGTAAATTAAGCTATACATTTTTAGTTTAAAATACTTTAGTTATGTTTCCTTTATTTTCTGCAGTTTCATAATACTGAATGTCTCCGCACGACTAATAGTTCTTATCTATTAAATTTATCGTTTACTAATTTGCCAATAGTTAAATTTTAAAGTAATATGAACCTTACGCTGCTTAGTTAGAGTTCAAATTTATTTTGCAGAAATGGACGTAGATATTTTATAAATTAAATTCAAGTAATTGTAGATTTCGTTACGGTCAATTGTTTATTAGTGGGAATTCTGTCAATGTTGTGGAATTTCCTAATTCCTAATTGTACTCAATCTGATAAGTATTTAATGTGACGTAAGAAATCGAACTGAAGTAACCTATATCAAGTGCTTTTAAAATAAATTATTGCTTTGAATTTTGTAAGTCTGTCACAATGGTATCTGAGATCGCTGAAATACGGGCAGGTAAATAGGAGCAATTTCCTTAATGACTTGAGCTATTATATTTTTAAAATAGCTTTGCCCACGGCTTCGCTTACGTAAACTTTGATTATGATTGGAAGGCGTTTCACCCTTCAGGGGTAGAATTTTTAAACATTAATTCTTATCGGATATCCACGTTATATCTAGTAACTGGGAGAAAAATTTCAACCCAATCAGTTCAATTTATTTTCAATTTATTGTCTGCTTCTGTGGCGCGGTGGGAGTGTGTCCGACTGCTACGCAAGAGGTCGTGGGTTCGATTCCCACACGGGACGCCACTTTGTGTAATCCACAAATTGTTGTTCCGAGTCTGGGTGTACTTTGTGTATGTGACTTGTATGTTTGTAAAGTCCCCCGCGACACAGGGCTTGTACCCTACTGCGGGAGTCGTCTTTAAAAAAAAAAAAAAAAAAATTCTGTGCCCTGATATCACAACCAGTCAGCTTCATTTTTGGAACGTAGTTCCTAATCGCACTATATCATTTGTTTGCGGGCTGAAAGGCTATACAAAAAAAAGCGTAAAATAAATAAAATAAACATTTTGACATCGATCAAAAATCTATTATTTATTATTGATGAAGCTAGAATAAGGAGGTTGTGTTGTTTGTATTCTTGTAAAATATTGTAATGTTTATTTTACCTATGTTAAACTGGCCGCGTGTAATATAATATGTCTGAAAAATCTTATTTAGAAATAGGTAAATTATTTAAATGTAATGTTATTCCAGTTTTTTTTAATCATTAGTTAATACAAACTATCTACAAACAAACACAAATATATATACATATATCAAAAGGAACAACGTTCCAAGCGGGTGTCCATTAGACACATTATCTTTTTAAATATTGTATCTACCTACATTAAATGTAGAAATAATGAATTTTATAATTTTTTCACCAAAAATCCTACACCATCACATAGAATGAATTTGAATTAAATTTAGCATAGGTACATTTTTGCTATGAAAACAAAATATATAATCCGGCAATGCTAGTGTTTCTACCACAGAATATACCTACTGAACTAAATACTGGCTTTTACAAAAATACTGCTTCTTTATTTATTAACTTAAAGTTTTATCTAGATGATGCCCCGGTGACAGAGCTGGATTTAAAGTAATTTAAGGTCACAGACCTCTTGTGATTTTGACTTTAAATTAGATATAAAGTCGTGACATGATGACATGGATGTCTTATTTTATTCAATTACAAAGGTGAAGAAACTAGCAGTCAAATTCATTCAACGTGAATAGTTTTGTTTTTTTTTTCAATTTGAAAATGGTACGTTGAACTTTTTAGATGGCATGCAGTTAGAGCGTTAATATCAAGATTTAAAATATTGTCAAAAGATTATGCTCCAAATGTATGAACAAAGAACCGGGCAAGACCATGTCGGACCATGTCGGACCATGCTCAGTGTAGGGTTCCGGGTTGCACTTACGCCCTTTTGTTGAGAAACGTTCTTTTTCGGCAATAACTCAATGACGGTATATCCGATCATGTTGAAAATAATTTTAGTTTTAAGTATTTATTGAGTACAGTATCTTTGTGGTTTTTTTCATATTTTTTGGTCACACGGTTCAAAAGATAACTTACGGAGCGATTATTTCCAAAAATATTACATAATTAAAAAAGTTTATTAGAAACCTTAATAGGTATGTTTTTAGAAGACCTGTCGAGTGAAGTGCCATACGTTTGTTAAAGTAAGTTTTTTGAAAAAAAAAAAAAATTACAGCTTCTGTTACATGTATGGAGTGTCCTCCTAATAATTTTTATTTTTATTAATTAACTATCAAACTTAGTAGCGGCTTCTACAAGACAACTATGCACCAAATGTCATCAATATTCATTGTGTACTCTTAGAGTAAAATGCATGTTATGTATGGACGGACGGACAGACGGACATGACGAAACTATTACATACACAAAGTTAGTAGTTCCAATATAAAACCCTAAATTTGTTTTTGCACAAGTGAAAGCTAAGAATAAAAAAAAAAGTGATAGGTATTATTCTGATAACATACAAATGATAACTTTAAATGGTTAGTAGTGAGATTTTGCTATTTTTTTTACTCAAGTAGTGATTTTTTTAATGTATGAAATATATCTTGCAGCAACAATAATGTTTGATATTTGATACAACCATTTCATCATTAACTGTTTTTTTATACCTATGTAAATTTTTATTTTATTTGAAATTGGAACTTTTTAATTATGTGATAACACAATTTAGTAACGTATTACTTTTTTTTGTGAATACTAATGAAAAAATTAATAATGAAAATTGGATTTTTTTTAACACGATTTAGTAATTTATTACTTTTTTGGTGTAATTATGCTTATGTTCATTTTATAATCATAACCTTAGTTTATTAGTACTTAATTTTTACAGGCATTTCTTGCCAATTACTGTATTAACACAATAATTGAAAGAAAAAAACCGGGCAAGTGTATGTTGTGCCACGCACAATGTAGGGTTCCGTTTCTGCCCAGCACAATAAAGCGATTTTAAGATATAGGTTTTCAGTTGTTTTTGTTTCATACTACTAGCAACATTATATAATTAATTTTGAATAGAATTATTACCAAAAAATTTGTTAGTACTCACTTGGCCTGCTGTTACTCGAAACCTTGTTATGCCTACTTAACTTAGATAGTTTTCTTCTTACATTCATCATATATACTACTACCCTCAATTTATTTACATCCCTAAAACAACCATTTAGCTGCCAGCTCCCCCCCCCCCCCCACTGCAGCTAAATAGTTGTTTTCAACATACACTTGACTCTAACAAAAATTTGCACTTTAAGGCTTAATATTTTACAAACAGATTCCTAAATCGAAAAATGATATTCGCAACCCCTAAATTTAAAATACCTATCTAATGATAGCCCACACGATGGATTAGGTAAAAAAAAATTGTTACTCGGACTCGAACTGGTGTCTTCTGGTTTCTGTACCGTCCGATTTCCCACCTGAGCTATAATAACATTGTAGATTAGTGGCAAAATTTATCATCATATTCTAATGATATTGTAGCAGTTATTCATTGTTCTCCTTCCGTCTTATGAAATTTCGATCAGGTCACGCGTCCTGACGCGAGTTTAACATTTTATACCCATCCCAAAAAGTGCACAACGCCACTAAAGAAGTTTTCACTTCAAAAATAAAAATACATTAAGTGTTATTAATAACCATAAATTGAAACAATAATACAATGCATAGGTAATTGTATTTCGTTAAAGTTATGAATCGTCAGATGTCAGTATCCAGAATTCCGTCGGCCCGCATCGGTTAACCACAACTGAACTGCGGGCGACATGCCTCTCAGCTTCACAATTCGACCAATAACAATGTTATTGCTTGATATATACAACACATAGACACAGAATTTCGGCTCCCTACAACGAGCGAATACAGCTCTACGCACACATAGAAACGAACATACACAGATCTCGGTCGCATCTCAATCGAAACAGCACTCGTTGATATCGTCCATACATACACGTCTATATGTGCGAGGATTGGTTGTTGACCTGTAAGCTGGCCTTCTGAATCTCTGTATTTTGTGATGTATACCTACGTGCCTATTATATATATTTGTGTCATGTACGGTGAACTTCCCCTTGACCGGCGATTTGACGGTATTTGATGGTATACTGAATATGATTTGCCGCTAGCGACAAATTGAAGCGAATTCAAGGGACATGACATAGCATGATTTAGAAGAATACCAGGAATATATTAAAGGAGAAGAAAGAGGAGGTATTTCTAGATACTTCGAAACGTTATTTTTTAATTTGACTCTGTCCTTTAGATACGCCACCTAAAGAAGAAGACGTGTCTGTGATTATATGGTGTTAAACGTAAAAAAACAAGTTCATTTAATATTTTAGACTTTCAAACTTGTCTTTACAAAAATTACGTAGTCATTGTTGTTAAAACAGTCATAAGTGTCTAAGAAACTGACGAAAGATTTACAAATGCGACGACCTAACAATAATAATAATATCTTGGGAAAACTTACACAACGTCATCTGATCCTAAACTAGCCTTTACTATGGCAACAAGACAAGTGATAAATACTTATATAATTCTAAATACATACATTATTATAGATATATTACACCGAGTCACAGAATAAACCACTGTACTCGATCGAACCCACGACCTCCGGCTTAGCAGTCAGGGTCACTAACCACTAGACCAACAGGCCAGTCATTCACATGGGCAGCGGACATTTATCCGTCGTGAGAAACCAGTGGCCTGAGCAGAGTGATCTATCGAACCATTTTGTGTAAGTAATAAACTCGATCATAGAAGTCATTTTGAAAATCTAAAGTTTCCGCCCCCAAAGATATAACACCGACCACGCGAACAGCTGAATTCTGTGTTTATAATATTAATATAATAATAATAATAACTTGGGACAACTCACACAACGCTATCTGATTCCAAACTAAGCAAAGCTTGTAATATGGAAACCAGACAACTGATAAACATTCTTACATAATTCTAAACTATGTAACTGGGTGTAATTTATCTATAATATGTATGTAACATATTATAAATAAATTACACCCAGTAACAGAATAAACCATCATGCTCATCACACAAAGTTGTATCCTGGGTGGAGATCGATCGAACCCACGACCGACGTCTTGCGTAGCAGTCGGATACACTCCCACCGCGCCACAGAGCCACAGAGGCAGAGTTAATATCTACAGCAAGCAAAAACCATCCAAGAGTGAGTCAGCCTCACACAATCTTAGCACATGAGTCAAACTAGCACTAAACCGGTTTTTTTTCAATAACAAAGTTACCAGTTATCACTAGCGGTAACGCCCTAATATCAAATATTCGTCCGGTTACTCTCGAGGGAACCCTTCCACTGCTACGAACGGCGACAGGAGGCACTATCATTCATATCAGTGTTTATTTAGTCATTTCCATACTAAATTATCGACATAACGACCGGCCCTATCTCGAATGTTAAACTGTATGGACTCCCATATGACGAAATCTGTGATAGCAATTTACTGTTACTAGAAGTGACATTATTTAATTTAGGAATTTAGGATTATTTTTGAAACTAAAAGTAAGATGAATCTGGTTTAAGCGGATTGTTGGATTTTTTTTTAGATTGTTACTGTTAAATCTTTTAAACATTTTGATGATGCTCATAAAAGAAGCTTTAATAATGTGAAGGCCACAGGATAAATACCTTTTTACTTATATCTACTACTAATTTGAAACGGTACTTGGAAATGTCTGCAACATTAATGTAAATTGTAAAATTAAGTGCATTTCGGATCGGTAAATTGCCGACAATTAACAAAATTGTAAAATTAGGCGTAAATAAAATAGTTTAATAATTTTAACTTATTACACTAATGAGAATTTAGACGTAGTAAATTCATTCCCAACTAAGATTTTTTTAATTTAAGGCCAAGCCTATAAGCGGTTGTGCTTTTTACTAATGTACATTTTTCGCGAAGTTCATATTTACTTTTACACGATTTGTTCAAACCTATATAAAAATAATAATGTACATACAATATGCCGATAATTCCAATAAGTGATGAAGAAACATGTATTAAAAATATTAATACCAAGTATTGATATTAATATTCAATATCGACATTTGCAATGAAGGTTAGTAAAGCGATTGTCATCTTACAAAAAGTGATCTTTTGTAAACAATTGAGCAATCATAAAAAACACATTATTTTAATCCAATTATAAACATACAGTCGACCAGTTATCAAGGACATGTTGGCTAGCTTCTGCCAATAAGGATAAAGTATTCTACCGGTTCTTAAAAGATTAATATATACATTTTTTCATACTATGATATGTCAATCAGCATTAATTTATCATTAATACAATGCGAGTACCCGTTTTTGTACTTGTCAGAGCCCATATTATGTGTAAATTTATTAAGTACACGATTATTTGTGTTTGCAAAAGGTAGTTTTTTATCGTCTCATTGATCAGTTTCTATAGATACACGCATTACATTTCATGTTATATTCATTTTCTATGTTTTATGTGCGATTAGAAAAAAAAACTGTCCTGTACGGTTCGAAACTTATCTTTAATCTTAAGTCATCCTTTTCTCCTTATATCCAACCTTACAGATATAGCAAAGAAGTATAATAAACTACTTATCTATTACGTAAGACCAAGAAGTGTGGTGTCTGTATTGATACTATGTCGTTTTATATCATGTTTTTTTGTAGGCTGACAATATTTTAATTTAATTAGACTTGTGCTCTCCTCATAGTAGTTTTATAAATACAACCTATTCGTTATCTGTTAGTTTCCATTTTTTTTATAATAAAGATAACTACCAATGTGGAATTGAGTCCTACATTAATAGCAATCTTGTTATCCACTCCAGCTAAGCTCAAAGGCTTGTGTTACGAGTGGGTTCACGTCGGCAGTATAATGGGTAGGATTCCAAATCTTATTATTGCGAGACCGATGCCTTAGCCACTACCGCCGCTAAAATTATAAAAGTAAAATCAAAAAAATAACCACTAAGCACAAGTATTTTTGACTTATCTGCAGTTAAGTATCTTCCGCCCCTGTGTAATGTTTCACAATAACATTTCCATATATTCTAACATCTATGTTTCACAATAAAGCGCAACATGATGTCCAACCATTACCATTATCATTTGCTTTACAATGAAAAGGCCCTGTCCTGATCTGATTCAAAGGAAACCCATTTCGGCCTAATAACATTAAACATAAAGAAACAGCGGGGTGTATCAGTGTCACCCTTTTATATGCGTTTATGAGTTAGATGAATCTACTTGCAATCGCGAGTAGGGGATGTATTTGAAATGTATTAGACAGGCGTTCTTTGTTTCCACCTTCTAATTTCTGAAAATCTTGGTAATTAACCATAATATTTCGGTTTATAATAATTTGCTACGTGTACCAAGTATTTTTGTGAATCTCATCAGAGACTAGTAAGCGTTTCAAATGAGTTGATAACTGTCATGATGACATTTTGATTCGCATTACGACTGCAACTTCATTATATGACGTAAGGTCAGCAATAAAATGATTCGTAAAATATTCGGCCTGTGACATCATAATTTGTTAAAATGCTCTCTGTAAAGAAGCAATAACAAAAGCCGTGACAGTTCTTTAACTACCGACTAGATGGCACATGCGAGGGCCCAAACTCGCGAGCATCAAGAGATAGAGAAATTTGAGGTCTAGTAACATAGTCCAGATAGGTGGTTCGCTTCTGGCCCCGGTTTGGCTACGGAAGTCTCGGGTTCGATGCCTGGGTCTGGACTTCAAATTTTTCTATCTTTCAAAAATGCAATTGTTGTATTAATTTGTATCGAAAAAGGTGTCATTATTATTACACAGAAGTACCTACCTACTCTAATAAACTATACATATGCACTGCATTTTACTATTAATTATTATAGATAGATATGGTTTAGACAAAAAAAAAAACATATCTGACTGAAAGACCATAAAAGTGTAGAATATTCTTATATCTTGCCTATTTACTTATTTCTGTTTGGTGTTTATTAAACAATAAAGAAAAATGTTCGGTACATGGTTAAAAAATAAATATTACGTCCGTTCCATTACCATACACATACGTACTTTACCCGACTCGGGAGCTTTTGTTGCTATAAAGTTGTTATAGCGGTACAGTTTTGACAAGTACAGAGTGAAGTTGTCGCGTTCGTGATTATCTTCTCATTTGAAACGCATTAGTCAACTACACAGAAGATATTATAGTGCACAAGCGTGTACAACATAAGTGCATTCTCTATTACCTTACACTCATAGAGTCCGACGGGAAGGAAATCCGACACGCCGGGAGAAAGATGGCGGAGGAGGTGTGACTTTGACTCGTAAGCGGTCACCCAAATATAGGCTTAAGGTGGTTACATTGTTTAACCCCATTAAGGTCGCTTGGTCACCACTAACTCACGAATCCCTCAATGCTCTTTATATCGATTTTTGACGTGATAACGTCTTATAAATCTATAACCAGGTGCACGCACTAAAAAGTGTCACGGTCCGTCACGGACTGTCACGTTCCGCCTGCTGATAGGCTGAAGTATTGTGACCGTCGGGCGTTCCGCCTGTTGATTGGCTGAAGTACTGTGGCCGTTGGCCGAGTACGCGCGAATGCGCCCGGGTTCACTAAAACTGTCACAGGCATGGTTGTTTATTGCAGTGTTATCAATGTTTTTCAAAAATAGCGACATGCGACACAAGTAAAAAAACACGACGTGTAAAAAATATACTGTTAACCCCTCCAGCTAAGCTTAATGGCTGGTTCACGTCGGTAGTATAATGGGCAGGATTCGAACGCGCTACCTCACGATTGCGAGTCCAATGTCTTACCACCACTTAATTTTAACATTTAAAACTTTAAAGACTCATTACAATTTTATTTTGAGTACCTACGTTAAAATATTCAATTAAGTATAAAACACTACAAACATAATGTCCATTTTTCGCTAGCAAGGTAATATTTTCTTAACACAGCCCTACAGAAATGGCTTCCGTCTATAAATTCATGATACTAGGAATAATAATGGTTTTGTTATCTTTAAACAGTTAGCCTACCGGTAATAACAAACAGTGGTTCGGGAAGTCTTGGGGCATCATAGAATTGCAGCTATTGACGCGAACTACACGGGAACTGGTATTTTATGTTGAGAAATTGTGTAGTAGGCACGATCATTTTGTTTTAAACCCACTAGACCAATAGATTTTACTTAACGTTTTTTGTTTTACAGGCAAGTGTGTTTTTGGACTAAAGTCAATCACATAATTTTTGAAGATGGCTAGCAGATCGTTTACTCGTGTTAGGTTAGACCACGGTCCATTTTTGTGGATCGTGGACTTCAATGTCAGTTATTCTTTGATGTTGGTTACAGCGGTATACTCATTAGAAACTAGCCAGATATAAAAATGTGACGTTTGAGGCAATAAATAAGCAATGACAATTTTAAAGACAGCTATTTCCCACTGCATGAGAGAGTTGGAGTTTATATCTGAAGCAGAGAAAATAGAGCTGAAATTGGATATAGGATTGCGGCCCATCGCCGTTGATACAAGTACGACGAAGAAGTTGCGAATGATGTCGATGTTTATTAAATTATATCATGAATCGTTTATTAAATTATATGTGAAGTGAATTGTGTGTTTGTTAATAAATGAACTATTATAGTTAATAAAGCACGAATGTGACACAAATGCACTTTCTATTCCTTCACTCTCATAATTCGGTGAGACGAAAATCCGACACGGCTGGAGAGAGATTAGGCGCAGGACCAATGCTGCAGGATTAACGTGCTCTCCGAGGCACAGAGGGTTGTACCATGTACCAGCTGTCACCAATTAAAGAACCAACAATGGTAATATTGCTTAACCACGCAGATATCTCGATCTGCTTAGTCGCTACTGAGTCAGGGACCTCTCTATATCATATAAACCAATATTATGTCCCACTGCTGGACACGGGGCTCCCCAGTAGAACTTATTATAGATCCCAGAGGTAATTTCAATAATAAAAGACGCCGCTGCCCGTCCTCCAGAGAGAAATCCCTTAGTTGCCTTGACAACACCCACAGGTGGTACTATTCTTAAGCCGGTACCACACGGCAAACCTCCTATAATATACATATATATAGTCCGTAGTACTATCCAATATATATATATCCTCTCATAAAGTAGCTAATTAGTCTTAATCGACAAGTGTCTAATATGAGAAGACTAATAGCAACTGTTTCCAAACTTAAAATTCGCGCCAAACACATAACCTTCCTCCGCAGTCGGGGGAAAAATTAACGTCTCTTGGGTTACCATTTTATTACATAAATACTTTTCTAGGAATAAACACTGTGCTCCATCATCCTTTTCCGCGAAATATTTTAACTGTTACCATAATAATAATGTTAGCCCGATCAAATGTGCGATATATTTATTAGTCATCATTGATGCGTTGTCTTATTTCCGCTCTTTTATGAACATGTTATAAAATGCACGAAACATGTAATTAAGCGCTATTAAAGTATCAGTTTTAAACAAAAAAAACAGGCAAGTGTATGTCGGGCCACGCTCAATGTAGGGTTCCGTAGTCCCCCATCCGAATAATGCGGCTTAAGAAGTGGGTTTTCTGTTGCTTTTGTTTCAAACTACTAATAACGTTATATAAGTATTATCTGTACGAAAATCTGTCCGAAAATTTGGTTACTCCTCACTTGATCCGCTGTTACTCGTTAAGTTGTAAAGCCTACTAGCTGTGAGAGTTTTCCTTTTAATTTCACTGTATTAACCACAACCGTGATTTTTTTCACATACCCAACATCAACTATTTAGCTGGCAGGGGGAACCACTTGACTCTAACAAAAGTTTACATTTTAAAGAATAATATTTCACAAACGGATCCCTTAATCGAAAACTGCTCTTGAAAATTAAAAATGTTGTTAAAATACTTATCTAATGATACCCCAAACGATGGGGTAAGGGAGAAAAAAAAACACATGCTACATATAGGGAAGGTACCCTATTTTTTTATTTACTGTGTCGGCATAAGTAATATGTGTATCCTTGCAAAATTACAGCCTTTTAGCACTAACAGTCTCTAAGCTAAGCTGCGAACGGACCGACGGACATGGCGAAACTATAAGGGTTCCGTTTTGCCATTTTGGCTACGGAACCCTAGAAAAAACACTTCTAAGAAATCTTTTTTAGGTTCAAAACTCAAAAAGGGTTGAATTTACCTAATATCGAATTATGTTTGTGAAAAGATTGTGCGAATATACGACGGGCACATACGGTCAACTAAACCAAACTAGGCTAAGCCTGTAGGTACTATGGTTGACAGCCTCGAGTCAGTGGCGCGACGGGACTGCGCAAGAGCACGTAAGTTCGATTCCCACACGGGACATCACTGGTAATTTGTGTCCGTGAATTGATGATCGTGATCATCAATTCAAGGGCTTAAAACCTACTGCGGGAGTTACACAACATACTTATATTTTTCTAAATACATACTAATTATAGATCAGCTGACCCGCGCAACTTCGCCAACGTAAATTTTCCCCGTTTTTGCAATATTTTTCTTTCTTTGCTCTCATATTAGTCGTAGCGTGATGTTATATAGCCTAGCCGATAGATGGGCTATCCAATAGTAAAAGATCTTGTCCAATCAGACCGTAGTTGTGTCGGAAAGTAGTTGCTGACATTATCGCGCTCAAACAAACAAACAAACAAACAATTCAGCTTTTTAATATTAGTATAGATAAATTACAGAGACCAGACTCATAAAAATGTCGTACCACTCCATGCCTCAGACCGCACGTTAAGCCGTCGGAGCTGCGGCTATTCTCTCTCCGGTCGAATTTCTATTCCATTGATTCTATTTTGATTTCTATTCCACTTGTGTCTGCGCACAAACTTGAGCACTATAATATCTCCTGCGTAATTGCTTAGCCTCTGATCAAATTGGCCCCTAAGTGACCATTACATTACAGTGTACATAAAAGGGTTAATTAAATATTGTTTTAATAGGGCTTCTATTAAAACATTCCACATTTATAAAATTCTTAGTCCTGACTGACTGACTGATGGATCAACGCCTAGCCTAAACCGATGGTCGTAGATACATGAAATTTCGAGGACAAATTTCTGATATAATGTTGGCATCCGATAAAAAGGGTTTTTTGGAAATTCATCCCCTAAGGTGGTAAAATTGTAGTTGTAAATTTCAGTTGTCAGTTGTAAGTTAGAAATTCGTATTTGGCTTTTTGGTTTAAAATTGAGAAAAACGTTTTTGGCGTTATTGAAAAATCTACCCGTAGATGGGTTTAACAGGGGTTGTAATTTGGTATTAAACTCCGTCAATTTTGAAGTTAGATCTGTAAAAAACTGTATTTGGCTTTTTTGTGGTAAATAAAGTTACACTTGTTTCAGCATTTTGATTGAAAGCGAAAATCATCCCTCAACGGGGTAAAATCATCCACGCGGACGACGCCGCGGGCGGCAGCTACCTTTTATAAATGTAAAAGTAGTAATGAGAAAGTTTGTCTGTTACGTTTTCACGCTTAAACCGCTCAATCGATTTAAATAAAATTTGATATAGACATAGTTTCAGCCCCGGTGAAGGACATACGATAGCTTTTATCCAGATGCCGTCATCATACGGGTGAAGCCGCGGGTGGAAGCTAGAAGGTATTTAATAAACTATCTCGATAAAATGTTACAAAGAAATATACTAATGAATATTACACTAATTAACCCTGCAATGCTACCGTAACTGATATTTAACGACGATACAGAACCTGCTCTTGCGTGCAGATATCAATCATAAGAAAAAAACTGAACACATCTTGTTATTAATACTCGACGAAGGCCGCAAACGTAACCGGGCCTTTTTGTAACCGTCTATAATAAAATTGCACAGAAAATTACTTATTACAGCAGTAACTAATGTAGTTCTACCTTAATTTGCTTTGTTGGCTCGAATAGTATGTTCTGGTCGAACTGAATTGAGCTTTTTAGATATGACATAATGACTTAAGCGGCCCAGCCTCTTTGTTCGTGATATTATTATAATGTTCATATTTCATGCGATCTATTTACTTTTTTGTATGTCTATCCGCAACCAGCTTATTCAGTTTTGCTAGGTAATGAGCAAAAACTCGGTCATGCACGAGCGCAAACTTTATTTATGGTTTACGAGTAACCAGCACCGTGAGATTTGTGATCGTTTCGTTAGCAAAACTGTGGCAAATTTTATTAGTACGAAATTCAAAGGAAAAGTGCGGTGGAACTGCGAAGATGTTCTACTGTTGGGAAAATTCGTTACTAGGTAAACAAAGTTTACCACTGGCAAATCTGGGTTTTCAGGGTTGCAACTTTTTGTTTTGTTCTTTGTTGGATTAATTTTGTTTTTCGCGTAATTTCTCTATTGTATAAGTTTCTAAATTTATTGTATAATATGTGACATCGGCAGAATTGCAAATTTAGACCAATTTAACTCGTTCCGGGAGAAGCCTCCTTGTACATTCTTCTTCTTCACCAATATCATTCTTTGTGCTTCATTTTTAGGGTTCCGTAGCCAAAATGGCAAAAAACGGAACCCTTATAGTTTCGTCATGTCCGTCTGTCTGATAAACATACTTATATATTTCTAAATGCATACATATTATAGATAAATAACACCCAGACACAGAATAAACCATTGTGCTCATCACACAAAGTTTTATCCTGGGTGGGGATCGAACCCACAACCTCTTGCGTAGCAGTCGGATACATATCCCATATTTGATCTAGTTCTTATTAATAAAAGTGAGAATTTGAAACATCCAGTAGCTTCTTACCAACATTACAAAACCAAAGTAAATAATGAAATATTCAAATTTAGTGATGTAATTCTTCCAGAAATCAGAACGTATCTAAAATTATTATTAACCTACAGTTTTAAACAGAAGACCCCTACTTGATATTCTGAAATTCAAATGACTTCGGGACCAACTTTAGAACACAATCGCGTTTTAGTAGAACAGAACTTTGTACACAAAAGACCTTTTTTAATTTATTCGGATATATTTAAGATAAAAACTACATAACACAATTGTAAAATACCTACTAAATTATTACGAAGAGAGTTTTGGGTCATGCCAAAACATCAAAGAAAATGTTTTAGATAACATGGGAAGTACTTGTAAGTTTGAACATAACAATTTTATTCCGAGAAATTCTAATCGTGATAATTCCCAAAGGGCCGACAATAGGGTAAATGGTTACTACCTTCGCGCATCTGAAAGGATGCTGAGACGTTAACAATTATGCAAAGCCCGAGGCATCTTTCAAGGTACTTGATCAAGAACCACTTATTAAGATATCGCGGTCACATCAGCATTACGCAATGGAGGGGGTTGGCGAGGCAATTTCTTTACTCCGTAATACCAGCCCGTGGAATTACCATGGCAGTCATCAATAAAATTTTACCGTTCGTATAACTTTCGCGAACATCGAGATCATCGACTTTCGTAATCTGATTTGAGAAATATACTCCATGCCCTTTTTGTTAAAAAATTATGATGTTATTACCCGACTACGGCAAAGTCTTTCTGACTTTGCCGTAGTCGGGTAATAACATAACATAACCCTCTCTTTTCTAGAGAGGGTTTTGTCTTTATCAGTCTCAATAAGTATATTTAAAAAAATAAAGTATATCTTTATTTTTTGTACCTACATATCATGTAAGTCTTTGTTAACTGCTTTGATTGGCGGTAAAATAAAATATGTATTCAATAACTAAAAACCACTATGGCAGAAAACCACATTCTAAAAATAATATGGGTATAGGTTTTTGTAAGGTACCTAATTCTAATCGTATAGGTATTTTTTTACGGCTTTGAAACAAAAGATTAATCTGTAAAACAAAAACTTTATACAAATCCTTGAAAGCATCAATCACACCAAAATTAAACATTAGTCAGGTAACAATTTCATAGTTGACATGTTGCGTGGCCGCTGCTGTCGGACGGGGCGGTCAATTTACATCAAATTACATCGAGTGTCATTAACGAAACCCGACCAACTTCTATATACCTCTAAGAACAAACAAATAGTCCTTACGCCTCAGATATAACGATTAAAATCCAATAAAAGTTCGAGCAGTCCATGCCAAAAGCGATTTGGAAGCGATGTAAAACTAAAAACTGCAACAAAAAGGTGGTCCCACGAAAATGGACGTCGCAGATGACACCGAGGTGACTTAATGACAATTTAATAGCATCGCCTTCTGTTGTCGAGAGAAAACGTGTAATCAGCGCCAACGATAAGACCCCATTATGGCAGGATGATGGTTTTTTGTCACAGCAACAAATTGACCGCTTCTAAGAACATGATCCAATTCAGTTGGGTAATGATGTGAATTGAAATTACAAACGTAGTGTCGTTATATGAAACTAATGGTGTTGTTATTATAATGTTTTCTCTGTACAAAATTAGAATACATAATAACTTCCGTTTTAGGGATCTTTTATCGAAAGAAATTAAATCGGCTTGTACCCCTTTGCTTATATTAAATTTTAAAAGTACAGTAACTGCATCTTAATAGTTATTGAGTTTTAACTGCTCATAAAATGTTTTAGGGTACTGCCTGATTTTCCAAATTTCGAAGAAATTCAAGTTGTAAAAAAGGTAGTTAAAAATAACGCTACAATTACCATAATGATATTACTTCAAATGGCAATTCCTGATGTTTTTACGATTCGTTTCGGAGGATTTCGCGACTGTGGTCTGGCCGTATCCTAAAGAATATAATGAACAGTTTTCTTGTCTTCGTCGGTGTTATTCTTGTCATGTTCTCGAGTAATACTTTAAATGCAGCTTAGGGTTAAAAGTTTGCAAGCCGACATTTTGCTCCGACTAAGCATACTTAAAATTTTTGACACGTTAGGTATATTTGAACGCTTTGATATAGGTGTCACGTACTGGGTTATCTTAAACACTCTGACACCGACACCCTCTAAAATGATAGGTAGGTAGATACTAGCATTTTATATTCCTGCCGAGTTCTTATTACCATGCACGGAATGTCTCCTTAGTATGCGGAGTTTGCTACGACACTTATTAGTCTCAAAAATTCCGAGGTTCTTATAAACTTTTCGATGTAAAACGTCCGTACTTCGACCGCATTTAAAACTTAGATACCTACCTAATGTTTAATACATAGACGATATTGCTTTTGATAAAGCGGTTTACAAATCTAAAATTTAAAGCACGATCGAATACTAATGTACCTATGTTTTGTTTGTATCGCAGTCATAAATATTAACTAGGAACACGGAGAGGTGAAAATTTTCAAGATACATTTCAAAACAAAAATAACGTCAAGAGATCGAATCGGTATTAGAGATAAGAGCATTTTAAATTTTAAAAAGTGGGCTTTTAAAATGAAAGCTTAAAGTTTTCTATAGAGTAAACATTTTGCATTCGTAGTTTTTTATATTGTTGTGGAATAGGTAGTGAATTTGTTTCTAGGGCACACGAATTGATATGATCCACATATTGTTGTTTAATTTGATGTACTTTATTTATGTTCGTCTTTAGTATACTTGTAAACTCCCTCGTGACGCAAAGATTTTTCACTAGTGCAGAAATATTTTAAGAACAATATTTGTTTGTAACTGTGTGCGTTCGTATACAGCTTTGCGGACGAGGGAGTACTTGGCAATGAAAAACATTCGGGTATTGTCCTGGCCTGCACATCGCCAGACCCCGTTTTGTGCTTGCAAGGCAAGGGTCGCTTGTAAATATTATTTTTAAGAAAGTACCTACTTGTTGTTACTCTTACAAAACATTCACACTATTCAATTGATCAAACCATTCTATTTTGATAGTCATTGTTCTCAAAATGATATTACAAGTTTTTGACGTGTCTACATAAACGAGTGATGGCGAACATGAAATATTAATTCATTCATGTCACTCTGATGCTATACTATGGAAATCGTTAAACCCACCTATTGTTCACACTGTGTATTTCATGTCGAATTACAATGATAAAGTAAGTACAATGTTTTGAATTTAATGTTAAGCTTGTTAACATATTTTTACTATTAAGATATCTCAGAAATTTTGGACATTAGCTCCTCTATCGACTCCGTCCGTTGTCTTGTCCGTATTTTGTTAAAGCGATGAACAATTTTCATACAAACTTTGTCTCCCTTTTTTGTCCATCTTTAGGTGTGAATTCCTAAAAATACGTTTATACTGACGTTACCTTTATAAAAACTAACCAATTTCCAACCATTTTTGTATCCGTTTTTCCTACGTTTTATCTAATTTACAACCCACCTATGAAATTTCAACATGATCACGTGATTTACCCATAGATTAACTAAACTCATTCTGGCTAAGCTATTATTAGACCTAGACCAGAGAACGTGAATTCTTATTGACTAAATGGTACCACTTATTGGAGTGCCACCTACAACCACAAGGATCTGGCACTTATCTGATCATGGCTAGTTAGCCGATTGCAGATGGACAAAGGGGAAGAAAAAAAAAATTGGCTAAGCTATTCAAATGAATTGTGCAGAAATGTCTAAATATTAAGATGAACGATGAACATTTTTTGCATCTCCTATAGGGTTATATTTTTTTGTTTACCCGTTTTCACTAAAGTGAATAGAATTGTAGTAGCAGCAGCAAATAGTATTTAGGTATATTATTTGCTGTTTCGATTCTCTGACCAATTCAAAAGTGTAATGTTAGCAAACATAATTGAATTTAAATAATAGTAAATCTCGATTTTACTACAGGACAAAACTGCCGACTACGTCAAGTTAAACCTAGATTTATATTACTTCAAGGTTCAGTATTCTGTACAGTTGCACCCACCCACATAAAAATAATTCGTTTGGATTAGTTATCCAAACGAATTATTATTATAACACGAAAAGTTAATGTGCTCAAAATTGGTTCATGTTTTTTCTTCGAACTTCGAACCGATTAGCTTCATAAAATAATTACTACAACTTTTGTACAATGACGTTGTACATAAATAATTGTTTTGCATTGTAAGACACAGGATACATAATAAATTGTTGCCAAACTCACCTATCATTCGATCCTTTTTGAGTGGGTTATGTACGTACACTTAGACATTTTTATACAAATGTCTTTAATATAATAGACAGACGCGCCAGACAATAAACTGTACTCCGAACGGTTACGTTTAGTTAAACGATAGTTAAATCTAAGCTCTACTGTAACTTTAATCAATCATAAGTGGTGCAACTGAGCTTTAAATTAGTTGGTGGAAGCGGATTTTACAACAGTAAAATTGTAACGACTGCATTTATTTTGCATACAGTTGCAAGTTGCGGTTCATTCCTCGATTCAAAAGTCGAACGTGCTATTTCCGCTCGTTTGTTTTGTTGCCAGCAACTACACAGTTTTCCCTAAGAATTACTGTTGGCCACACGTCTGTTCCTTTTATAATAATTTAGCCGATAATGCGAAAAATACGTGCCTTTAACCGTCTCAGCTATACGTGAGTGGGACCTTATTGCCACTTATTGCTCTCGAATGAAGCGAAATTATAATCTTAATGCGGTAACATTCCGTTTTGATTGGAGGAACTTTTACCTACAAGCTGTGAAGGTTCTATTGTGTGATTGTGCGGAATGAGCTCCAGAATAAACAATTGCCGGCCTAATTAGACACGTTTCACGTCATTTCTGGCGGTTATTAGGGATTGTGGTTGTTAGGTTAATTTCCTCTGTGGTTTTGGATTCGTTGTATAAAATTTTGGTGTAAGTACTGGATACTATTACGGTTTAAGCTTGCAATAATATATTTTGTGACTGGCTTACCACAGCTATAATATTTTGACTTTTTTAAATGGAAATTATACAACGCTTGCTCTTATTTTTTAATAACAAAATCAACATGAAAGAACAATACAGCAAAAAAACATATAGATGTATATTCTTGTTTACCTACCAGCATTACATAAAGTAGAAGAGTAAAAAAATAGGAGCTTTTTCTGTATGATAATTTTACGACTAGTTACTTCTACGACAATATTAACTGTACAATATTAGCCTAATGATTGAGCGTTGAGCGATTGTAGTATATTAACTTGTCTTTCTTTATCTCAAGATGATCCAGCAGTTTGCCAAGACCACTGCAGACTTCCTGAAGGGATGACAGTAATACCGGCTGGTAGATTTTATCCCACGAATAAAACATCAATTTCAATCGACGATGACTAATTCCACAATGAGACTCAAATATTTCATAACTTCCCACCGAATTTCATTCGAACCAAACAGGCCAATGCATCTACGGAAGTTCGTAAAATTATACTATTTTGATTCAAAATCAAAATGGAGCTTGAACTAAAATAATGTGGGTGTATAAAAATACAATTTTCCGCTTCTGTGCGTCGATATCGACCTCCGTAAATTGTTCGACGTGACGTCATATTTTGTGGAGCAAGATTGACTTGTCTATCTGAGTCCCGGCGATCTTATGATAAATCTATGATAAATGATGAGTACGACAGGCTATCACGGAGGTTAGTTAAGATTACATGTTTGTGATTCTATCCATAGTGTTGCCTACTGAAAAACAAATATTTTAACATTCGAATACAGCCTACTATTCTGCTTTAAATTATGTAAGTTCTTACTAGCTTTTACCCGCTGCTTGCTCTGTTCACTCGAGTTCTGTTTTATCTATCTCGGTGGCAAATTTTATTCAAATCCGTTCTTGTGTATCCGAGTATTCCGTGATTGAGTAACAAGTCTGTAATAATTATCAAACTACAAGCTTTTGTCCACGGTATCGCCAGCAGTTCTCCTATAAAGAATAGGCAGGTTTTTGGTATACCGTCTCAAAATTTGAGCTCAGCTGGTGCAAAACTTTTTGAGTCCTTAAAGCTTACACAAATCAATTTAACATCGTTGACCCGCGCAACTTATTTTTTATCAGTTTTCCCTGTTTTACATCTTTATATAATCTTTATTAATAATTACTAGTTGGCCCGCGTAACTTTGTTTGCGTCATTTTTCCCTGTATTTGCAACATTTTTCATTGATGCTCCGCTCCTACTGGTTTGTAGCCTGATGTAATGTAGCCCATGATAATGTGGCTTTCTATTGGTAAAATACTTTTTAAATTAGTTCAGTAGATCCAGAGATTATAACCAAACAAACTCACAAACTTTACCACTTTATAATTTATGTATAGGTACCTAGGTAATATAGATTTCGTTCTCTCTGGCTGCTTTTTTTAAATTATCGGACGTCACAAAGGTTAGCCACAAGTCAAGCTAATAAAAATGTGTTAATAATCATAACATAACGTATTTCTTTTTGATGCAAATTGACAATCTGTTCTCTTAAATTATGTCATTCTACAGAAGTAACTTTAATTTATATTTTTAATACCCAAGCCGTGTCATTTCTAAGAACTTTATTAAGTGTCATTAAGTCTAGTGATATTACATTATCTTTACACCGGAGACCGATTCATCAATCATTCTTGAACGTTAAAACTGATTTATGAATTTGATAGCTTAAAAATGAACGTTTCTTTAAAATCTCGGATTACTCATACTTATAACCTTTAAGTATGAGCGTTATAAATTGTGATTATTTTTGTTACAGTAACGACTTTATTTTGTTGAGCCCTGTAAGTAATCGTTTGATCAAATGTGGTTTTATTTGTTTTTCGTCTACGTTTTCAAGTATTAGATTCATACTTTAGAGACCGTCTTCACGGGCGAGAGAATCGCGGCGATATTATCGTCATGCAATTACGCCGCGCGCTCGCCGCAGAACGCCGCGCTCTCGCAGCGACCAGTCGCAACGAGCGCGCTGTCAAACGCAGGTGTACCGCCTTGAAAAAGTGACGATCATCGTCGCGGATACGCGGCGTTTCCGCGACGATTCCGTGTTTTTCCGTTACGAGGCGCAACGATACGCTGGCGGAATAATCGCTCGTTCGTGGATACTACCTGACGATAGTAGAGCGGATTCGCCGCGATTCTCTCGCCCGTGGGAACGGTCCCTTAGGTTTTATTAAGCAAGGTATAGGCAAAATATCGTCCAAATTCTAAACTATTTACTAAGCTATTTCAAAGTCACCCTAGCCTTAAATCTACCAGTACTGCACCTACGAGCCTTTACATTTAATAATACTAAAAAAGTTGAAAAATATTCCTCTAATTTTTGAGATTTACGCTCTGAAAAAGGTTTTTTTTTAATTTATTTGTTACCCGTACAAATAAAGATATACAAGGAAACACAGGCTATGTATGATGCTATTCTCCTAGTAGGGTTGGGTACTAGCTTAGCATAATATCCAAAGGAATTATTAAGACCATCATTGTTAAGTACCACGTCGTCTTAGTACTTAACTATTATGGGCAGGGACTAACTGTGCCAAATTGTAATGATGGTCTCGTATTACCTGTGAAACTACTTGCAGGAATGTTTGTTTGTGTGCTAAGTACTTGCAAAGCGGCAATTATGAGTAAGATTTAAAGACTTTATTGAATACTAGCGGACGCCTCGCGGTTTTACCTGCGTAGTTCCCGTTCCCGTGGGAATACAGGGATAAAAAATAGCTTATGTCACCCGGGGTTAGTGTAGCTTCACAACGATGAAAGAATGTTTCAAATCCGTCTAGTAGTTTCGTAGCCTATTCAATACAAACAAACAATCAAATCTTTCCTCTTTATAATATTAAGTATACAAGATAAAGATATAGACTAGTTTACAACCGACTTCAAAAAAGAAGGGGGTTCTCAATTCGACTGTATTTTTTTTTGGATTTTGTAGTGTATACTTCTAAATTGGTTCTTCAAATCAGGACCTGATGATGGGATTCCGGAGAAATCGGGGTAACTTTATATAAATAATAATATATCACCTAATATTTATATAAACATCCAAAAAGCTGCCATATTAAACACCTGTAGAATAGTGCGAAAATTTATGCAGAACGAAGAATCAGAAGGATTAGACACCAGTTATACCGAACAAAGAATCTCTTTTTCTATCGAAATGGTTACTTGGTTACAACCCGTAGCCGTCATGTCATTAATTTACCGACTTTAAGTCGAGTATACATAAAAACCCAAATAATAATACCTAATAATATCTTGGGACAACTCACACAACGCTCACACACACAACAAATGCACTCTGTGGGGAACTTTTCAAATATTGAAGGTACATCTACAGTGATTTAACTATATTTCATAGAGATTCCTGAATTAACTCTCAAAAAACACTAATTGCTGAAGTGAAACTGATAAGAAGACCACAAATGACGAGCGAATTTAATCAATATTTCACGGTTTACGATTCAATTACATTAATATGATATTCAGAAGCTCTTTATTCTCGTCATGCTACTATTACGCAATGTAATAGAGCTGATGGTGAAATATCACGAGAACTCCTCTACAATTAACGGCCCTGCATCGAGAAAAGCAATATTTTGTAAAAGAATTTGAGCAGTTAACATAAGCCTATTGTAACTTATGTGAATTAGAAATCCACTCCCTAAAAAATGAGAAAAAATGTTTTTTTTATTGTTTTTAAACTTTCGCGATTTTTATACATATTAGATATATTTCGGGACTTAATCGCGTGAATTATTTAAAGATACGAACCTTTTATTTACCCGACGTTTCGATCGAATAGCACCGATCGTGGTCACGGGCAATAGTATCCTAGTATTAACTACTTTCAGTACCCTCTTTAAAGTCCTGTTTAATTTTTTTCAGATCTTCACAATGACATCTCCATTCACACAAGCATGTAAAATCTACTATCAAATCTTTTATTATTTCTAAGAACATCTAATACTTGTTTATGTCATTCCAAAAAAAAATTATAGGTAAATGTTTAACATAATTATCTGCGTTTGCATTGCATTGTTTCCAAGTGCAGAACTTTTATTAAAAGTTTCATTAAGTATGTTGTATGAAAACAAACCATTATTTACACCTATCACATCTAGCAGACTTGATGTTTATTCATTAGAGTTCATTACCCAAAAGAATTTCTGCTTACGTGGGAGAAGAAAAATGAATTCGCCTTTAGTTACATCCCAAACAATTTCCTCGCATATTATTTTATTATTAAGTTCAGAGGTCCTATAATCAAATTTACTGACGGTAACGTCAAACGAATGACAATGAACGATAGTCGGGCCATTGTTGTCCGCCGCATATATTTATTCAAAAGTTCACTGTCATGGAGATGGCGAATCACATTTATCTGCGTCTTATCTCACAAACCATCTGCTTATAAAATATATTGTGATATAGAAAACTTGGTATCTACTTTTTAGTAACAATATATCTTAGTAAAACAACGATTTATAAAAGTCTCGAATCAAAACAGAAATCCGGTCGCCTTAAGCCAGTACGTGCCTACTTAACTTTTGTCTGGGACTATTATTGGATTACGATTTTTAGATCTCACAATTCGGATAGTTTAATAGTTAGAAGCTTATTATAAAGATTATATTCATTATAAAACTTTCGGATTTGGGCTTGAAATAGTAATTTTAAACAGAAATGCTAATTTTCCCCAAGTTATGTGTTGAGAAATATTTGTCGACAACAAAAATCAGTAACTTCTTGTTGCAACAATTTGTGCTAGGTATTACAAATATAAATGTCCTGACTAAATAAATAGATCAGATAGTCACCTGGTTTATATTAAATAATGAAACAAATCAAATATTTATAACACATTTCTACAATAATTATTATAGGAATGTGATATAAATCTCACATTATTAAAATTATTTTAAAAATATTACTTAACAAAAGTTTCTACTTAAAAATAACATTTTTTTTTTGCAAGTAAATAACACAAAATTCTGTGATAATACTTATGTTAAAAAAATACATTGCGCAGATAACGAATTTCATGGTCAATGTACCTACATTTGCTTGCTATGTATATTTGCTTAAAACTTAAATTGCACACTTCGATTAGCAATTTGTACGAAGCTAGCTATAACTTATGACAAAATAAAATATATATGCTATTCTGATTTAAGCACGAGTGAAACTTTACAACGCAAGTCATTACTGCGTTAATGACTTACTTAACATTTTGCATTTAACTTTAATGTTTACTATCGTAATTCTAGTATTTTAAGCACGCTGGCTATAGCAGGGAGTCAGTCCAAGTTTAATCAAACTAGTCGGAGTCAGACTTGGTAGGTCTTATTAGAAGAATAAGCCAAGTGCGACTCAGATTCTTTTAATTGTCGCACGAAGCAGCGGTAGTTCGACTCAATAGCACCGACTAAATCTGAGTCGGAGAGCTTTATTACTAACATAGTAGTTAAGAAAATTGTTACTAACACTTCTATGGATCTTGTCCGAAATAAATTAAAAAAGTTTGAATCCCCAAGGAGGAGGGCTCCCCGGGGGTACACCTATAATGCGCAGTCTGGCACAAGTTATAGCTCACTGTCAACGTTCAAATTTTTGGTATTGGAACATTTCTGTAGCCAATACCAAGATGCATAAGCCAACACATCTAATGCATAAAATATGAATCGCCTCTTTGAATTTGTCATATCAAAAAGATATAAGTCGATACGACGGATAAGTCACACCCACCATACAAACTGCAAGAGATTTCACTCCGTACGACAAGTGAAATATATGCGCATATATTGTAAACGGTGACTGTCTGATTGGTAACAAATTTAAATTAAACTTTCAGGTTGGTTGTCACAAGACACAGGTACCTATAAAAATAGAAAGGAATTTGTTTTTATTGTGTAAGCCGCGACGCCTCATCAGTGCTTCCTGGGACCAGAAGGCTGGCCTCTTCTTTGCACTAAGAATTAGCATTGCCATCCAACGTATCAATGCAGCCAGCCTTTTGGGAACGTTACCAGTTGACATCGATGGGGAGGAATTCGTTGACGCCTAAACGGTTTTGTATCCTCCCTTTATTATTTTCTATTTATAAATAGGTATCTTGTATATTTAGAGATGTAATTTGGAGTAGTTTTTAAATATCTTGTATATATTGTTTTATTTACCAAAATAAACTAATCATCTTTAGCCATAAAAAACCGAAAGTATAGAAGTAAAACTTTATACGTTGGTACTATGCTTGAAGAAGTCATCGCTCAAAGACACGTAATGTCGGTACACCTGGAGCTGGAGAATTCCAAAGTGGAGAAAAGTAAAGCAAAGCGAAAGTCCAGATGTTCTCTCGGGTTGCTTTACTCTACTCGACTTTCTATAATCATAACATAATGTACGTAATAGACCGTATGCCAGGTACAGATTGATATGACCAAGTTTCTCCCGGGTAAAAACTTGTAAAATGCTTCAAAAAGTTGTATCATGAACCTACGTGAACGTCAGCAACGATTCGGTGGGTGGGTTAAGCACCCACCGAATTGCAGCTGACGTTCACGAAGCTTCATGATACAACTTTCTGAAGCACTTTACAAGTAATCGCCCGAGAAGAAATGACTGATATAATTTGTAACTGACTCGGGAACCAAGTTCTATCTTTATCTAACTCAACGTGTTTCTGTTTGTCGTTCATATTCATTTCACGAGCAAAGAACCACGTACCCATCCAATTTGTTAAATCATATCGATGTTATCTGGCAAGGGTTAAATGTATGGAAAACTTAAAAAAAATTTACTTGTAGAAGTTAACTATAGATTACGTGTGCATACAGATTAATAAAGTAGATAGCTTTAGTTTTCTAATAAAAAAATATTTCGCGGAACCCTGGAGACTTTTGTACGAAACCCTTGGGTTACCCGGAACCCACTTTGGAAAACGTTGATCTAAAGATGCGTAGGTACAATTCCCATTGTCAATATACAACTATTCTAGTCATACATTGAATTGGCTACAGTGCCATATTTACTACTACTTTGTAAACAAACCTATAATTTTCTATACGGTGTGCGATGAAATTATGTCGTAACTACAACTAGTATCGGTTGATATCGGTACTTTGATAGGCCATGATATTTCCAAGAATTTTAATTTTTGTTGTGGAAACAGTTTAATGAAAATACTCAGAATTCAGAATACACACGTTACATAGGTAAACTAAAGTTTGTCGTTGATTTTTATCACAAATTTTGACTATTGCACTAGTTTTGTAAATACCTTTTTAGGACCTTTCAAGGAAACCTTATAGTTTCGCTATGTCCGTCCGTCCGACCGCAGCTTAGCTTAGAGAATCTTGGTACTAGAAAGTTGTAACTTGACATGTATATATATATCACTTACGCCGGCAAAGCGGTAATAAATAAAATCTTGATAAAAAAGCTTTTAGGGTCAGTGAGTGCCTTTTCCTCACCTACCCCATCTTGTGGGGTGTCGTTGGATAGGCCATTTTAAAATATTTAACTGTTGTTACGACTATTTGTCGATTTAGGGATCCGCTTGTGAAATATTAAACTTAAAGTGGCAATATTTGTCAAAGTCAAGTGCACCCCCCTTTCCTCTTCCAGTTAATGGTTGTTTTGGAAATGTGAAAAAATCAGGGTAGTAGTATGTATAACAAAATTAAAAGAAAAACTATCAAAGCTATGTATGGTTGACTAGTTTACGAGTAATACGAAGTGAGAAGTTAGAACAATAGTTTCCATACAAATTCCATTGAAAGTGACTTAAAATCTAATGTTATTCGCAGTATTTCCAATGTGGAACAGATTGACTGAATACCGATAATTATGCCCTCTGCGATACATAACTAACCTAAAAACATATCATTATCCAATAAATACACAATAGTACCTACACCATATTCACAGAAAGATTATAATTATAGGTTACCTGTACCTACTTACTTATCTACAAAGCTAGAACTTTGAATAGAGACACGGCATTCGCCATCCCCAAAACCCATTGACATTTTAAAAAACCTCATCCTTAGCACCCTACATTATACCCGTGGTTTTATACTTGTACACCATTACTAGTATTTCATTTGCAAGAAGAATCTGTATAAAAGTTCACATTGCATGACACATAAAATATGCAAGTTCAAATAAACCTAATATTCATAACAGTGCCACACAAAGTATCTATATCTACCCAAATGATGTCCCACTGCTGGGCACGGGTCGCCAATAGAACCTACTTATTATAGATTCTGGGGGTAATTGCCATAATCGCCACGCTTGGCGAGTGAGTTGGCGATCGTAGAAAGGATTTGAAGTACGAAGAGGACGTTGCTACCCGTCTTTCGGAGTGAAAACCCTTAGTCGACTTGACGACACCCATGGATAGAGATGGAGTGGTACTATTCTTAAGCCGGTACCACAAAGTATATAACCTCATAATTATTTTAAACAAAAGCTTTCTGTCTGCTGCAGCAATATTTTAACAGATGTAAAGTTAAATGCAAATAAACGCTTAGTCACACGCGTCGCGTCGCATCAAATAAAGCGAATTCAAGCAGACTGTAAAGGGGCTTTTGCATTAAATCTTTGTTTATTTACGACCCACATCGAAGCCTTGCTGTATTGTAAATTATTACTGGCTGAGTTTTAAAACGATAAAATGTACTTGAAATACAGTGCTCTGATCAAGTGTAGGGTGTAAAAACCGGAAAGCAATTAAAATTAGTCAAACGGCAAAACTGGAGATCTTTATAGGCAGCTAACGTCGTAAAATCATTCGATTTATGTTAAGAGACGAGACGACTGACGGGGAACCGCCATGTTGATGTCATTCTGTTAAAAAACCTCGTCTAACAGGTGCCAACAAAACGCTTGAGGGAAAATTATGAAGAAACTATACAAAATAAAATGTTAAACCTCGCTCTATGAATAATAAGTTTTGCATAAACGTTACAGATTGAATTCGATACGCTGATACACCCACGTGAGATGAGATGGAGAGACTTGAATCACTAGAAGATTTAAACAAGCGATTGAATTACATAGGCATTTCATTCCTTATACGAATTTGTTTATATTTAATAGTTACATTACTCTGTTACACGTACCATGTGTTTAGTTTTGATAAGATCAATGAATAAGTCTATTGGTTGTAAATATACAGCACTTTGGAGTATTCTCTTTTCAACCATAACATTGACCAATAGCGATCTGCGAGTCCAGTACAATAACGCGCTTAGGGTGCTGCTGTGGCTGCTCGGGGATGTTTGCCGAGGTTGTTGGCTTCGCTGCTAGAAAGCGTTGTGCTTCTATTATGGCACGTCTCCGCAGCAGCAACAACGGCATTCTAACCGTGTTTGCGGATCGATGGCAGTCACCTAAGAGATGGATGCAGCTTCATACGGCAATGTAATAGGCATAGTTCTAAGCATACGCATAAGTCTACGTTTTTTATACTTAATTTCCTGTTGTTATTACTTTATCTCTGATTTATTATCTATGGACTGTGTCTGAAATAAACGATAATATTATTATTATTATAGCTTCCTCTTTAATTTTACCATCCATTTTTGTCCTTAAACTATTTAATTGCTTAGATTCTGAGGAATGTTCTTTTTGTGTTAGTAGTCATTTTGCGGCAAACTTATTTTTATTTAATTTATCTAACTTACACCTGCGAAAGGTTTCTTCGGTTGCCGAAATGTTCTTGTGCCATTTGAGGTTTAAGCAAGTTTTTTGATGGCAGCTCATAAAATAAGCAGCGGGTATTGAGCTATAACATTTGACTGAAATACCACAATTCGATTTAAAAGTAAATTATTGCTGAATCAGTGCAATGGTAAATTGAATATCCGATCATAATGACCTTCGTTTGTGCATAAAGGCGAGTTCGAGAGCGGATGCCGGCCAACTTCTTATTACCCTTACATGGGACACACGGACAGCCAGAGTATAAAACCCTAATTACTTTGAATAAATTATCATTTTAATCGAAAGTTTCCATTTGGAGGACGAACCCAAAAAAGTTTTCGAACTGAATTGGTTTGCAAACACCAAGACGAACAAGAAAAATGATGGCGGAAGATTTTTAATTAACAACTTTATACAAACGAGTTGAAATTTCGTGAATATTTATAAGCCGTAAAATTGATTTTTTTGGTGTTAATATACATAATAGAAAGAATATTAAAATGTGTAATTTCTTAAGATTATTTTAGTGTTTTTATTACCTCAATTTTATTGCCATCATTGGTTTTAACAGATTAGTAATTTCTTGTTGAAAACATAGTTCCCTTGATAAATAAAAAGTGGCTTTGCTGTTTTTTTTTAGCATTACAATACGATCAACATTCTCGTTTCCCCTAGCTTTACGAGTAATGCAGTTATACAATTACATAGTTTAAGTTGCAACGCTGCATAAGTAGTGATCGTAGCCCATTGTTACTCACCAGTTTCCCAGTTAATTCATGCCCTAGCGAACAATTAGCTATTGTTTGTGGAGATCGATATAATGACCGAATAATTGAAAATTAAGTGAACAAATTTTATGATCACGTGTTAATGTTTTCTGGATTGCAGAGCGCTATGTCGTCTGACGTAAGTAGAGTTTCACGCATCGATTACTATCCAATTTTGAGCTCGGCGAATACCTGTCAAGAGATCTTTTGTCGCCTTGTCACGTGCCTCCTGGCTACCTCCCAACCTTTATTTTCCAACGAATCCAATGAAAAACGTGCTCTTTCTTATGTCAACAAAACTACATTGTTGTATGGAGCTTATTTAGTGATACCCCCGTTCTGTTTTATTTATGTTTCATTGTGAGCGAATCATAAAAAAGTCGGTAAACAACTGTTGGACTTGGAAAATGACAATGTTCTTTGTTTTGTTGGAATCGTAATACTGATTAATTATTTATACTTATTGCAAGAGTACTTTGATTTATTTGTTAGACCATTTTATAGCACAAAGTACTGGCTTTAATGCCACCGGTGTAACTTACTGCCTCTCGTTAAATCTAAAAGCACAATGTAGATTTTTTTCGAAATGGGCACATGTGTCGCTACGATTTATTTATATACTATATTCATGCAATATCGCAATTCGTGTGAATCGTAAAAACGAATTCTATACATATATAAAAGTATGCAAAACTAATACGTAACAACAGTTTGCCAGTTGCATCGGTTTGAATTCCAGATAAAATTACTATTCGTGGCACACACGTGGAGTTAAAAAAAAATGCTTTTCACGAGTTTTGTATATTGCGCTAGTTTTCGATATTTTAAACCGGAATATTATTGTTAATGTTTCAGGTAGGTACTAACAATATGATATAATTAAAACGGCAATAGCTTATTGTAACCGCGGGTTCGAGTCCTGTATACTACCGACGTGAACCCTCTCCTAACAATTGGGGGGGTTACTGTTAACCCCCCCAATACTTACTACAAAGTAATACTTCACTAGTAATGTAGTAGGTACCTATAATTTCACAATTGCTAGTTATTAAAAATAAAACAAATAATCAAATAAATTAAGTTGGTGTTTTGTTAAGGGGCTTCTAAACGAACAATATTTTTCTGCAATATATATCTGCAATACAGTGGCCGGTAATATTGCAAGCAATACTAGCCAGACTAAGCAACATTGCAGTAATGTCCAGGCCATATTGCTAAACATATTTGGTATTTCTACGTATGGCCGATATTGTTTTTATCCCACATAGGACAAAGTAATACGTAATACTATGAAAAGTTTAAAATAGTCTGAAAATACCAAGATACCAAGTAAGCAAACTACAGTAGGCATATCTACTTATCTTCTAAGTAATTACAATTCCGCCCGGAAGTCAATTCCATTTAAATGTACCATTTAAACATTTGTAAAGTGACTCAAATGTAAATGTTATTTTTTATTTCTATGCTAATTCGAGAATAAAGAAACGTTAACTGTTTATTTTTACTCAGTCGTAAAAATGTTTGACAGAAATGTTCATTCTAGTTGGATCTACGTCTTGTACTTTGTAAGTATTGATTTCAAAGACGGATTTTAGAAAGAATCAGGTGGTGCTTATCAAGGAAGTAGTATCGTAAAATAAACCGGCCAAATGCGAGTACGGACTTGCACACGAAGGGTTCCGTACTATTATCTATACAACATCAGACATTATATTAAAATATCGAGTAAAAAACGCCAATAAATTCAAGTTTGTATTATATATGGGAGCCCCTCTCATATGTTTATTTTATTCTGTTTTTAGTATTTACTGTTACAGCGGCAACAGAACGGTTCATGAACCGTTATAGCTAGACAGTAGAAATTCACAGATGATGTAATTCTGTATTACGTATCTCATGTGATACAGCCTGGTGGCAGACAGACGGATAGTGGAGTTAGTAATAGGGTTCCGATTTTAACTTTTGAGTAAGGAACCCTAAAAAAGAGAGTATAGATTTAGAAGGAAAGCTTCATATAAACGCACTCGGGCAACAGTACTTACATCTTACGTAGGCGCGGATCCAAAACTTTGTTCTGTAAGAGCAACATTTGACTCAACCGGTCAAGTGTGAGTCGCTTGCATAGCGGGGGGGAGATGGGGAGATGCATTTAATTCAACACCGGTACACCATCACCACCACCGGAGAAGGGGGGGAGGGGGGCAATTGTCTCCCTAAACACTCCGATCACTTGATGTAAATTCTCAAACTTCTCAAAAAAAAAGGTAATTCAGTCGAGTCTAGGGGCTTTGCCCCTGTTGTCACCCCTTGTATCCGCGCCTGCTTACGTGACAGCAATCTCTTGTGCTGAATTGAATGAGCGTCAACGTACTAGCTAGTACTATAGTCAAAGAGTATATTGGTTTTAGACTATAGTGGGCAGTGGGCACCACATACTTGGACATCGCTTACAGACACAAATCTCAGACCACGACCATCATATAAAACCTTTCAAAGACGTGATTTGAGTAGTAATATCACACAAAAAAATAACCCTTCCTTACAGTCGGGTAAAAAACCAAACCATCATTTTACCTAAGCATGAGTTCACATTTAATTGAATAAAGAATAATATTATGCAGCCAACTTCGATCAAAACTGCATAAAATTTGAGTTTCTTTTAAAAAAACTTAAAAATAAATCTAATTAAAGTAACTTTATATAATAAAGCGGCGGTAGCCTAATGGCTAAGGCATCGGTCTCGCAATCGTGAGGTTGCGGGTTCGAATCCTACCCATTATACTACCGACGTGAACCCACTCCTTTTTTTTTTTTTTTTTTTTTTTTTTTTTTATGGCCGTAAAAAATGCCTAACGCACACCTCCAGCACCCGGGGCAGACGCTGGAGGTAGTGTGGGACCTGCCCCCACTAAAAAATCGGCCGTGTACCAACTCGCCGCTTTACACGGATAGGCCGCCGGAATTGGCTACTTCTTCGGCGGACCCACCCAGCGGCATAGCCCCATCGGGCATTCCTGCTCCTGCGGCGTCCTGGGTACACACAGAACGCCGTCATCGCGAAAGGCCGCGAGCGTGGGAAACTTCCCCGTCCATCACGCCCACAGCCCCACCAAACGACGTCACGCGCGACTGCGCCTCGACGTCGCCCGGTTCGCCGGCGACGGGGCAGACTGGCCCCGCCGCCTCCCCCCACGAGATGAAGTTCCCGCAGGAGGGTGCGACCGCGTCCTGGACGCGCAACGCATCCGATACCCCTATCACTGACGACAGGGGCGAGGAGCGAGCATGGCTGAGGGAGTCCGTTATGTGGTGGGTGGAGAGACCTGAGAGGGTGCCTCATCTTCACCCTCCTCCATCCGCACCGGAGCCTGGGCGCGTGGAAGTCGGCCTGTCTCCGCAGGTGGCCGGGCAGCCTTGGGAGGCTTGCAGCCCGCCCTCCCCATCATGTGGTTGGCGGGCAGATTGCCCGCCGCACACACGGGACAGTAGGGAGCGGCGGAACACGCCCCCGCTGTATGCCCCGGTTGACCGCAGCGGAAACAAAGTCCGCTGCAGTCTAAGCTGCTGGTGCATTTAGGACGCAGGTGCCCTGCGCCCATGCACCTGTAGCACCTCGCGGGCCTCGCCTCAAGGATGGTGATCCTTGCAGCGGAGACACCCACGAGGAGCCGGCCCACCTCTGCCAAAATTTTGGCCGCAGCGACGGGGCAACGCGCCCACGCCGCACCAACTCCGCCGGGGCCGGGGCGGATCGCGCCGACCTTCACGGTTCCGGGAGAGCACTGAGCCTTCTGCTCTATTGCCTCCCGGACCTCCTCGGACGTCACGGAGTCGTCCAGGCCGGAGACGCGCAACTCCGCGCACTTCATCGGCCTGGCGACCCTTACGCCCTCCTCGCCTCCCGCAAGACGCCTGAGCGTTTCCGCCACCAGGTCGGCCTTCTTTGCGCCCTCCACCCCTGGAAGTTCCAGAAGCCGGGCTCCAGTTTGTGAGCGGCGGCACCTCACCTCTACACCCCCAGCAGCTAAAAGAGCCGCCTTCGCCCCGCTGAAGAGGCTGGCGTATGTGACACCCCGACTCTCCGCCTCCGGCGACACCGTCACTAGGACGGCGGCCGTTTTCGGCGGAGATAGTTTTGGCTTCCGCCTAACTTTCTCCCTTACCGGAGTAGCCTGCACAGGAGCGGCGGAAGTGGCCTCCTTCATCTTCCGGCGCCGCGATTTCTTACTCTCCGCCGTTCGCCATTCCTCACCAGAGGGGGCAGAGGCGGGGGCAGACGCAGGCGCCGGGGCACCGACCTGGGCCGTTGGAGCCCTTGAGGTGCCCGCTACGGAAGCCCGGGGTGCTCCTCTTAACATACGCTGCGGCAGGGGATCTTCACCCCGCGGCCGCGAACCTTGCCCTGAGGCAGCCACTGTGGCAAAAGACCCCGCGCGGCCTTCTTTACGGGGTGGCGCCGGGGGTGGCATCTTTGGCCCCTGAGGGGGCTTATGCGCCGCGAGCGGCGGCCGGCAGCTCGGTTCCGGGGGCAGGCGCGCCTTGATTCCCTCAAAGCGCGCATCGAAGAGGCCCCCGAAAAGAAGTGCGAGCTGCCTCATCTGCGCCTCCGTAAAGGATTCGCTAGATGGTCGCTCTCCCATACGAGCCGGGACAGAACCGGTCGGCACAGCGCTAACTAGGGCCGGGTCAAAACTGGCTCTAGTCGAACCGAAATCGGCACGCAATTGCGCTATCTCGGCCCGGAGCGCCTTCACTTCCTCCTTCAGGCAGGTGTTGTCGGCCTGCATCTTCTTCATCTCCACCTCAGTGTCACCAGAACGGTCAGACAACGTTTTCACCACCTCCTTTATGACTGAGGCTGCCTCCTTTAAGCCTTTTGCGAAAGTGCCCTTCAAGTTTTTACTTTTGGTGGCCACATTCGCAATAACCGCCACAGATTTTGTCGCCGATTGGACGAGTTCCTCTACGGTTTTCGGGGTACCAACCCCTCCCGAAGGGCAGAGCCCACCCAACAACTGCTGGACCTGCTCCTCAGCAGCTAATTCTCCCTCCGTACGGCCTCTGTTATAGGCGTCGCGCCTGGAAAACACGCCGGACGTTGGTACTTTCGGCGTGACATCGGCTGCCGTCACTGCAGGGGGTGTCTTCGGGCGAGCGAACCTCGCCACCGACCCCCCTCTTTGGGAAGAATGAACCTTCCTGGGGACCTCAAGGTCAACCTCAGGAAGGTTCTCGTCAAATCCCGGCGATGCGCCGCGCTTTTGTTGTTGAGCGCGGTGTTGCTCAGCTGTCAATTTCCTTGGACCGGTACCTGACCCACCTACCAGCGGGTCCATTTCGCTAACTGACGAGCTAAGCGAAGAATCAGAGCCAAACCGGCCCGAGCGCAACAGGCTATCCAGCGACTCCGACGTCACTGAAGTTCTGGAACCGCTCAAAAGGCCGGATTCAGCTACTTCTAGTGGCAAATTGCCCACACTCCTTCGACGTTCGTCTTCTCCCTCTCTCTCTTTCTCCTTATCAAGTAGCGTTACGCTCCTCTTGTTGAAAATATTTCTTAATTTATTATTGTCCATACTAGGTCCCACGAGTATGGGGGAAATAAAGGTCCACCCGGGCAGTGCCCCCTGTACCCGGGTAAGCGTAAATTTGTATCCCAACTGGGGGGTCCGCAGGTGCCCCAGCTGGGGGTAGCGCTTGGAACCGAACATCCCATCGGCCATGCATCCTCTGGTCACGCTCCGCAACACAGGATTCGGGGATTTTTTATAGAGGTTGTCATCCTCGCAGCCCAGGCGACCAAGCCAAGACCCTCGCCCCCGCTCGGAGCCGTGAGACGTGGCCACGACACTCCTAATCGGGATTACGATATCCGACGGTGGCAGAAAGAAGATCTCCCCGCCCGCTCGACGGCAGTGTGAGTGCACGTCAAGCCCGTCCTCCGGGCAGCCCAGGGATGGGCCACCCCCTACTCTGCCAGAACATTAGCCGTGTGACGGTGGTTTCGCGAAACGCCGCGAATCCATCGGCACACGTTGCCCAGGGTGCACCACGAGGAGGTTTTCCGGCACTTAGCACCCCACGTGAACCCACTCCTAACACAAGCCTTTCAACTTAGCTAAAGGGGTTAACAAGATTACTAGTAATGTGGGACTCAATCCCACATTGCTGGTAATCTTTAAAAAAAAAATCATAGATCATTCCTGCACAAATTTAATACCTTCACTTTATTATTTTACTGTAACGTTTCCACAACGAATAGTTCCTAACCTAAACCATTTATTTTAAAAAGAGACAGCAAGAAAGACTTATTTTAATATTAATATTAAGCATTACAATTCACAAAGCTGGCAGGGAATGTGTAACACGGTCGGCAGATAACAAAACAGGACTTACAAGAATAAATTATACAGCGTCATATAAGAATGAAACCGTCATTCCTTGCTTATCGAGATTAGATCACGGGTCCGATTATGACACGATTAAAATTCATATCGTTACCGGCAGGCACTCACGGTTAATTCGATTAAACTTATATTGTAAGGGATTAAAGGCACATGTCAATCAGCTTAATAAGCAATTCAAATTTGGTTAATCCAATGGAATTGGTGCATGGGTGTAATTACAAGCCACCATATAGGTTAATTGAAGTGCCACAATTTTCCATTTATGGCTACGAAGTAATCAAGTTTTTTTTATAACGTAAAACTACTTGGATACGATTATGGCTTCATTACACGTGTTTTCTAAGTTCATGGGAGATATTAGTACAAGTTTTATGGTTTTCATTATCATTAGGTATAGTATAGAATAATGTCGTGGCGATGAATTTTTGAAATTGTATCTTTAATATTGTGGCTATGTTCCAATAACGATTGTTGATTCGATTTAAATTGTAGAAAGTACACTGCTGGGAATGACAGTAGTCTGGAAGTCAAATTGAAAAAAATGTGTGGCATTCCGAGACTGCCGCGGTAAAGCTATTGCATAGAATTTTTTTTTTTTTTTTTTGGAGCAGCTCGTCTCGACCCCTGCGAACTTCGTACAGTCGTACCATATACATATACGATAAGCGAACGGTCAGCCGAGCTACATGGTAGGCGGAGTGGGATGTGTTAGGTTTTATTTTCGTTACGGAATTTCTTGATTCGGTCGCCGCGTTCAAAGCTCGCGTTAAAGCTATGCAATAACTTAAAAACAACTATAGGCAGTAGCGGGCTGAAAAAGACTGATGATGATACTTTACGAATACTATTGATGGTTTTTCATATTAACAATGCTTGTTCCTTCAGCCTACCTATTATACCTTCAGTTGTTCAGTACAGCTATGTTAAACTGACAGTCCTGTGTGCCTAATCTGTCTGTGGTCCTGTCAGATGTTCTTTACTATCGGACTATGACAAGGATGGAATAGAGACTGCACTTCTTGTGCCCGGGCACACACTTGTGCATGTGGCGCGGTGGGTGTGAGTCTGACTGCTACGCAAGATGTCGTGGATTCGATTCCCACACACCACTTTGTGTGATCCACAAATTGTTGTTCCGAGTCAAGTGTACTTTGTGTCCGTGACTCGTATGTTTGTAAAGTTCCCCGCGATACAGGGCTTGTATCGTAATGCGGGAGTCGTCTTTAAAAAAAAATCCCCTGTGGCTTTGAATGTGATGAATGAACTACGAGCTAAATAGAATAATATTTGGCACAACTTCAAAGCTGCAAATCAACATTACGGATGCTAGTTAAAAATATATATCTCATAAAACTTCTCATTATAAAGGTATGCCATTTAGAGAAATAAAAATTCTAAAGTTGTAAAAATGTCACGTAGAATATTTACAACATAATTATAGTTTTATTCTATATACTCGATCACATAATTTTGTTAAGCAATATAATAAACACTGGGCCTTATTAGCATTATATAGATAAAACTGGCTTTGGCGTGATGTCCATAAAATGCTATAATTTCTTTCAAGTATTGCCATCATCGTGTAATCCTATCTTGTCTTGTGGGTGGTCTTTCGAAGTGTAAGGCTGAGATCTACAGAGCGAACTTAGACTTAGCTCAAGCCCAACATAGGTAAAACTTTACAAAAAAATTAACCAAATGGTATACGCTGACCGCTAAAATGATTATTGGTCTTACCCACAAAACATTGATTACTTTTATTTGTTCAATTGTGTAAATTTTCCCTGTTTTTGCAACATTTTTCATTGCTGCTCCACTCCTATTGGTCGCAGCGTGATGATATATAGCCTTCCTCAATAAATGGACTATCCAACAGTAAAGATTTTTTAAATTCAGACCTGTTCTTGAGATTATCGCCTTCAAACAAACGAAGTTTATATGGATATAAACTTCGGGAAAACTTGCCAAATAATTTAATTTAATAAATTAAAAGTTAAAATACATAATAATCTATACTAATATTATAAAGCTAAAGTTTGTTTGCTTGTTTGTTTAAACGCGATAATCTCAGAAACAGTCCAGAACCAGTCTGGACTGGTCTAGGTTTGAAATGGACCTTGGTATAGGTTTGAAATGGTTTTTCGAAGTCATACTAACAGACAATTGATCTAGGTATATAAAATGATTTGTAATATACTGACATTTCTACATTCACCAAATAACTTTGTAATAACAGTTTTGAAATAAAAAATACCTATCAATATCTTTACATATATTATAAAGCGAGTAATTTCTGAGACTATCGCGTTTAAACGATCACACGAAGAAACAAACAAACAGACTCTTCAGCTTTATAATATTATTATAGATAAGTATAGATATGGTCCAACATAATTGAACTCAAATTCACAACTATTTTTATTCGCTTCAGAACCCATTGCAATGCTTGTGATAAGTCATTGACAGAATGTCATTTACGTATAAGTCAAGTTTGCATAGCAGCAATTGAGTTGAAGATAAGAACAAGTCAATAAAAACCTATAACCACTTTTATGAAATTGCCAACGTTTGTAGGATCTGCCTCTAATAAGAATTTGACCAATGGAAATCTCGTATGATGATCCATAATGACATGTCCGTCATTATGGTTTGATGACCAATGTACGGACGCTAATGATCGAATCCATTGGTTAGACATTAGACAAATCCGAGATTGATTGTCTATCGATTAGCACTGTAATTAGGCATATGAATAGTTACTAATTTTCTGTTACTTGTGTAAAGAAAATTAAGTTTAAACGGTTAAGATACCATTAGTAATAGTAATATCTTGTGACGATTCACACAACGCTATCTGATCCCAAACTAAGCAGAGCATGTATTATGGCAACCAGACAACTGATAAACATACTTATATATTTCTAAATACATACATATTATAGATAAATAACACCCAGACACAGAATAAACCATTGTGCTCATCACACAAAGTTTTATCCTGGGTGGGGATCGAACCCGCCACAGAGGCAGTCATAGCTGTTCAAAATATTTTTAAGGATTATTTGTAATATTACCGTCGACTAATATGTCAATTAGGTAATCTTGTGAAGAATTTAGGGTTCTTAATTTACAATGTAATTATCATACTAAGAAATAATTTATACAGGTTGATTTTTAATTTTATGTGGGTATTCAGTTTTAGATTCAGTCTTTGATGTCAAAAACTTGAATCTTCTAATACCCAAATAGTAGACTTATCAAAACGTTGACAACACTAAGTAGTAATAAATTTCTTAAGTTATATTCGTGACCAGAGTATATTTGTTTAATTCTGCATATAAATATTTTTTATTATAGGTTTGGAGGAAACTAGACAACATAAAACTCAGCCTGTATATTCGAAATGTTCATTATTTTGTGGCATAATGACGGCGGCATCTATAAATCGTTTAATGTCAATTATGCCGGGTATTGCCATACCAATTAAGATTAGCCTGTAGTGATTCAATACATTGAATAAAACATTCTACTCTGATGTATGTATATGTAAAGTTGTTATAAAACTCTTCACAGAGAATTTCAGTCCTTATTCACAAAGCATAAGGGTCATTATTGAATGATTTAAGATACGCAAACTAGTCATAATTAATACTATTTTGGTACAATACAGCTTTTGTTAATAAGGTGTTATCTGGTGTCTTCGTTTTTATTATCATGGAAACTAGTAGCTAATTGGTTTTTAATACCATAAAAATGTGATAAGCGGGTCAAATACCTACTTAAAATGACAAGTTTGGCAACCGAATATTCAAACGCCGTTTGACACAAAATACCGTACCTCATAACGAAAGCTGCATATAAAACGCTCTTGTAGCCCGTACATATAGGCGGACCAGAGACAGCGAGCACTACGAATGCTCGTTTAGTAATGTAGTTGTGTTTATCCGAAACATTTTTGTAATTTTTCCCCGTTTTTGCAACATTTCTCATTGCTGCTCCGCTCCTATTGATCGTAGCGTGATGTTTTATAGCCTAACCTTCCTCGATAAATGGACTATCTAACAGTGAAATAATTTTTCAATTCGGATAAGTAGTCCCTGAGATTATCGCGTTCAAACAAACAAACTTTTCAGCTTTATAATATTAGTGTAGATAAAAATATATTGTTATTATTATTATGATTAGTACACACTTTTGAGTGTAGATATTAAAGTCGTTGTAGGTAGGTGCAGTTGAGAAAAAAATAGTCTACCAGTTTTGACTAAGCTACCTTTGTAACCAATATAGCCTTAAGGTTGAAATTGGTAACCGTCAGAATATTATCGCAAGGGAAAATCAAGCTCGCTTCATCGCTTCGCATCGCTTATGACGTGCAAATGAATTTCAACCGTAAGGTGATATACCATATTTTTGATTGACTGTAAAAACATGAGCATTCCTTCTGTATTCTCTTCATTTTGTAGTTATGAGTAGTTTTTAACTCTCATGCTGTCACTGTCACTTCAAGGTGAATAGTAGAGACGAAAATACTTTAAAACACGTCCTTCCTAAACTACATTTTAAAGTTCTTTGCCTATTAATATTCAAAAAGTTTACCCGTAATAAAAATCCATTGGAATCTGATAGAGACGACAGAGATAGAAAATAAATAGGTATGTTCTCTATTCAAATTGTAAATAAAAATAAGTAAAATACAATTTGGTTTGATGTGGTAGAGTATCCTTTGTTTTGAATTTGATGCCTTTTTAGGGCTCCGTAGCCAAAATGGCAAAAACGGAACCCTTATAGTTTTGTCACGACCGTCTGTCTATCTATCTGTCTGTCTGTCTGTCTGCCCGTATGTCACGGGCATTTTACTCAAAGGCTACTCAATGAATATTGATGAAATTTGGTGAAAAGGTGTCTTTTTATAGCCACTACTTAGTTTAATAGCTAAATAATAAAAATAAATAGTTTTAGGGGGCACTTCATACATGTAACAGATGCTGAAAAACTTTTTTTTCAGCGAATATCAACACGTGGCACATCATTCGACAAAACATACATAAACATACATATCAACCCATATGATGGCCCACTGCTGGGCACGGGTCTCCCCAGTAGAACCTACTAGTATGTAGATCCTGGGGGTAATTGCCATAATCACCACGCTTGGCGAGCGGGTTGGTGATCGCAGTAAGGCTTTAAGTACGCAGAGGACGCTGCTGCCCGTCTTCCGCCGGTGTAAAATCCCTTAGTCGCCTTGACGACACCCACGGGAAGAGATGGGGTCATTCGACAAATATTTCAAAAACATTTTAAGGGTTCTAATCTATTGAGTCAATATTTTTGGAAATAATAGCTCCGAAAGTGGCATAAATTGTGTCCCTTAACTTTTGAACTGTGTGACCAAAAAATATGACATATTTTTATTTAAATTTTGTCATACTAAGTATTTATTAAATACTTTAAACTTTTTAGTTTAAAGTATTTATTAAGCGCTTCGGATATGATCGGATATACCGCCATTGAGTTATTGCCGAAAGACTGCGTTTCTCAACAAAAAGGCGTAAGTGCCATGAACATACGCTCTTCTGCTGATGCAATTATTCAAGGCTGCGAAACCCTACACTAAGCATGGTCGGACATGCTCTTGCCCGTTTTTTTTACAGTAAATTGTATACGTTATTGATTTGATAAAGAATCCCGCAAACAAGTCCATAATTCCTGTTGTGGGGGGTTCATTGGCAGTCGATTGTTTGTGTTAATATAAATTCTTCTCACGTCTTATGAATAAAGTAGGAAAGGATATTTATCTTCATTATACAATACTAGTTGACCCACGCAACTTCGTCTGCGTCAATTTTCTCAGTTTTGCAATTAAATACTTTGACAATAGTAGTTAGTACTTTGTACTATGACATATTCTATTAGGTACCTACCAAATATAAAAAAAACGGTTGTCTGTAAAGTCGATTTACGACGATAATTTTACGTGATAACGGTGACAGCTTTAGTTCTAATTGTATCGCATGTCGCTGCAATCAACGCAAAACGCTGTTGCTTAGCAATAAATAAATAACGTGACACTTTTTCGTGCGTGTGACATCACACGGTCATTGATTTGTAAGATGTTATAACGTTAAAAAATCATTAAAATCGCTCGAGCCGTTTTGGAGCAGTTCGACCTCAAACATTGTTACACGATTTTTTTATACATTAGATTCTGTGAATTAATAACCTTTATAAGAGTGCAGTGGTCGCCTTGTGGTTCTAGCTGCAACCAACTCGTGCAAACTCTTCAATAGACTATAACGTGTACTTTTATTTAAAACACTTAGCCTTAAAATTGGCCATTTTGAGAAATTCGGCATGTATTTAAAACATTTTTCTGTATGTTGAAATATGTCATTTTTTAGGCTTGCATATTTTTATGTTTATACCGACCTACTATTAAACAATAAAAAAATGTGTGGCACTCGGGGACTGTAAAGCTACTGCATAGCATTTTTTATCAACTTATGCCATTATATATATTTTTTTTTGCTACTCTTCTCGATCCGTGCGAGCTTTGTACAGTCGTACCACATACATAAACGTTAAGCGAACGCTCGGCCGAGCTACATGGTAGGCGGAGTGGGGGGTGTTAGGTTTTATTTTCGTTACGGAATTTCTTGATTCGGTCGCCGCGCTCAAAGCCCGCTATAAAAGCTATGCAATAGCTTAAAAATAAAAAAAAAATAGGTTTTTTAATTTATTTTTGAGGATTTTTAGGTGTCTTTAAACCAAAAATCTAAATCAGTTTTGCAATGTTTTCAGAAAATCATCAGGTTCATATTGACCGACATTTGATAGATAGGTACTTAACAATAAGCAAGAACAATCGCTAAAGAGGAAGTCGTAAACAGTAGGTAAATACTTGCGCATTGATATAATAACTCCAAATTGCAAAACTTGAGCATAAATACTACAAACAAAAGTCGGACAAATCGTGATTTGTCAAAGGAGAACAGTTTATTATAATTGTATCAATTAAATGCCAATATTTCACTGTAACAGCTGACATTAATACGATTTACCAGTACCGCCCATTAAATTGCAGTACATTGTATATAGAATAATATACCTAATGAATGGAAAGAGATTTCACAACGACTCTCGTATCTCGCAGAAAGGTTAGACAGGGGTTACAAATCGAATCCAAATAGATGCCGTATTAAAGACAATCGGCTGGAATCTGTGTTACAAAGCAAATATACAGTTATGTTGTTGTAATTCTTCTTATAGGTGTGTTTCGACTATAGTTCGGTGATAGATTTAGCGTTAAAATGTCGTGTATAAGCATTTTTAAAACGACATCATTGTCGCGCGCGCTCTGTTGCTTAGCATTAGTATTTGGAACTTGTCATATCACATCCAAAAACTAAATGATATCGGCAAAATATGTTGGTGGGAAAGATACGACTAGTTGACCTGTTTTGCAACATTGCTGCTTTGCTCCTATTGGTCGTAGTGTGATGTTATACAGCCTATAGCCTTTCTGAATAAATGGGCTATCCAAAAATATTTTATCAATTCGAACCAGTAGTTTCTGAGATTATCGCGTTTAACAAACTCTTCAGCTTTATAATATTAGTATAGATATAGGGTTTCATCTCAAACACTTACTCAAACAATACTTACCTTTTACCAATGTATTTTTATTACTAATACCCATACCAATAGGTAAGATAAATAAAAAAAAAATATACGTCTGTATGTTTGACTTGAGTGGAGCCGCGAATAAAAAAACTATTCTAAGTACCATAAATTGAAAGTGACACTATGAGTCTTTATGACTACTTACAACCAAGTTCTTTTTGAGTATTCGGCCGTTAATCTCATAAAACCAATGGGAGGTATTCAAACACTTTTTATCTATACAGAAGCTCCCATAAAAAGATAAAAAACAAATTCATTTACCAATAGAACTATCATAATAACATTTTGGAGTTAATACAACGCAATTGTATATAGTAGTTTGTAACAAAATTACCTTTATTGCTAGGTTGAGACACGGTGCGGCCGCTGCGACGTCGGGCGCGTCCTATAAATCACTAGTCGACGCAACTGATTCAGATTGCTACAGTACATTGTGAGGTGCGATGCAAATGCTGGGAAGCACATATTTTAATTTTTTTAAAGCAAAAGTTCTGCTTTTGGTACAACTATTATGTCGTGGACAGTTGACATTTTATGAGGTCCACAAATTGTTGTTCGACTCTGAGTTTACTTCGTATCTGTTAATTGTGTTTCTAAAGTTCCCTGCTACATAGGGGTGGTACCTACCGTACAGTGGAAGCTGTCTTATAAAATAAAAAAAAAAGATTGTCTGTAAAGTCGGTTTATGGACGATAAATTTACGTGATAATGTCATAAGAAAGCATTGATGACATATCGCCATTCGCGTTGCTTAGCAACCAATCAATAGCGTTAGTTCCAATTGTATTGCATAACATGTCGCTGCAACCGCCATTCACTGTTGCTTAGCAGCCAATCAATAACGTGACCGTTGCTTAGCAACTCATCAATAACGTGACTGTTGCTATGTGCCACTTTTTCATGCGTGCACCCGGTCATCGAATTATAAGACGTTATCACGCCAAAAAAAATTAACGTACCCAAAGTACCTACATCCGGAACCAAAAATTTATGAATGTTGAAAAGCTCTCTCCTGCGTGATAATCGAACTCACAAACTGTTGCTCTATCATATTATATTAAATTTATATAAATAAATAGAAAAGTGTGACATTGTGAGTAATTCTTACTTACATTGTCACACGCCATTTGAGGCTCCAGCCTTATATTAAATTTATATAAATAAATAGAAAAATGTGACATTGTGAGTAAATCTTACTTACATTGTCACACGCCATTTCAGGCTCCAGCCTTATATTAAATTTGTATAAATAAATAGAAAAGTGTGACATTGCGAGTAAATCTTACTCACATTGTCAAACTCAATTTCAGTTTTTGGAAATCTTTTCATGCCATAAAAATCATTTATGGAAATTGTAGTAGTTGTGTAAGAACTTGTTTGTTTTATTATTATCTATCTAAAATTCATCTTAAAGTACTCATAGGTCACGGTTCTCTAGACTAGTGAAAACTTTACAACAAGGAAGTCGCATAAAACTTTGCTAACGGCCGGCGATTCGAATAAACGATATTGGCTTTGCTACTAAAATCAATAAGACTTTAGCTTTGAATCCCACTATTGGAAGTTTGTCTTTGTTACCATTATATTGTAGTACTTGTGTTAAATAAAAAACTATTATAAAAACTGACACTATTAAATAAATTGTATGAATGTCACTTCAAAGTGAGATGAATATAACAAAGCCTAATAAATAATGATGAAATTCATCAAACCCTTTGGGCTGTAGAGCGTGGCAAAAACATGGATGCCTCTGTGCCGCGGTTGGAGTGTTTCCGACTGCTACGCAAGAGGTCGTGGGTTTGATTCCCACACGGGACACCACTTTATGTGATCCACAAATTGTTGTTCCGAGTCTGGGTGTACTTTGTGTCCGTGACTTTAAAGTCTCCCTCGACCCAATTGTGGGAGTCGTTTAAAAAAAAAGATTCATACACTCGCTCTGAAACATTGCCTTCCTTCTTGCGCAGTCGGTTAACTAATTTACCCAGAATCGTTATAACAGAAAACATTAATTCTCAGCTAATATTGAACTTTGTAGAATTAACCATACGAATAATATGACAAGTGAACTGTCTTCGCGACGCGACTATTACTAACTGTTAATTAATTTAATATTATCCGTTAGCAGATAACAAAAAACATCAACGGTTATTTAATAATTTCTTATCTATTTTCATCCATTCTAAATATAATAATGTAACTGTATACTTTCCACATAAATATTTCAGACACAAAAAGTAAATAAAATTTCTATTAAATTGTATTCCATAGCAAAATGAAAAGAAATGATCTCCCGTTATCGCGTATACTACATCTAGGCCTAAACATCCGTACACCAAGATTGATTATACTGTATAACTAAAAAGTACAAAACGAACTAGCTAGACCGGCGCTGGTTGCCTCAGGCGCTCTGAGATAGAAAATTATTAAGAAAATTAAATGATCTACCGTATGCCGTTCACAGATATGCCAATTATTGATTACCATCTAAAGGTGAAGTATGAAAAATGTGTAGGCTGTTCCACTGTATTGCAATTTACTTATGTTTTATCTGTTAACCGTCGGCTTTAAAGCTAATAGTAATTGATTTTATGTTTCTACCAACGCATTGAGAAATGAGACCGTTGCGCGTTGGTTCCAATGTTTTTAATGAGGTGAAATGTATAGTTGTTTTACGTTCCAGTCTCATGTTACATATGGTTAGTAATAAAATTTTATATTTACCTTCGGTTATGTTCTTAACAGTGGACTTGAATGGTTTGTAGGTTAAATTACCGAACGGACAAATGTCAAATGGTTATAATTATGGGATCCAATAGTTAAATGGGCATAAAATTGGTAATTCGCATTATAGGAGAAGTAAAATTACAGTAATTGTACATATGAGAAAGGGTGATTTATCGTTAAGTGGGCAATGGGAATATGGTCCCCTATGACTTCGCAATTACATATTTCCCGTCCTTAATATAGGAAATATTTGACAGTTACAGAGACCTCTTTTGTGACTCCATTAAACTTGTTTAACGAGAAATTAAACAAAAAAAAAACATAGTTGGGGTTATAAGTGATTGCCCACCCACTGTAAAAAGTCAATAATAATTAGATTTTCATTAAATTTAATAAATAAATTTCATCAAAAATGCTTAAAAGTGGGAATATTAAAAAGATCACAAAAAAATACATAGTAAAATCACCTTTAAATACATTTCATACAGAAAATAAATTGTTCTTTTGATATTATATAACGTAGAGACAAGATCCAAACACCAAGATATATAGGTACATTCAGACCAGTACAGTAAAAGACGTCTGACATGCAATGTACTTCAGTGATACATTTCCTTGCTCTATGTCCTTCAAGTCAAGCTGTCGTGGGATGCATCGCTGGCTTACAAATTAGATAGATACAGATGCCTGGCTATACCAGTAGCGAAAACAGGCTAATGCATATATAGATGCGTATGTGTACACAGATCTTGGTCGAAATCAGTCGAATCGTCAACCGTACATTGAGATTGTAAGAAAAAAAAGAAAAAAAAAACATATTTGTGGCAGCTCCATACATATACATATAACTATAACTAAACTTAAAACTAGCTTATCTAAGAAAACTACGACAGATAGGGCTATACTCAGCATATTGCTGTATTGCGGAGAACCACATCACAGCGCTGATTTTCAGTGTGAGCCTTAGGGGGTCGCACGGACATGTTACGTTATCCTTCAACAAATTAAAATAAAAACAAAACCAAAGTAACAAAAAAGGAGATTGCCGTACGTGCGTATCTCTTTTAACCGGCTTTTTGCATGTATGATTCCTGTATCTTATATTAAACGCATGTTACTATAATGCCTAAATCATCTTTTATCTCGATACTAAAAGGAATTGATGGAGCGAGTCGAAGGAAATAACCTGCTATCCTATATTTTATGTGGCGCGGTGGAAGTGTGTCCAACTGCTACGCAAAAGGTCGTGGGTTTGATTCTCACACGGGACACTACTTTGTGTGATCCACAAAGTACGAAGATCCGTTGTTGTTCCAAGTCTGGGTGTACTTTGTATCCGTGACTTGTATGTTTGTAAAGTCCCCGCGACACAGGGCTTGTAACATACTACTGCGGGAGTCGTCTTTAAAAAAAAATCTTATTATATATCCTAAATCAGGTTGAACTATGAAATACAAAACTTATATTCACTACACTATTGAATATTGTAGCATATTTTACAAGTAATGTAAAAAATATAGTTACAACTTTATTCTTGGTATAGTGCAAACCTAAAAGTAGTTTACTCATAATCAGTAACACAATTATATAATCCAATGGGATAGTTTTTGGACCATGTTATATTTTACAATAAATTAATCATTCTTACAGTCCAAATCTTGTTTACAATGTGATGAGAAATATAATCGTTTACTTATTTTTGCCCTTTCACGCTAAAACTGCTGAATGAATTTTGGCGAAACTGTACAGTAATTTAGTTTATCTGCTAGCAGATAAACTAAATTACTGTACAGTTAGTATGCAGCACATAAGCTATAGAAATCAAATATAACGTCTGCCAAACCGCGAGAAAAAGCTAATCTGATATCTGACTTATAAGTTTTCTCTTTTACGAACTCAACATTTTCAATTACAAGCTTTGGTATCGCACATGGACTCTACACGATACTTATGCATTTTGTAAACAAGTTTATAACCACCATCATAAAAATAAACATCATGTATATAAAAACAACGCCCGCAGCAACATTATTTCCCCATTCGATGTACAGGATGCGTGTATTGTATATCAGATGCATGTCACGTAAGCAATAAAACTCACAAGTTCACCACGAACGTTAGTTTGTCACAAAAACTTCGCCGCCAACCAAGTGAATTAGACTATTAAAGTTCTGGTAAGCCGACTTGATGTTGGCGCCAATGTTGGCTATATTGGTTAACAACAAAATAATATTTTAAAAACAACAACTTGCTAGCTTAAAATTTTATGACTGAAAAATGAAAATACCTATATCACCCCCACAATTGAGAAGACTTCTTTATAACCTCTCATGGTGAAATCCGTCAATCCGTTGGGGCTGTATAGCGTTATGCACATGTTAGGTATGTGCATACAGTTGAGTGATATTTTTTTTTTCTTTTTATTAGAGTACGGTTAGCTCTGTAGTTATTAGCTATGCCAAAGATAAGGTAACTTCTTGTCATCAGGCTACCCGTATTAATTGCCATATGCCATCGACGCGCCATAATAAGGAATGAACCACCATAATAATTCCGTTTGCTTACTAAGCATTATCCTAAGAGTTTTGGAAAATGCAGTTTAACGTTAGAAATAGCTTATGATAAAAATATGTAGGAACGTCAGTGAAGTTTTGTCTTCAAAATCATTGATGGCATAGTCACGGTCACTAAAATAAGAGCCAATGTGTTTAAAATAAAAACAAGATTCAAGTAACATTTGAATAAAAAATACTGACTGGTTTAATTTGTCGAGTAGGTAGGTAACTTATTTTCCAAGTTATATTCCTCATGAATACATCACAAATCTTGGCTCCAACATTTGTACTAATCATGGAGCCAAGATTTGTGATGTACATTCATTGAGTCACGCTCCGTACGCACGAACAGCGCACGCGCATCGCAAGCTAAGTAGAGTTACAAAATACATAGGTATAAAAGGCCGGCTTCCTACAACGAGCGTAAGCAGGCCGAGGCACACATAGACGCGAATGTACACAGATCTCGGTCGACTTCGATCGAATGCCGACCGAGACTGTGCACATCGACGATGTAAGTACATATGCGTGGACTTGTTGTTGATCTGTGAGTCGACCTTCTGTACCTATGTATTATGTGGTAGAGTTTAGTAAATTGTGCGCTGATTGCTACGTGATACGAAGTTATTATTTTTTATTACAAAGTAATGTCGTCTACATGAAGCTACTACCTATAGTTGTATGAAAAAGTTTATATTGAAAATTAAGATGGCAGTAATAAACAAATAATATCTTGGGGCAACTCCCAAACTAAGCAGAGCTTGTACTATAGAAACCAGACAACTGATATACATACTTATATATTTCTAAATACGTACATATTATAGGTATATAGATAAACTACACCCAGACCCAGAATAAAACATAGTGCTCATCACACAAAGTTTTATTTTAGGTGGGGATCAAACCCACGACCTCCGGCTTAGCAGTCAGGGCCACTAAAAATTAGACCAACAGGCCTGTTGTAGTAGATCAGTTGATAAATTACTAAAATCAGTACCTAATCGATAAACGAATTAGTATTTTCGATTAAAGGGGTCCACAACGCGTACCTAATTTAAATTCTTTTTTTCTCAGTAACTAGTTCCGTTTGGTCTAGTTATTAAGCATTGGAGTGAATTGATGCAACTAAAATGGGGTTTGATGAGTTGACTGCCTCGGTAGCATAGGGTGACATCATTTTGTGTGATCCACAAATTGTTGTTCCAGGTCTAGGTACACCCAGACCGTTTTCTGTCATGGACACAGAGTGCACCCATGTGTCGCGGACGGTCGTTGGTCGCGGATGACTATAAGACATAAAACATACAATGTATTAAAGCTGAAATTGATGCGAAATGTTTAATAACAAAGTTGCTTAGCAACCACTGACAAAAATATTAAACATGCAACAAAGTTGCTTAGCAATCATTGACAAAAGTATTAAACATGCTACAAATTTGTTTAGCAACCATTGACAAAAGTATTAAACATGCCTGAAAGTTGCTTAAGCAACTTTATTATAAAACATTTCACATAAATTCCGGCTTTAATATAGTATGAATTAACAGTTCTGAATTTGGGAAAAGGAAAAAGAATATCTACACACATTTATTTTTAACTAAAATTTAATATAATAATATCTTGGGATAACTCACACAACGTCATCTGATCCCAAAGTAAACAGAGCTTGTACTATGGCAACCAGATAAAAAATTTATATGTTTCAAAATATATACATATTATAGATAAATTACACCCAGACACAGAATAAACCATCACGCTCATCACACAAAGTTTTGTCCTGTGGGGATCGAACCCACGACCTCAAGCAGTCAGGGTCACTAACCGCTAGAACAACAGGCCAGTCAATACCTCTGTGGCGCGGTGGGAGTGTATGACGACTGCTACGCAAGAGGTCGTGGGTTCGATCCCCACCCAGGATAAAACTTTGTGTGATGAGCACGACGGTTTATTCTGTGTCTGGGTGTTACTTATCTATAATATGTAGTGTTGCCCAAATTCAGTCTTGGTCTTGCAGTCTTGGTCTTGTTCTTGCGTTTTTGCAAGACCAAGACCAAGAACAAGACTGCGTATTTTTAGCAAGACCAAGACCAAGACTGACCGTGCAAGACTTGAGCAAGAACAAGACATAGCCTGCAAGACTCTTGCGTCTTGCAGCTAGGACTTAGCGCTATTTCACTGAGTAGTTAGGTGTAACAGTTCGGTGTATAGGTAGGTACGCTTAGGAATTCTATGAGACGCAAAAAACTGTATCAAAGAATATGAAAAACTGGACCTATGCGCATTACGACTAATACCATAAACATAGCGAATAAAAAAATATCTATTAAAATCAAACTGAGTGCATGCATAGTTATGTTTTAACCATCGGCACTTTGATAATGCGGCATCAAAGGTTTTGTACTTACTTCTCAAAGAAATTTGCCGCTTTTCGGAAGTACATGGTTATGATACACGCGCCGGCGGCTTCTTTTGAAATCTAAAACAATCGTTGCCGCCACGCCGAAATCATAACATTTGACACTATTTGATTGCCGCCATAGGGCGAAGGTATACTCATGCAAAATAATTTCCTAGTAGAGTACCTACAGGTGTTCCAAAGAATAAATAAGTTTCAGAGTGCTTAGAATGAAAATGAATACATTATACTGATCACGCAAGTAGTATTATGATTAGGATAAAATGGTAAGGATAGGTAGTAGATGTCATATTAATTCATTCTAGTAAGTATATATTATAATATTGATTACTTATATGGTTTTAAACTAATTACTTAGGTACTATTATTGTACATTTAGTCATTATATTTCTTAAGTTTTTACAAGAAAAAATAGCAAAAAAGTGTTCAAATATCACCCGTTTAATAAATATTGTAGCCACTTTTAAATATACTTGAAACGTGTAAAAAAATTCTACAAAACTAATAAAATAATATAAAAAGCATAGGTACTTACCTACTAATAAAATAAAAAGCCTGCGATAAGAGTTTTGTATTACTTACCAGCCCGAATATCTCTGAGAGAGATGATGAGAGTAAGTATTTACTAGCTGTGCCCGCGACTTCGTCCACGAGGAATAGTAACTTTGGAGGTATAGTGACGTTCAGGACTTATTTATTTATTTTAAAACTTCTGTCATCAAACATACAAACGAACTCTTCAGCTTTATAATATTAGTATAGATGTACGCCAAAACATTCACTTATATGTAAAGAATAGTGATTGGCACTAATTCTATTTTATTCACGCGTCGCGTCTGTACAAGTAGGTAATATTTAGTGTGTGTTTGTACGCCGCACGCGGCATTGTTTGATTTGCGGCGGCATCCTTTTCATAGAGCCGGCACGTGGCGAGGCGGCGCGGTAAAGCAAGGAAACGTACTATAAATAAAGGAATTATTTTAATTCCAGTCATTTCCAATTGAGCTGTGCTTCGAGTCTAACTTGATAATTGTTTTTACTAATTCTCGTTGTTTTCTAAAAACGTATCACGTGTACAATTTAATATGAGTGACGAAGATTCAAATTATTCTAGTCCGAGTAACGAGAGTTTGAGTCACAGATCTAAAAGACCCAAAAGCAAATTTGAGGAGTTTTTCGAAATAATTCATGCATCCCAAACTGCCTTCTGTAAATTGTGCCAACATAAAAAGATTGAAATAAAAATGAAAAACAGAAACACTTCAGGCTTAAGGAAACATCTAATATCTTTCCACAAAAAGGAATCAGAAATATTTCTTCCTGTTAAACCAAAATTAAGTGGAGATATCACAAGCTTTTTAGTAACCGCTGGAAGTGGACAGGTAAGAATATTTTTTTAACAGTTAAAAGAATTTTAACTCCGCGTAGCTATTCATGCGATACTTTCAAAAACGCCATTAACTTACGTAAGTATTTTTGAGTTAGTGGTGTTTTCACAGTTTTCATCTAGGGGTGCGACATATTAAGTATGTAATTATCGTCTTAAATATTTTTTATAAACACCCATATTTTCAGTTAATCGGCCAGTAACAACTAAGTACTTTATTTTGGTAAATTACAGTACAGTGCAACCTTAATATAACAAATATCAATTTAACGATTTTCTCGATTTAACAACAACAAACCTCCTCCTCTTATACGCTCAAACCTAATAACACAAGATTTATTGTTTTGTTTCAGTCGGAAAACAGCAGTGACAACATCACGACAGCTACAGTTGATTGGGTGGTGAAAAAATATCTTCCCTTCTCATTTTTCGATGACGAAAAAACACAAGTATATTTTCGACGTATTTGCCCTAATATGGTGTTTCCTAAAAGTTCTACACTTAGAAGGAAAGTCAAAGAGCGATTTGAAGAGCTCCAATTGAATCTCAAGGAACGACTTCAACAATTATCATCTAAAATGTCTTTTACCATTGATGGGTGGACGTCAATTGCTGGTAGGAGTTACTACGGGGTTACTATTCATTATATAGACAACGCATGGAAGTATCAATCTGTAGTTCTTGATTTTATACCATCACGCGGTCGACATACTGGGGAAGATATTGCAACGATTTTCCATGAATGTTTATTGGAATATGGCATAATTGATAAAATACAAGGTATCACGGTCGACAACGCAACTGCAAATACCAAATTCATGTATGAACTGGGCAAACAGCTGCCGCCACACTTTGATTCAGACAATCAACATTTCCGGTGCTTTGCTCACATTTTAAACCTTGGTGTACAAGATTTATTAAAGACCTTAGCATTACACTGTGAGTCTGACACTAACGCGCAAGATCAGCAGTACGAAGACTATGCAGACGAAACTGAGGATGAGGAAGATGAAGAATCTGCACCAAATATTGCTGACTCGCGTACATCTGTAACAAAGTTACGCAGTATTTCCAGTAAAATAAAAAGAAGTGAGATAGTGAAGAAGAAGTTTCAGTCTGCTTGTGAAGCAGCTGGCGTGCCATCAAATCTAAATGCCATTCTTGACTGTCCAACGAGATGGAATTCCACACATGATATGATTGGATTTGGTTTAAAAGTGAGAGCGGGCATTGACATATTGTGCAGTTCTGTCACCGAATTAAATGATTTTCAAATCACAGCTAATGAATGGCAGGTACTCGAAAAATTACATAAATTTCTAATAAACTTTAAACTTTTAAGTACAAAACTTGGTGGAGACAAATATGTTACATTACCGCTAGTCATTGTATCATTCAATCTCTTGCTAGATAAAATTGAATCCATGGTAAAACAGTTAGATGAGAAACCTAATCGATCTGAAGTGGATGAAAGGCTCATTCTAGCTTTCCAAGCAGCTCGAGACAAAATGCTTAAACATTACAAGAAGAGCAACTGGATTTATTGTACTTCTTTAATTTTAGACCCAAGGCATAAGGCTCAGACTTTTGACCTGACAATGTGGGGGAAGCAACTTAAAACAAAAAGTCTGCGCAAGTTCAATGAACTTTATGAAGAATATAAAAGTCTACACTCACTGAACAAATCTCTGGAATTACCAGAAAAAGAAAATAAAGTATGTGATGAAGATGAAGACGTAATAGACTTTGATAAACTCTATGAATGTCCCTCGACGTCATCTGGATCTTGTCTTCAAGGCTTAGTGATAGACGAGTTGGAGGAGTACCTGAGAAAACCAAGAACTGCCAGCTCGGAAGACATTTTAGATTGGTGGAGGACGCATGAGACAGAGTATCCGATTTTATCGAAAATGGCCCGTGATTTTCTCTCAATACCTGCAACTTCAGTACCTGCTGAGAGGTTATTTTCTAAAGCATCATTAGTAATTAGAAAACATAGAAATAGGTTAAGTGATGAGTCAGCCAGATGGTTACTTTGTATTAATTCTTGGTCAAAAAAAAATATATAAAGTATCATAACCTAATGATAAAGCTGTTGATTTGTGTTGTATTTTATTTTTTATTCAAATAAATGATAAATCGTAAACTCTTTTATTAAATTTCTTATAAGTTGAGGGTTCAATCTCTTTCTAGACAGATAAGTATTGTTCTTTAAAATACAGTCAAGTTATTGTAATTAATTTGTTTTTTTACATGTTTTAGCAAATGTAAGCTTATAAATCATAAATGTTTATTAAGAAACAGTTACTTCCATGGAAAACGACATATAGGTCAGTTGATTTTTCGAATTTCTTATCAAATCTTCAGTTACTTATTAATCTGCTTGATCTTTACTATGGCTATGTTAATTCAAGCTCACAATGTTCCAATTCTAATACGTTTTTCTAAGATTTAAAGTAAACTTTAATAAATAGTAATAGACTAATAGGTAATTGCAAGACTTGCAAGACTCTTGCTGCAAGACCAAGACCAAGACCAAGACTGGGAGCGCAAGACCAAGACCAAGACCAAGACCAGGTGTATTGGCGCAAGACCAAGACCAAGACTGGCTAAGTCTCGTCTTGTTCTTGCATTTGGGCAACACTAATAATATGTATGTATTTAGAAATATATAAGTATGTTTATCAGTTGTCTGGTTTCTATAGTACAAGCTCTGCTTAGTTTGGGATCAGATAGCGTTGTGTGAGTTGTCCCAAGATATTATTATTATTATTATTGTTATTAGTTCATTTAGAACATTGCAGCAGGATATCGCAATCCACCACAAAGGTCTTTGCCCTTTGTTAGTGTCATATAAAGGTGGAATGTTCACGAGCATTCTTAGAACATCTTTCTACCAATAAAATTATACAAGGATTACAAATCTGCGTGCCATGCGTTGTGATTAGGATATTATACAACATGTTTATATCATGGTCTGGGTGGCCATGTTGTTGTTTACGATTTTATATTGTTCGTTCTAAGTGACAATGGGCTAGTTTATTGGTAGATACTTAGTAGGTAATTATTGGAATTGCGCTATAGTTGCTTTGAGTGGATTTAAAGTATGCGGAAGCGTAATGAATGAAATACCGGGCAAGTGCATGTTGGGCCACGTTCAATGTAGGGTTTCGTAGTCCCCCCCTCCCCCATCGGAATAATGCGGCTTAAGAAATGGGTTTCTGTTGGTTTTGTTTCATACTTACAACGTCATACCTAAATAGTCATTTTCAATGGAATTTGTACAAAAAATTTGTTACTTCTTATTTGATCAGCTGTTACTCCTAAACTTGTAAAGGCTACTGCACACACAAAGCTATGATAGTTTTCCTTTTAATTTCACGATATATACCTACTGCTACTGTGATTTTTTTCATATCAACTAATTCAGCTAATTAGTGAAGAGCAGGAAGGGAGGACTTGACTCTAACAAAAAAATCAACTTTAAAGCTTATTTTACAAACGGATCCCTAAATCGAAAAATCGTCTTGCAACCCCTACATTTTTTTAAAAGACCTATCTAATAATATCCCACACGATACCAGGTACCAGGTGACAAAAAAAAATCACATCAAAAAAGAAGATTCAATTCAAGATTTTATTCTATTCTATTCATTTTGTCATGACATGACATGGCGAAACTAACGGTTCTGTTTCGCCATTTTGGCTGCGGAATCCTAAAAAACGCTTCTGACGTTCAAAGAAATAGGTCATTAGTATGTTTTATTATTTCTGATGCAGTATACTTGCATAGTCACCTCCCGTTATTAGTTATGATAGTAGCAGCCAAATATACAGTCACTTATTGCTTTTTTTTATTGGAATTGGTAGGTATTTAGTACTAAAAGCAAAAATAAAAACAGATTATGCAACTTACTACGCAAAACAGGCCATCACATTTTTTTACCAAATAAATGAGTTATAGAACTAGTCCTTAATTTGTTAAAAAAATTCTCAATACAAACATCAGATATCACCAAAAAATGCCCACTTACGACATAGTCGCGTGTTAAATTATACATGAGTTTGAGTCGCCGAAAAGCCGAACCACGCCTTAACGGACACTGGGGGCCCCTCCCATACGCCCTCCGTACTAATTATTATAACCGGTTTGTTTATAATAATTAACCCGCTAACGCCACCTGTTGTACTTAATCAAGTTCGGACTAGGTATAGTCGGTACGAAACCGACTATTCATAGGTAATTGCTGGCGAACTTCCTATCGGATATTGAAGTTGAATGCTAATTTGTTGATACCTAGACGTAGTTGGAACGTTAATTGAAAGTTTTCGGCTTTAGGTATGGGATCGTACAAGTTTGGACTTTAACGTGTACGTATTACTGATCAGGAAATTATTCGCTGAACCTGATATTTGTTTGAATATTTAATGGTAGTTTTACTACGCGTAAGATATCTGTTTTATTATTTTATGTATTTTTGTGGATGTTTGAGGTCCCTTTTAAAAACAAAATATAGGAAAGGCTACGCACATTATATTTACATAATACCTTTTTATGTAGTTTGAAGCGGCGGTAGCATAATGGCTAAGGCATCGGGCTCGCAATCGTGAGGTCGCGGGTTTGAATCTAACCCATTATAGTACCGACGTGAACCAAGACAACACAAGCTTTTGAGCTTTGCTGGAGGCGATAACAGAATTGCTAGTATTGTGGGGCCACAATTCCACATTGCTAGTTATCTTTTCTAAAAAAAAAAGTACTCATACTAGTTGTCTGGACGTATGTTACGTCAGGTTTTAAACCATATTTTTAGGTAGGTATAAATAAATGACAAATCGAATCAGTATCTTTTTAAGTCGTTTTCTTTTCGTCTTTTCACAGGTTTACGTCTAAACGATACGCTTCTTAAAAATTTCTAAAATTTGTATGGAATACAAGGTTGACATAAAAACTGAATATTGTCAAATAGATTAACTTGAATATTTTTTTTCGGATAATTATAAATTCTTAAACACGAAAAATGGAGTATTAAGCAATTACGTTCATTGCCATGTATTCCTTATTCTAGATGTCTATATTTATCTAGATGTTTTTCCCTGAAGGATGTTTTAAATTTGGTCAGAAATGTTAAAGAAAAGGTAAAAATCGAAAGGATTATTCTAATAAAATAAACAATAAAATCTTATATATCAGTTGTATAAACTACGACCATGAATCTGTAATAAGCAAACTTCGTACAGTACTAATAGGAGAACAACTGTTTATTATTCAGCTCAACTGGTAAGAGTCAACTTGGGTAAACAAGTTGATATCGTGATTGTAGGCGATGGTCTAACAATTTGTTTTGTTCCTGTTCGAAATTTAAACCTGATACATTTTTGTTTTAGATTCAAAGACTTACAGCGGCTCCACACGTTGGCTCCAACGTCGGTCCCAATGAAACTCTTCCAACGTCTGGAAAATGGCATTTGCGCCAACGTTGGGACAAGCGTTATTATAAATTCGACGGCTTAAGTGACAAGGCACGTGGGGTTGAAAGAGATATTTGTTGAGATCAATGACTGTCAATATCATTCTTGTTTTTCAAATATTAACGCTTAAGTTGCATTATTGGGTTAGCGAAGTTATGCAATGTTACCGATTTCAGCCGCCATTTCTTAAAGTGTCGCACTCTTTCGTGCCTTATAGAGCATTTTAAACCATCGTTGGTCCTGAACCTAATGTCTCTAGAGTCCTGATAGATTTCCATTCTTTAGTATTATAAGAGTGCGAGAATAATAAAAATTGCACTTGTTCTTAGCCCAAATTTACGCCCTTGAATAATAATAATAATATCTTGGGACAACTTACACAACGTCATCTAACCCCAAACTAAGCAGAGGTTTTACTATGACAACCAGACAACTGATAAATGACAGCCAGACAAAGAATAAACCGTCGTGCTCAGCACACAAAGTTTAATCCTGGGTGCAGGCCGCTCCGGCTTAGCAGTCAGGGTTACTAACAACTAGACCAACAGGCTAGGAATACCTTCTACGTATTTAACTAGTCTAAAACTGATTCCACAACCACGTTTAGACCACCGGGGATCAAAATCGATTTCAAAGACCATTTATATAACCTGAATGGCCTACCAATGAAAAGATAAATAAATTGTCAATTTCTGTTACAAACGATGAAACGTTTACTATCCGATACTTCGGCACGGTATTTTAATAGGTACGTAGAATAGTATACTACGATAGCAGGTTGATTGCTTGCTTTACTCTCTTATATGTCATTGAAAAACCTCCGGTAAACAAACCCCATAGAACAAGGAAGGCCTTAAATACCTGTAATTTAGCAACTCCATCAAGTACTGATAGTACAGCCATTCACTAATTTAGTGTTCATCGGGCTTCCCTCTTATTTGATATAGCTCAAGTGTGTAATTTATAAATGGTTATAAACAGTTATTTCCAGATAATTCCCTGCTTCCGCGAATTATTGATTGATTGCTGGCAACGGGAGGCAGTGTTCTGTTATGCGTTGCCATAGTTCAACCACTCAACCATGAAATAGGGAGGCTTTAGTAATGATACTAAAAATATGACAGAGAAGAAATATCTTGTAAGAAACGATCTGAAAAAATATGATTTGCATATTCAATAATGTGGAAGAAATATTTATTGTTTCTGAAGTTCTTTATTAGTTACGTCTGAAGTATTCTTGTGTTTTAATAGCAAGACCTCTGCCAAACACCGAGTAAGATAGATTGTGTGTTGTTAACATGTTTCTAAGGTTCCGTAGCCAAAATGGCAAAAACGAAACCTACTATTGAGTAAATATTTTGGGTAATATAATAATAGATATCAGTTGTATAATTAAAGTTACATAAATTCTGTCTAATATAAATATGAAAAAACATACAAACCATGTATTGTGTGTTTTTTCATATTTATATTAGACCCAATTTATGCAACTTTATACAATTCATCATTTTCATAAGAGTGTAGTTAATAGCAATCAGGACGATTGCTATCTTAAACTCTTATGAAAATGATGTCATCCACAAAGAGGAACTACTTAAAATGAAATGAAACTCACATATTAATATAATATAGGTAGATACGTATCACAGAGTAGACTGTTTCTTTGGCCACTATCTCTACTTATTTGACACATTAGACAAATGGTAGGGCCATTGAAACAGATCGATTAAGTCAATTTTTTTTTAAAGTCACGTTGATAGTCAACGTTGAATTATGTGTCCCACATAACTAGCAATCCTCATAACTCCAGCTAAACTCAATGACTTGTGTTAGAAGTGGGTTCACGTTGGTAGTATAATGGGTAAGATTCGAATCGGCGACCTTACGATTGCGAATCCGAAGCCTTAGCCATTAGGCTACCACCGCTTATATTATTACTAGCTTACCCGCGCGATTTCGTCTGCGGAAATTTTCCCCGTTTTTGCAACATTTTTAATTATAAAGCTTGTACCCTTCCTCGATACATGGGCTACCCAACAGTAAATATTTTTTTAAATTCGGACTTGTAGTTCCTGAGATTATTGCGTTCAAATAAACAAACAAACTCTCTAGCTTTATAATATTAGTATAAATTATTTTTTTAAAGACTATTCCTGCACTACTGTGCAAGCTTGTACAAAAATAAAATTACTTAATACTAATAGTAATATTATCTACCATTCAATAATAATCTATGAAGAAAGGGTAAATAATTCACTTGCTTAGTAGTAACCCTGTAGAAAGGCGTAAACAGGTTGCTTTCAATATCGGTAAGTGTTTATTCATAAGTTGAACTGATATCGGTATCTAGAAGAGTAATAGTTATGTCGGGAACGACTTCAGATAATAACTATGCAGTAAGAACTGAAGGAGAATCTGGCTTACTTGACTTTCTACAATAGTAATTTCTGGTTGAATGGTATAGGTACTGATAAAGTTTTTTTTTTTGCAGCGTTGTAATTGACTTTCGGGTAATATCCTTCTTCTATCTAACACAATCCATGTATTAGCTGTATTGTTCACATGTATAGTTTTCTTAAATTATAAAATAAAATACTGACAGCTCACAGAGAAGTTCATCACATGACACTAAGGCATATTTCTACGGCTTATTAATAGTATTTTTTATGTTTTATTTGTTACCCTACGCTGAGATCTAAAAAAACATGTAACGAAGTGACGGAGAAGATTCGGACAGTATTAAAACATTACTCCATTAAGACTTAGAGTGCGGACATACCGTACTCTAAAGTGTCAAAGCTTTCGCGAACGGCAAAAGATGTTATTGCTCTCTAAACACCTGACGTATACAAGGTGGATTGCAATTGCCGAAGTTCCTATATCGGACAGACCAAAAGATTAATCGCAGACAGAATCAAGGAATTTATCGGGGCTGTAAAATACCGTCAAGTGTACAAGTCTGCTATCGCTGAGCATTTGTTGGAATCAGGACCAAACCACTGGATAAGCTACAGGTACTTTCCACCGATCGCCACTATTATTCCAGGATAGTGCGTGAGGCGGTTGAGATCAAGAAATACAAGGATTTCAACCGAGATGATGGATAGTGGCTCTCACCATCTTGGAACCCCGTTATCTAAATTAAAAGACTTCGCACCATAGTGTAAAGACGTAGTAGTGTCTCTAGTGTGTAGAAGTACCGACAATAAAAAATATCAAGACCATGCGAGGGTAGTTGAAAAAGTAAAAAAAGGTTCAGTCGACCCGTGATCACGATCGGTGCAATTCGATCGAAACGTCGGGTAAATAAAAGGTTCGTACTTTTAAATATTTCACGCGATTAAGTCCCCATAATATTCTGATATGGGTAAAAGTCGCGAAAGTTTTAAATCAAATAATCCCACTTTTTGCGCCAGGGGTTAAAAAATGCTGCAAAACTGGCTGTATTTTTATCGTGTCTTCCTTCAGGCGCCGATAATAACCTATTATAAGACGAGTTCTAAACTTATTTATTTACAATAAAAATATATATACAAGTAAATATAATCCGTCTTACAGTCATTATTTTAATACGCATAATAGCGTCATAATATAATGTTAATAAAATGAATAAGGTACATAGGCAAATTATGCAAAATTGCAAGGTATCGAAATGGCTTAGCTTGAATTACAAATAAAGTTAATCTACCGTATTTATAGACTAGTAGAGTGGGTAAGTAATGGCATGTTTTGAGCATTACAAATAGCCTGCTTTACTCAAATTACATTGGACTTAGAAATATGAAGTATTGTATGATTACTTACTCTATTTTCGTATTTTCGAATAATTTATAACGTTACCTGCACAGTCTATACTTAGGTAACTCAATAGTTTGTATCTATAGATAAAGCACTACATTATAAAAGTACTGAAATATCTTTAGGTACCTATGAGTAAATCGGTCGAAACATCAAACAATCCATATGAATCGTGCTGTGTCTGCTTATTTTAAGAATAAAAATATGAATAAAGTAATAGTCTGACCCAAAATTGAATAGCCCAAATCCTTGTTTGACAAAAAACTGAATATCACCGCACCGCGCTCCTCATTTGAGACATTAGTTCGTGAGACATAATTGCCCAGTAATAACACTTGCTACAGTGCCATTCAACCGAAACACAGGAAAGTCACACTACTACCTATTTCACGGAAGAATATCTGATAGTGTGGTGGTACCAACCAAGACGGCCCATGGCTGACACCTACCACCTGTGAATACAATATGGTCTGATATTTACATCAATTTGTTACTTTTAAACTTCTACAAATACATACTTACAAATCGAATCTTCAACATAAATATGACGTCATCAACCAGACATTGGGTAGACGTTAACACCTAAAATTGTTTTAAAATACTCAATTAATTTAATGAACCAACTCGTCGATGTACGGGAACAATTACAGTAATTATATTGAAGACAAATATTTACCGTGTATTTACAACGTGATGTTTAGCCGATCGCCCACGCGCTGACAGCCGGCCATTAGTGCACAGCGAGTTGCGCCGGCGCACCAACTTCCCTCAGGCTTAAGCCGCTTCACATTACCCACTTCGACGAATCAAACTGTCAGAATACTTTTACTAGTATATATGGAATTTACAGAAGCAATTTTATTTCATTACATTTTGCAATTACAATCTTTTGCGAGTAGTTGGATTAATTAATACAGTTTGATTGACGTGACAACGAACATGAATTTGTCGGCTTATAATTTTTAAGTTCCTACTTATCATGGGCGTATCCAGGGTGGGGATTTAGGGGCCCCGGAATTCTGAAAACTAGGCCCGAATTAAATTATTTGTTCCTACCCATTTGCAGCTATAGTATCATGTTAAATTATTTGCACTTACCTCCCCCCCCCCTCCCTCCCGTTGGGCGGGGTACTTAGGCTGGTATCGAGTAAAATGATATGCACCACCCCCTCCTACCTGCGACTCACATTTGACTAATATTAAATCAATAGATCCAAAGGTTTATGAAGACATTTGTTGCGCACAACATGCCTTATCGGATTTTAATGAAACTTTACACTAGTGCAGTGTATACATAGGTATAAAGATATATTTTTTATTAGAAGTGGCGGTAGCCTAATGGGTAAGGAATCGGTCTCGCAATGGTGAGGACGTAAACACACTCCTAACACAAGCCTTTGAGTTTAGCTGGAGGGGTTAACAAGATTGCTAGTAATGTGGGGACTCAATTCCACATTGTTAGTTATCTTTAAAAAAAGCTCTTAAACAAAAAATGATAAGCTACGGTTTATTGTGCTTAAAAAGGCTTAACAAATTGATGCAAATTATGTTTTAGCAACATCATATAAAATACGTTATCCGTGAAAGATACACCTGCGTTCAAATAAACATATAATTGATTATTACTTTGTTAGACACAGACAGTTATTAACAATCTGCTAAAGTAATCTTCTCTAAAAATAAAACCTCACTCTCGATAGTCAGATAAGGATTTATTTCTAAAACTAATAACTAGAAACGACTAACCAATGCCACTTGAAAGGAGTGTCATAAAATGTTTCGCATAATTAAAATTTGTTCGTTTATTTCGACAGATCTTTCATCATGTTCCAGTAAGCTGGGTATTTCCCCTGAGCGTTAGAACAATTGAGATATAATAAGGCTGAATATACGAACCAATAAAAATGTAAACAACCTCTTTTGTTTTTGCATAAAAAAATCATTCGCCACACTTTGCGTTTTATTGCGAATTTAAGATTCGTGAAGAATTTCCCAGTATGAACAATAAAAAATGTTAGTGTTGAAATAAAAGGCGATTTCTGAAGTATAAATAAAAGTTAATGGTATCTAACGGATTTAATTATTTTATTATAAAATGCTTTATATAAGGCTTGATTCCTTTGTTCTAGATTGTATGTAAAAACAAAATATGAGAGCTGTCAACCACAAATGGATCTCCGAGGCTCATATTATATAGTGTAACACGTTGTCTCTGTAAAATACAAAAAACAATTTTATAAAATCAGCAGCACTATGGATTTTTATACGGTTTCACTTAGATCCATAAACTTAATTGCTAAGACAAATTCTCCAGTCTGCCTCTTCCAGACGTGTCTTGTCAGTGTTTCAATTAAAAAAAAAAGATTGTCTGTAAAGTCGATTTACGAACGATAATTTTAAGTGATGACGTCATAAGAAAATATTAATGACATTGTAATAAACAACCATGGCTGTGAAAACTTTAGTGGCCGACGGCCACAATACTTCAGCCTATTAGCAGGCGGAATCGCCATTCGCGTTGCTTAGCAACCAAAGTCAATAACTTGACTGTTTAGCAACCAAATAATAACGTGACCGTTGCCATGTAACTGCTTAGCAACCAATCAATGACGGGACTGTTGCTACGCAATCAATCAATAACGTGACCGTTGCCACATGACACTTTTTTGTGCGTGCAATCCATCCACGTGCAGGTTATCACGTTATACATAACCGAATTTGACTATCCAAAACTGCTCTAGCAACAAACCTGTAAAGAAAATTGCGTAGTATGAAACGGCAGTAGCTCTTTGATGAATGCACGGCCCGCGTGTAGATAAGCAGACGTGGTGCAGACTCTTGAAATGTCAAATCCGACTGACAGTTAAGACTAGTGGTAATTGCGCAACTTGAGTTTATTTTCAATTAACATTTACTGCCCAGTGAATAAGCATTAGAATTACCTACTGTAACGGTGAAACATAGTAGAAATAGCTTAGGGTTTGAAAGATAAAATGTAACTTTGCTTATTTTTGTCCCATGAGTTTTTATTGACAAGTTATTTTCTTACGAACTTGGCATTAAATGTATGATCATTATGCATATTTCCAAATGTTGTCTTTTTGTAACCTAAGTTTGACTTTGACATAGGACTCGTGTCATGTTCGATCAGTATGGTACGGTAAGCTAACATTAACAAATTTTGGCAAATACTAGATTAAAATTTATTGATTGTACATCGACGTGCAATGACGTGCTGTACACAAATCTGCCTTATTTCGTTATCGGTACTGGAATGGACAGACCTTGTCTCTGAGCTTTGCACCACGCAGGCGTAGAATGAATTGGTAAATGTCATCCTAAATCACACTATCTATACAAAAAACTATCCGCTTAGTCAGCTACCATTGTACATATCATTTGATATAGGCTCTGTAAAAAATAAATCGAAAGACACTATCTACTCGTGATGTCAAAATAACTCAAGCATATACACATATGTATGTACTTTGAGAATTAAATCCCGAAGAATATAATTACCATTACATTTATTAAGGAAGTTAGGGTTGTCGTCCATCTAAATCAATTCAATAGTAACTGCTTACATCTAACGGATATCCCGATAAAACCACCGATACTAGAAGCTTTCCCGCAATATAAATATGATAAGAAACAACTCTAGATGCAAACCTACAGTTCAGATAAACTGCCCCGAGCGGTTGAAATGTCCATCTGACAGTCATTAAGGCTGGCAGTAATCGCATAACGTGAGTTTCCGACATCTAATCTGGGTTGGACGACTCAAGGTAAATGGATGCTATAAAAGTTGAATGTGCTGTGTGCGTATGCATTAATAATGTATAATTAAAGTATTTAAAATTTACATCTCCTGTACACTGAACGAGTACTCAAGTTCTATCTCTCATTCTCAAAGCATTGGCTTTTATGGAGTTCTGTAGTAAATTTTATGCGTAGCTTACGCCTTGTGGCTATTCATTTAGATTACTGAGCAGCGAAGACTAATGTTAAAATAAAGTTTCTAATTAACAATAAACATAGTTACTGCAAACTATATACACTTAATTAATTTTCATTAATTACCTTCCATTCTGTGTATTAACATATAACTTTGTTATTGCATTCGAAAGGTTTTTGCCCAGCCGCCCTCAAAAAGATTTCTATTGTGACGTCTTTTACTTCAAAAATCGGACCTTTCAGATAAGTGTAGTGAATTTAATCTCGGCTTAGATTATTTACCTATCCTCTTAGTCTCAACCACACAAACAAGCAAAATCTATATTTGGTTGTTTGTTCAACTTGCATCGCATCGCCAAGACGTAAAGGTCTGTTATTAGAATCAAAGGCGTACCCAGGACCATTTTTCGAGTAGGCTTTTGATAATTTCGGGGGTTATACGTAGTACAATTGTCTAAATATCGGCCAAATGTGTTCTATGTATGTTTAATAGTACACATTTGACCAGTGTGTAGACAATTGTAAAAAAAAACTCAATAAATTGTATAAAAGTAGTTACTTCTTTCAATTGCGGTTATGTAAGCCCATGATTAGAATAAGTAGTTAAATAAAATTTAAATAAATTGAAATAAAATTGGTTAAATCATAATGAAACTAAAAGAGTATAGTAGTTTGTAGTAAAATGCCAATAAGGTATCCAGTAGATTTAACATTTACTGCCCAGTAAATAAGTAGGTATTAGAAATTCTGTAACGGTCAAACGTAGTAAAAATCGCCTTGGGATTTAAAATATATATCTTTGCTTGTTTTTTGTAAATGTTGCGTAAAACGTACTTCCTTATCGTACTTTTTGTTTTCGGGCTGAGAGGCTAGAAGGAAAAGGTGTTACATTTTGACATCAATCAAAACTCTATTTTTATTGGACTCTATCATGTTTGAATAGTTCGGTACGGTAGGTCATCATTAACTGATTTTAGAAAAGATCAGAATAAAAGAGATATTACTTACTGATGTGTTATACATAAATCAACATTTTCGTCACTGCTACTAGATCCCTCATCAGCCTCATCTCTGAGCTCTTTTTCTATCAATCATTAGTAGGTATCAAATAAATAAATTAAATTTTATTGTCAGCGAATAGCATATTTTAAAATACTCCGAAAACTAAATGATTTTAAGTATTTACCTACTCGTAGAATATTTTAATTATCAAATCAAACACAAAAAATATCATTTGATATTAAAATTTAAAAAAAAGCAATGATTTTAATAAAAAGAATCGAATTGACAGTTCGATATTCTACCATGTTCTTATTGCGAATCGTTTTGTAATAGGAAATTAGTAGAGTGAGGACGCTGACTTTGGCTTATGTATTATTGAACTCACGAAACAACATAGTGTATGATATATTCCACAAATAAACTACTGCAATATTTCCCTAAGGTCCCATAAAGCTCGGAGTCATGGAGCTCTCATTCCCCCTCAATAACACTACATTATCAACGCAGCTTGTGCACCAAACTACCGTGTGATAATAGCAATCTTGCTTGCAATACACTTGGATGGTTAATTGCAGTTATACACCGACTAATGTTCTATTGCGGGATGTCCACATCCGTGCGTAGTCTCCTACTGTTCAGTAGGCTCTATTAAAATAGTATAACATGAAGCAATTATGTCCTGGTTGTCGTTAGTGGTGTTTTATACTCAAAGTGTTCAAAGGATGATTGCTTCTAAGAATACAACTGGAAGTCGTGCACGTTCTTCAGGATCTTGTGTACCTACCTGTGAGCTATTATGAGGCTGCTAATACAATTTCTATTTATAAATACGGGTGTCAATTTCTAGTATTTTTAAAGTTAGATTGATATGAAAACGATGTTTTTTTGAGTAATGCGAAATAATGTCTACTTTTAAATTCTTTGACGTTTTATAGTTTTATTTATCCAGCAGTGAACATAGTCTGACTAGTTTAGCAAATTTAGTTGCTTTTCCATGTTGTCCCACTGCTGGGTATAGATTCCCTTTATTCTTTCTCTGTTTTCGATCAAAAGAATTCTGGGACCAGTGCTTGGAATGTACATTTATATTGTTTTAATTCTGTATCGTTTTCCTTTATAAATACCTCAAACTGGCATACTATTAAGACGGAACGTCAAATATAAATAAATACACACTACAATCCCGCTTTTATCCTCGATACGCAATAAATAGAAAGAAAAAATGTTGAAACGCTTGTTACGCCATTACGTTTTTATCAAAGAAATTGTTGAAAAGAGCCGTCGGAAAGCTATGCAAAAGTTATTTCTATCAATAACCAAAGAGAAAGTTAGCAAAAAGTAATAAAGATTGTTTGAACAACATGAGTATACTGAAAATAAATTTAACGCTAAACTAAGATGTATTTAGCGTTTCTCTTCCTCTTTTTATCGCTAAGATCTTACTGTGCAAAAAGCCAAAAAACATTTACTTGCCGTTTAGAAAAAAAAAACACGTTAAGCCGTTTTAAACCGGCATACATGGAGGTTTAAATTATAGTATAAACTCTAAAATATAACTAACAAATGTCTAATAAAAAAGTATCATGAAACCATTTGGTACAAATGTATTAAGTATGTCACTCTTAGTGTACGATTTTCCATTAAATACTTACGTACACTAAAGTATACCAAAACTATATCAAAGACAGAATCACAGACAACATAAAACACAAGCCAGCTAGCTTTTAAACAACAAACCAACTTTATCAGGCAACATTTCAGTAACATAAAAGACAGTTGTACAGAAAGTCGTTAACAAGAAAGACTGTCCTACACATTCGCTTTGCAACGGCAGTTAAGATAGGATCAACTTAAAATATCTCGATTGCAATATCTTTAGCAATAAGTTTGGTTATCTATCGACGTGGAGTAAGGATTTGTAATCGAAGGATAATCCAGATCATGGGGCATAATATGTAGTATTGGAATAAAGCTTTATGTCAATATATTGCGATTTTCCTTGTAACTTATGGTAAGTATTATAAAGCATTTTATGATATTGGTGACATTCATGTTTTGTAATTTTGTTCTGATATGCGATGTGCATATGACTTCTTGTACATAAACGTATTCATAATATGTGGCTTTTTAAAGTTATATTGTTGTCGAAAGCTTGTAGCCGTCAATTTGCCGCCGGCAATTGTTTGTTTGTCGAACTCATGACTTCTTTACATAGGTAAAGAAGTCATGAGTTCGGTATCGAATCAATCATACGTAGAATAATAACTGGCTTTTTTAATTAATTACTTAAGTTCTATGGCGATAAATAAAGCTAGATAATGAGTTTTTGCATCAAGATAAGCTATCCTCATCAGTTCAGTCCATAAGGTTTAAAACGTATGTGTTGTAAAAATCAACAAGTCAAATTTTAATCATGTCTATATTTAGTCGGTAGTTAAAGAACTATCACGGCTTTTGTTATTGCTTTAATTTAAATTATTGTATTTGTAAAGTAATTGGCAAAAAATGCCTATAAAAATTACTTCAATATTCGGCCTGCGACATCATAATTTGTTAAAATGCTCTCTGTAACGAAGCAATAACATAAGCCGTGATAGTTCTTTAACTCGCGAGCTAGGGATAGTAAAAAATGAGGTCTAGTAACATAGTCCAGATAGGTGGTTCGCTTCTGGCCCCGGTTTGGCTTCGGAAGTCTCGGGTACGATTCCTGGGTCTGGACTTCAATTTTTTTTTCTATTTTTCAAAAATACAATTACCTATTGTATTTGTAAAATGTCTATATTTTCTTTATAATTTCAATAATCATGATAAGCCTAAAATTGATACCAATATGGAAAGCTCGCAGCACTCAACTACAGAAATGCGAGTCACGAAATTAATACCAATCAATATGATTAAAAACAAAATGCACCGAAAAAAGTGTCTACATTTAAGGGACTATCGTAACCGAAGGCACATAAGGAATAAGTAATGTGCTCAAGTTCAGTAATAAATCTTAAAAGAATGCTTTGCCTGCTCCCAAAAGGATACTCGTGGAAGCGTTCACCTTCTATTTTCCTTGTTATTTATGAGCCTATGCTTAATACTAGAACCGCGGCCAAGAATAAAATGGGTAACTAAAATAAATGGGTGTACGCTACCATAATCATAGATTTCCAAAGCAAACTGAATAACTTTTTTCTTAATGAAAACGAATGGGAAAAACTGGAAGCCGATACTAAAGGCCAACTATCTTAACTATTTTTTTTATAGAAAAGGCATCGTGATTCGAGTTTAATGATGTGAAAACAAAAAGCCCATATCTAATCTAGAGACGTGAATTATGGGGATCCGTGAATGCTGTCGTCTATTATAGTCCAGAATGTCCGTTCTGTCTTCCATTTACACGTAATTTACATTAAGATGCCTTCGCATTTGCATTTCGGAATAACCTTTTCATAATCGTCACGTCGGTGGCTCCCAACTTAGCGATTAGCTTAATGGATTTCTCAATTTAATGAAACTCAAACTTCGTAATTGGCTTTTTAAAAGATAGGACGGAATTTACGATTACTTATTTCATTTTTTTCTTCGAATCGCCCGCCGACAGCGACTTTTTTTGGGACGTATGTTTTAAAAGAGAAGTCATTGTTGTGGCCCGTTATTTCGAATAATTCTGGTTAAGTATTTAAGCTGACCGAGATGGGATGACAATAGTTCGAATGGGGTACCTTGATGCTGTGACGCACAAATCTTTTTGTTTGATCAGGCGTTTGTTGACAACAAATTCGTTGACGCTAATCCCCAGACAATAGTACCGTTTTATCCGGGGAGGTATGACGGCCCCAATAGTCTCCTTTAACTGAAGTTAAATCTCTGTTTGTCTAGAGGATTTTATGAAATGATTGCTTTTATTGATGTTTATTTAAGCAGCAAATCTACACAAATCCCAATATATTAAAAAATAATAAATATTTTTCTCAACTATTGTAAAATAAAAATGATTGACGTTTATGTTTCATCTTATTTATTCATGGTTGATACTGAATAAATAAAAAAGTATTGAAAATCTTTTTTATTAATTTATTACTTTTTATCGAATAATTGAAATCTATTTAGAAGCCTATCAATTCCGGAAGTATTATACAGTACATTATACAATTCTTTTGTATTCATAGACATGAATGACATAATCTCAAAAGAAACCAACGAAGAAACTGTCGCCCACCGTTGTTTGGTATGCACCGAAATATGCACTAACGCTGAATGTTCGATGCCTTTCAAATATCATCGAATAAAAACGGTAATTGCCCAACACTCGTTTATAAACCGTCAAGAAAGTTTGAGAATGTAATGAAAAAGTTTGGTAATCTCGCTTAAGGTGTCAGAACCGTTCGTTAGCCGTCATTCTTTCCATCCAGTTTAAATTATAAAAATTACTGAAGTATTTAGTTTTTATTCAAACGTTGCTCCACCGACACTGGGAATATTCTTCGACCAGTATTTTAAAACAAAAGACTACCAGAACAATAGAACCTTTACTTTTTAGACGTCAAAGGATTTAACGTCGATGGATTGAAACAAGGCTTTAATTTGGCAGACATATTTATTTATACACGTTAAAGATCAGCGTCATCATTTATAGCAATTCATTTATTTACAAAATCGAGTGAAGGTACTAATTAATCACAAAAAATAAATAAATTTAATTAAGCTTCTAACTTACTTTCTACTCGGATTTTGGTTGTCACAGAACCAAAATGTGTATCAAATAAAAAGTAATTTTGGTCTCTTTTACACTTTTGCACTACGAAACGAAACTTAAGTTATTAAGTACAATTGTTTAAAGCCTAACATCAACTTTAAACAAATAATTATGACACTACTCCGTGATATTAAAACGTATTGTTACACTAATGTATGGCTAAAAAGATTTGGAGAAACACTTATAGAGGGGGAATGGGAATATCACATAAAAACAGAAATAATACATTCTGAAAACTCAAATATTGATATATCCACCCGTAATACTACAAATATTTGTCATAGGCCAAGAAAAATATAATTTCTCTGTTATGTTTTTTTACAATAAATGTTTCCATTATTTACAAATACATACATGTATGTTTATTGCTGAAGACATCGTAAAGTTTCACTAGAATGAGTAAGATCCTCCTCAAAACTATTATAGTAAAATATATCTAATAACTATGATTTAACTAAATGATAATAAGGACTAGTTGTAAAAATAGTTCTAGATATTTATACCGATTAGTCTAATAAACTTGATTTCATTTAATAATCGACTACAATAATACCAAACTCTCAAATCTCGTTTTACATCCCACGTGGATAAAGATAACATTTTTGATAATGTCACAAGAATAACTGTGGAACGTATGTAAAACATGCCGTGTGGTGCCGGCTTAAGAATAGTACCACCCCATCTCTTCCCGTGGGTGTCGTCAAGGCGACTAAGGGATTTCACTCCGGAGGACGGGCAGCAGCGTCGTCTGCGTACTTAAAGCCTTACTGCGATCGCCAACCCGCTCGCCAAGCGTGGCGATTATGGCAATTACCCCCAGGATCTACATACCAGTAGGTTCTACTGGGGAGACCCGTGCCCAGCAGTGGGCCATCATATGGGTTGATATGTATGTAAAACGAACTTCGCGTTCATATTTCGTACCATTGTAGTAGATCCCGAGTTTTACATAGATATACCAAATGAAGTGAAATTGAACATCGATTCCGGTACACGCATTACAGTTATCTATTTACAAGCAGTACAAATCAAGTTATATTTTTAGAAAATTATCATTTAGGTACTATTTTTTCTTCTTAACATATGTACATAGCTAATGTTTTCTGGTGTTAACCTTACTGTGTTTCATAAATACATTTATAAGTAGTAACTTTATAATTTACAATCGCCTAAATCTACGTACAAACAAAATTACACGAGTAATTTTATTACAGCAGCATTTACATAGAGTGTTCCAAGTCCATTACAATTTACAACGTAACAAGTTACACGACATTCCACAAAAAATGCAATTTAGCTTTCACTTAAATCACTTGTATGGAGTTTTAGAGTATCACAAATAACACATCTGTTCACTTGAACTACTTGTCTTTGCGGAAATTTCGTCCAAATGCTTAGGAACTGAAGACGCGGTCTTCCACCGACAGCATATCAAAGCTGTGACGTCACACTACTACGTCACGAGGCACCGAGTCGTTGCTCGGTGTCTCTGGCACCAGAACGGGCTGGAAACAATGTGCTGCTGGAGCAAAATCTTCTACTAGCTTTCTCTTAAGCACAGAAGATGAACCGACGTACACGTTGGTCCCAGGGAACGTTCCTCGTCGTCTCCGCCTCCATAGGATAGCGGCAAGCACAGCTAATCCAAAAGCGATCATAGCTGACAAACAGCCGAGTACTAACTCAGAGTCAGGAGAATGCTCTGGTACTCTTTCCCCTCTCATGGAGCTTACGAGAACTGACATCAAGCGATCCCCTTCACTAACTTGAACGTCCTGAACACTTTCTGTGGAAACCCGTTGAGCTCTACTGGTGTCGATAGTCATGGTTTCTGACCGTTCATTATCCATACCAGGAGTGCGGGAAACTAGTTCCACTTGAATGTGATAAACTGTGTCAGGCCATAATGATAAAGTGACTCGAGTGGAGTCTGTGAATAAATTGCCTTTCAAGCCTCCACCATCAACTTCCCATGTAACCAAGTAAACTCCTCTTGCTATTCTTGGTTCCCATGCAATTTCACCTATAACAAGAACTTTTTGGTGAATCAGGGATATCTCTTTTAAAGTCCATTTATGTTCGTCATGGTTAGATGTATTTGTATCATGAGCTACCCAAGTTTCATCAGGACTGTAAATAGTTACAAGTCCTAGTGGATCTACGACAAGCACGCGTAAAAGCGCTCCCTCATTATTTGAAGGAACTCGAGTTGCTAATGCCTGCGTTTGAATGATTTGCCGCCAGGGGCCTTCGGCGGCGCGGCGCATGACGACGTAGACGAACGGCGTGGGGCGGGAGGCAGCGCGGGGTGCGGGCGGTGGCCAACGTGCAAGCGCACCACTCACACGCATCACCCCTTCGCCCTTTGTGTGGATGACAGGCTGCGTTTGCGATGCTCGCGCTGCTTCCGCATGGAATTCACATGCGATTTTACAGCCGGGGAACTGTAAATAAATATCAAATCAGAACCACTATTTTATCTAAATCTATCTAAAGCCAAAACTTTTAATGACATATATTCAACTTACGCAAATGTCTCTCTCGTCGCAGATCGCTCCCCATACTTGATAGTTGGACTGCAGTAGTTCACAGTTTTCCCAACACTGCAACAACAAACGGATACTGTACAAAACCATCACATTACAAATTTGTCACAATTAAACGAGTCTTTTGAACTCCTTTGATTTATGATCATGCCGGTCATTACGACAAATGAGTAGTGTGTACAGACGTAGACAAATTTAAAACTTAATGTTCATTCGAGAGGTAGAGCGTTCAAACGAAATATTTTTTGTCGTATTAGTACGTTATCGGGTGGTCGTGGCGACTCAAGTGTAGATACAGTCGTTTGTCATTACTTTTGGAATTGGGGCGAGCTCATTACTGTCGACATAGAAACACGAGGACTGGAAGTAATGGCGCAGAGTAAAATAATGATCAGATATGCCAAAACGTATGTTTACACCCAGGCAAACAATTATGAGAGCGATGAAATTACAAAACAGTAGGCGTTCCTAATTGCTTTGTTTGTGTTGTATAACAGCCTCTGTTTATTGCCAATTCTCTATTCTATGGTAAAATTTAGTTTTTAAAACGATTCATAGAGTTATTTAAAGAGTTTCAAGTATAAGAGTCTATAGTGTAAGTATGTTCTACGTTTCATGAGTAATATTTAAATCTGGTTAATCCTGCGGACAAGCATATCCAGTCAAATTTGACTAGTCAGCCCCTTGAATGCAGCATTTGTCATTGGAAACGCTCATTAGTTGGAGTTGACGTTAACTTGACGCCGCTCTCGCCTCGGTAAGCTTTAATAATTATAAGAACGGGCGGACCGCGATTATTAATTACTGGTATTGACAAAAGGTACCGTCGCATGGAATCCGCGGCGTTCCAAGTGAGAATTTATTGGTTTTAGCTTTAACTCCCACAGATGTTTTGCACTAAGAAATTCAATTTTCGTATTCCTTTAAAAGTTGTTATGTGTGATTTGTGTGAAACGAGACAGAGATATTACATTCTTTTATAAATGTGATTTTGTTACAATTCATAAGAGAGAAAGCAGGGAAAATAGTTTTAGAAAACTATAGTGTACTAACTTAATATTTCAATTATAACATTTGAAATTACGCGTTGCATGATATAACCTAAACAATTCGTTTAAATTCTTTAACTTTTGAAGTGATAGCAAGGGAAGAAAATTTTACCCGCTGAATTGATAAGAAAGTTAAATTCGAGACACTGGCGTTGAGTCCATTATTGCATTTTTCTTCTATAAACCGGTATATTAAAATGAAATGAACCATCGGATCTCTCTGTCTATAATCATACAGTGAAAGATGAAAGTGCTGTAAGTTAATTCCAGAGCAGAAACCAATTAGATGAGCTTTATGAGTTTCCTCTGGCAACCTTAATTATTCTCCTGGATCTACAAATTTAATATTCACAATTTGTGTTTTTACGGACTCAGTGATATGAAGAAAATTGCAAAGGTGATCAAATTAGTATTTTACATACCTCAGAATAAAGGTAAAAAATTAGGTATGTGCGACTACAATTTTTCGAGAATATATTACAATTCGTAAGTACATGATATATTTTATTTAAACTAGACTTTATCATAATCTATACTAAAGCCGAAATGGATGTGTTATGTATCAATATATTTGTAAGGAGAAGCTGACTGACTGGGCGAAACCGCGGGCATAAGCTGTTTATTAATTTAATTGTTGGCTACCATTCATCTATACTAATAATAAGCTGAAGAGTTTGTTTGATTGTTTGGTTGAATGCGATAATCTCAAGAATTCCGAGTTCGAATTGAAAAATTCTTGTAGTTTTAGATAGCTCATTTTTCGAGGGAGGTTAGAGGCCATTTAACATCACACTACTACCCATAGCAGCGGAGCAGCATTGAAAAATGTTGCAAAAACGGTGAAAATTTACGCAGACAAAGTTGCGTGGGTCAGCTATCATTAATACTTTGGTCAATGGCTGCTAAGCAACAGTGTTATAAAACATTTTACATCCATTTCGGATTTAGTATGGGTTATCGTTTAGTAGTAGTAAACTAGTATAAGAAGTATTTTTACAAGTGAAGCATAATCTAGAGCATTATGTTCACAGCACTACAAACATAACGACACAATTTATACCGCACATTGCTGCTAATAATACCTATAAATTCGAAGAGCTTTGAACTGCAAATGGTCAACTATAGTAAGATTAATATGTCTAGACTCAAATTCAGATCAAGAGACCAGACAAGACTAGCCTCAATAGCAGTATTTTCGAAATTTGTATTGTCGTTGAAAATTTTGCATACACGTTCTTTATGATAGAATAATATCAATACCAATATAATAAAGTATTAAAGTGGTGACAGATTGAGCTAAGCCCTAACAAGGTTCTATAGTTAAGTACATATCTCGAACACTTACCATAAAACAGTCGGGGCCTTGCAAACACGAGGACTCCCCACTGGGTCGAGGCGCCGCAAACTGCGAACAAACAGCAAAAATGTCATACACCTTCATCATGAAAAAACAAAAGAAAACTTTAATTCCTAATTAATAAAACATTAATTCTTGTGTGTAATGATTATTGAGAATTTTATCGCTCAATAATAACATTTTATTGTTTTCTATTTAGTATGTAAACTTTGCTATTAAAATTTATTTAATGGAGATTTTTTACGCCACACATCCTGCAGATTTTATGGTAACTACCACACCCTGAGAAACGATAAAACTGCCTTAAATTTTTATTAGTAATAAATACTTATAAACAAAGGTTTGAAACTCAAATATTAGAAGTAGGAAACAATCTTATGAACAGAACTATTTATTACCTTTAACTATATTTAGAAATTGAACAACGAACACTTAAAATCATAGTTTATTAACGCTAGACACTTTAAAAGGAGCGAATAAATATTTCAGTCCGTGCATTGACTTGAGGCTTAATAATATGGCTGAGAATTTGCAGTTTGGGTCTTAAAAAGGAAAGTCATTTCAACTGTAGTAAACTAAAATCCAATAAGTACGACTTAGGTAACAAGTACGTGCAAGCACTTAAATATAACAGCTTGTTATTTGCACACCCATAAGCAAAATTGTAAGCGGTTTAAATCTAAACAAATGAATATTTAAATTTGTTTTCTTTATTTTAGTGGTTTCTTTGTCCGGTGGTATTCTTTCTACATTGTTTAACTTCATAGACCACTGTGTTGTACAAACCTTTTGATAAATTTACTTGCCTCTATTTTGACATCACTCTAATCACGGACGTCTAATTAAAACAAATCCCTTAAATAGAGTGATAGTTTAACTACCGACATCTAAAAAAGTTCTTAATTAGAGGTTGAACATCGCACTTTAATTTCGACCAAACTCAATATAAAAGGGACATTTAATTATTCGACGGGACACCGATACATTACTCGTTATCTCCACTCAGTTCCGAGAGGGTTTATGTACGGACTAAAAAAAAGAAAATAAATGTTCGATTCGAGCAACCAGTTTAATGTATTTGATAAAACTGACGGGCATCTGCTTACCGTCCATCGAATGGTCGCTTTAATTGCCTGATATGCCAATGGAGCACTGCTGGGGCACACTAGTGGCCTAAATGTCAAATGTTTAATGTCGTGATGAACAGTTTATGTGAAGAGTGACAATTCCTGCTTTCAATAATTTTGTCCAAGCCGTAATGTGCTGTAAATAAACTATAATAGCGTTTATTGATCTCTAGCCAACAAGCGACGTTAACAAGCTCTTCTTTGCTAAAGAAACAAATTTTTATTTAGTGTGCTCGCATTTGTGAGGATTTTCAGAGTTATTTATACGTATTGTCGAAGTCAAAACAAACATACTTTTTCTTATTTATACCACAGTAAATTTTCTCCCGGATTTCTATTCGTGGCTCTTAACATTAATGCTGGTTTAATCGTACCTTTATCTAAATAAATGCCGTTTGATTAATCTTATTTTCTCATCCGGATGTTATTATTGACATACAGATAACTTTAAACTGGAATGTACGGCTTAGAATAGACTTCAATTTACAGTTGTAGCTACCCTACTTCTTAGTAGTAGAACAAGATTCTTTAGAGAGCAAGTAACGAACAAAGAGTAGCAAAGGAAAACAAAATTACTCTTTTAGGTCACTATCATTGCGGCTAATGATGCCAATCTGTGGCAGAGGCCATCAAACGACTCCGACCATCCACCCGTTATTAGATGTAATCATCGTAATTTTTCACACAATTTATTTTTTTCTTACCACGATACTACAGCTCAGGAGTGTTATTTCACGTCAACTAATGACAACAAAAAATGTACTCGAGATTGAGTGTGCAATGCGCCGTCTACCTATAAAAACACAAACTATACTTACAACATTCTTATTCCAGTTGCTCTTAAAAATAGACCTCATAAATCAAATGAATTAAAAAGATAGAACGCTCAAGGCATAATATCTGATCCAAGACTATTAGTTTACTTTATTTTGAGGTTCAACATGCTATAATCAGCTTTCGCCTTTTCAAATACGCAAGACTTTTAACTGATTCAATTATTATAAGTATTGTATCGCACGACTTCGTCTTAGAGAGTTTGAAATATGAAAGTTAAACAAAACAAAGCGACGTGAATATACTTCGGCAACTGCAAAGGGAAGTGAGTGAATAATGAATGACGGTGATTGAAAACACAGCTCGTCGAGTGGCCGCGTATTTGTGTTAGATGCCGCCACAGATTACCCTTTTGTTAATCAAACAACGTTTATTGAATATTATTTAATTAATCTTTCGTATTTGACTTCGGTTATCGTCCAAAGAAAAAACGGATCACTTAAAGATCGAGCGCTAGATACCTACAGAAGGAATTTAAATATCGAACAGGTCAATAAATTCAATTGGGAAACAAAAAATAAAGAAGCCGATAAACGTTCTAACACGCTTCTTAATAGTTATTTCGAGTCAACCGTTAATCTCAATAGAAAATTAGGGTTCAAGGATGTATTACATTTTGAAGGCGAGCCAGGATGTTGCATACCGACACTTAAAAGTTTACGAAATCCATTAAAGATAATCGTCAATAAGTCGGGCCTGGGGCTGCGCTCGAGCAGGAACTAATCGATCGATGGGCACACATGGTCGTTTACAATCAATCCATCAGCGTTTATGTAACGCGCAACTACCGATGATCTTCATTTATCATTTTGTTTTGTGGGTAGCGAGCGCTCGCTCTTGGGGGTCAAACCAGAGGTCCGTATAGAATAAATGCCAGTGACTTACGAAATATGATATGTAAACAACTTTTTCTCCTTTAATCTAACGACACATCTTGAAGATTAATCACTTGTGCAATCGGTAGTTTCGAGTTGATTAACTTTTGATTTATAACTTATCTACTGTACAGAAAACTGATCATAATTGTATGAGGAAGACATATACTATCCAAGTGAAGGCAGTATCAATTAAATTGTACCAGAAATGGTGATCTTATCAAGCATAATATACAATGGTGAGTGCGACATTTGCATGTAACTGAGATAGAAGGAAAACATTAAACACCTAGCAGTCTCGAGAGAGAAAGAGGCAAAAACAGCGTGAATTATGATTTCGCATAAAGATAAAATATAATCTAAGCTAACAGGCCAAATGGTGGAGAAAAAGGAAATTGTTCTGCTGAACAGCTTTTAAGACTTGAAGACGACACGAGAAAAGGGCACAATATAGTGACTGATGTAAATTACAACATAACAGAACGAGAAATATATTTCATAGAATAGGTATGTTGAAATAGAGCTCGATTCTAATAAGTTTGAAGAAATAACAACCATGTTATAAGTAATGTAAAGTTTAATATAGTTCAAAAGGGATCTATTCATTGTATTTCCTTAGAATACTGACATCAATATGTAATCCAATTTTCAGTTCAATTTAATTAAGTTCCTCGATAAAAGTCTGTAGAAACTATCGGTCCATATTACGAAATGGGGTAAGTATCGGCAGCTGTGTACCCTGTCTCTGCCGTACACTAGTTGTTATTTTATTTGATCTCCCGTAGGTAAACTCTATTACTGGTCCGTTTTTACAAGTAGAAATTCAATTTCAGTTCCGTTCGGTTTCAGGTTCTTATTGGAAAGTAGGTTAGCCGATGTACAGGGATGAAAATAAACAAAATATTTGATGAAATTGCCATCTTCTATACGATTGCATTTGCAGTTACGAAATTTATTTCAAAATGATACAACTTAATCTAGATCGTGTAGCTGTCTTTTATTTCATAGAAAACGTGTCTTCTTAGATCTGGTTTTTCGATTTTGTTTCAAGAGTACTCCATCTTGGTTGAAAATAAAACTATTGAACATGAAATACTTGTACGTCAATGCTATGTATCTCCATTCCAATTTATGGTTCTTCTGGTTAATATTTTTTCTAGGGTCTCAAGGCTGAATAATCACGTGAGTTAGTATCATAATAAACGATTAATGAAAAATATGTGCCCGTCGCCGTCGGCAATAAAAGATGGCATCGACATCATTAGGTCCCAGCGAACATATGCATTTTTCATGAAATACAGACTCGCTCAGTTCACATATATCGCTAAGAGTATAACAGACCGAGGTATCAACATTATTATATTCATCAGTTCCATTCGTTGTACAACTTTTTGCCATCGCCTGACAGACCACAACAATTTTATCTTGCCTTTAGAACAAGGCCATAAAATGTATTTCAAAGTCGTCGGAAAACGTGAGACTGAATTCATTACTCACTTTTGGAACAAAGAAACGATATAGTAAACTATACGGAATAGTTTAACGATAAAACAAAAATGTTAAGTATACATTGAACAAAGTGTTGACCCATTTACCTATTATGAACACATCCTGCCAATTTCCTTTATTGATGTATTATAGCATCATTAACTTTTTATACGCATTGCTTCTCTGACGGACCGCCTATAATTATGATGATACGCGGCCGCAGTCCTTAAACTATTTTTAAATTATACGAAGACGATCTAAAATCTGCCCCAGTATTATAGCATCATGTATATTACGAGGTCGATATCTTGATTGGCACCCTCCATCGTTTGAACCTTTTAAAACAATTGCTTTTTAAAATATGAATAATGTGGCCATTATGCCTATCCTAACAATAATTACGCATGGAAATAAAATTGTACGTTAAGCAAACGGCTTTGAATACAGTGTCAAGTCTGTATTATTTAGTGCACTGTAATTTTGCGATGATTGCAGAGGAACGGACGGTTAACAATTCCTTCAGACGTGCACTTAAATGGGTACAAAGTCGCCTGCCATGGTCTGCAACTCTCCACAGAAAGCAAAATTAAATCAAGCTGCCACTGTCATCCCAACAATGATATAAATGGTCACAAACACGTACCAAATTTGATCATGCGGCGAATAAATTAAATGGGAACACAATCAAGGATTAAATTACTGCTTCATTCTGCCTCCCACACGGACGGGCGTTGCGACACATGTGCGACACATCGTGCAGCCGGCCGATGCGCGTAATGTATGTAGGTGCCTTAACATATAATATTGTGGCACATTGTGCCGCTCCGCGACCGCATATAAATGCGCTGAGAGCAAATAAAACGGTGCTATAATTTCAAATCATACGGACAGAGAATGGGTGTGGACGGCGCTCTCATTGTGTGGAAATGATGTAACCGCTATTAAAAGTGTGGGCCGTATCCCTTGAATATTTCTTGCAACGAAGACGTCGTAGGGTCATATCGGTATTTTATATCTCACCGGAGACAATAGCATACATTTCCAACAAGAAAACTGGCTTCGTACGTTAAGTGGTCGTGGTGCGGCATTTCAATATTCGTTCCGATATCCACCGGTATTGCTCTTCCAACGATTATGTTATTATATATTCCGAATGAAATAGCAATCAATGATTTATGTGTCAGTGAACATTAAGATGATGGAACTGTAATATCTAAAAGAGCTTTGTTATACAGTTTCTTATTATAAAAAATAACTAATTTTATAGACGACATCGTTCTACGTGACAGATGAAACAACGACAATAAATTTGAACACTTTATGTAGAATAAAACGGCTATTTTTATGGCATAGTAAAACGTCCCAAAATTAGTAGCGTTTAAACAATATTTCGTTAGCGGTATAAAATACCCAATTTACTTGGCTTCCATCAAGTATTCGTTATAAATGGTTTAGATTGACAGAACAATCACAGAGGCCATCAATTTAAACCTTTATATGCGAATGCCATTCCAAAAATACATAAATCTCAATTAAGGATACAATTCAGAGTTCAATGTTCATTTCCTGATCTGCTATACCAACAATTACGAACTAATACCAAATCTATTTCGTATCAAATCCCAGTCACAAATCTCTCTCCCCAAGATAGAGACGTGTAAAGGATTAAGGGAAACTATTATGGTCTGTTTAGTTTCTAAGAAACCCTTTGGTTTAGATGTTCGGATTTCGGAACTAATTTTGGAACTTTTCGGTGATCATAAAATAATAAACCTAGCTACTAACTACCTACTCACTGAATAAACAACGCGTGGGTGAAATAAGATAAAAACTTATTAATAGAACAGGAAAATAAGCAAGCAATATATTAACACTAATCATCAATGACGTCCAATGGATTCACATTAATGCAATTTTTGTTGAGCAAAGTAACATTTTCTTCGAAATACGTCAAAATCGGAGGACATTCTTGTATCCATTGGGATAATACAATTTGATGGTGTCCCTTTCCAGCAAAGGGGTGTATCATATATCGCTATCCTTTTCAAGGCGAGACTGTCAGTTTTTGTGAGTCTCAGAAGTTCCGTGGAGCATGCGACAGATGTGCGCATGGTTGCGGTTGCTAACGAAGCATGATTCAATCGGAATAATCAATCATATCTCTGATTGTTTGACCGCTGTGCGGTTCTTTGACGTTCAATTGACAAAATAATTTACATTACGTATTTCCTTTATGATTAATAAATCAATAACAAGATTTCGTCTTATTGATTGGATATTGGAACAAAATAGTTAAAAATCTATGTTCTTATTTGTTGTTCTATAATCCGAGATACATTCTTAGAACTAACTCATTTAAGATAAGGTGAAGTGTAATCTAGATTTTAGTTAGAAGGGAATCGTGTAGAATGCAGTCTCGATGCAAGGACCGTTATGAAGCGATACCGGCACCGAATCCGATTGCCGCAATGCGAAAATTATCCGCAACCGTGGGGTACGGTGGAGGCGTAAAGAGATCTCAGAAATGGTTATGTTTTGCTATGTATCTGATTTAAGTTGTGACGTGTCGTTTATACTGCTTACATTGAGTTAGATGCGATCAGTTTCCTATTTTATGGTTATTTCACGTCAAATATACCTGAAATAACACTGGGAAGTGTCAGTATTTTAACGCTTACAATGTTATTCGTTAAAACTATCAGTATACGTTTAAACTTTAGAACAATACGAAAGAGAATTCGCATTGAAAAGCAAATATACAGTACACAGGCGGTAAAAAAGAATACAGAATAAATAAAAATAACTACAACAACTCTTTGATTACAGGAGACATATTACTTCTTTTGTTTTCTGTAATAAAAATCTGTAACCTTATTCCAACTCTTTACAAGTTTCACCTTTGTACTTATTTATATTACCAATTCTTTTTATACCGTACAGTAGCTCATATCTGATTATCTATAGCTACTACATACATAGAGCATTTCGCTCACGACCTATTGATCAGAATCGTGAACTATTGAGATATCATTAGCCCAATGTACAGTTGCACGAAACATTCACACACTTAGGCCAATCTCAACATCTAAAGGGCACCTCTTTTGATCTAAACCACTGATGAGAACGGTAACGCATATCAAATCGAATATGATCTTTAATGAGATTATAACCACACTTTTTTTTCCAAACCCAAACTGGGGCACACGAGCTTTTTTCTTCTTTTACGAGTATGTTTACGACCGTCGGCTAAACTTAAATTTATCAAAGGCCATATTTCAAAAGCATAAAATAAGAAGAGCAATTAAAGGGCTCATAACTGGGGAAGTAAATGGCCGCATACAATAACAAATATTTATGTAGGCGGGCGGGCAAACAGTAGCTTTAAAAGCAAAGACATACGTTTAATCCAAGACAAACAGGCCGAAAGAATTACAAGAGTGGGCACATGCACTACAAAGTTCTCGTGGCTCTCGTTCCCGCATGGTAAACAGAAGAGGACGGTGCGTGAAGTGAGCTAATCCCTCCTAGATTCACGCGTCTATGTAGACCTATTAAGGCGAGTGTCTCTATTCAAAATGTAAATGGCTTACTTAGAAATTCTCCAGCAAGTAGATTCAGCGACAATCTGCATGTGTATGGTAATTTTATTGAATGTCATTGCCTGTTTTAAATTTATAGTATTATTCCTATTAATATATCTAGCAATTAACGTGTCTGAGTGCTGTTTTTAATGCAGATTCAAATTGTTAACATGAAAATTGATTATACTACTTAATATTTAAATATTATAATGACTATATGGAATTGTAAACAACGATTAAATATGGTAGTTAATTAAAAAAGAACCACAAAATTTGACTATTCATAGCGATCGTCACTTAATATTCTGTCTACAATATTTATTGTTTCGCTTCATAACTTTATTAAAATTGTCTACGCTTGTCGTATTGCCCTTAACTAAGTACATACTACGCAGTTACAAAGGTGGGCGTACATCCGACACTTAGGTACTCTAGTTTTTCCGCTAATTGTGACTCCACCTGTTTTAAGCCTCAGCGACTAAGAACAATCTTTGTAAAACAAGGAGGGGAGATATCAGTATGCAGTGTATACTTGCCCCTATGAATCATTTATACCACCATGTTCACATTGGCTGCATGACAAGTTTCTGAATTTTGAAATTCGAATGATTTATGAAAATGTTTGTAATTCTGTGTTCGAAATACCAATTTGGGATTTGAAGCACGTGTGAATGTTTGTTAATATCGGTGGCGTTGGCGAAGAATTTTGATACGCGGCCGTAATTGGAATTACTTACTGCTGTAACATGTTTAGCTCTCACTCTATAAATGCTACAGAATATTGATTCATTGTACAGTTGATTGGTATATTTCTATGAACAGTTAAGTTATACCGAATTTTGGTCAGAATTATGCCAAAATACTTTTTTAAAAGTAACTCTTACATTAATTAGAGTATAGAAAGCACTGTGTCGCAAAGCTCGTTGAATTAAAACATACATAGTTTGAATCTCACCAAAGTCATATCCACTTCCACTGAAATGTCGAGTTTAACACTTTATTCCCAGAAAATCGAAAATCACACAACCGCAAATCGAATAAATCGAAGCCTAAAGGGGTTTAAAATTTTAATACAATCGAAACTTACCAGTGGTTCACAAGACAATAAGTATTTATTATGTCTGAACGCGAAGACTTACAATACTTCCATAAATTTCCCTTGCTTACCTGGTTACGATAGGCACATCTAACAAGACGAGAAAACGTACCTTACGTTCAGTAACTAGCAACTTCCAGGGGCTTAATTTATAGCCAATTAAGTTAGTGTTAAGCTAAATAAACTGACACGAGGATACCACAAGTAACCGTAATACAAAATACCCGCCCCCAGTCGCTAAATACAACCAACAAGTTTATGTAGGCCCTCGATAAATGGTAAACCCAGCTACGGCTGAACATTTTAAATAACCCGGTTTATCTACCAACGAGCTTTGATACTGCGGCGCTGATGACAAGAACACGACTATTTGATTTATAATATTAACCACCGAGCTAGAAAGTGCGCCTCGCTATTACTGGTATAAGAGTTGTCTTTCATTATTACTTATTGAATCCGCTTCCAAATGAGGATTAATAAGGATTTATGGATGCAGAAACAGAATGAAACTTTTCATTGCTTAGTCGATTAAATATAGTTCATTTACTATTCATCTGTCAAGCGCCGCATTTGTTCTTCAATCTACTGAATACGGCGATTTATTTTGCAGTGCGACTGCAAACATCAGGTACCGGACCGAGTCCCCTCTTGAGCACCCTTTAAAATCATTTTACGTACCAAGTTTAAAATGACAAAGTTCCCGAAATGGCAAGTAAAAACTGAACTAAAGAAGCCAGATGCTGCAGACAGTTGGAAACAACTGGCCGGAGTTGCTTTATAAAAAGTTAGCTTTTAAAACCCTCGCAATAAATCAATAGAAAGCAGTTCAGAGGAAGTGGAAGCGTAAGGCGGATATTTACGGTGATGCTACACTCGTTCCACTTGCAACGCGATAAATCTTTGGCCAGCACGCTTTGTAGCTCGCCTTTATGGAAGTGCTAATCATTATTGTAATAATACAGTAGTCTACAAACTTGGTGCCAGATACATACGAGCCGAGTAGGTCAACAAATTCCATTCCTTGCATTCGTATTTCTCAATAGCTTACTTACTTAGAATGCGTACTACTCAACTGCATTCTTTATCGAATTTCCTTACAATTGCTTTGAAAATTGGAACGGTTATGAAATATTTTCTTTTATCGCGAATCTGGGGCTACGTAACGGTTTGTTGCCAGAAAACCGAATAAAGTAACAGACGGTCGGCGGTATCGTAACATTTATTCACAATATCATAATATTATTCTTTACAAGAAGAAAGAACCGTAGAGACCTGTCCATTGTGTGCACAGAATAACGTAAAGATACCAAAGAAAGGGTTAGAATTTTTTCTAAGATAAAATCGTCACGCTTCGATTGGTATCCAATTTACTTAGTTGAGGCCGCCGCAGTACGATGCTACCTGACTCTTTGTCGCGTGGTCACGCCATCGAACGCCTCGAACCGTTTGTAAACGTAATAGCTTCTTATTTATGTTGGTACTTTCAAATTAAAATAATCTAAAGACGATATCGTTTCTGACAAAAAACTAGCATGACTTTGATGAGAATAAATTGGATATACTCTGAGAGTATCGTGATGAAAGGAACGCTGGTGAGACGTATGTAAGTATGTCAGAAAGGAGTCTAAATGTCATGTTGCGTCATGATATGAAATCTGTGTTACGTAAAGCCTAGAAATCTAATACAACCTAACTGGACATTGAGCCGTAGATCTTCGACACGACTCACCTAATTCCCTGCTCTAGGCTCTTCGGCTAATTACGTTGCGTAACGTTTTGCTCATTTCTTTGGCAAAAAAGAAGTGTGTCTTACATTTTTCGAAAGTATAATTGAAGACTTTTCTATTACAATAATGATAGAAAGATTAATAAATACTTGCAGCTTTTGAAACAGAAGATTATGTCTTTTGATTTTTAGGATTCCGTCAGCAAAATGGCAAAAACGAAACCATTATAGTTTCATCATGTCCGTCCGTCTGTCCGTCTGTTTGTCTGTCTGTCTGTCCGTCCGCATGTTACAGCAATTTTACTTAAGACTACACAATTCAATTTTAATGAAATATCATGTAGTAGCCCCTACTTAATTTGATAGCTAAATAATAAAAATATATATATTTTTGGGGAGGCCACTCTATACATGTAACAGAAAAACAGAAAAAAATATTTTTTTAGCAAACATCAATGTGGGGCACATAATTCGACAGGTCTGATATAGCATTTCAAGGTTTATAATAAACTTTTTTTATTAAAAATTTGAAAGTTGTATAAATTATGTATTTTTTATCGCCCTTATCCTTTTAACCATATGACCAAAAAAATGCAAAAAATTACAAAGGCATAATGAATAGTTTTTACTATAATTATTTAGGACATGATCGGATATACCGTCATTGATTTATCGCCAAAACTCTCTTTTCTCAACAAAAGTGCGTAAGTGCCATACGCTTTTCTGCTGATGCAACTATTTAAAGCTGCGGAACCCTACACTAAGCGTGGTCCAACATGCTCTTGCCTGTTTTTTTTTTTTAATTAATCCTGATCTATGTTTTGAACAAGGCGCGTCTATAAAATTACAGAATAAAGTGTATGTAAATAATCAACTTTTATTTTCGTTATTTATTAAATTCTAAAGAAGGTTACTTTTTCAGCATTTGCCAAATATTTGTAACGAAATTAAAATCCTCCTTTGTTCCAATTTTGTTTCAAACAACATCAAAATCGTAGCCGCGCATATAATTAGCGAAACAATACAATTTCTTTCCGAAGTATTTTCATAAATATTGAACAAACGCTACCGAGAGGATTTCCTCGAGAACATTAAGGGAATACAAAAGGAAAAAAAGATTATCTAACTTACTGGGTATTACACAGTCTGACTAGCCACTTAGAGCATAAACGCTTCTTAAATCAGCAAAAACAAAAGGCGACTAAGTAAATGCCTCTCGTAGTTCCAGCACTTTGTACTTATATATGTACCTATACTTATCTATGTCTGAACTAACTTCAGCTAATTCTAGAGATTTGGCTGTGGTACTATAGTTATGTACATCGCTATCTCTAAATGCAGTGTTTCTTTACTAGTTTTTGTTGTTGGTAAGACTTTTGGATTATGTTCATTGGTCTTCCTTTGAATTGTGTCTTTTGCTTACTCAATTTTAAAAGGAACTCGCATCGCAACCTCGTCATTTCGCAAGGTTGAAATATAGCTGAGCTGATATGACTATCTGATGTGTTATAAATATACCCGTTTGGTTAAGTTACTCTCAATTATAAAAATATGATGACACAGTAACATTTATGGGAGTTGTCTGGGTACACAGCTTTAGAATAGTAATTGAAAACCACAAACTAAAATAGCTAAGGTGTTTGATTAAATTTAAATTTACTACCAAATAAAGATGGAAGCCCATCTACTTTTATTGCGCAGTAAGATTTTAATTAAGTCAACAAAACATTCATATAGATTTAAATAAATGTCTTAACACAACTACTAATCACAGTTCCATATTTGTCATCGCCTTAGTATTATATGATATTATTATATGATTTACCCCTCAATAATAATACTTTAGTAACGTTTAAACTAGTGAATGTTTTGTATTTGTTTTTATTTCCATTTTTTAAATATAATGGAAGAAAACAAAACAATCTACAGATAAAACGCTGTAGCTAAAGTACTTTATGCAAGAGGTATTGCATTAGCTTTACCTTATTCTGACGTTTAAAGTGTCAGAATAAGTGAAAGGTTAAAATTTAAAATAAGAACCAATTTTTCGAAATACAAGCGCAGCATATATAACGGATAACAATGGTGCCTCTATTCCTAACCATTAATGACAGAATTGCCCCTATGTGAGGCTTGTAAAGATATGTGACCGTTAACAAACCGACATTAAATGTCAGACATTAAAAATAAAGTGACGCTTTTAATAAGAACATGAAAAGGCTTTATTGTTCTAATAGTCAAGAAGCTAGAGTGTTCGAAACGTTAAAACATCTGAGTTAGATTTCCGTTTCATGTCTTGCTTTTTTATTGAACATGTTTTAGTTATTAATAACGCATTGTAATTGCTCTTCGAGAGATTGTAAGACTAAACATATGAGTGGTCAATAGTTTATTTTTGTTAAACAGTGAATGTTAGTCTAAGGAATGCTGTCAATATGCTAGTGGCATGTCAATGTGCTGGCACTGTTTATAGAATGGTTCGATTTTGCGTAAATACATAAAGCTTTCAATGCATTGTCTTGTAACGTAAATATTTATTAATTGTTATTATATGCATATACCTACATATCTTTGATTTGTAACTTACTAGTGGATGATTTTGATACTGAGATGTTTTTGAACATCGTTAGACGAAATTACAAATAATTTAAGCGAAGTGAGTGAAAGCGATACTTAATTGTAATGACGATATAATGCTTTTAATTCTGTAATAGGTGTAACAGTGGGGTTAAATCTATATGTTAGTTATATAAAAGGAGAAACTGACTGACTTAGGGTTAGAAACTTTTTTTTAATTTTGCACAGGGGTTCCTTTTATAACGTAGAGGAGCACTAAGAAATAATTTTTAAAAATTCACCCCCTAAGGGGGTAAAACGGGGGTGCAAAGTTAGTATGAAACTTTGTCGTTTAAATATTTTGGTACAATCTGGCATCCACGCGGGCGAAGCCGCTGGCATAAACTAGTCGGCTAATAAATTGGTATCACAAAATATCGAGAAAAGGTATAGAAGGTAAGCTTTATACAAATGCACTTGTTAGAGGATTTTGTAGGGAACGTAGAGGTTGTAGAAGGTGTAAGCTGATAATTATAAGAAAAGCTTTGATAGAATTGCTACGAGTATGTCGTAGCAATTGTATGTATGTAAAGCTTGTATAGATTTAGAACTACAATATACTATCTCATGTCAGGAATATTGACTACTTGTGTGTCATTTGAGAATGTAGCATAATGAGTTGTAACCAAAACTTACTGAGGGATAATGGTTCTACAGAACAGTATCATAATTGGAAGACCTTGTCCTGTTCAAGAAATGTCAGGATGTAATGTGTGTGTCTGTATATTGTTTAAGGTTCCTATCGCTCAGTTCAGTATTGTCGGGGCATCTATTCAGGGTAGTATAGAATAATACAAAGTAACAAATGGCAATCAGCATTATATTGTCAAAATACAATTCGCTCTGGTTATATCAAGGAATTGGAGTAGGGAGGTATGCTAGTGTCACTTCCAAGAGGACCTATTGCCTAGGAAAAGAAGTGATAAGAAAACTAGGCCGTCTCCTAACAAAACATTTGCCATATACATTTGCTAATATGATATTTACATAAGCAATCTGCAATGTATCTAATTGACTGAGACTTAGATATACCATTGCAATGTCTTACTATATTACTACAAGGCAGATGATTCACTACTTACAGGACAATAGACAATTAGACACATTGCAATATCTTTTCATCAGTCAATCAGCTAGTATACACAAACATTATACATAGTATAGAAAAAAACACTATTTATATAATACAATAGAAACAATATAAAGTAACTTTGAATAAGGATCGTACCTTCGCCGTCGGATGACACCAGAGAAAAGAGACTAGGTCAGAATGTTACACTGCTTATAAAGGCTTCTCTCGTATTTTTATCATGTGGGTAGAATCCCACAGTTATAACTATTTAGGTACATTATTGATATTAGCAGTGTTTTCTAACATAATTCAACATTTAGATCGTTATACAACAATTTATATAAAACAGATAGACACTAGATTACATTATCCAATTAATACAAATATTAACTGTATTAACAATATTGTTTCATCAAATACCTACATATGTGGGTAGGATCCCACATTAGAGTTTGTTTAATAAGTACATCTGTGGTAAAAGAGTAGTCTAATTCGTTATTGATATTATCAGTTGCAATTACATTTAGTATATTCATTCCAACATCTGCAATGCATTCTCATATCTAATATCATAAGCATCATAAACAACTGACACAGTATTAATCACAATACAAACATCATCCTAAAATATCTGTGGGTACATCTATAATATAAATAATTGGTTTATTAGATCTTTGAATTGTTCTGTGCCACAAGTAGGTATTTCATACAGTATAATATAACTACCAAACATAGTTTTGCAGACACGGATGATCTTATAATCATCGCTATGATAACCAGTCAATACATTGTGATGGTTACACCGTCATCAGACTCCAGACCACCTCTCAAACTTATAAAACAGTTCCATCAAACCTTCGTTCGGTTTTATACAACATCACAAACTGGAACCATCAATATTCCAAAACACATCTACATAGTAGATATCAAAATCCAACACATGGATTGATTATATATATGGCTATTTACATAGCCATATAACACCATATCTAACACGGCCATACTGACAAGTGCTGCGTCTCGAAGCACTATAGGTTTAGGGCTAGAATAATACTTAGGTAGGTAGGCACCTTAATCGACCTAACTCAATGATTTCCTAATCACCTACCTATCTAATGACTAGCCTGAGTTCTAATTCTGTAATATCTACCTAAACGGCCACCTACCCACAGACTAACTAGCATCTAAACTCATGTTCAGAGTACGATTGATCCGGACCTCAGATGGATTGTTCTCCGTAAGCCCTACATTATGAAACCTCGTCACCGCCGCTTGTGATTGGCTCATAACTAGACATTACGTTGCTTAGCGAAATTTTGAATTTTGTCTACCGTGTGAATGTCGTCCGTTCTCACCCGCTGCTAGTGAGAGCACTAACCATCATAATGCTCTATCCGAGCTATAAACACAACTCAAATGCTCCATTATTTTTTGAGCTAACAAAACTCAATTGCTCCATTATTTTTTGAGCTATCAACCCTTGAGTTTCCCATATGCTCCATTATTTTTTGAGCTACGTCACAACGGTCACCCAGCGGTTTTTTTTTTGTTTCGAGCGAGTTGCATCAACGTGTTTCCATCCGCCCGCTGCAAGTGGATAAAGTCAACAACAAGCAACCGTCGACAGCGATTTTTCCAGGTTTGCCAAAGGGAAATGCGAACAACCCAACCATCCAGCATCAATTACCTCCTTAACATTGTATCATCGTAGTAATGTACTACCACAATCAGTCTTCAGGTCAAGTGTCAAGTCTCAAACACAAGTCTTTAGTCAAAGTTCGATCTTATGTCAATTGGAATAGTACAATCACAACAACAACAGTCCCTACTACCTACGTAACTATCTATACTACACTAACATCTATATATATAATTAGTATCCACCACTATACTACTATATTTCTCACTTGCCACATAGTTTACTTGGTATAGGGGTGTTCGTTATATTACGTATCTGAATAAACAACTCGTTATTTATACCTAGTTCTCTTCGCATTAGTTATTTAAATCATAAAGCAGCTATTTACGTGTCTATGCTATTTATCAATTTCCTATAAATTACTGTGATAAAGAATTAATAAAAGCGCCATTAATGGCATTACTCTGATACTGCCTAAAACTCGGCAAATCGATATCACACGTAATAACTTTGCAACTTCCTAAGTGTTGCTTGCTACCAAAATGATAACAGGGTAACGAAAAACAATGACACGACAGCTCAAATAATAATAACGATTAACAATAACTAAAATAGAATATTTATCTAAAATCAAATAATTAACTTATTAAGTTAGCGACATAACTTTTTTTGTGATACGTTTAATTAATCAAAAAAAAATGCTTTGAAAATTGTCAATGAGGCCAAAAATCATCCGCACCTGGCTCTCGATTGTACACGCAAATAACTCCCGACCACATCAAAAATTGTCTACTTAACCTACCTATGTGTACCTGCTGTGGCCAACAGCCATATTTTTTTTTTTTATTATTTAAATAAGCCGACTCCCGCGTTAGGGTCCAAGCCCTGTGTCGCGGGGGACTTTTGCATACATACAAGTCACAACACAAAGTACACCCAGACTCGAAACAACAATTTGTGGATCATACAAAGTGGTGTCCCGTGTGGGAATCGAACCCACGACCTCTGGCGTAGCAGTCGGACACACTCCCATCGCGCCACAGAGGCGTAACAGTTAACGCGTAACATAAACGTCCTATGTAACAAAACGCATTTTGGTTATCGCTAATGAAGTGCGATGCTCCTCGTGAGGTGTTGTTATTCATTACCTAGGTACTAATAACGATAGTTCTAAAAATACGGTTTAACAATTAGCGTAATAACGTTATCTAATTGGCATCACACGTGTATTTCCGTACTATAATAAAAAAAAACATTGTAAATCATTCACAAGTGCAAAATAACCACAAATAAATAAGCACTATCTAGGTACCCAAAGTAAAAAGGGCATAACAGTATTTTGCAATTAACTGTTTTTTGAAGCTGCTAAATTACCTACCTAATCATTAGATACAGAATAACTATTATTACATAAACAAGTACCTACTATCTAACTAAACACAAAATAACAGCATTTTAAAACCAAACGGTATCGCAAAGATAATATTGTAGGTACCTAGTTAATACGTACAGTACTATCTTAATAATCATTACCTACATGAGAACTAGCTACAAAATGCTACTTACTGAAACTTATCAAAAATAATATGACTACGACAATGACTATGTAGCTACTAAAATAATCGGCATTTCACGAGATCTACGAGTACCTACCTAAACTGAACAGGGAAAAAGAAGTAGTTTTAAAAAATCAGTTGTTCAAACATAATATTTTAGATAGATCATGTCTATCATTATAATTTAAACAAGCTATACTTGAAGTTAGGTACCTACTTCTAATATCAATTTATTCATGTCATAGACTATTCTGTGATACAACCCTTGATTGTTCACGTTACTTAAGATAAAAGTACCTATAAATTATGTCCATGTCGCCATAACTCTTACGGTCATATTGACAACTATCTTCTTTGCTCTCAAAGAAGGTTGGTACATAGGTACATAACCACAATTTGTTTTGCCAAATATCAATCCAGCTACCTGCTCTGCCCTGAGAGATAAGTACCAAGTAAACGATCGACTAGCGACTTCTTTTTATTTTTCAGTTTCAAAAACATTTGTTTTGTAAAGTTTGATCTTTAGATAAATCTTTAGATTATCGTTTGATCTTAAGATTTTTATTACGATACGATACGGTCTATTTAATTTCATTTTCAAGGCAGTTTATACACGATAGCTATATAAAGTGCTAATACAACCAATTATGATTTATTACCTAATATTTATTAAAAATAAATAATTAGTTACTGTAAGAATTACTGTAGGTACAACAAAACTATGTCAATATCGTATATCACGAAGAATAACGTATTATTCGCTAACAAAGTCAAAATAAAAGGAATCAGTAACCGCATTTGTTTTTAGTATTTATATGGTCTAAGTAAGAGTAACATACCATGGTTACTATGAATTTCATCAGCTAACGTATTAAATAAAATTAACGGCAGTATTGTAATAAGTACTGAAGTACTGTGTCTATTGCATTTGTCATAATGGTAACAAGTAGGTAGGTAGGTATTTAAATTTTCGTAGGCAATTTGTAAACTTGTATAATACATACCATTACTAAAAAGGAAATTTAAACATAGCTACGAAGATAGCATTTTGAAATTAATTTCCAAACCCAACAAATTCATCGTTACTTCTTATTTGAATTATAAATCAGTTACCTACCTACTGCAAACGTAAAACAAACCTCGTATTATTTGATCTGCTAAGGGTAGTTTTATTGCACAATTAGGTACCTACCACTAAATTGAAGTCAAAAGTAAGTCAATAAAGATATTTTGATAAAAAAACCTAGGTACCTACTTACGTACGTATCAATGTCGATTTTGTAATTTATTCGTTATTTCTATAGTTATTCGTATTCACAATTACGGTAACCCAATAAACAATACAACTTCAAAGTAAATAGTCACTAATAAATCTCAAAAGCAGTTATCTAAATAATTATTTTCTAGTAGTATTTTAATCTATGGCCCATGGCTCAATTTTATTACTGTTCAAAAGTTAGCACTTGGATGAGCTGGGAACAGAACGTATAAAAAAAAATTAAAATTTGAAGTTTCTAAAATTATAAAGAAAAATATTTTACTCTAAGTTAAATTTGAAAATGCATTAAAAACCTAAGACAGAAAATCAAACTGAATTAAATTAAACGAAGACATTCCAATCCAAAGACAATGACTTTAGTCTATGGCATCGGAACTGTCAAAGTCAAATTATGTTTACAAAAACAAATTTCTAATGAAATCTAACCACATTTTTATGTTATTTTAGTTATTAAATATGGTTTTTAGCTTGAAATAAGCACATTTAAACAAAGAAAATGGAATTATAGTTAAGTTAAGTGTATATGTGACGGATTTATGAACCACAATATGTCCTTTTACAAAAATGTTGTATCGTCGGGTTTATAGACAGGTTTTGAAAACTAATGACTCTGCAACTACAGACCCAACAGCTAATATTATGTGGCTGCTCTAGACTTCCCATAAAATCGCTTGGCCAATCTGACCACTAACTACCCACTTATATTATACTAAGTGATCGTAATATTATTTGTACTTTTCTACATTGCCTGTAGTAATTGCATTATCACAGTACCTACAAAAATACGATGTGTATGCAGGTATTTGTTATCACTTCTCATTAAAAGGTAAGACATTTGGGATTACCCAAATAAGCCCACAAATAAGAGGTTTTAAATGTTTTGTTTACCTCCAATCAATGTAAATTGCAAAATGTTTAAGTTACTAAGCTTAGTAAAACTTTTTTCTAAATTCATGGCACAGAAACAATCAAATTCTTAGAGGTAAACAGATTGAATGTTCATGATGTGCATAGAAGTACCCAGATTCTATATAATATAACAGTACACATCTTAAGACTAACACACATAGCATAGATAAAACAAAAGTTGACATAATATAATTTGTTCAGAGTACCTGACAAACAATTTCATAAGATGTTTAAGAGCTTTGTTGTCCTTTCTGCTTATCACTGAGAATTTCCTTGGGTGGGTTGTAGGGTAGGCAGCAGGAACAAAAACAGCCAGTATTGTAGATCATCTTGGGAACCAAGCATATGCAAATTGTATTTTAACGGCCCGCTTTGTAGATCATCCTTCCGTTGTTTGGTTTGCCAGATGATAGGAACAAACAGCCAAATTGTTAATCACTCTGAGAGTGACCCATAGCAGGAAGCCATTCTGAAACTTGTAACAATTGTATTAGCAATGTGATCAGACACAAATCACAAGTGGAACAGGGTTTTTTTCCTTCACTTCCGATGTTAGAGGATTTTGTAGGGAACGTAGAGGTTGTAGAAGGTGTAAGCTGATAATTATAAGAAAAGCTTTGATAGAATTGCTACGAGTATGTCGTAGCAATTGTATGTATGTAAAGCTTGTATAGATTTAGAACTACAATATACTATCTCATGTCAGGAATATTGACTACTTGTGTGTCATTTGAGAATGTAGCATAATGAGTTGTAACCAAAACTTACTGAGGGATAATGGTTCTACAGAACAGTATCATAATTGGAAGACCTTGTCCTGTTCAAGAAATGTCAGGATGTAATGTGTGTGTCTGTATATTGTTTAAGGTTCCTATCGCTCAGTTCAGTATTGTCGGGGCATCTATTCAGGGTAGTATAGAATAATACAAAGTAACAAATGGCAATCAGCATTATATTGTCAAAATACAATTCGCTCTGGTTATATCAAGGAATTGGAGTAGGGAGGTATGCTAGTGTCACTTCCAAGAGGACCTATTGCCTAGGAAAAGAAGTGATAAGAAAACTAGGCCGTCTCCTAACAAAACATTTGCCATATACATTTGCTAATATGATATTTACATAAGCAATCTGCAATGTATCTAATTGACTGAGACTTAGATATACCATTGCAATGTCTTACTATATTACTACAAGGCAGATGATTCACTACTTACAGGACAATAGACAATTAGACACATTGCAATATCTTTTCATCAGTCAATCAGCTAGTATACACAAACATTATACATAGTATAGAAAAAAACACTATTTATATAATACAATAGAAACAATATAAAGTAACTTTGAATAAGGATCGTACCTTCGCCGTCGGATGACACCAGAGAAAAGAGACTAGGTCAGAATGTTACACTGCTTATAAAGGCTTCTCTCGTATTTTTATCATGTGGGTAGAATCCCACAGTTATAACTATTTAGGTACATTATTGATATTAGCAGTGTTTTCTAACATAATTCAACATTTAGATCGTTATACAACAATTTATATAAAACAGATAGACACTAGATTACATTATCCAATTAATACAAATATTAACTGTATTAACAATATTGTTTCATCAAATACCTACATATGTGGGTAGGATCCCACATTAGAGTTTGTTTAATAAGTACATCTGTGGTAAAAGAGTAGTCTAATTCGTTATTGATATTATCAGTTGCAATTACATTTAGTATATTCATTCCAACATCTGCAATGCATTCTCATATCTAATATCATAAGCATCATAAACAACTGACACAGTATTAATCACAATACAAACATCATCCTAAAATATCTGTGGGTACATCTATAATATAAATAATTGGTTTATTAGATCTTTGAATTGTTCTGTGCCACAAGTAGGTATTTCATACAGTATAATATAACTACCAAACATAGTTTTGCAGACACGGATGATCTTATAATCATCGCTATGATAACCAGTCAATACATTGTGATGGTTACACCGTCATCAGACTCCAGACCACCTCTCAAACTTATAAAACAGTTCCATCAAACCTTCGTTCGGTTTTATACAACATCACAAACTGGAACCATCAATATTCCAAAACACATCTACATAGTAGATATCAAAATCCAACACATGGATTGATTATATATATGGCTATTTACATAGCCATATAACACCATATCTAACACACTCGAGTAACGCACAAAATCAATGTACAATATCTCGGAACACGTTTGAAACAAAGTGGTCCGAGATTTTTGTTTGTAAATGATATCCATGTACCTATGCGTTGCTTATGTAGGTACTATCTAATCTCGAAATTTTGAATAAGTAGGTATACCGCTTTTGAACCAATGTAATCCAAAGTTATAGTTTTGCGCAACATTAGTAGTTAATAGACGTTTAATATTATTATCTACCAATGAACGTCAAATAGCTATGAAATATTTCTCATAAATTACAGACTAATAAATCTGTATATCGGCTCGGAGCGTATCGAGTCAGGATATTCAGTGTGATATGGAAGTAAAGCCAGCTTTCTTAGATAAGTCGGACTGAATGCAACGCCGGCTCCGCTTGACAAATGGTGCTATGACGTCACAAGTGTGTCTCAAGTGAGAGGAAACGGCGAAATTGGATTTCGTTGCAGAAGATTCGAAATTTGAAACTATTGATTTTTATATAACTGGCTAGTAAGATTGCTTTCTAGGGATGCCATGTTTTATTTTATCACGGTATGTTTTCTAGAGCGTTCCACATTCAAATTGTCAATTTTAATTATTAATTTATCTGATTGACTATATTGTTAGAAATAGTTTTGGTGTTGGTGTCATACAATGGTCACATCTTTAATGTTGTCATGATGTGATTACAACACATTATTTAGCAACATTTCACATGGCTCATAAAACTACGTATTACACGTTTAAAAGAACATTTTAATATAGTTCACAAACGACAATAAAAATCACATAAACAGTTAACGATTGACCCACTAGGAGGTCTCGAGTCGCAGGCCGATAGTAAAAACTGGCTAACACATCTTGATCTTTTGAAATAACATTGTTTCGTTTTTACTGTCATACAGAAAAGGAACGAGAGAGTTCTTTGTAAGATGGTTGGAATAAGGCTCTCTGTATCAGAGTATCGAGATGCAGATGGGACCAAAGATAACGTCGATCATGGTGTATGAAATATCGGAGAATTAATTATTAAGAGACGTAATACGATTAGTTATCGCGCATTCTCGCGGTAGCCATTGTAATCTGACTACTGAACGGGGATTACGAGAAAATTCCTTGGTAAATGTTTTGACATTCTTTGGCAAATATTGAAGATGATTTTTCTTAGGCTTATGTTTTTAATTTAATAGATTTCGTTTATATTGTACAAGTGTTCCAAGGTTTTACCCACTCACAAGAGCTATTTGGCAACTTCGAGATAATTTTAAAAGAGCTGATGTTATCATAAAGCGGATATTTAGTATTCGCTTCCACTTCTATGGTGGGGCTTATTTTAGATTTGGCTAGTCAAAAGAATGAGGATTTTATATTAGCCTTTAATGTTATTTCCGTAGTATTATAAAAGAAAACCGTGACAGACTGACTACAGAACGGATTTAGTTAAAATTTGGTACACATATACATAGTTGATTTTTAAAAATTTAAGCATAAATGGGGTGAAATGGAGGTTAAAAACGTAATTTAGAGAAAAACTAATCACAGTATAAACTCTGATTATTTTATATCTTTTAGGTACAGAGGCTTTTCGAAAGCTTGAAACTACTAATCCTGAGACAGACAATATTTCAAAGTTAAAACAGCCCTCGTTTAGCGTCAGACAATAAAAACAAAACAATGGTACTCAAAAATACAATACTATTCTAGTCCTTCACAAACAAGTACTAAAAACTCGCGTCCAACTCCCTCAAAAGTCCTCAAAGCCTACGCAAACGTAAAAAGACAAACTTAAAAAAAAATGCTACTTTTATTTCGCTTCACTCTTTTATTTACTGCACATAATAGAACCCCGGAAGACTTCAAAAAAAAGGATGTCAATGTGACGTCATTTATCGTCAATTTTCCCTCAATTATGTAATTCATCTGGTTATTTGTGTGGAGTGTGAAAGCCAATTAGAAAGGAAGTGCATCGGTCGCATTCGCACACAATAGCGTTGGCCGTCATTGGACGCGTTCCATTACATCCTCACAATGAACAATTATAAACAGTCCACTTGCCCCAATACACGGACACATCACTTCCTCTACCCATTGTCAGTTTTCAATACAATAACTTTTATTGAAATGACGCTAGAACGTGTCTTTTGCCAACATTGTATGGACACGATTTATTTTGTGAGTTCGATTGTGATGCGGCTAGTATGTACGATTTCCGCTTCACAAAAGGTTTGGATATTCTGAATACCACACGAGCGAAATACCTTAGTTGCTATGATAAAAAGAGGTTTTATTTCTAACAAATTTGTGACGTTATAGCTGACACCTTTGCATTATTGGTTACTTACAATAGTCGTCGTATAATTCATCAATAGCCGGTAAGGAAGTCAGCTTTAGAAATTACCTGCAACAGGAAAGAAACATTATTTAGCAGATGTGGCTATTATAAACAACAAAGAAATAATAATAGCGGTATAACTATAAAAGAACTGAGTATTATTCAGTACAATTATACGCAATTATAGACGCTCATAATGTAATATGTAGGAACATATTACATTAAAAGAAAATTGTATTAGTTTTTCTGTTTACCATAATTAACTCTTCAATTGTTTACGCTACTAATATATTAATGTGTGACAGTCGGAATGTTTAAAGATCTGTTATTTGTATTGTTATTTTTTATAATTATACACCTAACTTAAACCAGGAAGCAAGTGAAAAAGTAGTGGGAACTTTTTCACAAAAAAAAAAAACTTAAATTAACCAACAACAATCTTAAACCAAAATATATGTGACTAAAAGTGGCTAATTAGCCATAATGGTGAAACGATTTGTGTCAAACTCACAATTACATATTACATAGATAGAACAAACGCAATGCAGAAACGCCCTAAGCCATTCGATCGCATCGATTCTCCTAAATAAAAACATACAGAAATCAGCTTTCCGTAATACGAAATTGAGAAGAGAGCCTTGGTGACGTCAGCAACATGTAGGTCACATAAAAACTGGAGCCAGAGGAAAATATGTTGCAATCCATTTAGTAGATTGAACTCTGACAAACGGATCAGATTCGCCGATAGGAAACACACTTATATTGTAATTGATTTCGTTTTGACTGACGCAATTCAATCTGTCAAAATCGAGACAGAAAGTGTAAAACTGAGAGGGATATTGATCCGATCATCCAAAGAGCACATTATAGATAGATAACGTATTTTAAGAAATGTCGATACTAAAGTTCTTGGAGTTAAATTTATTCCTACTGTTGTCAATTAAATGCGACTGATTTAATCTTTCCATTAGGTTTTATCTTGTTGGTTCTAGAGACTGGATCTGCAACTGCTTTGGGAGATTGGAATTTTCGATTCTACGGCAGACCATTTATTTTCTGAAGACGAATGTATTTCTTTTTTAGAAACTATGATCAAAATAAGCGTTAAATTACGTCTAATCTTATGTGGTTAAATAAGTTTCTTTATTATTTATTCTTAATCAAAAGCCCTGCTGAGTCCTCATAAACTACCAAATACATATGACAATTATGTTACAGCAATTTTAATTTTATTGACATTTTTACAGATATATACATCATATATATGACTATATGATTTTATACATAATATATATGACATAACGGCTACATATTATAAAAAATATAAGGGATTTTGTGCTGGCACCTAGAGTAGAGGATGAAATACATAGGAATAGGGATGTTGACTGTCAAGTCAAATCAGTCTCTTTTTGTGAAATGTCAAAACGACAAGCTATGGAAATGTGTGTGGAATAACAACCTATGACGTCATACGTTCCTGTTGTCAAATCATAATTTTTAGTATTGATTGCTTTTAAACTCAAAAAAATGTTAAAATGTAAATGAACAGTTATTTTCAGAATATTTAATCTACTATTACCTGATTATTATAAAATTATTTACTTTAACTGTCGTCAATTACCCAATTATTCAGTTAGTACCCACTGAAAAAGAAAATGATATTTACTCCAGTTCCAAGAAGAGAACCGTTTATGCATATAAATATACATATATATGTAGTTATTGTGGTATCCATATTACTGAAGCCACATGTAGCTAATGGAAGTGGCATCTTGTTTGAATAGCACACATCAGTGCACGCTAACCTACACCAATATACTGCCGCTATGAGTAACCACCTGCACCAATAACAATTCAACCATGTTAATTATAAACTAAACTATTACAAATGTAGTCTTAGGAAAAATTAAATAAAACAAAACTCTTACAAAAAACTCCAAATAAATGATATGATTAATGAATGCTATAAGCATTAAACAACAATGATAGAAATATTTAGATAAAGTAGTGCTCCTATCAAGATTGTTTTTTGTATTCGTTTAGACAAAGCGAAGCAAAATGAATAAAAAACATCATAAAACTTATTGAAGCACAAAAGCTACGATACTGGATCGCAATAGACTTTGCGTAAATTGATGAGGCGTATTTCGAGCCTAGCAACTCTAAATGATCGTGTATTTTTTGTTTAACAATTGAACGTTGCATTATTTAATAAGGTAGGCATTATCATATAACACTAAGAGTACAAAGGCTTCGTACATCATATCAACCGATATAGGATGTCCCACTGCTGGTCACGGGTCTCCCCAGTTGCACCTACTTATTATAAATCCTGGAGTAATTGTCATAATCGCTATGCTCGGCAAGCGGGTTGGCGATCGCAGTAAGGCTTTAAAGTACGCAGAGGACGATGCCACCCGTCCTTCGGTGCGAAATCACGGGAAGAGATAAGGTGGCACTATTCTTAAGCACATGCTTCGCGTCATACAACACGCTTGTAATCTCGGACCATTTTGTTCCCAAGGTGTTATGTCCATGTAACGCACACATGGATATAACACCTTGGGAACAAAATGCTTTAAATGAATGAAGTAAAAACTTGCTTTGTGAACTTCATTTGTCAACTTCTGTGTATGTTATACCCACAAAATTATTGGATACTTACATCATTTTGTTAAGCAATTTTTACTGTGTTTGGTTTATCTATCAATTAATTCATTTCATTGTTAATATAATTCTAAAAAGTAAGATTCTAAAAATAATTTTCTTTTTTTTAAAAAGATTCTAAAAAAATGAATTCTGATCCCAATGTATATACATACATACATATCAACCCATATGATGGCCCACTGCTGGGCACGGGTCTCCCCAGTAGAACCTACTGGCATGTAGATCCTGAGGGTAATTGCCATAATCGCCACGCTTGGCGAGCGGGTTGGCGATCGCAGTAAGGCTTTAAGTACGCAGAGGACGCTGCTGCCCGTCCTCCGGAGTGAAATCCCTGAGTCGCCTTGACGACACCCACGGGAAGAGATGGGGTGGTGCTATTCTTAAGCCGGCACCACACGGTATAGGTAATTATATTATATTTTCCATAAAGATAACTTATTGTTATTAATACGACATGATAATAATCATATAAAATTCCATGAAACATTAGTAACCATACAGAATAACAGAGGCATGCAAATACTCGTACATATTTCAATAATGCATTAGAAAGGAATGTCTTCATAGAACAAAATAAAATAATTTGTATTCTAGTAGCAAATTTTATAAGCTCACTAACGTATTATTACAGTCTAAACACATTGCAAGTGGGACGCATAATCGGTATGTACGGAGTAACGCTACTTAGGAAGTAGTTACTATACATATAGCAGCTTAATATACATTTAGAACAAGTATTAGCACTCATTTGTATCTGTTCAGTGTGTTAGAACGGGTCAACATACTGTTTGTGCCGTTATCCGAACATTCTAGAACACTAGTTTCTAGGGGATTGCGAAAATTACTAAATAACAACTTACACAAGGCGTGTATACAATAGTAGCAAGCTTAGGATGGCCAAAGCTACTGAGATCCTCCGCTCGACAAATCAGGCTTATAGACTAGAACTATAAAATAAAAGGTGTGGGAGTCTCAATTGTAGACGTGTAAGGATTTAAAGGAAACAGTTTTTACTTGAATGTGTGGTTTTTAGTTCCAAATTGAGTTTTATAGTTTTGCTAACTCAAAGAATGTCTCTGTTTTATCGTATTGCTGACATTGTATTTCAAATAAAAAAAAATGTTATTATTATATTTCCTTTACGACTTTCAAGATTTTCTAGTAGAATCTTTGAAAGCGAACATAAATACAGTCAAGTAATTTTACGTGGATAGTAGTAGGTACGCTACGGAGTTTAGTATTTTATTTTGTGGTTTCCGTTATTATGACCATAATATGTATGGAAAAATTGTGTTATATTTTACAATTAATAAATTATTCAATCATTAATTAATTTATTAATATCTTTTACAGTTCAAATTTTGTTTACAATGTGATGAGAAATGTAATCGTTTACCTATTTTCAACTAGTTGATCCGTGCAACTTCGTCAACGTAAATTTTCCAGTAACCGCAACGTAATTTACATTTGCAACATTTTTCATTGCTGCTCCACTCCTATTGGTCGTAGCGTGATATTAAATAGCCTTCGTCGATAAATGGGCTATCCAACAGTAAAATAATTGTTCAATTCGGACCAGTAGTTTCTGGGATTATCGTGTTCAAAAAAACAAACTCTTCAACTTATAATATTAGTATAGATTAGAACCATGGTTTACGTACTATGTAACGCAATGAGAACGATATTGCGACGCACGTAAGTCAACTATAATGGCATAAAATTCAGCAAGTTTTCAATATTTTCATTTTTGTATACGATTTTTTAAAGTAAAAATCTTGTTAGGGTCTGAGCTTTGCACTATACTAAAAATAACCTTATTAGATATATTTCGGGACTTAATCGCGTGAATTATTTAAAGGTACGAACCTTTTATTTACCCGTGAGTCGACCCGTGACCACGATCGATGCAATTCGATCGAAACGTCGGGTAAATAAAAGGTTAAAACCTTTAAATAATTCACGCGATTAAGTCCCGAAATATATCTAATATGTATAAAAATCGCGAAAGTTTAAAAACAAAAATAACCTTGTTTAAATAAGCAACTATACATTCTCAATAGCCTTTTATAAACAACTTAAAACAATATCTAAAGCCAAATAGTTTCTAATTATTATCTAAACTATGAAGAACATTTTGTTCTAATGATTGATGGGGCTCATAATACATATCTAATGATTACGATACACCTACAGGACAAATATTTAGCTGTAAGGCAATTTGACAGCAGTGATGTATGACCTCCCCGCTTAATGCCGTATTAATGTTTTGTTTTCATTGTATTGTTGAAATGTATATAAAAGAAATACTATTTGGTTGCGTTGATATTATTTTATTTGGTTGTCTTAACTGCTACCTATCTTATAATTTAGGTGTCTAATACTTGTGAATATGGTATAACATATAACGTTATTCTTGGTATAGTACAAACCTCAAAGTAGATTGCTCAAAATCAGTAACGCAATCCTTTCATATTCGTAGGTTCGTACTTTTAAATATTTCACGCGATTAAGTCCCGAAATAGTTCTAATATAAATGTTGATAAACTTTCGCGATTTGTACATATTATGAAAATATATATATAACGGGTCTTAATCGCGTAAATAATTTAAGGTAAAATACTGTTGCAATACGGTCGAAACGTCGGGCAATAAACAAGGTATTTTACCTTAAATTATTCCCGCGATTAAGACCCTACCTATATATATTTTCATAATGTATATCTAGTATGTATTAAAATCGCGAAAGTTTAAAAACAACCATTGAGGTAGTTTTTGGACAATGTTCTATTTAAAAAAAAAAAAAAAAAAAAAAATTGATTAATCAATCAATAATTAATTCCAAATATCCAAATCCTGTTTACAAGGTGATGTGAAATGTGATCATCACTTATTTTTCAATAATAACCATGGATTACGTACTACGGGACATAATGAGCACGACAGCACGAAGAAGAGCGCTAATATTTTCATTTCTTTTTTTTATGTGATTTCTTGAAGTAAAAATCTTGTCTAAGCTTTACAAATATATACCAAAAATAACCATGTATATCTTATTACATTTTTACAAATATGTTATGTATTTTTAATTACGAAAATTATAAATATTTTTTATTATTTGTGATGAAAGTATTCAACTCAGCGTTTTAGGGTAATTTAAACAACACGACGCTGTGGATTAATAACTAAGTAGTTAAAACATTCGCAAAAGTTTCAGGTTAATAAATAATAAGAGACGTGTATAATTTTACAAACATAAGTCCAATTATTTTTAACAAAAAGTTTTTAAGCTATACACAATTACGCAGTTCATGTTTTATATAAATCTCAACCAATTACAATTTAGATTACCTAAATTTTAAAAAATACAAAATTTTACAAAAAAAAAATATATTAAAGGTTTTAGGCTTGTAGAAAATATATATTTTTTTATAAAATGGTTTTACATGATGACTAAACTAGAAATAGGTACCTACTAGATAAAATATCTCTCACATTCTGTTAGTCATAGTTTTTGTTAGATGTGAAGATTAATGAGAAACTAAACTCTCTTCGAACGTTTTTTTCTCGAAGTGTGGATGATTTATTTTTCTTAAAAACATAATGTACGTATAGTAGCTAACTATGGAGCTGTAATATACAGGTTGTCCTCAAACTGTGCCATACGGAGGGAAAGTATTTTAGCTAATTATAATTATACTCAATCTTTTGCTTACATTCATCCTTTATTTTATAACTATTATAAAGTTTAAATATCAACACAACAATATTTTATTTGAGTAGTTATATTTAAACGTTTTTCAGAAAAGTATCTTCGGTCCGATTAAGGGACTACATTCATAGTTTGAAACCAAAATTATTAAAATAATGTAAACGTTTTATAGCTTAGTTTAGGGCTAAATAAGCTCCAAAATACCACCAAAAATAGAAATGAAGCACAAAAACAACTTAATTATGCTATTTATCTTTGAAGTAGCTTACGAACAAGCTTGAAATTTTAGTAGAAACAGTGAAATTTTTAAAATATTATTCAAACACGGGAGGCGCTTACTACCCCCTCATTTTTGGTCTGTTTCGGTTGGTTTTAGCCAATAGGGGCCATTTAACTAAACTAATATTATAAAGCTGAAGAGTTTGTTTGTTTGTTTGAACGCAGTGATCTCAGGAACTACTGATCCGAATTGAAAAATTATTTCACTGTTAGATAGCCCATTTATCGAGAAAGACTATATAATATCACGCTACAACTTATTAGTTGTAACGTGATATTATATAGTCTTTGAAGCGGAGCGGAAAAATGTTGCAAAAACGGGGAAAGTTGCCGCCTACGAAGTTGCGGGGGTCAGCTAGTCGTGTAGATATGAGACAAGAAATTGATATGGTATAGTGCAGTAAAGCAACCTGACCCTAAATCGACAAATAGTGACTAATATTACATGTGTGCTAATTTATGTATTACAGAATAGGCACGCTTTAAGCATTTGTTAAATTAAATCTGTTGTAAGTTGCAGTTCGATATAATTATTGTAACTTAAATGTTAAATTTTATGGTTTTCCTTCCATTTAAGATACTATATTATTTATAAAAGCAACATAAAAGAAAGGACACATAAACTTTCACACTATATTGAAGTAAAAATCAATTGCCGAATATAGGTAAGGGCAAGTTCTTCTGAACGGCTCTATTTGGCTAAGTATATATTTTTTGTTATGTTCGTGATTGTTAGTACAAGAATTATATGAAAGAAAATTATTGGAAAATTGTACAGACAGGGGAAAAATCGTTTTTTAAAAATTTAATATTACTTCTTAAAAGTAATGACATATATATTGCCATTTTATTTTTGTCATACATATTTTTAATATTTGAAGGGCTTGGCTCAGTATACTAAAAAGAAAACTCGAGTAACTAGTTTATAATAGGTAGGTATGTGTAAGATGAAAACATATTGATTTTTGTACTGGTATAATACCTACCAATATACCTACTTAATATTGGCCAATTTTAAACAACAAGGATCAAAGGAAAACGCAGATAATAACGTAATGGCACTACACATAAACATTCCTTCGTTAGTTTACAAGTACTTAGGTCAAAAACAAGATACCTTTGAAAGGGTTATATAAAGTTCAACTAAGTAAGGGATCTAATTTTCATGAGACATCGAACCGTGATGCGACCACTAAGGAGATTAAGCACTTGTTACTTCAGACGCCCTTGGAGCAGTCTCCCTTATAATGTGTCGGGTGGAACCTTTGAATTAAGAATTAGTGGTCATCAGCTTCACGTTGAACGATATTAGACTACTTTTGTGGTTTGCAATGACGTATTGTGGGATAAATAACGTAACTTGTATATTATTTTTAAAGTTTCCGCAGGTATATTAAATACTAGCAGATGCCTCGCGGTTTCACCAGCGTAGTTCCCGTTCCCGTGGGAATATAGGGATAAAAAATAGCCTATGTCACCCGGGGTTAGTATAGCTTCACAATGATGAAATAATTTTTCAAATCCGTCTAGTAGTTTCGGAGCCTATTCAATACAAACAAACAATCAAATATTTTCTCTTTATAATATTAGTATAGATATAGATTTAAAGTAGAAATTTTGTAGAATTCTGTGTCTCAATTTATTGTTTTCAGTAAACTTGGAAAATGTGATCGATACATGGCTGCACATGCTGCCTTACGAGAAATATTGTACTAACGCGTGACGTCAAACTAAACTGAAAATATTTTGATAATAAAAATATCTAATAAGCTACCTTTTCTCCGCAGCTTCGCTCGACTCAAATTTGATTTTTAGAGCCTAAGTGCCAATCTAAAGTTTCATCACTATTGAAATGAAGAATTATACACCCAGTTTAATCGTACATAGATTAAGTGTTTGTACTTGAATTATAATTGAACAGATTTGATTAACTATGTTATGTCAACAAATGTTTATGATAGATAACTTGACTAAACGAGGTTCAACAATCTATCAAATAAGCGTCAACTTGAATTACATCCATACAATGTTTTAGTTGTTCGGTTATCAAGCGCGTGTCCGAAGCGTGCACCACCTGCGCAGGCGCATGAATATGAACGGATTGTATGACAATTATACCAGCTATTGCTCCATCGGATTTTAATACGCAGTCAATGACTTTCTGATTGTACACTTTATAAAACTGCAATTCTGTAAACGATATTATGCAAATCAAGAGTACCTGCATCCAATACCCTCTTACAACTTTAATTATAATAAAACCTTTTAAATAATTTATGCAACCCAACGTTGCGTAAAGACTCCGGCGCAACAATAAGAATACTTCATTCCCAACTTGACGTCACATAAAATCGTGGGCGAGGAAGACTGCACGAATAAAAACAAAATCTTTTTTTAATTTAAAGCGAAGAGACAATGAGCAAACACAGCTGGCGGAATGCAAAACGAAACTGAATAAAGGGAGAAATCCTCGAGTTGTGACATTAGCTGAAGCAATCCTCGGTAGCAGTGAACAGTCGAGTAATTTATGTGAAAACAAAGTGTTGAGAATAAAATAATTGTCACGTCACGCGCGATAACCGAGCCAGGACAAGGAGAAGAATGAACTGGTAGACTGCGGCGAGGAGATTGCTAAGACTAACCGAGCCTTTTATTTAGTGTGCAGATAACGTTGAACAGGACAGCGACGTCTGACGCAGCGATAGCCTCCACCGATACTGCTTACGACATCAGATAAGCCTCGAAAGCCTCCCCAGTTTAAGACAAGAAAGGAAATGCGACCGCTCAAGATGTATTATTGTTGTGACTATTGCCAACCATAAAGCGTGGCCGCGAATCCTTAATTAATAAGCAACGGAACTGTATCGAGTGGTGTCACGTCCGCCCACCATAAAATTGTGTACGGATGGCTCACTTAAGAGTGCGCTTCCTTGCTTTCAAATAAATATGTCCGATTAACACGATTCATGGCCAAAAACAGTGATATTTAGGAGTCAATTAAGAATAAACATGTTGGAACGCCCGGCGCGTCTCGCGTAAAACGTAACTAATAGCCGTTTAGATGGTAACACTGAACAGCAGGAAGCCATGTAGAGGAAACCTGTGGCATTTACGCCGCGGGCGCCGCGGACCACGGCCGTGTTTACGACACTTCTCCCGTTCTTATTGATTGAATTCGCCACAAATTAAAAAGTTTATTGCCTCATTCTGTAAACTTTGCACGATTTTTTTTTGCCTTCGTTAACAAACTTCACGATTCCATCGCCTTCCAAGTTTCAAAATACGTTAATATAAATTAAGGGCTGGCGACACCAGATCGGATTTATAAATAAAGATACACTTACAAAAATAAACTGTATAGCATACATTTTATTAGACAACTGAGTTACAGTAAAAAAGAAGGTCCATAATAAGAAACAGATACGTATAAACAAACCAAAACAGTTTTAAAATCTTAGCTATTCAACAAAAGGAAGGATCAAATTTATAGTGAAATGAAAATACGATATTCCTTATAAAAAGACAATAGCATCTATTGTGTAAGGTGATACCATTTTACGACTTAAGAAGCCATACGAACCAGACTGAACGAGCATTGAGGTGTCATTTCTAAAAGCGCAAGCGATACGTTAAATCGGTTTTAAAGTACGAGTGAATTCACAATAATTATAATAAGAAATAATAAATTGTGGTCAAATAAATCCACAAATAAAAGACGAGCCAAAGCAGTAAAGTTAACAGAATGTATAACAGTCATCTCGTAAATATTCTAAAAGATTCAAAAGACGCGTCAAGTCGTCATGCCAGAGTCCCCTTCAAAGTACGTCCCGAACACGTCAATTTGTTTACGAATTACGCATAAATTCGTCCCCGAAGACAAGACATCTCGTGCGGCGATCGCTGTTGCGACATTTCAATAAAATTTACGATTGTGACTTAAATGGCGTGTCCGATGAACAAAAAATGTTCCGACGTGTTCCTCTTTTATTTTAGACTCACATTCGGTTCGTTAAAATAACTTGGCCGCGATAATAAAACTGTCTGTGTACTATACCACTAATAAATACACTATTGAAATCGATATTATTCTGATAAAATAAATAGCTAATTCGATTCAGAATCGATACGTTTATACGCGAGATCGATTTTTATAGATTTTACGTGTCTACAGAATATAGTTTTCATGCACGTGTTTATAGGTCAATATAGACTTTTATGTCTTTTACACATGATATTGAACATTTTGCTCGCAGCTGCATATTAAAGTTAACTGTGAAAAGTAGTTTTATATTTTCCTTAAATTTTTATGATTATTTTAATGTGAGAATGTTGTTTTATAACGAACTATTAATTTAATCAACACTGATACTATCTGAATGTTCTTCGACACTGGTAGTAGTATTTTGAAACTAATTAATAGAACAAATTCTAAATAAAAGCGGGTGTTATCAAACATTCTTGTTAGTTTCTCACATAATTTAAACTGAGATAGTTTGAACTACTTAGCACGCAACTTATAAAGCCGGGAACAAAAAATAAACCCAAATTCATAGTTACAATTCGTCACTGTCGCATCGTGTCACAATTCCAATCTCCAGATGCTAATACACAATGGCCGGCAAGCAGAAGAAACAATATTATTTTAAGATTCTAAAATAAGTGTGTTACGTGCTTCAGCCAAATGTACGGAACATTGATGGGTGCTATTGGGCATGACAGGCGTCTTCGAGACGAATGGCTTGGAACTTGGAACCCCATTGGTATTTTAGGCTACTCGTTGTTCAAATAGTTTATGTTTACTCAGATGAGTTTGAAATTTAAAATTAGGTGGTGATTTATTTGAGAAGTACTCTGAAATGGTTGACGAATAATTTATTTCAGGACAGTATGTCTTAAACTGAATTTATTTTGATTGAATATTTAATTGTTTTTCGTAAAATAGATAGACAGGAGATAAGATCCATTGCCTCCGAAAACAACATAAAACACGGGACAAATAGAACTCTATCTAAATCAGCAATCTCGAGCTATTATAAGACCAATTTCAAAAGACCCAACTTTTTTACGTCTACCTGCTGTACCACCTTTTGTATTTGTTCTCAAAACATAAAAATACAGTAACTAACAAACAATGTAAACTGTCTTAAAAAGAGTACACACGCACACACACAAACATAAGGAACTAAGCTGATGTATGCTGAATCAATTCTATGGTCCTTTCCTGTTCATTCATATGAACAGAATAGACTCATTTCCACATAGACCATCTGTCTAAATTGAAGCTACTATTTATTCAGCAAACTCACTTCCATTATAATAAAATTCATCTCATTAAAAACTTACAAAGACGAGATCTTATATTGAGATCTCACAGATCAATGAATTTATTTATATGTCTTATTTCTCTATTAAATATGAATACATAGATCTAATGAAAATAAAATTCAGTTATACCTATATTATTGAATGTTAATTTTCCAAAACAAACATTGAATACAAAAAAATCTCAATCACAATCCAATTCTAAATGTGTTCGCCGCGGGTCGTTCATTTAAAAAACCCGAATGCTTCAAGCTCTCAACGTTTTACATAAAAAACTTTATAAAAAGGCATATTTCATTATTTTTAAAACTCTAAAACAACGGGGCGTCTCGGAATTTTTGTATGAAGAATACCAACTGTGTCGCAGCCCACGCAAGCCCCCAATGATCGCTTCACACTTAAAGTGGCAGTACAGTAGTGATATATACATGCTACAACTATTTTTAAAACAACTAGGCGTCGTAGGATCTTTGTACGTGGGTTTATAATCTACCGTTCTACCGATTCTGCGAACCACTTTGTCGTATCTCAAGATTTTTTGTTTCTCTCTAAACAAATGCCATACAAACGAAGCGTATTTTATGTTAAGCAAATACTTTTTACAAATACCTTTTAAGATGTGCAATAAAATTAATTAGAGGGACACGAAAAGATAAAAACGTCTTCATAAGTAGTAAAACGACAGTAAAATTAATAACTGGACTAAGAAACGATGTTTTTACAGCCTTATTTTCTATTCATTTTAATTATATACTACGACTCTCAATGTTAAAAAAATAAGATATAATAAAGTACAATCTCTTACATCTGTGACATACTCTTAACTTGTATCGACACCTCTAAGAATTTTGATCGCCGTATTATAGATTTAAGATCTAGATAAAAAACGGTCCCCCATCAATTTCGTACAAAATATTTGGTAAGATCCAAAGATTCGTTTTTATGGGTTTTAAAAGATTAATGCGGAGATAAAGAGATTTGGGGCGGTTCTGACGGGCCGGAATTTTCGGAACACGATAAATTTTGACACCTTTATTTTTAAGGAAACTCATGAATTTTACGTAACTTACTTTTTATGTAACCGATTATCAATGAAAATGTAAATTAGGAAAGAAATAATGATTTTCCCCCACTTAGTTCTTGCCCCTCCTTTGAAGTGAGTTTTTGCCTTGCGCGTACGCATAACGGCTCCGCCCATCGCGGACATCCTACTGTGCTTTGTTTAAATTATGTATTATTTCAACCATGAATCGTTTGTGTTTTATTCATCGTTCTAAATGACGTGATTTTCTGTTCAAATTAGGTAAATATGAAAATGATTATGATGCCTAATTAGTATTGTGTTGTTCGTAATTTCCTAAACCGAATAGAAGCACTACAAACAGCAGCTATTTTGTTCAAAACGGGGTTACTTAATTGGTGCAAGTTTCTCGGCTCCACGTTTTCACAAAATTAAGGCACGTTGCAGGCTATGTTTCCAACTAATAGCAACATATTTTGACTGCAAATTTTAGTTTTGAAACTTGCTCAAATAGCCGTACAAAAGTGATTAGTTGATCGGACGTCGAAGTCTCGGAATGAAATTTATGAGCATTAAAACTATCTCCATTTCATCGCAGCCTGTAGGGCTTAGTCTACGCCTTTAGTGAGGGCAGCTGCTTTTAATCGAATCCCAATCAACTACGGAACGTTGTAAAATAGTTTACTGAAACATTAAATATGTAATCAAAACTGCCGCTCCAACTCACTACACCATTAAAACTGATTAACTGTTTCATAATTTTTAATCTTTCGAACGGCGATGTAATGTTTATCTTATTTCTTTGTTTATGAGCCATCGTAATTTGTAACCGAGTGGGATTAAAAAAGTAGTAAAGAGCTCTCATTATGCTCTTTATAACATCGTTCGGCCTTTTGTCATATGAAAATAGTTATTTTACGATAACCACACACAAAGCTTTAGATAGAATGAGCATACAGTTGATTGATTGTAAAAAGAGATAAATGGGAAAGGATCATTAATTTCTTATTTACTGAAACCTAAACAACGTATGTGTTTGTGGGAGAAAACGGTTAACGTCAAAAATTGGACGGCGACACAATGGTGGCGCGAGAATTAAAAGCGAAGCGGTGTAGCAGTAGCGGACGCATCATTTATCAGAACAAGTCGGTCGGCGAGACCGAGCTGAGCTTTAACAGCAACGGATACGACCCAACAAATAATATAGAACCAAATTGCCTATACCCATTTCTATCTCAAATTAAAAATGTCCAATAAATTAGACTTGTTTTTCATAATCAAGAGGTCACAGACCATTTGTTATAGACCATTCGGAAATTCCAGTTTATTAAAGATTTACAAGATAAAACAGACGTTTAAACATTGCGAAAGCCAATTTAACGTTGGCTCCATTCGTACGATTTATTGCAGATTTATTATCTCCGCTACAATAATCGACGAACAAATTGATTGTAAATGTAACGTCTTGTTGTTTTATGAAAATTTCCTCGTTGACGAAGCTTAATAAGCCTCTTATTAAGAAGGAACATTATCTTCGAAGCTGTGAACAAAATACGCAGAGACGGTATCAATCAATGTTTGCGTTGGAATTCGGTCCGAGTCCACGTTTTACTAAGTTTGAGCCCGAGGCGTGCTTTATCGCCGTATCGCGTGACAAGAGGCTCTACGTCAACTTTGGGACTAACGGAACGTCATGTAATTTCTAGTAACGATGTGTTTCTTTTATTGTCATGTAACACCATAATATTAAAATATTGACTAATGGCAGTCCAATAAGCGATAGTTATGTCCGTGACACTGTGAAGTTTGTGGCTGTCGATCTATTGGGAAGGTTAAGCATGATTGCTGCGATCAAGTGATGATGATTGAGAGTTGGAAAAATTAAAATCTTTAATTCTGGAGTGTTAGTATTTTTTGGGTTTTTACATGAGTAACTGCGAGTTTTATTACTTTTTTCCTATCTCTGGCTCAACTACTGTTTTGTGAGCTTGGTACAAATGAAAATGTAGAGTCATGTCAATTCGTTACACTAAGTGTCGGATTTGTTCAAATTATGAGTTTGAATAATGTATGTAATTATGAGTGTGTACGCACCTGGAACTGTTTTTGTTTATTGACTTGTATTAACAAAAGATCAAATGATCATAGAAAACTAAAAGCACGTAAAATATTTTATGGTTCCGCAAACGCTACATCGAGCTTTATGGCGATGAAAATAGAATTATTAGGTATATTTTTATGTTTGTATATTTTATGTTCCTTGACGTGAAATCTTGTGCCCGTGTCGAAGAGGACGGCGCTGTCCCGAGCGATACGTATCAGACACATGAAACCTATAACTTCACACTAAAGCCGATTGTAACATCAGCTTATTGCCACCAAACGAATAAATTCCTTCACCTTCCTTATCTAAAATCTTTAAGAGAAACCCGAAACCGTAAACATGCACGTTGAGCATACAGTGTTAACTATTCATTCGGTGTCTCTAGAGAATATATTGAACAAAAGACGGGCTCAGCATCCGACTACACTATTTCTCACTACATCGGTGCGATGTAATCAGAGAAGACGACGTGTCGCGCTTATTTATGTATGAACGGGGCGCGGGCGAGGGAGGGCCAAACGCTGGATACAAACAGAATAATATTGATGACACTGCGCTACGAGGGGTCATGAATCATTAATCGTCTGCTCTGCTATACGGCTCTATTACGACTGCCTTGCCGGATAAGCCACCCTTCACGAGGTGAGGCCGTATGAGCGCGAGCCGCGAGCAACGCTTGCCTTTTCCACATTATTATAAGCTCGCCATACTTTGTATCTTGAAGACGCTAAAGACATTTGTTTGTGTCTAACACTTCTGAAAACCCAGCTTGAAACAAACATACCACCCAAGTATACAAAAATCTCATGTATCGGAATTAGGTACATATTTACGTATAACGGATAAAAGAGAAACAAGATGATTAAACCACAAATTGTTCAATTGTGTCAACCACTACTGAAATTATATCTCCAAATGGAACTTAAGCCAATTTTCTTGAATACAAAAAAGCAGAAGGCAATTTAGGTTAATTCAGTAAACAGCAGACATGGCTACTTCCAAATGAACTCAAACGTAACAAAAACGAAAACAAATCAAGTACAAAAACGCAGGTCACTTCAGTGTGGACTTTCTCGTTTATTTTTTCTAAATGGCCCGAGGACGTGCATCCGAAACCTTGAGGCGTTGTTTTTTATATTTTACTCGAACAAAATTTTATTCTACCTCTTGTGCATGGCTGAACAACGATAAAATAATAATGCTCAAAGTCGGAGTGACTACTTCAAAAAGGGACCGTAAGCGAAGGCCGGAACGTTCCTAAATTTCTAATCGAGATTTTATTTCACGATCACCCGGCCCGTTCTTTATGGTCTCTTTTTGCAATGTTTTAGGTCTCAAGGTGAAGCCGGTATTCTTTTTTTTTAAGTACAGTTCGAAGGGGAAAATATTGACGTTACTTAAATTTTTTGTAATAAAATTTACAAAATAGAGTAATAAAAGCTGTTGGTACAAAAACATTGAAACTGTGCCAACAATCAGCTAATGGTTTCAACGAATTTGTTACCGGAAAGTGTATAACTGATTCCAAAATAAATATTAAGGTATAGGAATTTTTCAGTGACCATTAAAATTTGATTAATATTACCAAATATTAATCAAATTTTAATGAAAATGAAATATGAGAGAAACTGATCGATATTAATCGTCATAGTTAGGGAGAAAGACCACAGAAAAAAATATAGAAGGAATACAACCAACAAAATAAAATAAATAACAAATAAAAGCCTCATTCTGATTCTAAGCATACACATCCCATAACAATTTTCCAAACATGAAAGTATTCAAAAAGAATTTTTATAAAGGAACGACACATAAAATTTACATGACAAGTCAACTTACATGCCATAATGTAGTCATAACCATATCTATATCTTGGCACTTAAAGTACTTTTTAAAATTCATCACGTGTTCCCAAAGTCCGACTTGCCATCGAGGGAGGCACGCTTCTAACAAAAAGGCTACCCAAAAAAAGAAGAGACGGAAAAAACACAAGCCAATATATTTTAAAAGACTATGTTTCAATGAGCCACAAAAGAACAAAATAGTTCTGGCGACAGCGTGGCCCGCATTTTTTTTACGGGGACAGTTACTGTTTTGTTATGAAGGTTTTTTGAAACCAGTTTTAACTGTCTATGCTTAGTCTTTAGTGGTAGGCTTTATCTTAAAATTTATAATGTTACATCGTGTTGCTTCTTCAAAACAAAACTTTTATGTATTGAGCATTTAACTTTTATATTTTAACCCATTATAATTGAGCTCACAACCAAAGCGAAGCCTTTTATCGGATCATCCCATTAAATAAAAATAGTAATATTATAAAATTACGCCTACCTCCAATTTAGCACAAAAGCAGGTAGGCAATCGATTTCTTAGCCTATGGTTAAGTAATTTGCGTATTTCCTCACTTACCCTAATAATGTTAAAAAAGAAACTACCTATCCTTCCGCCCCCGGCTACGTCACGCACATCCCTTCACAAACAACCCAAAAAAAAAGATAATAGTACGGGATCATTGTGCCTTTGTCGCAGGTAGAATTTAATAAAAAAAAAACGCCCACTAAAAGCAAAGTATTAAGTCCGCAAAAAACCAAAGCGTGATCGTTCTAAATACTTGGATTAGCAGCAGATGTCGATTATTGAAATATAGATGATGTGAGTGATATGGGTCCTATTTTATACTCCAACCTTACCTGAAATCATAAATATATCGGCAACATTTCGGCATCGTATAATACTGAGAATAGATATTACATTTGCGTGCATGACAAATTGGGATAAAGGATTATTCTGCTCCCCCAAACAAAAATGCGATATTTAGCAAGACGTTTAAATTTGAAGGGAATCCTGTCTTGTCAGGTCATTTATTTTTCTTAAGGTCGAAAATTCTCTAACAAAATGGTGCCCTTCATTTACAAAATGTACTAAAATTTGTTAAAATTCTTTATGAAAAATAAATTGAAGAAGTTGCGCGTAGACTCAGTCACAGAAAGCGGTTAACATACAAGCGCACAGAGTTCCGTGTATGCGATCAATTTTCTCCAACAAAAGGTTCGATTAAGGAGGTATTTTCGATCTAAGTAATTTGATTCACGTATTCGTTGGTACTTAAGTAGTTAACGCGGCTGACACTACTAATTTATGATTCCATTGAAATCTGATTTGAAACGTGGTCCCTGTTTGATAAAGTTAATGGAATCCACAGTTACTTCATTGGTAGCTACTAAGTTATTCTTTAGATTGATTCACTATCTAACTATGCCTTGATACTTTATTTCTACACATTAATATCGTCACAGTATTCTTTAAGAATAAATTAATGTTGTATAGGTATCTACTTTAAACGAAATTCTTCAACTTTTGGACAGCATACTGATGATCATATATTAATATATATGTAAAATTTTGTATTCATTGGCAATAAATAATTCGTCATTCGTCATATAGAAATGAGCCGGCATATTTAACAGAATAACTTAATTAAAGTTTACTGAACCAAGAAATTGATTAACCAACAAAATAATTTATTGTGTAATCTCTTAGAGGAGAGCTGAAGCAAATAAGTACCTATATATTCCAATTTAAAGGGTATAGCCGATACAAATTACGTTTATGGAAGCATGGTCCGCGTACCGATATCCAGCAGGCAACCTGTTTCAAATGATTCGAATAAATAATGCGACCAGTTTAGATAAATCCTATCTGTAAATACAGATCGATATATGTATCGCAGGTATGGTTTTCATACGCTGATTAACATCTAACTTACTTTGTTTTACAATTGTTTAGATGATTAAAGATCTAGAAAAAATAGATAAGGGGAGTTGCAGCTTGGTTGAAAGACACGTGTCTATTTAGAAAAGTATTAGATGAAAATAAAAAAAATGTTATTATTGCTATCAATAATAACAATTTTTGCATTGCGTGAAAACATTAACACGTGTAAGAGACCAGCGTTTACCAGCATTGAGAATTATTTAGTATAAGATACAATTACTCTGGAAAAAATGTCATATAAGAGGAAAACAATTAGAGCAACCCTCAAATTAAAATTTGTAACGCTTTGAATTGATGCAATAATTAAGCCAGTAACATAAATAGGTATTTATCTTTTCATCGCTGCCAATATTGACAGACCCAGGGGGGAGCAAGGGCATAACCCCCCCCCCCCCCCCCCCCAAATCATCTGAGTTCTTGCATACAAATCGTTAAGTGAACTACAATCATTTTGAATCAAGCAATGTGTATGTTGACACACATAATTATTGTTTTGAAACCTCAGTGTCCACAATATTTGTAAAGCACAATAAATCTAAAGAATTGTTTTTTATAAACAAAAAGACTCACGAAAATCCTACAGACCTGGAGGCTAATTCAATGACAACGGAGTTTCGATCAAAAATGAGGTGGTAATATACAGAGCCAGGAACATCTATGAAATCCACACGTTCCTGAAAATTGTCTATGGGTTCGGATTCACGAATTTCGTAAGAAAGAGAGTAGGCCTACTGATTGCTTCGGTAACAATTTTATTTCAATGTTGAATACAACTCAGGCCTACATACACTCGTTCAATATTGAGACCTAAATTCTATTATTTATTCAAGCCAACAACAACTAATTTTCATGTTTGACAAGCGACAAGATATTTGAAATTAGGCCTATTGTAAATAGTCTCAACATTATTTACAACGTGGAAGTCGGTATTCATAACTTCAACAATGTTATGAATTGTATTGTCAACAGAAATGTTCAATTTATACTTCCATTTATTTTTAATATTTACTTTAATTACATGATAATTGATAACATACCTTATTGCCAAAATATGTGAAGATGGTGGATATAGACGGTTTGTTATTCTTTCACGCAAAAAAGCTATTTTAGATGTAGCCATTATTGTACAATTTCATCAATGTTTATTTAGTTAAAACTAATTACCATGAAATATATTCAATAGTGTAGCTACTTTTTATGTTAGTCTATTACAATCAGCAATTTATAAAATCTGACAACGCAAAGAGTTTTTTAAAAACGAGTCTCTATGGTTACAATAGTCTGTTTACTTGTGAGCATCTTGTAGAGGTCTTTTTATCTTTTGTCCTTTTAAAAGTGGATACGCTTTTGCTGTTTTTGTTATAGCCAAAATAAATGCCTTTTATTAAAACATATTGAACCCAAGTAGGTAGTTAGAAAAAAGTACTAACAAAAACGCATTAAAGTGTTTTATCTAATTCTAAATAGGATTCGATTTTGATTACAAGTTCATTCAAGATCTGGTTCAATGATAAGTAATTTGGAAAAGTCAATACAATCAAATTGGATCACGGCCTTGTTCTCTTGTTTTCTTTCAAATGCTGTCAATTATTAACAGCTGTTCAACAATAGTAGGCTTTTCTGATTGCTTTTGTTGCTTTTTTAACTGCAATCTCGTAGTGATTGCTAACCTCATTTGTTTCAACCAAAACGATATCAGTATTAACATCAAAAGAGATCACTACTTTAAATCTAACCTCACCTACTTTTGTATGAAAGTCTAGTATTTATCAACTATGCCAGATTTAAAAAGTAAAATGTGAAAGCGAACCGTCGCTCGTGAAAAAGGACGCTTGGCTAAAGGATCAAAGGATGTCTAGAGATCATTACATTCAAGTGGATTTTAAAGCGGAAATTTTACGAGAAAATAAAACGATATTTCATAAAGAATTGGATGGTGTTGAAAACATTTGAGGTTTAGTAGCACAAGGACCGCCAAGAAAGAATAAGGGTTTTATATAAAATTTGTCGTTTTCTTACCTTTTGTAAACATGTTGCTCTGCATTGTGCTACTCGTAATGGAGATGACACTTCCTCTTCAGCCGACACTCCAATCCAAGACATTATAATGGTAAATAAAGAGAAACAATAAAATAACATTTTGGCACACATTTTCTTTGGTATTCCTCTTTTACAAATCCAAGTTTTGGTCAAAGCTACGGGCTTATCATAACCGGCACATAAATGTAAGCGATGATAGATCGCTCATAACGTCTTCCTTATATTTCTTTAATGTTTACAGATCTGATCTTTGCAAGTTTTTTGTCACAACAACATCGTAAATTACAAAACTATAAAAGTCAATCGTTGCGGTGCTGAAACCCGTAATCCAAAACAGCGGAGACCGTAGCATATCAATAAAAAACTTAAAATAAACACAAAACGTTAACAATATGAAATCGCACTTGGAAAATATTTTTCACAGTTCGAATCGTTTCCGGCAGAAAATCCCTCGAAAGGCGACGTTGCCGCCGGCGCGGTCGAATGCAGACTAACCACCCCGCTTGAAGAAGCTCTGTTCCTCTCCCCTCTGTTGGTTAATTTTTATGTCTGTCTCGCTCGCTCGCGGGAGCTTTCCCTCGTCTCTTTCCCTCCCGGTACAAGGCACCCATCCATGGCTACGTTCGTACTACTACGTGTGCCTCTCTCTCTGTCCTCTCTACTAGTGCATATACATTATTCTATCTCGTTTCATCTCAGGCGGTTTCACGTTGTTTTTCCTTGATGCAGTTTAACGGATGGGAATGTAGTGGTTATTGTTAGACAAAGACGGTGGTAGTAAAAATTTTTAGGGTTGTTCAAAAGGGGTGACAAAGAATCGAGCTAATTCAGGGCTTGTGTTTTTATGGGAGCTCACGCGGTAAAAAGTATCCCGCCTCTCTCGTTTGTTCAAGTTTATGGTCCTCACATCGTGAGGCCATATTAATGATATTAATGGCTGCCGCATCAACTATTAATACATTTTTTTATGATGGTATTTATGGATTCTTAATTTTATAAAGCTTTATATTTGCCCTTATAAGATTTATTGAGGGCAGTTGTTATTTTCTTCAAACCTGTATTTCAAGTTATTTCAGTTGATTTATATTTATGATGCATCTTAAAATGAAAGCCCATAATATGTGATATTTTGCAACATTTCTCTATGTAGCTTTGAGGCAGAAGAAACAATACATTCAGGGAAGCTGATTCGCGGACCCCTTCAGCAAAAAGATTAAATAAGAATACTGTGTTCGTGACAGCGCACAAGCCTTTACGTAAAGGCATTTTTCGTTTTCTTTCTCCAGAATCTAGGGTCGTTCTATTCATCTCGCTGTCTTTAATCTTCCAGCCTCTTGGCAGACTTTGTCTAGACGAGGCCCGTTCTGAGGTAACTGCGCACAATTTCGATACGGCCGACTCAGGACGAATGTTTCTGTCGGACCTAAGTTATTAGTTTTGTACTTACTGTAAAGAGCAATGTAGGTACAGGTACGCTTAACTGTTATTTCCCTGTAACTAGACGCATAAACTCAGGTAAAACTATGTGGATCTAGGAAATGTAGATGGTTTTAATTCAAAGGTTCAATAGTATTCTGTTTTAATCGCAGAACGAGCCTACTTCGAAGGCAAATTTTCTAAAATAATGATTTGATTTAGGTAAGGTTTTCACTATTTTACAGCATATTTTTCTGAGAACATTTTAGTTTATAAATTGTTATTCTAAAATAAGAGACATCATACTTATAGTCTAAAACATAGGATTAAGTGAAGGAATTCCAATTTGGATTAATCGGTGATGTGCTTGATCAAATGTTTCCCTTGACTTTATAACACTTATCACTTTGAAGCCGGTTCATGTTTCTTATGAAAGTTATTTATTCTGGCTCATATTACATGTTCTTATGGCAGTACAGTATCAAGAAATATTGATGCTGACATATTCATCATCATTTACAACTACAGCGACGTCAATAAACGTAATTCATGTCTGCGTAGGTTGTAACGATGACATGTTTATAACACGTAATCTCCAATCAATCGAAAAGTCAACTTTAATATGTGTTCTACGTTAAAACTCATAAAAGTTTTTAAATTAAGTTATTAGAAAAATCGACCTATTGTCGTTACTTAGACAAGATTACTAATACTCGTACGATAATAACAATCGTAATAGTGAAAGTGTCATAGACAATTTTTGGATCAAACGTACCTAATAACAATATGTTTGACGCATAAATGAAAGCAAGGGAAAATGGAGAAAAATCCTAATTCATTCAATCTGCGTCTATTTGTATTTTTACGAAAATCTCTACCAGACCGAAAAGCGTAATATTTGACGCTGTCTAAGTCTAGATTTCTTTTGAAATGTAACCTAATTTGAAATACGTGACAGCTATTTGAAAAACAATGAGTTTTCACTTGAATACATCTCTGATAAAGAGCAATAGATGAATGAACCCTTATAGGGCACCAGCATGATCTTAAGTTTATATTGTTGACAAATGCGATCCGTCCACCACGTCGGCTGTTTATTGCGAGCCATGACAGCTCGCTCATTGTTGACCACGTACAAAGGTTTACGGCGAATCTCGTAAAAGCAAGTGTACGCTTTTGGCAGGTCAAAGTCTGGTTAATAGTTTGAAGTGGGCGATTCGGGTATCGATTTTATTGAGAAAATTATAGGTGTTTTGAAGGCTGATTGATTAGTAAATCTAAATTGAGAGATACGTGATTGGTCTTTGGACAATAGGCTATAATGGAAGTCATAAATATCTGAACAGAAACGGGTTAAATAAATTGAGCTCCATTATACCAAAAATATACTAATGACTTACCAGTTTTTCGTATCAAATCTCAATGTTAGTAAACTAATAAGATTTCCAAAGGTTGTTAACTGTACAGAATTATAATCTCAACGAATACAGATACAAAATTGAAATATACATCTAAAACAAGAACTTTAGGTAAATGTTTACCTACATATATATAGCGTTGACATACTTACTCATTTTATGGAAATTAGGATTAAAGATTCATAGAAATAACACGTTTGTCTACGAGATGGGCTACTGATATTACTCTATTATTAGCTGCTCTATTGCTTGCGAGTTCTTCGCATGGATCTTGAATTCGCGCGTTTTTTTCAAAGTAGTATAAATCTTTTTCTAGACGATATATCAAGGGGAAATATACGAGATCTGAAGTTGGACCTTTCAAAGTCTTGACTGACTGATGGATCAACGCACAGTCTAAACCGCTGACCGTAGAGATGGGGAATTTTGTGGACGTATTTCATATAAAATGTAAGCATCCGATAAGAAGGGATTTTTGGAAATACAACCCCAAAGGGTAAAATGGTGGAAGATTTGTGAAATTTCGTATTTGGCTTTTTGATTTAAAATATTAAAACACATGTTTCAGTGTTTTTGGAAAATCAACCCTTATCGGGGGTAAAACATGGTTGTAAGTTTGTTTGAAACTCCGTCAGTTTTGAAGTTAGATATGCGGCATTTCGTATTTGGCTTTTTGGTTTAAAATGGACAAGCACGTTTTAATTTTTTTTGTAAAGTCAACCCCTAAGAGCGTAAAACTGGAGTTGTAAGTTGATTATGAAACTCCGTCAGTTTTGAAGTTAGATGTAGTTGCCTTGGTGGCTGTAAATAAAAATACACATATTTCAGCATTTTGATTGGAGGCGAAAATCAATCCTTAACGGCGTAATCCACGCAGGTGACAGCTAATACATTTTATTAAATCGATTCTAATTAAAGTTTGATATTAAGATAGTTTACTTTAGACTCCACAAAATGGCAAGCGAGAACGCGGTAGACCTCGTCGCATATGGCGAGATGTGTTAGACTCCTTCCAAAAAAGTTGGCCTCATACAGCGACTGACAAAGAGTAGTGGAGAGATAGAAGGAAGCCTTTGCTCTGCAGTGGGACAATACAGGCAATTACATATCAACCCATAAGATGGCCCACTGCTGGGCACGGGTCTCCCCAGTAGAACCTACTAGTATGTAGATCCTGGGGGTAATTGCCATAATCGCCACGCTTGGCGAGCGGGTTGGCGATCGCAGTAAGGCTTTAAGTACGCAGAGGACGCTGCTGCCCGTCCTCCGGGGTGAAATCCCTTAGTCGCCTTGACGACACCCACGGGTAGAGATGGGGTGGTACTATTCTTAAGCCGGCACCACACGGCATTTAACAGGCAATTAATAATAATAATAATAAAGAGAGTTCTGGAGAAGGACAAACAATAGCTTTTATCGAGATGACCGACATCACGCGGACGGAGCCGCGGACGAAAGCTCGTTCTAAATATAATTGCTTATACTGCTTTTCTTGATTATCTTCTACGTACAGACATTAGCTAGTAACAATTTTATTATATTTCTGCTATAATGGACCAGATTCTTGTAGAAAACATATTTTTATAACATACAGTGTTACAACGAGCACTTTTACGTATATTTGCAAGATGAGTATAGCGATTGCTATCACATATATTATGTACACATTTTCCTCGCTCGCGAAAGGAAAACGTCAGTGAAATGTAACAATAAATTATGGAGTAAGCAGATATAAAGGCGTTGGTAACATGAATTTTCATTACTGTGTTATGTGATGAGGTTATTTGACTTACATATAACAGAGTAACAGAGTGCCTGGTAAAAAATCTGTTGAGAAAAAGAGGTTTTGACAGTACGAAAGTGTTATCCTATCTTCAAATTCCAACAATTTATTGGTGACTTATGAATTAGGCGTAAAATGTAGTAGCACCGGCTCCACACGGAGTAAGTAACTTGCGACAAGGTTGGCACGAGCAATGTTCTAGATCCATTGGACGAGTGGCGTTGGGACCGACGGAAACGTTGGAGCCAACGTGTGGAGCCGGCGTCAGACAACTGCTGCACTCAGATTGAAGAGAGAGAGAGAAGGAAACTTACTAAAGATTTTATATGACAAAATTTGAAAAAGGAACGATTTAAGTAAGCATTAAACGATTGTGAGTACGGCCGTACGCTTTAATTCTTTATGGTGACGTAGCTTTGACAGCGTAAATATTTTAAAGTAAACATAGATAAAATATTAAGGTGAGTGTACTCACATTGCTCAATTGAATATAAATGTGGATAATTTACTTGCAAATCAAGTTCTATGTGGTCTGGACCATTACGCAGCATCTGATAATCTAAAAATATCCAAGTATCTAACACTGACGCAGATAGATTATGGATTAAAGTCCTTAATTTCAGAATTGTAGGTATAAAATAAATCTGTGCACAAACTTCCTCAGATATACCACAACGGTGAACATTACAGTGTACCTCTATATTAACTAAAACCCTAACTATAGTGGCCATAAAGCAATATAAACCTACGAAATGTAATAGAAATATCCGACCGCTACTGTAGGTAGCTGTTTCGAGAAACAAGAGGGCTAATTAGAACTTGTAAGATGGTCGGAGTAAGTAACGTTGAGGGCTTAGGAACAACTTGTGGCATTAGCGCGACAGTATGTACGAGTACTGGTATATGGTTACCTATGTGTGATGTGAACCTACCATGATGTTAACTGCTGTAGTAATAGTTTGAATTAATGCAATGATTGTACAACAAACGATGATGTCGAATGGGTAAATTCTTTCGAAAGAACATGTACTTAACTGAAGATAATGTTATTCAACATTAGAAAATCTCGACAAGTGAGTAAAAGTTGATTTTATTATAAATGGATAATCATATTTTTATAGAATAAAGCTAAGAATCATGCTGATTAAATTAGATTTCTTATAAAAAAAACCGTATCTAAATCTGTTCATTCGTTTGGGTGCTACAACAAGCCCAGAAAGGGTCAAACAAGAACAAAGACAAACAGATACAAGTGTTACAACATAGCCACCGCTCCTTTTGCGTCTGTTTTTAAAATTATATGCATGTATTAATAACTATTATTGCGTCAATTAGACATATTATTTGTTCTTAAAACTCCTCGATTTGAATTTAACCACAAAATTTCTAATCGTAATTAAGAATAGTAGTCTATAACATTGTTGCTACATGCACTAATGGCACGGCACTAAATTTAGCTACAACAACGTAGAATGCCTCGCTACGCTTCTAAAACGCATAATTGATATTGTCTTTGAATATAACTTAAAACGTTTACTGCAGAAATAAACCATTCAGAATAACTAGAGACAAATAGACCATTAACCAATGTGTGTTTTCTTAACTAGAGGGGAAAGCCGTAAACCTTTTTACTACCTACACCCGCCGGCGAAAAACCAAACTCATGGTAGTTGTATTTGAGATACTCGTACGTAGGTATTCTGTAGGTCCCGTACCTTCACAATGTAGCCACGATTTGTGTCCGAAAAAGCCTTTTGGATTATAATACCCCTTGTAAATTGTAGGGTTTATACGTCTTGACTACTTTGTTGCATGAATTAGGATATTATTTATATAAAAATTTAGTTGACATAAATTTATTTTAAATAGCCAAAACAAACCTATCAAAAAAATACCGGGCAAGTGCATGTCGGTCACACACAAATTAGGGTTCCGTGGGGGACTACGGAACTGCCCATCCGAATAGTAGCATTAAGGTATTGATGTGTATATTAGTACATAATATCTCGATGTTGTTGTTTTTGTTTCATACTTGCGTTATATCTACTTACTAGCTTTCGCCCGCGGCTCCGCCCGCGTGGATGTCGGTTATCGCGATAAAAACTATCCTATGTCCTTCCTCGGGACTCAAACCATCTCCATGCCAAATTTCATCTAAATCGGTTCAGTAGTTTGAGCGTGAAAGCGTAACAGACAGACAGACAGACAGACAGACAGAGTTACTTTCACATTTATAATATTAGTATGGATTATTAATTTTCAATGAAATTTGTACGAATATTTTGTTACTTCTCATTTGATCAGCGGTTTACGAGTAACTGACTCGTAAACCGCTGATCAAATGAGAAGTTTTAGTAAAGCCTACTTGGCTGTGATTATTTTACTTTTAATTTCACTATCATCAACACCCAATATCAACCATACATCTGGCAGAGGGGGGCGAGGACACTTGTACTAACAAAAATAAGAAATAATAAATCACAAATCAAAAAACCAAAAAAAAAGAAAATCATGATCATCGTTACTCGGACCCGAACTGGGGTCTTCTGGTTTCTGGACCGCCCGATATCCCACCTGAGCTATAATAACATTGTAGATGGCGACAAAATGTACCTTTGTATTCTAATAATATTGTTGCAGTTTTTCATTGCTCTGCCTCCTTCTTACGAATTTTCGATCAGGGTTATATGATCTACGAATTTTCGAACAGGATCATGTGATCATACCAAAATAAGTTCATAAAGCCGCTAGAGTTTTTTACTTAAAAAAAACTATAGTTACATTCGAAAAAGCTGAATTTTTGTAGGGCTTATCCCTAGTAGGTATTGCTATACAAAGTACAGTGTACACTGTATTTTGTATAGCAATACCAGTATAGTGTAATAGTTTTAGTAGAATATCTAGTAAGTTGTATACAACACCTGTATTGAAAATAAGCGTTAAAAATGATAAAACATTGGATGCTAACGTATTTTGGTATCATACATTATCAGCTGTGAAAACTCCTAAACGTATTTTAGGTATGAAGGTATTCTCCACTTTATATCCATGACTACTATTTCCAAACTTATAGATTATAACTTTAAAAAAATATAATAATAAAAAAACCCGCCTGTACAAAAAAGATGGAAACAAGATCCCCTACGTAATTACATAGTTTCATGCAGTCGGAGGCATTAATGAATCTCGATGAACTTAGTGAAGTGCCTCCGACTGCATGAAATGGGCTAGTTTCCAACCAGTCAAAATAAGAAATCTTTTTGAAATTATGAAAATATATATATATATATTACGGGTCTTAATCGCGTGAATAATTTAAGGCAAAATACCTTGTTTATTGCCCGACGTTTCGACCGTATTGCAACGACCTTGGTCACGGGTAGACAGTCTAAACAAGGTATTTAGCCTTAAAATAAAATATTTACGCGATTAAGACCCGTAGCTTATAAAATTCTATAATGATAAGAAATCCTATTAAACACAAAAATTAATAGGGAATTGATCATTGGTAGTTTAAAAGCTAGTTTTATTTACATTTAAAAATTTAGATTTATTTGTTTTCCTAGGAAACAAGCCCAATAAATAATTATCTAGGGGATCTTGTTTCCATCTTTTTTGTGCAGGTGGGTTTTTTGTATATTATTTTTTTATTTAATACTTTTTAGTAGTTGTAGGATGTAACCGATGTAACAACTAACTTTTATCACAGCTATTGTCCAGTATTGAACAAAGAATGGTTGCTAACTAACTTTTTAAGTATTACAGTTATAATCATGTTATATCTTTTTGAAATGCTTAAGATGACCCCTCATTTGACCCCTTAATTTGATACCCATAGGTACTGCAGTATGTATCTAAAACAATTTTTATTTTTCACACCTCTTTATTTTGACATCTCACAGCCGCCATGTTTGTTTTTTTCAAGCGTCACATATCTAAGAACACTTGGGCAATCAATACGAATCGAACGACATCTTAATTGTATAAATCCGTTTAGTGGATTGTGAGATGTCAGGTATTAAAGAATATTACATACATACATACATACATACATACTTAAATACATACAAGATAGGCGCGAAAAACAAACCCTTCCTTACAGTCGGGTAATAATAATGCCAATCTGTTTTTGCAAATAATTCTCTTACTAGTAACCGCACTTGTCATGTTGTATTTGCGGTTCCCGTTTAAAGCCGCAATATTGACATGGCGATAGGTTTCAAAACGAGTTTCAAGGTGATAAAAATGATATAAACCGGAACGAAGAAATCTAGTAACTTGCAGAATTGGAAAAGAAAAATTGTGATGTCTCATCTCGGGCCCGGACTCTACCTAATAATAAATGAAACTAGCAATGTATTGTACAGGTACTATGTATTGTAAAATCACCTACTTATAGAATTATGTTAATGTTCTTTGCTTTATATCTAGAAGCTGAGCGAAGTTCACCTTCGCTCAGCTTCTAGATATAAAGCAAACTGTGAATAACAAATATTTAATTGGTGACTTACAATACGAATAATATAGTTATCTTTTTACTTATACTACGCAATGAGTAGACAAGCAGGTCGTGCACTTGATACTGTTATGGGCTAGCTTGACGCTTACCATCATACCCGTCCAGCTAGTCCTTAACAGTATTAGTGCCGCCCAAATTCTTGTTTGACAAAGATCTGAATGTCACCGTACCGCGCTCCTCATTTGAGACATTAGTTTAAAATACTCATTTGCCCAGTAATTACACTTGCTACAGTGCCCTTCAACCGCGACACAGTGCCGTATTAACCTCACTATTCCACGAAAGAATAACCTGACACAGTTGTGGTGGTACCCACAAGATGGGCTATAGCTTCTAAGCTATAGCCCATCTTAGTGGGTACCACGGTACCAAGGTTTTTACCCGTGGTAGGTCTACCTACCACGGGTAAAAACCTTGTGTTCGATTATAGTTAGACTTTCTAGTGCCTTATGAGTAAAAGCCATTAACACAATGCAAGTTTCTTGCCAGTTATATCCAATTGAAATTAAATTAAAGTAATAAATGATTTGCACGGTCTAAACAACACACTGGCAACATATAAATGAGCATTAAATTTGTTGCATTCAGTTATTGTTCTTGAATGTGAATCTAAGCTTTGCTTTTACCCTGGCATTCTCACATGGAGTACCGATGCTAATATACAAATACGGAAATACGAGAAAAAAACAAATAGATCTAAAAGTAAACGCCCGAGAACTTTTATCCAAATTAAAAGTAGTATGTCTGTTTTATTGTTGCCCATATACAGTAGGACATAAAAAGCAATCGTCAATAATTTTCATTCGTATTTGCGGAAAACCAATATGAGTTCCCCAAAGCCGGTCGTAAATTTTCACGCTTACAGAAACAAATATAAAAAATAACTAGTGTTGTGTATGTTTTTCCATAGTATCATCTAGTATGCATAAAACCTGTGGTCTGGGGAGTTGGGGACCGCAATCCTCTACTCCTTCATTGATTTTACGGTACTGCGGAAGGGCCTGAGTCGACGTTCCGATAAAAATATTGCCTAAAACGATTTTCTATGAACAGGTTTATGGTTGAGTGTTTTTGTAAGGAAGTCATAATACGATGGATTACCCAAATATATGTTATAGTCTATTCAGTATCAGAAGGTAAGTAAGTGATGCGTTAAATAAGCACAAATTGATCAATTCTGAATAAATATTCAGAGGTGTAAAATCAAGACAGAATTGATCAATTTGTGCTGCTTACGCCTTCCCCCTTTAAAATAACCTATTAAATAATAGGTTAAATAACCTATTAAAATAACCTATTAAAAGATTAAAATAACCTTAATAATAATTATAATTAAATAATAGGTTATTTTAAAGGGGGAAGGCGTAAGCAGTGGCGAACTTAGCGGGTTGGCCCGAACAAAAAAAAATACTAATGATAAGAAAAATGAAGAATACGAGTGGTACTCGTGCACAAGCAACAAGGATAGTTGCACATGTGCCGCAGTGCGCGAGTAGCTACTCGTACCACACACATCAGGCCAATTTGTTTTATTATCAGTGTTTTTTTTGTCCGAACCTACCCGCCAGTTCGTAGAATAGTTTAAGATTTTAAATTAATTTTAATGTGTGTATTAGATACCGAAAATCCTATCAAGCAAGAGGGAATAACATTATAAAAATAATTAAATATAAATCAGATTATACTGTTTTAAAGCTGATTGAAAAACAAGGACTAATTAAACCACTGCATGTTCAAACTCATTATGCAACAAAACTATTGATTACTATCCACAATGTATGTCAGTTTGTTAAAATAAATCTAATTTGACCAAAGTAATAATAATGTAATGTTATTTTATTTAAAAAAGATGACTAGCAATGTGGGATTGTGGGTCCCCACATTACTAGCAATCCTTGCTTGTGTTAGAAATGGGTTCACGTCGGTAGTATAATGGGTAGGATTCCAACCCGCGACCTCACGATTGCCAGATCAATGCCTTAGCCATTAGGCTACAGCCGCTTCAAAAATGTAGAACACATATTATCCACAGATGCGGCGCGGCTCCTTTGCCTATTAACAATTTTATTTATAAAATTTTAATTAACATTCTCCGATTCAATATAGATGACAAGATTATTGGAGAGTCTACTTTAACCAAAAATATTATAGGACTAAGGAGTCTCTTTACATTCCTATTCGAAATCGTCATCATAATAATGCATACTTTCGTTTATTTCTTCAGTCTCAGCATTTTTATTTCACTCGTTCCGTCTGCTATGCAACTACAGATGTTAAAACCACAGAGATTACAGGCTTTAAGAATAAGATGGCGCAATAGGAATATAATAGGTATGTAAGGAACATTGTTAAGGAACACTTGCTATAGAGAGAGATAGAGAGATCAACTTTTTTTGTGGTTTTTGTAATTTATGTAGGTAATGACTAGTGGTTGGAAATTCGGGTGCAATTGGCGTCACCTATTGTTAATCTCGAAAAATAGTGTGGATATGGCTTTTTCAATAAAACTTTATTTTTATTTGCTATTTTTTTTTAAGTTGTTTTCATCTATATCTTATAATTTTAATTTAACTTAATTAAACTGAAATTATATAATGTCCTAAGAAATTCCGGGCTAGGGTCTTAAGCGTGTAAGATAGATTTTCGGTTAATTGTGTTAATGAAAATATGATTTCTGGAATTAGTCAACCCCAACCTATTTGATTTAAGTATCAAAATGGTTTACGTATTCACTAGCAAAAATCAATAAAATTACTTTTTTATTGATTTTTGACAAAGAAACTAAGAAACTTTAGTTAAATATGCATCTAAATTTACAATTTGATAATTCCGGCATTCTCTTGATAGGTTGATTCAAGAGGGCATATCCCTGTTGCTCTAGCTCTCCAACTTTAGTTACAATTAATTGCACCCGAATTTCCGACCACTAGTAAAGACTGATGTGATCTATTAACATTTCTTCTGAGCCTGGGTGTACTTTAATAATTTTATTCTCAAACAAAGTCCCTTGCAACACAGAGGTCTTGTGCAGGCAATTCTCTAAAAAAAATACTTATCGAATATTCTACACATAACTTCAGATTGTTAACTATAGACTGCAACTCCCAGAGAAAGTATTACACTAATAGGACACTCAAACTCAATCTAATTCGACTTGAGACGTAACACTTACTTGATTTAAAATATTTTAAGACCATATGTAGTCACAAAATATGTTATAATTCCACATAACGTAATTTTATTAAATTTTTCAACTAATTTCGATCCTAAATTATATCGGTTCTCATTTTACTCTAATCATACTTAATTTACTGGGATAATTTTGTTTTAAAGTGATTTTTAATGGCTTGCCTTTCCATCATTCAGTAATCGCAATTATCTTTATTCGGCAAAATACATTTTGGCTTCTTGCTACTGTGTTTATAATTATTTTGAAATGAAATTACAGGGTTATTTTCTCAGTTTAATGTGTTTCTACACGGAGTGATGCAAAGTATGCCAACCATTTTTCAATTTTCGAATATTAAAATTAGAAAGTGTACCTACAGTATAAAAAAAAGTATTAAAAGTTGTAGTGTATAAAATTGTTTTATATGAAAGATTATTATGGTAATTATAAGTCTGATATAAAATTAAAAGTTTAATGCTTATAGGACGAATCAAACTACATGATTATAAATTATTAAAACAATAGATGTAATAGTTGACGACCGCGACTTCGTTCGCGTTAAAAAAACAGATTTATTAACCGGAAACATTCTTTCGGGATGAAAAGTAATTTTTGTAATATAATAATCTATCTCTATAATAATACTAGCTGTGCCACGCGGTGTTACCCGTGGTTTATTAGCCTATGTGTTAATCCAGGGTGTCAGCTAACTCCATACCAAATTTTATTAAAATCGCTCAAGCCGTTTAGACGTGAAAAAGTAACAAACATACACACTCACATACTCACAAACTTTCGCATTTATAATATTAGTGTGATTATATTAGTATACATTTTAAAGTATCCCTCTGAATTCTTTCTCTACTCTATGTATAGAAATGTACAGTTGTGAAGATGGAACTGTTACACCAAAGGAAGAACAGAGCCATCTCTCCTTATTTAACTATTTTTATGACATTATTTTTAAAATGAAATGAGTTTTGTAGTTTTCATATTCATGGCGATGGCAAAAGGTCTTTACAATTTCAAGATTCAATCTTAGAATCTTTTCTGGATGCATTTTTGGGATCGGCAGGGAATTCTTTTAATGACGACTCAAAAAAAAATACAAGACATGGTTATGGAATTTACCCTTAATGAGTTTTCGGTTACCATATTATTTTAAATTCAAGAAGAAGATAAATCATATGACAATTTTAACCGAGACACAAAAGGTCCCTACACCTGCCTATGACTGCCTCTGTGGCGCGGTGGGACAGTATCCAACTGCAACGCAGGAGGTCGTGGGTTCGATCCCCACCAAGGATAAAACTTTGTGTGATGAGCACGATGGTTTATTCTGTGGCTGGGTGTAATTTATCTATGATATGTATGTATTTAGAAATATAAATGTATGTTTATTAGTTGTCTGGTTACCATAGTACATACAAGCTCTGCTTAGTTTGGAATCAGATGACATTGTGTGAGTTGTCCCAAGATATTATTATTATTATTAAGATGTTATTACCTAAGTGTAACGTGTGTGTCTGCGTATATGTGTGTCGGTAATGATAATGATATTATAGCGTCTAATCATTATTTTATTTAAACTAATTTTCTGCCTTTATAACGGCATATTTGTTCATATATTATTGGTACGGCTATCAGAGATGTTATAGAGCTCCGTAACGGAAAGTGAATCTATCGGATATCCTAAATAAAAAACTGTCCGTAACCGTAACGGAATCCGATAAAAAGTTTCGGATTATTTCGGATATGGGAGGAGCATACATTTAATACTCCTCGTCAAAAACCTGGTTTTTGGGTTTTTGGTTTTGCATGCTGAGCCGACACACTAGCACCTTAGCGGCGCGTGTCTCTTGCCGACTGATGTTGTTATCGCTCATAAAGAGATAGAATATAATAGAAAACAACTAGGTATAGTAATGATCTTACAATTTCTTTCTAAGTAGATAACTTAAGAAATGTGTAGATAGCTATAATAATTACTTAAATAGACGATTGATAGTATTTTTTTGTTACTTTTTAGTATTTTACTTAGATTCCTCAAAAATCCAATAGCCGTAACCGAGATTATCCGAAATTAACGGATAATCCGAAATTATTTTAAATCCGTAACCAAAACCGATATAATATTATTCTTATATCCATATCCGTATCCAGATCTAAAATGTCATATTCGTACCATCCCTAATGACCTTAAACCTTAAAAATCACCGACAGTATACAACAACAGCTAATTCAAGCAGACATTTTGGGTTTTATGTCTTACAACACAAGTTATAATTCTTCAAAACCTTTTTCAGTCTTCTTTTGGTGGTACAGCAGGAGGATAGAATAAAGGAAAACACGCAGCGTTCACCTCTGCAGTCTCATCATCCGGATTAAAAACATGCAAGGCGCCAGTTCTCGATGACCCGTTACAGTGAGATCCAGAGAATTCGTACCATTTATACGCTAAAAGATAACCTCGATATCAGAATTAACTTAGCGATGTTATATAGTAATTTATCGAGCATATTTTTGTTCACAGAAATCTTATTCCTATAAATTTTCGTACTTATCTAGCCTAACATAAAATTAACTAATCAAATGAACGGATTACAACGTGTTGTTTTTAATTAGAAAGCTAGTTTAATCAGGGTGATTTTAATATATATTTTTATGAAACTCTTAAGTTTTTGCTTTCTTTGATAAAAACATTTGAAGATGATCAAATTTTCTCTCGCGTCTTGTTAATTTGCGCTATATTTATTAACAGTGGTATATAGTAAAAATCACAATACATTCTGTTAGCGGTATTTTAGCAATAAGTCATAAGCCGCCCATGAACACACATAAAAAGCCACTTCATCACGACAGGCTACAGGTGGAGGATGAAGAATGGACTGCATATTCCTATGGCTGTCTCTTCTAGACCATTCAATTCTGCATTAGATGCTATGCATTGGTAGTTGCTGAAGCATCTACATACAACAACAGCAACACATAGAACGACAAAAGTGTAAACAAACGCTTTTATGTACGAGAAATTTTCACTGAAATCGCGGACATTCTGCGTACAAAATTAACGCTAGGAAAAAGTCGTGTTTCAAAAGTAAGCGAACCAGTATCTATTCTTTGAAGATATAAAAGAGTTTTCGGTCTCAAAGGATGAGGATGAGCTCACGTCGTTACTTTGATTAGAACTTCACTGGCTGCCTATTGTATTATGATTTAGCCGCCGAAGTATCAGTAATATTTATTTCGAAAATATTTATCTATATTAGTGTATTTCTTCGGTTCTAACAAAAAAATACCTGCCTGCAAAAAGACGGAAACAAGATACCCTTTACATTTAATATCATGTAGTCGGAGATAATCCTGTTGAACTTAAAAATTGTTGCCTCCGACTGCATTTTATAAATTTATTTTTTATACTTATGTTGGTTTTTTAGCATTTCTTATTTCAAATTACATTTCAATATAAGTAATATATATTTGTTGTCAGCTTTTAAAATGCTTTATTTTGTTATCCCACTCGATAGATTTTGAAGTATTTGACACCAACATTACGACATTTGATTTTTTTAAATTTTAAACTCGTAGTGACACCTCTAAAGCTTAATTCCATTCCCAAGCCGTTTAAGCTCCAGGGTGTGCCGAAGAAATATACATACAGACATACACTCGAAAAAAAAAATCCTCCTTCTTGCGCAGTTGGGTAAAAATATAAGTTATTACTAATCGATTTTAACCGCCTGTCAAAAACAGGGTTATCTTTAGGAGTACTGTTGTATCTATATTTACTTCATTAGATTGCATTAACGGGCTTACACAGGGTCATAGGATGCACCGCAAGGCATGCTAGACACCAGCTATTCACCTTATAGCTTAAAATAAAAAAAAATGCTTATTTAAAACAATGAATTTACACAATTAACAACAAGTATGTCGAACACGATCTCTATTTCGTGTAGATGCGCGGTGTGCTCCTTTTTAAGCGCAGCTCTCTAATTACCACTAGACAAGATTTTGACAGTTCGCACGGGCTTTCCGGGGACACGAAAGAAAAGAACGTGAACAAGAACCCAGGAGCTAAAATCAAAACTCAATATTAAGTTTTTCCCTAAAAGAAACACCAATATACTTTTAAACAAAAACCAGGCAAGTGCAAGTCGGACCATGCTCAGTGTAGGGTTCCGCAGCCATAAATAATTGTATCAGCAGATGAGCGTATGTTCATGGCACTGAAGCCCTTTTGTTGAGAAATGCAGTTTTTCGGTAATAACTCAATGACGGTATATCAGATCATGTCCGAAATAATTTTCGTTTATAGTATTTATTAGGCGCTACCTTTGTGATTATTTTCATATTTTTGGTCACATGATTCAAAAGTTAAGGGGGGGGGGGGGAGGGGACACACGCAATTTATGCAACATTCGGAGCGATTATTTATAAAAATATTCACTCAATCAAAAAAGTTTGTTAGAAACCTTATAATATTTTTGAAGTTGAAGTTTGCTGAAAAAAAACCTCAGCTTCTTTTACGCACTCCATACAGGTAATTTTTTTTTTATCATTTACTATCAAACTAAGCAGCGTCTACTACAAGATACCTTTTTACCAAATTTATCAATATTCATTATGTAATTATTAAGTAAAATGCCTGTGAAATACGGACGGACAAACCGACAGATAGACGGACGTGAAACTATAAGGGTTCTGTTTTTGCCATTTTGGCTACGGAACCCTAAAAACGAAAAATGTGTAGATACGCAAACATTTTAAATTCATTGTATGTTGCGCTTACAAAGCTTTTTCAGTGTTCTGATAAATAAACAATCAGAACAGTGTAGTTAAGGCGTAAAGAATAAAAGTACTTATTATTTATTTATTGTTCAGTTGCCTCGCGACTGCTGAAACTTTTATTTTATTTACGAGACTAGACTTTGTTTTATTCGCTTGATATTTAATTTTATTCCCTCTAGAAAATGTGCCTTCAATATCTAACATGTTATTCTATAAAAAACCGGCCAAATGCATGTCGGGTCACGCACAATACAGGGTTCCGTAGCCCCCAATCTGAACTATCCTATCTAATAACACTCCACACGATAGGGTAGGTAAGAAAAAAATTATATCCCTACCTAACATATAAGGGAGGAACACTAAAAAAAAATTGTTTTTAAATTTTATTTTTTCACTTTGTCAGCTTAAGTAATATGTATATTCATGCAAAATGACAGCCTCTAGCTCTAACAGTCTCTAAGCTAAGCTGTGGACGGACGGACATGACGAAATTATAGGGGTTTCATTTTGGATACGGAACCCTAAAAGCCGTTAAGATCTTTGAAGTGAAGGCGGTTGATATTTCCTCATTATCTATTCAGAACATGAAACTTGTTAATATTTTAGTACATTTAGGAGCACTGAAAGAAAATCCTATCTTCCCTCAGTATGCTACATAATTTAAGTACATATACGAATATACAAGATTCATAAAGTGTAGATTAGCTATCATAAACTTAGTCATAATTTCCCAGCCAGACTATATATGACATATAGTCTGGTCTAGGAATATAAAGATAATATTATAGTCAGCGTTGTCCGTCGCCTTGTAGCAAGTCCAGAATTACTTGGCCAGTATCTTTGGCCAACTTTAATGAAGTTTGCCTTTTATTACGACAGAGTCTTAACCCCAAGGATCTTTGTGTTTATGATCCTGTTATAACTTTAAAGAGATTGCAAAGACCGTAATAGTAAAGATTTTTATTTATAAACTTAGAATTCCCTGTTTTGCGTTTATGCGACTCGTACGATTCCGAATAATTGCTAAAGTTGTAACACAATGTAAATTCGTTTAAGCTCCAATGTTCTTACTTTGTTAAAACAGCGTACATAAATCGTATAAGCCTCCGCTCTCCGAATACAATATATAGGAAAGATCGCGGTGTTACAGTTTTATATATAGTTTTCCCCTAAAGATATTTTTTTCTGCAAACTTACGGTCTCACCCTCATATCGGACATAATGCGGAAATGCAATTTCCATAAATTTTACACACAGTGAGCAGAGTTCCCATCCGAAAAGATTGGACGTGACCACATGATAGGTATGACATAGATCTCGACTGCAGCATTCTGCAAATATTTATTATACATAGCTATATTTTTTCCAGAAAAAATCTACGAGAGACATTTAAAATATTTAAAAAATAATCAAATTTTAAATACTTTAGTTTTAATGACAAATTTTCAATGTGCATGAACGGACGTACATTTTTGTGAGAGCTACTGGGGAAGTGCGGTCGTAACAAACCCAATAAATTATAAAAGGAGATCTTGGGAAGGAGACAAGGCTTTCCTTGGGACAAGTCGTAAATTTAACGGTCGAAAGAATCCTTATTTCCCTCGGCTATTCACGTGGTTGAGCTAGCAAAACTATCTCCTTTATGAGTAATAGAAAAAGCCTGGGACCACTAAAATATTTACCGTTTCCAGTTGAACATGATTCTATTTCGCATACCGTTCAACATTTTGTATAGACCGTTTTAAAAGTCTGTATTTTCCGCAGCAATTATTTTATCAACAGCATCCATTTTTTTTCTGTTCCAACAGCAAAGCTAATCCCAAGTGTTCCATTAAAATGTAACTCCGTGTGTAACTCCCTTAATTAACGCCGTCGATCTTCCATTCGCCTCAGAAATTGCTCCATTGTACAAAATTTGTAACGTAGTAAAATTCTTCGACCGCAACAGAATTACCACGGAATTATGAGAATAATTTAATTAAGACATAACAGCACCTTTAATACCGATTAGTCACACGATCCGTGGTTTGGGCGTACTAGGTAATTTGAGATCTTAATGGGTTTACTGCGGCTTTGGTCATACCTCCTACTCTACATTGACCAATCACGAGTGCCAGACTCACGGGTGCTTCGACGGCTTCACTGATTCATCATGTGATTAACACTTAGCGGTATTCAGTGTTAATTTACTTACATCCACTACATATGATGTTCAATCAACGTTCAGCACAAGATTCTAATCATCGTTCATCATACTTCATAAAACAGAAGCTCGACGTACGCAATTTACGATAACGTTTCCCCTTCATTAGACGTTCTTTGATCTAAGTATGTACGATCACTGAGCAGAAATTGTTTTGTTTTCACAGCAAATGACATTACTCTTGTCAGTTACAAATGTCGGCTATTACTGGAATATTTTATTATTTTTTAGCATGGAAACAAGTCATTTATATAATGTAGCGGAGTCTAAGACAAAGCGGAGCCTACTGGCCGTCACAGCGGGCGTGCTAATAAGCCCCTTACGTCAGTTGAGTCAAAGCTAGTATTATTTTTCTTTAAGATAGCATTGCGGGAGTTTTCAATGTAATTGCCCCGGTTTCTTCAAGGGGCTGACAGCTCAAAGGCCAGTCACTGACGTGCTCATTGTCGGAACGCCCACGGTTTACCTTATTCAAAGTTTGCGAGTTTTTTTTTCTTTTAAAAATTCAGTGGGAGTCAGTCGGTAATACTTAGTAATATGCATTTTATTTCCAAGTATTTTACGTAATTTCTTTATTGATATATAAACAAAGGCTTCCTTTCTGGGGCACTTTTATTATCCTTGCATTATTTCCTAAATACTTTCTGAATCAGGTTCTACAAATGTGCGACTGTCTATAGATTTTGTTCGATTTCTTTATTTATTCTTTTGGTGGACGCTATAAATTTTATCAAAAATTTGCCAGCAACGTTTTATAACTGAAAATTGTAGGGTAACCGTAATAATCCCTTTATGGTTCATTGGTACCGTGTACTCGGTCTTCCAATAGAAAATGTTTTAATAGTCATAAAACTATATTGTGCCTGTAAAATCTTAGTAATTAGTGAAACTAATGGCAGTAATCGACTTCCATATAAAAATTACAATCATAAACCCTTTCCTTAAAGCCCTTAAACGCTTGATTCTCTTGATGAGTCTACAGGAACTTCATTATTATTGGGAAAAAAATATTCTTGATATTTGGTTTGTGTTAGTAATGTTATCGATTCACTTTGTTCGTATTTCTTTAGGTAAATCGTATGACAAAATGTACAAAAGAACCAAAAGTGCGGCCATTCTTTCCTCTTGGGTAACCCGATATTGCTCATTCAGTTGTTTTCTGGCTGTTTGGGTATAAGATTACAAGCAATTTATTTCAATATGGCAATCGAATTTACGAACGCAGTCTCAGATTGTTTAAGGAGACCATTTTATAGTCGAGAAAGTTTTGTTTTGTTTGTCTTTCTCCTGCTTTATAAATATAATTAGAACTACGCAGAGGCTCTTGTTTCTGAAATGCTACGTCGCAGTTTTCAGATATTCGCTTCTGTGCTTTTGACTCGACAACTCTGAACCATATAATGACAATTGTTTTTTACAAGAAATTACTAGTAACATAAAAACAAATACATAACTCGAATGCCTAAAACTAATCACCTGAAAAATTATAATTACTTTTTCTCTTTTAGAATAGGGAATATGCAAATATTTTTTACGAATATTTTATGACAATAATATTAAAAGAGTTTAATAGAAGAGCCATTTTAAGGTTTTTAATAATTTTGATATTTTTTTTTAAGATTAATTTCGAATTAAAGTAAGTTGTTAAACGGATCGTATTTTAAAACACCAATCAGCGCATAGTGACGTCGTTTATGTATTGACACGGCTTGTTTAGTATGGCAGTAAACGATATTTTGTTGCAAAAACTAATTTATTAAGCTTATTAAATAAAAATGGAAGTTGGGTTCATCAAGACAGACTCTAGGAACGTGCCGTCAAAATTCTTGTCATAACATTTTTTGTTAAAAGTGCAGAATTTTTATGTGCAGTGTTTCAAGGGATTAAACCACTGTGGTATGTTTAATGAGGTTATGTAAAATTTTATACACTTCAATTAAACTTCATCTAATTTTCTACATTGTTCTCTAACTGCAAAATACAAATAAGAATTCTGATTAAGTAATTTATTATCGTAAACAAGTTTTACATGTTAATAAGATACCCATTACATATAAAGATATGAACGTTAGTCTGTTTAAGCGTAACCTAAGAAACCTCTTAGTACGTAAATGTTACTATAACATTAATGATTTCCTTAATGATAGACTGTTCTAACTTTTAATTGTACAATTTAGTATTTATATAGTTGCATATATTTTCATCATTTATGTGTAGGTATGATATATGACTTACATTGAAATGTAGGTAATATTTTATATTTGTACGTCATGACAGACAGAACATGATGTTCCATTTATATTGTAACACCTGATACTACACATATTACGACAAATAAAAATATCTTAATCTTTAAGTAGGTAGGTAACTAACTAAACCTCATATTACTTTTGCGTACAATTTTAGATTATCATAAATAGGCGTACCAACAAGCATACTTAGGTAAAAAAACAAGTACGAGTGACTTACATCAAAGTGATCCTCACAGCATCGAATGACAGTCTTCGTAGAATAAATAATATTGAAATCTACTTTCGCAACTCGACACCATTTTTCTTTGAAATTTGGGTTGAGAGGTCCAGTTAAAACAAATTTATTACGAAATCTTGTAGAATTAGATGGACACATTAACAGAAATCAATGCGTCGTTTTCTCCTACTATTGGTGATATATTTGTCACTACCTGATGGTGAAGGATAGTCCATTTTAAATCTTATAAAGTATCAAAAGTACAAAAAATATTTCAAAAAGTAAAAATTATCGTGAAACATGTTCATAGTCTAGTGACTGATCTGAGTGACAGGACGATCAACTACATTTGTGACGTCATCAACTGTTGGTCCGTAATCGCGTGCGATTTGAAACTGTTAGTTTAAAACATATTTTTTTGCAAAAACTACAATGGTTTTTTAATTTTTGAAGTGGTAACTTCTTAGCAGCATTGTGCACTTTTAGGGATGGGTAAAAAATGGTAAACTCGCGTCAGGACACGTGCCCTGATCGAAAATTCGTAAGACGGAGAGCGAACAACGAAAAACTGCTACAATATACAAAGAGTAGGTACACACTACAATATAGAATACAAAGGTAGATTTCGCTACCATCTACAATGTTATTATAGCTCAGGTTAATCAAGGAAATCGGGCGGTCCAGAAACCAGAAGAGTTCGAGTTACGATTATTTTTTTCCCTTTATTATCTTAAATTTTTAATTTTGGTTGTTTGATTAATTATTTCATATTTTTACCCGACTGTAAAGAAGGATTATGTTTTTGGCGCGTATCTTGTATGTATGTATGTAAGTAATATTCTTTATTACCTGATATATCTCACAATCCACTGAACGGATTTGTACAATTAAGACGTCGTTAGCTTCGTCTCAATCGCCCGAGTGTTCTTAGATATGTGACGTTTGAAAAAAACAAACATGGCGGCTGTGAGATGTCAAAATAAAGAGATGTGAAAAAGAAAGTGGTTTTGAATACTGTAATATGGGTATAAAATTAAAGGGTTCATCTTTAGCATTATGACTGTATACTAAAAAAGTTAGTTAGCAACCATTCTTTTTCAATTTTCAATACTTGACAATAGCTGTGATAAAAGTTAGTTGTTAGGTACATCGGTTACATCCTACAATACTAAAAAGTATTAAATAAAAAAATAAATTATAAAAATAAAAAAAACCCGCCTGCACAAAAAAGATGGAAACAAGATCCCCTACATAATTATTCTGTTCATGCAGTCGGAGGCATTAATGAATCTCGATAAACTTAGTGAAGTGCCTCCGACTGCATGAACTTATATAATTATGTAGGGATCTTGTTTCCATCTTTTTTGTGCAGGCGGGTTTTTTTTATTTTTATAATTTATTTTTTTATTTAATACTTGTTGCAGGCGGGTTTTTTTTTTATTTTTATAATTTATTTTTTATTTTATAATTATGTCAGTAAGATCGAAAAATATTGTTCAGATTTCATCAATATGTAATATAATGTTCACGACTTCTGCCGGCACTCCCGGAGTGCAAATCGTTGTTTTTTTATTGACTTGTGGTCTATTCTATATAGAATTCTTTAAAATGAAAGCACTAATAAAAATATTGCATTATTGAGACGAATCCAACGACATCCATAAAACTGTTTTGTTTGTAGAGCGTAATATATCCCTACCTACATACTATGCGTTTCAAATGAGAAGATAATCACGATCGCGTCAACTTCACTCTGTACTTGTCAAAATTGTACCGCTAGCAACAAAAACTTTCAAGTTGGGTAAAGTACGTATGTGTATTATGGTAATGGAACGGACGTAATATTTATTTTCTTTGAACTATGTAGGTACCTACCTAACATTTTTCTTTATTATAATATTATTAGTATTCTTTATTATTCAATAAACACGAAACAGAAATAAGTAAATAGGCAAAATATAAGAATATTCTACACTGTAGTGGCCTTTCAGTCAGACGTAATATTTTTTTACCTAAAACATAATAAATAGTAAAATACAGTGCTTATAAATTATTCATTAGAGTAGGTAGGTACTTCTGTGTAATACTAATGACACCTTCTTACGAATCATTTTATTGCTGGCCCTACAGACCTTGCAGTCGTATTGCGAACCAAAATATCATCATGACAGTTATCAACTCATTTGAAACGCATAGTACATACATTTATACTCACATTTATATATGGTTACCTTAGTTATTTTAGCTGTAGAGTAAAATCATAAAATAGCTTTTATTGAGGTCTCCGTCATTTTTTTTTCGTTATTTTAAAAGCAAAAGGTCTAGAGTCCTGTGTCGTAAGAAATCTTTCAAATATTCAATGCAAACAAAGTTAATTCAGAGTTGAAATTTGAAGGGATATCACTTACAAAGATCGCATCCACAACGCACTGATTCGCAGCTGCTCTGCTATTGATCCAAGTTTCACCCATGCACTACTTTTAAATTCAAGATTATAATACAATATCATCTCACTGAAACTTCTTAGTTATAGTGCGAACTAATAAGTTACAAACAGAGTTTCGCAGTAAAGCACCAAATGTTTGTTTCAGTAACACACAAATGTTACTAAAAGCTAATTAGGGTCTAAACAGAGTCGCACCTACATTGCAACCGTCTTTGTAGTAGCACAAAATACCAAAATTACAGAAGGTAGCCTTTTTACGTATCTCGCTCGAGCAATGAGCATATAGACATTGTTCACGGACACGATTTACACTCCTTGCCGAGGTATTCCCTAACGACCATATAGTATGGACTTTTTTAAAAGAGGAGTAAATAGATTTTGCAACTCAAAAATAAATTCAAAACTTTTTATTCACTTGGAATGCAAAACAACACTTGTAATACGTCCGGATTTTACATGTACAGTCAACAGAAAAAGTAGATGATCAAAAACGGAATGTCAAAATTATTGAATTATATTTGTGGCAAATCTAGCTAATGCTACAATGTCCCTAAAGTAAGTGATGGAATAAGTTACCGATAAAATATCTGATTGTACTGCCAGAACTTGATGATCAAAAAAGTTCTAAACTAAGTGATAGAATTGAAAATCATAAGTTTATGAAATCATGCCATTTGAATTCTTGGATTTTGTTTTTTTATTCTTTGGCGAATCGCAACTAACATTCAAAAGTAAGCAATAGTGTTATAAATCTTAACTTTATGAAAACCTATATTTTTGCATTCTTTGGCGAGTTGCAACTGCCATTCAAAAGTAAATGACAGTCTTGAAAATCATAACTTTATGAAATCCTGTATTTCGACATTCTTTGGCGAATCGTAACTAACATTCAAAAGTAAATTATAGTTTTGAAAATCATAACTTTATGATAACCTGTATTTGAGCATTCTTTGGCGAGAGTTGCAACTGCCATTCAAAAGTAAATGATAGTCGTATAAATAATAACTTTATGAAATCCTCTTTTTCCACATTCTTTGGCGAATCGTAACTACACTACAGGACTTCATACAATTATGACTTTCAAGACTATCATTTAATTTTGAATGGCAGTTGCAATTCACTTAAATAAATAATAAATACTGGATTTCATAAAGTTATGATTTTCAAGACTATCATTTACTTTTGAAAGCCAGCTGCCATTTAACCGAGAATATTAAAAACACAATATTCATTAAGTTATGATTTTCAAGACTGTCATTTACTTTTGAATGTTAGTTACGATTCGCCAAAGAATGTCGAAATACAGGATTTCATAAAGTTATGATTTTCAAGACTATCATTTACTTTCGAAAGCCAGCTGACATTTAACCGAGAATATTAAAAACACAATATTCATTAAGTTATGATTTTCAAGACTGTCATTTACTTTTGAATGTTAGTTACGATTCGCCAAAGAATGTCAAAATACAGGATTTCATAAAGTTATGATTTTCAAGACCATCATTTACTTTTGAAAGCCAGCTGATATTTAACCGAGAATATTAAAAACACAATATTCATTAAGTTATGATTTTCAAGACTGTCATTTACTTTTGAATGTTAGTTACGATTCGCCAAAGAATGTCGAAATACAGGATTTCATAAAGTTATGATTTTCAAGACTATCATTTACTTTCGAAAGCCAGCTGACATTTAACCGAGAATATTAAAAACACAATATTCATTAAGTTATGATTTTCAAGACTGTCATTTACTTTTGAATGTTAGTTACGATTCGCCAAAGAATGTCAAAATACAGGATTTCATAAAGTTATGATTTTCAAGACCGTCATTTACTTTTGAAAGCCAGCTGATATTTAACCGAGAATATTAAAAACACAATATTCATTAAGTTATGATTTTCAAAACTGTCATTTACTTTTGAATGTTAGTTACGATTCGCCAAAGAATGCCGAAATACAGGATTTCATAAAGTTATGATTTTCAAGACTATCATTTACTTTTGAAAGCCAGCTGACATTTAACCGAGAATATTATAAACACAATTTACTTTTGAATGTTAGTAACGATTCGCCAAAGAATGTCGAAATACAGGATTTCATAAAGTTGTGATTTTCAAGACTATCATTTACTTTTGAATAGCAGTTGCAACTCGCCAAAAATGCACAAATACAGGTTTAAATTAAGTTATAAATTATAAGACTATCGCTTACTTTGAATGTTTGTTGCGATTTGCCAAAGAATAAAAAAACAAAATCCAAGAATGCAAATGGCACGATTTCATTAACTTATGATTTTCAATTCTATCACTTAGTTTAGAACTTTTTTGATCATTCAGTTCTGGCGACAGTACAATCAGATAATTTATCGGTAACTTATTCCATCACTTACTTTAGGGACACTGTAGCATTAACTAGATTTGCCACAAATATAATTCAATAATTTTGACATTCTGTTTTTGATCATCTTCTTTTGCAGTTGACTGTACATGTAATGCCAAGTTCGCAAACAATAGGTAAAGCCGGAGAAAGAACCAACTAGCCCGTGACTCTTCTAATATTGCAGGCGTCCATAGGCTAAAGTAACAGCTTAACATCAGGTGGACTGTATGCCTTTTGCCATCGTCGTAGTATAAAAAATCGTGCAAGTGCATGTCAAGTGACACGGTTAGTATTTTTCAATGGAATTTCAAGGAAAATGTTGTTACTTTTAACTTGGCGGCTGCTACTCGTAAACTTGAACTTGTTTTATTTCTCTACATATCCAAAAACTAGCATTTTGCTGGCAGGAGGGGGGGGGGGACCATCGACTCTACCAAAAATTTGCACTTTAAGGCTTAATCTGTTTGTGAAATATAGATATTTCACAAACGGATCCCTAAATCGAAAAGTGACATTCACAACCTCTAAATAATTTTAAAAGACAACAAGACTTTTCATACGTAGTGTTGTGAAAAAAAAATCACATCCCCACTGGGAGAGGCACCCGAAAAGAAATCTTTTTTTTTATTATTTAGCTATCAATCTAAGTAGCAGCCACTAGAAGACATCTTTTCAACAAATTTCATAAATATTTATTGAGTAGTCTCTGAGTAAAATGCCTGTGTCATACGGAAGAACAGACAGACGAACATGCCGAAACTATAAGGGTTCCGTTTTGCCATTTTGGCTACGGAACCTTTAAAAAGAAATAAAATATTTTTTAGACTCCTTTCAAACAAAGTTTACCTTAAAACGATGTCTGCATTGCTCGAGCAAGATGTCTATGAACCTTCTGTAGTCTCAGTATTTTTGGTAGTGAAACTGTGTGAGATTTCTGTAACAGACTTACAGAAATCTCACACAGTTTCATTAATAACTTCAACAGTAGGTACAGAAGAAAAGCGCCATACGTACTTCGCTCGAGCGACACACACATAGACAATTTGCATACAATTATTACATTTGTGCAAGCGGGCACGAACATAAAGATAGCGTTCCTACGGCGTTGCGTTAAGCATTTCGAGTGTGGCTATTTCAAGTGATGCTTTAAGGACGGCTTACCTATGTTTACAACAACAATATTTTTGACGTGATAACGTTTTATAAATCGATGACTGGGTGCAAGAACTAAAAAGTGTCACGGTCATAAACGGTCCGTCACGTTCCACCTGCTGAGAGGCTAAAGTACGGCGTCCGGGTCCACTAAAGCTGTCACAGGCATGATTGTTTATTACAAAGCCGTTAATTTTTTGGCGATTGCAGCGACATGGGATAAAATTAGAAAAAGAGTTCTCACAGGCATGGTTGTTTATTACAATGTCATCAATGTTTTCATAAGAGGTTATTACGTAAAATGATCGTCCGTAAACCAACTTTACAGACAACCATTTTTTTTACACTAGGAACAAAGTGGTTCTATATTCCGTATCCGTGAACGATGTCTATGTGCGCGTTGCTCGAGCACATTTGTAATTTGTTCACCTTTCCTTCTGTACTCTTAATGTTTTATAGCTTCACACAACCTCAAGTGGTGTAATTAAGTCAACCTCTTACTCATGTGGTCTGAGTCCAAATAAACGTGTTGGCTAAGACTTAACACAAATTGCTTTGGGTGTAACGTCCTAATATCGAATTGACATCATTAAATGAACAAAGGCGAATAATAAAGGTATAATCATCTATAGGTATACATAAAAATGAATGTTTGTCTGTCTGTATGTCCTCTATGCGTTTCGAAACTATTGATCAGATTGTGATGAAACTTTGACAGGCTGTTCTGGGGACGGCCGCAAATGTTACTGGTCACTAGTTGATAAAATAACTACAATGCCATTTAATGAAACAACCTTTGTTGATCGCAATAAAGGTTCAAAAATTTCTTTATTAGTCGAAACAACTGTTTGCGGTCCTATAAGGGTTTTTTTCGGCTTAGATGTAGAACATGTTTCTAAATAAAGATTAATATTTTTGCCATTTATAAATTAGGTAGGTACATTAACAATGAACTCTAATATGCGCTCAGCGCTACCAATGGGACTTTAAATCCACAGAGATACCTAAAATGACCAATAAATACATTTGATCTATATAAAAGTTACTGAAAATATACGAAGTAATAATTTACTGCACACCTTCTGTAAGTGCCAATAACTGACTGCCAATAAAACGTTAGCTTTTAAGATAGCTAAGTGACATCGACATCGCTAGGAACTTCATAACTAGCGCGTAAGTAACAGAAAGTTTCCTTCGTTACTGTTTCTAACGAGAACCTGTAACTTGTCAATATTTTATCGGATGGTTATTTTTAATGTTGTGTGCCACTTTCATTTTGGATGATTTTTTTTTATCAATTTGAAATTATCGACATAAACGTTGTCTTAATATGGAATGCAAGCTGGACGTTGGATGAAAATTGAGATTTTATTTTAGGGCGATAATATGTGCCGATTTTAATATATTTTTAACTGACGTGACAATGACATCACTAGTTAATATTACTTTCCTAATATTTATTAAAAATCCCTGGACACGTGAAAAAAAAAATAGTTATTTAATACAAATTAACGGATTTTCGCAATGACGTTTTAAGTAAAAAGGTGTAAATAGGTTACAAACGCTCAGCAAGGGGCACCTCAAAATCTAGACAATTGACCAAATTTTATTTGTCAGTGTCGCTTTACCGGCATCAATATTTGAAAGCAGCGGATTACATTTTTCTCTTTTTCGCTTGTGTTAATTCAATCATGCTTTCCTACTTTTACGACTTGCTATAGGATATCTATGTGTGCATTAGTTTGCTGTTTTTAAAGATCCAATGTTGTTTATGTAACCTACCTACACCTTTTTACTTAATACTTAAAACATCATTGAACCATTCCATATAAACTGGCTTTAAAAAAATTAAATGCATCCAAATTTGAGCACAACACAGTCATGTTAAGCCTGCTTACAGGACTGCTTCTGTGGATACCCAGTATAAAACTTTGTGTGATGAGTACGATGATTTATTCTGTGTCTGGGTGTTATTTATCTATAATATGTATGTATTTAGAAATATATAAGTATGTTTATCAGTTGTATGGTGTCCATAGTACAATCTCTGCTTAGTTTGGGATCAGAGTTGTCCCAAGATATTATTATTGTTTCCTTTGAGGGTTAAAACATTTTTTTTCACAGCTTGCCTAATAACTTGATCGGTCTATAGTACAAGCACCAAAAATCACTTTTTGACAGAAAATCTAGTTGAAATACCCGACTTTTTGACCTGTAATCGTAATGTATAGAACTTCGCCTAAAGGGCAAAAGGTTGTCACTTGTATAAGCCTGTTTGCGAACAACTTTATAATTGAATGAACATACACAACTTTGTTAAATAACTCCAACAATAGACTCTGTAAACTCCTAGACCTTTTTGAGACGATTTTCGAGAATATCGGTTATCGGTACAATTATCGATAGCGGGCACTAGCGGGCTGAAAGATTGCAATCTCTAGATGGGTCGGTTTAATCCGTAGATTTATAGCCACCGCTACCACGCTTTAATCAGTTCTGTGTGAAAAACCAACTCGAATTTATCTTGCGAGATTTTCTTCTCGAGGACTTTCTTGAAATTAGAATAAATATTTTATTTATTACAATAAATATCGTTTCTAATATCTTTTTAGTATTACAATATAACTTGCTAGCTTGTAATTAGGTACCCAACCGATATTTTGGGTGATTTTTCAACAGTTAAAAGTCATAAATAATTGTCAAAGTAAATTTTAAATTATGATGCATTAAATAGAAATAATAATTATTATCATTACGTTCGTCCATCAATGTATTATCAATCAAATTTATTTAGGTACTATATGAAACTATTTTTTTAATATTTTTTTTACATATTTTACAAAATATAAGTTTATGCTATAAAACCCTGTCGTCATATCTACGACAGCTTTTACGTATTATAGACTAAAAATACTTTGAAAACTCACTAAGTTACGGAGGTCAAACGGCTTCAAGACCGAGCAAATACTAGGTTTGAGGCGTATCAACTTTAATTGGAAGCCAGACCCAATAAACTTTGGGAACTGTTGAAGATGACGTCACATCCTTTTTCTGGGAACTTCGTATTTTAAATTTAAAAGTTCGTTATTTCTTAGGGATCATCCACAATATAAAGTCGATTACGATTCGTTATTGGTCGCCAGGTTTTATATTGTGTCGATAAACTATATTGCCTACGAATCCACTCATAATTAATTCAGTTTTTTAACTAATGCTTTTGCAATGTTTGATAAATATATAATGATTTGCTTTAAAAAAAATCAATTTCTTTTTGATGAATAAACTTGTTCATTGATGTGAGAATAACCATAAATTACTTCAATATACCGAAAAAAACTTGTCTACCTTATGATGGTTTATACGTTTTGCAGCAATAAAGATTAGTAACACTTCTACTCTTTAAAAAAACAGGTGTGATATTTGATACCATACGACACGAGACCGTGACGATTTGTTATCTATACTTATATAAAAGCTGAAGAGTTTTATTGTTTGAACGCGTTAATCTCAGAACCTACTGGTCCGAATTTTTATTTTTTTTACTTTGGATAGCCCATTTATTGAGGAAGACTATAGGCTATATTATGCTACGACCAATAGGAGCGGACCAGCAATAAACAAATGTTGCAAAAACGGAGAAGTTGCGCAGGTCAGCTAGTTTTTATATGAAATTTCAATTATCCCATCTATACTAATATTATAATGCTGAAGAGTTTGTTTGTTTGAACGCTGATATCTCAGGGACTACTGGTCCGAATTAAAAAAATATTTCACTGTTAGATAGCCCATTTATCAAAGAAGGCTATAGGCTATATATATAATATCACGCTACGAGTAATAGGAGCGGAGCAGCAATAAGAAATGTTGCACAACGGGGAAAATCCTAGACTAGCTGTCTTACGCAGACGAAGTTGCGCGGGGCAGCTAGTTATGTATAAAGAACATACGAGTACGACATTGTTTCTAGAATAGGTCCTGAACTTTAACAACAAAAAAAATGTGATTATACTCAAGAATTATTTGTACAATGGATGGCATTGTGTGTGTGTGTGTGTGTGTGTGTGTGTGTGTGTGTGTGTGTGTGTGTGTGTGTGTGTGTGTGTGTGTTTGTGTTATAAACTAGTTATGAGTAGATAATCTCTAGATAGCGTTATACCAACTTTTTACATTCCACTAAAGCTTTTTTCTATGGTTTAATACTATTTACTCATTTACTTTCAAATACTAAATTGATGGTACCAGATTAACAATACTAGTAGCCAATCTAAACCTTTGACAATATCAAGTCGTAGACTGTAAAAGCACACGTAGTTTATATCGAGTTTGTTAATTCTATTACCCGATGTTCTCACAAAATTCACTAATAAGTACTATAAACTTAAGAAGGAAACTGTTTGCTTTCATTGTTATTATGATTACCATCTATTATATTTGTCCGGTTGTCTGATTTAGAGGCTTATTCCTATTAGAGCTTCGTTGTTTGTTCGGTTCGTAAATTGTGGAACTTGGGTGTATTATAAGTTAACGGATCATGTCGGATATGTGAAACGTTTTCGACCCTTTTTGATAATCATAAATTTAGACATGTTATGGTATGGGTCAGTGAAGGAGAACTTTAGCTTTTTTTAACATTGAAACATAATGCTATGTTTAACTCCTGACGCAACAGTGCAATGTAAATGTTAACGGGTGTAGTTGTGTGTCTGTGGCATTATCGTGTCTGGGAATGAAAGAATTTGGACTCGGTTTTTTTATTATTAGAAAAGTAGTTTTATAATAATTCTTAGCTTTGTTTTATGCAGATATGTGCTGCCGTTTTGAAGATAGGCACATAATTAACTTAATTTTTGTAGGTATAAAGGGCCCCACTGACGATGCATACATCAATCCAAATGGCGTAGACATCTGTCAAAAACTTATCGTGAATGTCAAAAACGTAATCCACTTGAATGGATGTCGGTCGGTTTTGGAATACCAAAGTAACGCTCGTCCAGTCCTATTGGTCGTATATCAAGCCACGCCATTTGGAAGGCATCTGTATTGTCAGTGAATGGGCAAATCATAAAGCTTATAGTAATGAGGGTTTTCACCAAAATTTACGCCACTTGTTGACGCTACCTAGGTCCTGCACGCTGTCTAAACATAGTTTCTGCACTGTTCCACTAATCGTTTTTCAACCAACTTCAAAAAAGAGGTTCTCAATTCGACTGTATTTTTTTTGTATGTTTGTTCACCGATCACGTAAAGACGGCGATTCCGATTTGAAAAATTATTTTTGCATTTGAAAGGGCTTCCAAATTGATCCCATTGTCGTCAGATCACGATCTGATGATGGGATCCTGGAGAAATCGAGGGAACTCTTCAAATATTAAAGGCACACCTACAGTGATTTAGGTACATTTCATAGTGATTAGTGCATTTAGTCTCAAAAAGCACCTATTCGTGAAGCAGAACTGTTTACCTATTGATGATGAAGACCACAAATGACGAGCAATAATTCAATATTTCACGGTTTGCGATTCAATGACATATGATATTGAGTAGCATTTTGTTCTCGTTATACTACTATTACACAATGTAATACAGCTGATAGGGAACTATCATGTGAACTCCTCAACAACTAACGGCCCTGCATCGGGGCAAGAAATATTTTGTAAAGGGATTTGAGCAGTTGATATAAGCCTTTTCTAACTTAAGTGAATTATAAACCAACCCACTAAAAAGTAAGAAATGAAAAACATTTTTACAAAAAAATATTACTGACTTCAAAAATAAAAACAATGCAAGTAAAGATGCTTCCAGACAGTTGCAAACAAACGTACAAACCAAGGTGACCTTGGTGGTTTCAAACAGTGTAGACGGCTGTTGCAAACCAAGGACCAAGTAATTTGGTTTGCAACAGCCGTTGGAAACCAGCAAGGTCACCTTGGCGGGAATCCTTGTTTCCAACCGTCTAGAAGACGCTCGCAAAGCAAAAAACAATATCTACCTAAAATAATAAAAACAAATTAACATTTTGAAGTTGGTGCCGAATTAAACAAAACAACTATTTTATGGCAGCATTTCAATGTTTAATTTAAAAACCTACCTAATTTGTGTGAAAAATTGTATATTTAAAATTAAAAATTATTTATAGGCGTAAACCGATCTCTACGAATGGCAACAAGACATTGTTTTAAACGTATTTAATCCTTAGGAAACTTATGACATCTCATTTTTTTAAGCACATAGAAACTGCACATTATTGTGGCATTTCGATTTCGAGAGAATATTTATTGTACTTATTTAATTTTATAAAAAACAGACACGAAAATATAGACGCTCTGACACTTTTAACAGATTTCTGGACATGGCATCTTAGTGCTGCTGCCTAGTGAGCGGCATTTCAGAACACCCTCATTATGTCTACGGTTTATCATTTCGTCTCGCTAATAAAGCGACCCACCTTCTCTTTCTAAGCATTGTGTCAAATAATGGTTACCATAGTCACAAAAAGAAAGATGGTCTCTCAAAATGTCAAATTTGTTCTCTTTACTTCTTTTTAAATAAATTCATAGTGTTGACAGAAGTCTTTAGTATACCTTCTTACGTACGTCCAAATGGTAGACGCCCTAATTTTGCAGACATCTATTCGGAATGCGTCCATTGGAAGGCTTCCGAATGGACGTATCTACAGGACACCCTAAGCTTTAGGCCGTCTTGGTGGTTACCAACGCACTATCCGTTATTCTTCCGTGAAATAGTGATACATACAGATTACTGTGTTTCGATTAAAAGGCACTACAGCTAGATTACTGTAACTACTAAATTAATTGGGGAACAAGGACATGAGAGCTTCTGATGCTGCTATTGGCCGGCGTGACGCTTACCACCAGGCATATGACTTGCTCACATCTTCATTTAGTTGTATAATGTAGATGTAAGCAAGTCATATGCCTGTTGTGTTAATGTTAAACTCAATTATGGCGATGGCCATAAGTTCTGTTACATTTTTTTTTAATGAAGTAAGGTAATATTACTAAAACTTATATGTACATATTTATTGCATAAAATAAAAACAATATTCTATTCAAAATGGCCACCTTAGGTCATCGTGGCCAAACAGATTAAAGGCCTGTATAAAAATACAGGCCTTTAATCTGTTTGGCCACGATTGGATTTACGTAAACGCGTTCCAAATTCAAAATAATTAAAAAGTTGAAACAAGAAAACTTTTTGTGTAACAGTATTTATGGCCGGACTAGTTACATACACTAGCTTATGTTACATACTATAATGCTAATGAGGTTAACAATTAGACATTGTATGGCACTACAAATTCAGTAGTCCAATGAAGTGTCTTTTCACGTTAGCTGGATCCCAGTTGGATGCGATCGGCTTTACGTACATATGCGCGAAGGTATAATGAAAATGAGTTACGGCTAAGCTTATTAGGCAGGCTTTAGTCACAACAACAGACAATATTATAGTTAATACTCACAGAAACCGGTGTAGACCTATGTTACAACTATAACCTATGTTGAAAAATTGTGTGTTGTCCTACCTTGCGTTAACCAAGTCACGGTCTCCACGCTGGGGCTCGTTTGCTCCAACGGCCATTGTTCCTTCGGCAGATATGACCAGCCTATTTCCACTTCAGCGTGCTTGGCCTTCGAGCTATGTCGCTAACTAAAGTTGTTTGTTGGATGACAAATTTAATCCTTCAAAGAAACCCGCTGCCTAACTTTAAATTTGTGCACTAGCCTAACCATAAGGGTCCACGTCTCAAAACCGTAGGTCATAACAGATTGGACGCACCTTCTTCTGGCATTGTGGTAGGGGCGAAGATAAGCCTCGATGAAGGTTGCTAAAAGCTGCCCAACCCAATCGGATCCTATTGTCAATTTATTTCCCGAAGTTGTTTCTACCAAGCTGTATTACTTGCCCAAGGTAGATATATTTTTGGACAACTTCGAGGCATAAATTGGTCTCGCCACGAAATGTTTATTTAAAATGATTTTGTTTTTTTTCACATTCATGCCGAGACATACACGTCTAGAGGCTCCATTTAGGCTGTGCAGCATCTCACGCTATCGTATATACGTGGTAAACATTAAGATTTTACTTGACCCTCCCAGCGTACAGCGGGCGGCGAATAAATATGGTAGCCTGCCATAGCTCGGAGATTCTTTGCACCCCCTCTCCCGCCGTCACCGCGACCGCTACCTTGACCTGGAATAGCGAGACTACCGGGAACTTGAAGCCGTTTTTTATAGTGTAACTCTATTGTGAGGTTTCGACTAGATACGTGTTGGTATAGGGTTCAATGTCGAGTTTTTTATCTCTGGGCATTAGTTGCCCCTGCTCACATTTTTTCGACACCCACGGGAGAAAAGGGGGTGGTGATCCTTGTATTCTTAACTTCCATCACCACACGGACAACCAGTATTAGAATCAGCTGCTTAAAAACAGTGTCATTTTCTTAATGCATTAAAATTGCGAATCCAAAAACGAGTTTGATTATTTAAGATTTCATTTCTGTATGTCTGTCTGTTTCTCCAGGATAATCTCAACAACGATTGGAACGATCTTCATGGAATTATTTTTCATAGTTATTTCAGTTAAAAGGTAAATTCTACATGGATGAAATTGAATGGTACGGTCGTTGCAACTTTCAAAATATAACTAAAGTTGTGACATCCACAGATTGTAAAATTGTGGTAATATTTTTAACTCGGTTATCGATGCATCTTTTCTTAATGAGGTTCTTGATACCCTATTATAAATTGACGATATTTTGTCATTAATCGGATATAAACTGTTTGTAAACTGACAGTTCCCGACCTTTCGCTAAAGTATCGATCAGATAAATCGATTTGTATCGTGGTGTTTAGTTACATTGTACCGGATCGTGAAGATCGATCAGTCGTGATGGAGAAGAACAAGTAAATGCGTCCTGTTTGTGTTTTTACTTTATTGCTATTGTTATATTACTATATCTTTGGAGATAGCGTTTCAAATTATTCAGGGATGGTACTTCAATACTGTGCACTTTTTTAACAAGAAAATATAGACAACCTTTAATTTTTAAATTACCGCATTACCCCACGGTAGTAAAGTGGTAGCAAGAAATGTAAAAGACTTAATGAAAACTTTGTTGATTTAAAACATTATCAATGGCTGACGAAAATAATGCTTTATTTAGAACTTTAAACTTTCATAAACTAAACAACTTTTTTCGACAGCATAAATTATATTTAAAATAATCGTTTTCATACAAAGAATAGTACCACTAACCAAACAATTGCAAAACATAGTTTAGCTCTTTTTCTATATACGTAAACTACGGGTTAATCCGTTCTTCAATCCTCAACTGACACAAAATATTATTTTTGTATGCGTCAAAACCCAAAATCCCTTGCAAAAGTTTATATATCTACATACCAAACTGTTTTAAAACAAGTTACGTATGAACATTTCATTTTGAGCTTTATTTACTGAGCTATAGCTGCATCCAAAGCCTCGTAATAAAAGCGCATGTGGGTGTATAAAAAACAAAGGCTTTAGTCGAATGCCAGATCAATGGTAAGCGAAAATTACACTTTAGGTTGCGGCGAAAATTGAAAACGTAGGTACGTCATTTTTTATATTTATTCTGTCTAGCTAGAAGATCACATTTGGAACAGTTGTTGTAATTTAGCACAGTATGAATAGCGTACAATTAGTAGTATATGAAGTTTGAAATGTACCAAGACACTATTTTATGATACGGTCACTAATGTTTGGTCACCCATACAATCCAGTCTGTACAGTCTACCCGTGACCACGCCCGTTGCAATACGGGCGGATCGTCGAGCAATAACACAAAGGTATTTAGCCTTAAAATAAAATATTTACGCGATTAAGACCCATAGCTTATTAAATTCTATAAAAGGTTTGCCTACATCGGTATCATCGAACAATATAATGTCGTGACGGCTTGAGTGTATTGTGCAATATATATATATATATATATATCACCATTTAATGATATAGCTACCTAATTGGTAGCTATATCGTTAAATGGATCATGAAGTGATTGATCAATTGCCAGATCTAAAAATTGACATACTTATACAATATTTCATTACAGTTGTAGATACCTAGGTACATCTAGCACAACGCGCTAATAAAAATGATTGCTATTACAATTCCTAACTTGATACGTTTTTTATCAATCGCTTTTATATTTTCTTATTATGTATCTTAAAAACATTAATACAAAACATTCCAAATTAGCTTCCAAAATTGCCTTCAAAGTCACTTATACGAGTATGTATATCTCTGACCAAAGATAATTGAATAAGAAGTCCATTATTTTAAATATTAAGAAAGCAAACAGCGGACAGGCAAATAATTTAATTTCCATGAGTAAGGCCTCAAGGTTTTTTGCTTCAAACAAAACACGCATTCAAGTACCGGTGTGGTATAATTTTGATGACTTAATAAGAACCAATGTCCAAAGGTTAACAAGAAAATTATATGAGCAAAACCATCTTATGTGCAATGCCTTGTACAAACAAAATGTTGTGATTATTTTATGTAGAGCAATTTCGTTTTACAGTCGACAAAAAGACCGCTTATGATCCTAAATTGCGGACGAAAAAGTTGGACGTCGGAGTCATATTAAGGTACACTTATACTTCTTTGACGTCGTTTTATTGCATTTATTTTCAAAAAGTTTAATTAGATAGAATATAAATATGGTTCCTTTGTTCTCAGGCAGTCACTGACAAAGTTAAATATGAAATGAAACCATTTAAATAACTTATATCTAACCTGTATCTTCGTTTTGCATTTGTTTTGGACGTAATAACGTCCTATAAATCGATGACGGGGTGCATGCATGAAGAAGTGTCACGTAGCAACGGTCACGTTATTTATTGGTTGCTAAGCAGGCACGTTATTGTCTAGTTGCTAAGCATTGTAAATGACGAAAGAAAAGGCTAAAGCTGTCACAGGCATGGTTCTTTATAATAATGTCATCAATATTTTGTGCGACAGCAGCGACATGCGATACAATTAAAAAAAAATCCCAGGCATGGTTATTTATTACAATGTCATCAATGTTTTCTTAAGACGTTATTATGTAAAATTGACTTAACAGACAACCATTAAAAAAAATGTGTTTTCAAAATAGAATAAAAGATGAACATTACAACAACGTTTTACTATTTAAAATCTTATCTGTATAAACAAAAATAAAAAATCTAACTAACTGACTGATAAATTAACCCCCAGCCTAAATGGCTAATCGTAGAGAAGTAAACTTTGGAGGACTTACGAAGTATTTCTTATAATATGATTTAGAGATACTAGCTGCCTGCCCCGGCTCTGCACGGGTCTCACGTCGTCGTTACTCTTCGATATTGTAGCTTTCAAATCATGAAAGAAATTTTAAAATCGGTCTTGTTTTTAAGTTTATTCGTTACATACAAAAATACAAATCTTTCTTTATAATAATATCTTGGGACAACTCACACAACGCCATCTGATCCTAAACTAAGCACAGCACACATAATATTAGTATAGAAAAGAAAAATTTTAAAATTACACTTCCAGTAGAGTCAAAGGGAATTGCAAACTTTGTATGGAAAAACGTTTTTGCATTTTGAATGAATATTATCCAAGTGAGCAGGCACAACATGCGAAAGAACTTGTTGCAATCTTTAACATTGCAAAAACAGACCCCACGGGCAGGCGTCAGCAATTACACCATAAAGTAGGTTCTCATTATAAGCACTACCTATGCAATTGTCGGGAACTTATTACGAACTAAGTCGTAGTAATACCTACGTCAATGTTCGTTAAATTACCACATGTCAGTAATTTTCTTTTCTTTATCGCGGCAGAGTGTAATTAGACTCTTACAAAACAAGTAACATCGTTTTAAAATAAAGAAACTAATAGAAAAATCCGTTTTTTTTATTCAATCTTTGTCTGTTTATTCAATGATGCTATGAAATATCGCGCTTTAGTAAGAGCAGTAATCATTAGTCAATGAATCTTGCAAAAATGATCGTGTCTATAGGAGAAAATAATAAACAAATTAAAACAGTCATTGCTAATTAAGAAGAATTTAAACAATTCATCTTTGAAAAACTATAGGTTTATGAATAAATTCCTACCTCCATAATGGACCATTTGTATGTGAAATATACCTAGATGGGTAGAATACGTTTTAAATAATGGAACAAATAAAAAAATACTATTACACTTGTATCCATAATTATGTAGAAATATTTTAAATGATATTACATCATAATAATAAAAAATAATGGGGGTAATTTAGCAAAAAGATACATTTAGCAGAGCGTGGTTTCGATCCACGGACCTCTGGGTTATGGGCCCAGCACGCTTCCACTGCGCCACTCTGCTTACGTACTTATAACATCAAATATTACTTTTAGTTCTACTCGTAGCGGCTGATGTACTAATAGAAAAATGTTATGGAGACATCATTTGTTGAAAACAGTGTACGTAACGTACGAACCAAAAATAAAGATACTTGTACCTACTTGTTATATTGTATTGTTGTTGTAGTCTACATTGTTTGTTATACCTACAACTATTTGCAATCCTATTTAATGTACCTACTATTATTATTATTTTAACTCACAACACATACAACAAAAAAGATGGAAACAAGATCAGCACTTTACTAAGTTCATCGAGATCCATTAATGCCTCCGACTGCATGAAATTATATAAATCTGTAGGGGATCTTGTTTCCATCTTTTTTGTGCAGTCGGGTTTTTATTTTTATAATTTATTTTTTTATTTGACACTTTTTAGTAGTTGTAGGACGTAACCGATGTAACAACTTACTTTTATCACAGCTATTGTCAAATATTGAAAATTGAAAAAAGAATGGGTTTTTTAGTATTACAGTCATAATTATGTTATACCTTTTTGAAATGTGATCATACATACAAGATACGCGCGAAAAACATAACCCATCTTTACAGTCAGGTAAAAAGAGGTCTGATTTGTGAAACGGGCCAGTTGTGTTTCAACAGTGATACCGAAATAAACTATATTTTAATATAAATATCAGTTTTATTTGGCTACACAAGATCAAACTCATGTTAGCAGAGCGTGATTTCGATCCACGGACCTATGGGTTATGGGCCCAGCACCCTTTCACTGCGCCACTCTGCTTACATACTAATAACATCAAATATTACTTCTAGTCCCATTCGTAGCGGCTGATGCAGAAAAATGTTATGGAGACATCATTTATTGAAAACAATGTACGTACGAACCAAAAATAAAGAAGGTTCCACGTTAGCAGAGCGTGGTTTCGATCCACGGACCTCTGGGTTATGGGCCCAGCACGCTTCCACTGCGCCACTCTGCTCACGTACTAATAACATCAAATATTACTTCTAGTCCCATTCGTAGCGGCTGATGCAGAAAAATGTTATGGAAACGTCATTTGTTGAAAACAATGTACGTACGAACCAAAAATAAAGATGGTTCCACGTTAGCAGAGCGTGGTTTCGATCCACGGACCTCTGGGTTATGGGCCCAGCACGCTTCCACTGCGCCACTCTGCTCACGTACTAATAACATCAAATATTACTTCTAGTCCCATTCGTAGCGGTTGCTGCAAAAAAATGTTATGGAAACGTCATTTATTGAAAACAATGTACGTACGAACCAAAAATAAAGAAGGTTCCACGTTAGCAGAGCGTGGTTTCGATCCACGGACCTCTGGGTTATGGGCCCAGCACGCTTCCACTGCGCCACTCTGCTTGTTACAATTTCATGTAAAAATAACGCCTAGAACATTTGCTTACATTAGCTGATGATAGTACCAGAATGGTATTATTGTATTTAACATTTTGGCTTCAATTTGTATCAAATTCACAAACCACTGCATTTAAATTAGAAACAGCCAAATTCACAAACTCAATTATGAAAAACGTCATTAGTCTCTCTTACTTTGTGGTGAACAATAATGAAATACTTTTGAAACCGTCATAAGTATCATGTATTCAGGGTACTAGTATAGTATAGTATATACTTTACTAGTATTATTTATAGTAATATGATATATATATGTATATATATATATATATATATATATATATATATATATATATATGCATAGTGATCCTATTGAAAATGCTTATACTTACATGGTTATTAATTGAATCATTTTAGTGAAACCTCTCTCTCTCTCTCTCTCTCTCTCCCCCTCTTCTCCTCCTATGGAACTCTATATGGAACAACAAGAAAGCAAACCGAAAACTAATATTTTTTTTTAACGTATAATACGAATGAATGAACCTACATTTGACAAGAAGTGCACTGATTTACAAAACGTAGTGAACATTAACGGCATAATTAAATCCTTTGGGAGGTTGCTGTATTCATGTTAAGGCCTATATATATCTGCTGGTCTTTTTTTATGAATATTCGTGATTAGCGGTACCGGCCCAAGCATCTTATCATTGACAATTCTTCACTTTTAGTAAATATATAACCTAATGATAATTATATAATTAGGGTATACTACGTGATTGTTGCTTTCTTGCTTATTTTTCTATAATAACCATGGATTACGTAATACGGAACGCAATAAGCACGATAGCACGAAGAACACAAGACAACTTGAATGGCTTATAACTCTGCAAGTTTTCAATATTTTCATTTTCTTTTTTTATGTGACTTCTTGAAGTAAAAATCTTATTGGGGTGTTTGAGCTTAGCACTATACCAAAAATAATCTTGTATATTTACTAAAACAGCGAACTGCTAGAGCTATTAGAACAGATATAGGTATAACATAATATTAAAATGTATTAACAAATACCTATATTATTACTCTTCCAATTCTTGAGATATTAGTAAAATCTCAATCAAAATCTGTTGCTGAGAATCACACAATACAATAGATTATATAGTAGTTATAGTTCAAAACATTCTGGTCTTCTACTGGTACCTACTGGTTGCTATAACTTCACACCTCCTCAAAAACTACGTGAGCGATACTACCTATTAAGTTTAATCAATCCTTATAATATCAACATACATCTTTCACATACCTATAAGCAAACAATATCCATAATATATCTTGGGACAACTCACACAACGCCATCTGATCCCAAACCAAGTAGAGCTTGTATTACGGAAATCAGACAACTGATAAACATACATATTATAGATAAATAACACCCAGACATAACACAAAATTTTATCCTGGGATCAAACCCACGACCTCCGGCTTAGCAGTCAGGGTCACTACCCACTAGACCAACAGGCCAATAACTGTGGTGCTCAAGGGAAAGAGCGATTCAGCCCCTTTAATGGTAGAATCGTTAATTATTTTACATTCAATCGTAGCTGTCGTATTCGATCCATCGATATAATTATTTTCTTCCGCTTAAGTAGCGATGAACAAAGACAATCTGACAAGGTAGGTACAGTTTCTTCGACCCGAAGCGTTGTCCCGTGAAATTGACAGATGTTCAAAATAATAACAGAAAGTTACAGTCCGATGGTTACGACTGAGAGTAATTGGGTTGGCAATGCCCTCAAATCAATTTTAAAATAACGATCTGTTGACTTAGATATAGGTGTACCACTGGCCTTTTATTCAATGTTCAATAAGTTTTTTGTTATGGTTTTTATATAGTATCCCAACGCCATATCCCGGGCGCTACAAGATAACATACAACCTGGAAGCTATTAGAAACTTGGAAGTTACAAAGAAATTATGAATGTTATGTTGTGTTGAAAAAAACAAAAATATTAATTCTTCTAAAAAGAAATGGTTTCTCCACCAGCAACAACTTCGAAATGAGAATGTACTAGGAGAAATAATTGTCATATTTAGCAGAGTATGGTTTCGATCCACGGACCTCTGGGTTATGGGCCCAGCACGCTTCCACTGCGCCACTCTGCTTATATACTGATATTGCTAAAATATATGACTGCCTCTGTGGCGCGGTGGGAGTATATCCGACTGCTACGCAAGAGGTCGTGTGTTCGATCCCCACACGGAACACCACTCTGTGTGATCCACAAATTGTTGTTCCTAGTCTGGGTGTACTTTGTGTCCGTGAATTGTATGTTTGTAAAGTCCTCGCGACGCAGGGCTTGTACCCTACTGCGGGAATCGTATTAAAAAAAAACTTATCTATCTATCTGTATATTTCCAGCTGTACTCTTGACGGCTGATGCAGCAACAGTAAAACATTATTCAAGACAACGAATAAACGCAGGAAAAAACTTAAAACGTTCCATATTTATTTAGCAGAGCGTGGTTTCGATCCACGGACCTCTGGGTTATGGGCCTAGCACGCTTACACTGCGCCACTCTGCTTACATACTAATATTACTAAAATATGACTTCTACTCGTGAAAGCTGATGCAACAATAAAAAAAACGTTTTATAAGTATATACTTAAGCATTTACTAGTAACAGAACGTCGAGCATTCGCTGTTTTAAAATTTACTCGAACCACATTTCGAGATGACGCTCGATGTTTTGTTATAACCTGATTTTAAAAACTAACAAAATTATTAGTGTAACATTACACTTGTATCCATAATTATGTAGAAATATTTTTAATGACAACTATTTCATCATAATACGAAACCGTCAGTGCGCGAGTACTACTCGCACTTAGCCGATTATTTTATTATCAGCAATTTTTTTGTCCGGATTTACCCACCAGATTCGCCACTAAACAGCTGTAAATATAACACAGAGGCAAAGAAAAACCAGTATAATATCTATATTCAATCTGACGTAGTCAATGGAATCATATGATTGAGTATTGATAATACAGTATTTATCCAGTTCATTGAACCTTAACTAAGTAAAATCGCTACAGGCTAAGTGTCTCTAATATGGCAATGTTCCAAAGAGACTTACGTTAGGCACTGCATCGAAACAAACGAAACTAAGATGTTATTTAGTAAAGTCAATACCGTACCGTAAGTAGAAATAATATTTTGTGAAAATCATATACAAGCAGAGTGGCGCAGTGGAAGCGTGCTGGGCCCATAACCCAGAGGTCCGTAGATCGAAACCACGCTCTTCTAATAATGAACCTTCTTTATTTTTGGTTCGTGCTGATATTGTTTTCTAGAAATTATATCTCCCTAACATATTTCTCTTATTGCATCAGCCGTTCAGAATAGGACTAGAAGTAATATTTCTTGATAATCGTATGTAAGCAGAGTGGCACAGTGGAAGCGTGCTGGGCCCATAACCCAGAGGTCCGTGGATCGAAACCACGCTCTGCTAAATGTATCTTTTTGCTAAATTACTTGCATTTGATTTTCAAATTCGACTGTGTTTTTATGTATTCACCGAGTACGCAAAGACGGCTGGACCGACTTGAAAAAATATTTTTGTGTTTGAAAGGGTATACTGCCAAGTTGGTTTCATTGTCATCAGATCACGAGATGATGATGGGATCCTGGAGAAATCGAGGGATCTCTTCAAATATTATAGGCACACCTACAGTGATTTAGGTACATTTTATAGTGATTCGTACATTTACTCTCAAAAAGCACCTATTGGTGAAGTAGAACTGATGATGAAAACCACAAATGACGAGCGGACCTATTAAATTTTCACGGTTTGCGATTCAATTACTTTAATATGATATTAAGTAGCATTTTATTCCCGTCATACTACTATTACACAATGTAATAAAGCTTATAGTGAACTATCATGTGAACTCCTCAGCAATTAACGGCCCTGCATCGGGACGAGCAATATTTTGTAAAGGGATTTGAGCAGTTGACATAAGCCTATTGTAACTAAAGTGAATTACAAACCAACCAACAATATCTAACTAGAATAACAAAAACAAATTAACATTTTGAAGTTGGTGCCGAATTAAACAAAAACAGCTATTTCATTTTTGCATATTATTCTATGTTGATATTATTTTTTGCTTTTTAGTTGCCTTGTAATTATTTTTGAAGTCGGTAATATTTTTTTGTAAAAAAGTTTTTTTTTTTTTTTTATAGTGAAATAAATATTTCTACATAATTATGAATACAAGCGTAATACTATTTTTTAATCTTTCTATTACTATTCAAAACGTAGTCTACCCATCTAGGTATATTTTATATTCAATTGGCACGTTGTGGAGATAGTAATATTTATTACTGGGCTTTCTTACTTTTTCAAAGATAAATTGTTAAAATTCTAATTATTACTATGATTATTTTAACACAAACAAGACCATGTTTGCAAAATCCGTGGATCGAAACCACACTTAGAATAATATAACCTTCTTTATTTATGGTTTGTGGACATATTGTTTTTAACAAATATGTCTCCATAACATTGTTCTATTATTGCATCAGCCGCTACGAGTGGGACTAGAAGTAATATTTGTTGATATTTATACGTGAGCAGAGTGGCGCAGTGGAAGCGTGCTGGGCCCATAACCCAGAGGTCCGTGGATCGAAACCACGCTCTGCTAAATTAATCTTTTTGCTAAATTACTTATTACTATACTTATTATTTATACTGCTTTTTGCTTATTACTATTTTTGCTGATTTTTTTATCGTGAATCAAATATTTCTGCATAATTATGGATACAAGCGTAATACTATTTTTTAATCTTTCTATGGTATATATATAGGTATATTTCACATTCAAATGACACATTATGGAGGTAGTAATAATTTATTACTATTTATTCATAGTTTTTTATAGATAAATTGTTTAAATTCTACTTATTTGCTATGATTATTTTATTTTTGTTTATTATTTTCTTAATATGGAACCTTCTTTATTTTTGGTTTGTATACATATTGTTTTTAACAAATATGTCTCCATAACATTTTTCTATTATTTCATCAGCCGCTACGAGTGGCAGGAGAAGTAATATTTGTTGATATTATTACGTGAGCAGAGTGGCGCAGTGGAAGCGTGCTGGGCCCATAACCCAGAGGTCCGTGGATCGAAACCACGCTCTGCTATCACTATTTTATGTTTTATTTTAGTTTTAGAAAGTTTCATACAAAGACGGCTTATCAGACTGTACCCGCTATATGGACAGAATATAATAAAGCATTGCTCAAATTATATTTAAGTATATGACTAGTGTGTATAATTTTGGAGTTGTCATGGTGATGACTAAAAGCAGTCATGTCTGCTTTGAGTCAACTAACCATCTACTTCTATTCTTCCAGATTACAGATCTAAATAATATTTAATTATTAAAATTAAAGATTTAGTACATGTATAATAATTGTAATTATTTTGATATATTAATATTTACCTAAACAATTTTTGTCAATTTTTTTCTATTCGCCTAAGCCTAAATAAACCCATTATTAGAAAGATATTGTAATTAAGGCCTTCCTTTTTGTTACTTACCTGCATCTGCCAAATTGTGTCTCTTTTAAAGGCTACCTATTTATAATAAAAAGTTATGAAAATATAAAAAGGTGTTAATGTTTTTTAAAAGTTGTCAAAATATTTTTACAATAAAAAAAAACCCGCTTGTCTATTCAAACCGACCGTCTCTAATATAATAACCGATTATTAGGAACCAATTTTATTGGGGCAGCAGAAGGCATCGGCATTTTATTAGTACTACAATAATAGTTTACGATTCTTGGGTCTGTTTGAATAGGATTACGTAATAAAATTCAAGGAAGTGGAGATAATGCCGCGGTATAGGCTCAAAGCTTTTGTGCATTTTATTGTATTGCCACGATTCCAGTAAGAGGGTTTTTGCGTGGACTGTCTCAAGCCGCCACATTACGTCAGGGGCCATCAGCCATCATTATTGAAACGTCTACGTCGCGACCACCCGCGTGGGACACACAGACACGCTGTTGGAAGCACTTGTGTGTCAAGTCCAGGAATCCAACGTAAAAAATCGCGACGGCAACGTTTAGCAGATGTAGGTTAAGAGTTCACTTTCGATTATCGAGTGTTACTGTACAAATTAGGGTTGTCAACTTTGTTTTAGTTACAATTTTGGTAACCAAACCATATGGTTGCGTTTACGTTATGTTATATTTACATAATTGAGATCGCTATGTATTCAACGTTTTATTTCTCTATTATATGCTATGGACTTTAAAAAAACGTAACTCTTTTAGCCGAGATCTAAGTCAAAGTCTGGATCAGATTTCTTTTAGATAAGTGCAGAGACGGGGTTTTAGCCCGGTTATTGATATGAAAAAATGACGCGGTTGATGACGCCGGGTCATTTTGACCCGAACTTAAGGCGGTATTTTTAACAGAATAAAGTGAATAGTTTTAAGTAATAACAAAATAAGGCTTCTTATTTACATACTAAAATAATAAAACTAGCAAAGGGTAGGCTAGGTCTAAGCCATAGGCTGTCTTGGTGGGTAGCACAATAGTGTCAGTTATTCTTCCATGAAATAGTGATGTTAACAAATCACTGTGTTTCGGTTGAAGGTCATTGTAGCAAGTGTAATTACGGGGTAAATGAGACTTATGAACTAATGTCGCAAATGAGGAGCACGGTATGGTGACATTCATTGTCCTTATTCACGTTCTTGCACACATTTCTGAGCGCACCACGCATGCGCCAGATCGCACGGGCTTGCCGCGAAAACGGAAAAAAAAAAGTGAACAAGTGCCCTGATCTTTGCCAAACAAGAATTTGGGTAGCACTGATGCTAGTCTCACTCTCATGTCATAGTACAAAAATAAAAAACATTAACAAAATTTATGTAAAATCTTGTAAAATTAAGTTGGAGAAACATAACTTGAAGAATTCTATAACTCAATTGGATAATTATAAACAGTACTCAGGCTTCAGCTTCTTCATTAAAAGTTAAGGAACTGCTACAACTTTTGCAGTATGTGATGAAATAATCGGAAATGTCAATGTATACAATTATGTTACATAGTGTTAATTTAATTTAATCATTACTGGAAAAGTATATCTGGCATCTTCTACGAGTATCTCGTACCTTCCGTGGTGATAACTAACACACCTACAGAGGTGTGTCAGTGAAATCTGGGATTGTTTGCCTAACTGTAGAAAATGGCAACTCACTGAATCCACTAGCGGGTATAGGTGGCTTGTATCTCCAGCTATTAAAACGTTCATAACCACAGAACCCATAAAACTAAAGATATTTTCGTTTAAAATCACCTCGGGTCAATATGACCCAGCGTCATCAACGCCGGGATAAGTAGTCAGTAAGAGTTGTAAGATCTTGTAAAATACAGTTAAATTAATAATTGATTTTATTGTAACATTATTTATACCTATACATAATGAACGTCGTCTGAGTTTGAGATAAACACAAGCTTTGTTTAAAATATAAATAATCGAATATCAAAGTTTTTATTTTACATGTTGTCTTTCAAATGATTTCTTGCTTCGGTAATTTATCCAGATAGCTGGCGTCGATCAATCAATCCGATGGTCGGCGATCAATCCGGTGGTCTGGCAATTCTACTAACAAATTCGTTAAAAACAGACGTTTAAGTTGTAATGCTTGCTGGCCCCACAGCCAGTGATTCCCGACAGTCGTTGGTGGCCGCCGTCGGGACTATTCCAAATATTTCACAAATTGCAAGATTGTCTGTAGCGCCACGACATCACGACGCGATACGACCCACCATGGAAATGTCAAAGACCGATCGTTTAGTAACTAATAATTTTAAAGGTTTCTCATAGAATTGAGATTCTAGAATAGGTTACCAAGAATATGCATTATTTTATTTATCATGCCAAGTTTCTTTTTGAAATGGAATGGTTAGCCATTCCAGGCATTCAGGCTTCGGACTCGCAGGTCGCGGCTTCGAATCCTACCCATTATACTACCGACATGAACCCACTCCTAATACAAACCATTGAGCTTAGCTAGAGGGATTAACAGATTGGCTACTAATGTAGGACTCATAATCCCACATTGCTAGTTATATGTTACAAAAAAAAAAAACAAGTAATCAGTTGTCAAAACTAAAGTAAGTGGTTGTTTCAGTATTTTGGCTCATGGGTTGGCTTGACCCCGCCAAAGGTATATTATTACTAAGGAATACTCAGGTGTTTCTGGACCCTCTCCTCCCTGGATATAAAAATAATATCTTGGGACACAACTCACACAACGCTATCTGATCCCAAACTAAGCAGAGCTTGTACTATGGAAACCAGACAACTGATAAACATACTTATATATTTCTAAATACATACATAATATAGATAAATAACACCCAGGCACAGAATAAACCATCATGCTCATCACACAAAGTTTTATCCTGGGTGGGGATCGAATCCACGACCTCTTGCGTAGCAGTCGGATTCACTCCCATCGCGCCACAGAGGCAGAGGGATATGCAACTGAATGCTGTTCACTTTTTTTTTATTTAACAAGTCTTTTAGAAACCAGGCGTTAATGTCGCTTTTTTCTTACACGGACAAGTAAATTATGTACTAGCAAATTCTAATACCATACTATGGTATTTACTTTCCGGAGTTCCTTATCGAAAATGACAAACTTATCCAAACCTTAACCACCTTTATGTTTCAGTGCAGTGGCTGTAAATTCTTGTTAGTTAGGTTACAGAAGCGTGAATTTCATACAAACAATTAACTACTGCTTTGAAAGAAAAAAAACTGAGAGGCACTATTTTTTGTCTCGGATGTTTTTTCAGAGAAAACAAATTAGTTCCTAAATTATTATTAAACAATTTTCTATTGATTACAAAATAAACTTACTTCAAAATACAACAACAATATCCTTGATCTAAATTGAATCCTCTCTAAACTTTCGTGACCCATTATTAATTAATTTACTTGGAAGCTCCACTCAAATGTTATTAAAAGACGTGTATAAAAACTTTGAAAATTAAAAGTGTTATTTTTTTATTTTCGTCAAAAAGTAGGATATAAATCTTTGTTATAAAATTCAATGTAGCTTGAAATGAGTGAATCAGAGCGTAACTGTAAATAAAACCAAAAATGTTATATTTTTCAGAAATACATTTTCAATACACAGTTGATTTCATTTATTCTAGAACGGTATTGAGTTCTTTATAGAATGTTTATACCCGACTGCGCAAGAAGGCGGGTTATGTTTTGCGAGTGTATGTATGTATGTATATTTTTTTGGCACGCCCTAGAGCCTAATTGGCTTGATTGATTGTAGCTTCGTCTTAGTTGCGAGAGTGACACGGGGTACTTTAAAATTTAAAAAAAATCAAATGACGTTATTTTGGCGCCAATATATAGATACATACGTTAAAAAAACGAAACGGTGAGGGGATTTAAAAGCTGGTAACAAATTATTATAATTCAATTTAAATGTTATTGGAAATAAGAAATGCTAAAAAAAACATTTTTTTTTCAAAATAAAATTAAATAAATTGAAATCTGCCTGCAAAAACCCAGACCCTTCACATTTACTGTCATGCAATCGGAGGCACAATCTACTAGAGAAGGATTGACAACATTAGCTAACACAATCTACTAGAGAAGGATTGACAACATTAGCTAACTAGTTGACTGGCCGACTAATCGTCGGTTCGGTAAAGGTTGGTTGTAAAAAGTACGATTAGTGGGCCGGGTATTTACCTAAGAGCCGAACCACACGGCACAGTACGGCAACGGTGCGACGCCTGAGCGGTGCCGCTGCAGTATCCTGCATATAAAAATCTAAGGCAGTGGTGGCGAACCAATGGCACACATGCCACGGATGGCACGCGTTAACATAATTGGACTGAAAAGGACTTCAACACCGCCGAAAGATATACAGGATAGTTTGATTTGATTCCAGTTGTTACTACTTGTGTTGATAAACAGTTAGTTCAATATGACGTGAAGTGCGAGCTACGAATTCACCGCAAGAAATACCGTCAAAAAAAAATGACGGTGGCGAGTTTTTTTTTTTTTGATGACATGTCGGGCTCGTCTTAAACTAATTATTTTAAAAAATGGCGCGTGTTTGGTATACGTGCCAATTTTTTTTTAAAAGGTTTGCTATCGCTAATCTATGTTATGCCACACGGAGCGCACGCCGGGCCAAGACGAGGTGGAAGAGGGGTGTAAGCGGAGCGGCGCTGGAGCGGCATCGCATAACATTGTTTGCAAACAACTGCAGTGCGAAAGCTTCGTGTAGCATACCATATTTATATCGTGATTTTTATATGCAAGACACTGCAGCCGCACCGCTCAGGCATCACACTGTCGCCGTACCGCTCCGTGTGGTTCGACTCTTATGGATTGCTTGACGATGCAGCAGGGTTGAACTATTCGGTCATATTTCGAGCTATGGTCATATGATCACGGTAGGTGCAACCAGGCCGAAACGTAAAACAATCCACAAGGATTATTTATTTATTTAATGAGAAAGGAATGAAGTGTTATATTAGACTAATTTTAAAATGACTGAAAAGCGTATGTTCATGGCACTTACGCCCTTTTGTATATCCGATAATTTCCGATATTTTAGTTTAAAGTGTTTATTAAGCACTACCTTTGTGATTTTTTTCATATTTTTGCTCACACGGTTCAAAAGATACGAGGCATTATTTCCAAAAATATTTACTCAATCAAAAAAGTTTATAAAAAACCTTAATATCTCTAGTTTGTACTTATTATTGCATTACAGCACAGCTAGAAAACAATATTATTAACAAAATATCGAAATAACTACCTCGCTCCATTAAATCACACAAAACAAAACCCTAATATATTGTATAACCGTAGTTTTTACATCACATAACTCATCTAGTAATCCGAATGCGATACACAAATACATTTTACGATAAATCAGAAGACACAAAACGTTGATTTAACTTATCCACAGCTCAACCATGGCTTCATTACAGCTAAATAATGACTTCTGATGGAAGTTTTCAATAGTCCCTGCTCGGAATAAATCAAATAACTGAGCTGGATTTGCTGTCGTTGGCAAATGTGTCTTCATTCATGATGGTAGATTCAAGACTTTGGAAAGGTATAGAGATGATAAATAGGAATGTGATTTTTTATTTTTGTTTTTAATAAAAAACAGTTGGCTACCCATGTGTTATGTAGAAAAAAGTATTTTTATTTTATTATAATCAAGTTATATTAAAATTAAGATGTAATAAAAGTATTTAAATAGAAAACAAAGAAAGGTAGGATATTATTATGTTAAAAAAATGGTTGCTTATCTATACTTATATTATAAAGCTGAGCTTTGTTTGTTTGTTTGAACGCGGTAATCTCAGGAACTACTGGTCCAAATTGAATAAAACTTTTTCTGTTGGGTAGATTATTTATCGAGGAAGGCTATATAACATCATGCATCGATCAATAAAGGCGAAGCAACAATGAAAAATGTTGCAAAAATGGGGAAAATTGACGCATACGAATTTGCGTGGGTCAGCTAGTTTAAAATATATGACTGCCTCTGTGGCGCGGTGGGAGTGTTTCCGACTGCTACGGTCGTGGGTTCGATTCCCACCCAGGATAAAACTTTGTGTGATGAGCACGATGGTTTATTCTGTGTCTGGGTGTAGTTTATCTATAATTTACATAGGTATATGTGTTTAGAAATATATAAGTTTATTTATCAGTTGTCTGGTTACCATAGTACAAGCTCTGCTTAGTTTGGAATCAGATGACGTTGTGTGAGTTGTCCCAAGATATTATTATTATTATAATATAGCGTAACAGAGAAATTTATAAGTGATAAGTTTTATTAATAAAAAAATCTAAATTGATATCTCAATAAAACAACCGCACAAAGTAAGAACACAATAGCATTTCAATACCAAAATTTCCAGTTTAACAACAGCTCCATCATACCTTTCCATGACAGACGCAGACAGGTTTGAGCAAAAATAGTCTGAACCACCGTCCACGGGTACATACGTACGGACGGACAATACATTCATTATTGAGATGCGAGACACAGCTATACCAACTGCTAGGTGAGCAAAACTAGATGAATTGTTTTTTTTAACCTGTTAGGTGCTTTTGACTTTTCTGTTACTGCGTGTTTCATTTCACTTAACTTCTAATATGTATTAAATATTTATAATGTAGGTATGTTGTATTACAAAGGCGAAGGAAGAAGAAGGAGCTGCATCATAATACTAATGCGCGTCTCTTCTCAAAGAGTATTTCTACTGATTAAAATGCATTTTTTTTTCTATTATAAAATTACATTCAATCTGTCAAATAATAAGGAATATCCTTATGACCCAATTTTTTTTTTTTTAAAAGACGTTTCCCGCATGAGGGTACAAGCCCTGTGTCGCGGGGGACTTTACAAACATACAAATCACGGACACAAAGTACACCCAGACTCGGAACAACAATTTGTGGATCACACAAAGTGGTGTCTCGTGTGGAAATCGAACCCACGACCTTTTGCGTAGCAGTCGGACACACTCCCACTGCGCCACAGAGGCAGTCGAAATGAGGACTAAATATTTTTTGTAAATACATTAGAATTGTGTCTACATTATTATATTATTTTAATAAAATGCCTCTAAAATTAGGAAAATAATAATTAAATAAAACCGGGCAAGAGCATGTTGGACCATGCTCAATGTAGGGTTCCGTAGCCTTAAATAATTGCATCAGCAGAAGAGCGTATGTTCATGGCACTTACAACCTTTTGTTGAGAAAAGCAGTTTTTTGGCTATAACTCAATGACGGTATATCCGGTCATGTCCGAAATAATTTTAGTTTAAATTATTTGTTAAGCGCTACCCTCGTTGTTTTTTTTTTATTTTTTGGTCACACGGCCGGTCCAAAAGTTAAGGGGAGGGGGATAAAATTTATGCAACTTTTGCAGCGATTATTTCCAAAAATATTTACTCAATAAAAAAGTTTATAAGAAACCTTATTTTTTTTTTTAAAAGACCTGTCGAATGATGTGTCACACGTTGACATTAGCCGAAAAAAAAATCCACTTCTGCTATACGTATGGACACTCCATACGTATAGCAGAAGTTGATTTTTTTTCCCCCCTAAAAATATTTATTTTTATTATTTAGCTATCAAACTAATTAGCGGCCACTTTAAGACACCTTTTCACCAAATTTCATCAATATTCATTGAGAAGTATCTGAGTAAAATGCCTGTGACATACGGACGGACGGACAGACAGACAGACAGAGTATGGTCTTGCCGAATAAAACATAAAGACATATTTCATGGCACCAACTTCAAAATGTTTAATTTGTTTTGGTTATTCTAGGTATTATTTTTTTGCTTTTTAGTTGCCTTGTATTTATTTTTGAAGTCGGTAATATTTTTTATTTAACATTTTTTTGTAACACAACACATATAAGGTGTTATGTATAAATTAATAATTTAATAGTTCCTTACACTTTTCTCTATAATAAACTTTAACTATGTTGTATAGTCACACTCTTCCGAGCGGAATCTAAAGGAAAGGGATCTAAAGATTTCGCTTCGCGTATTAATAGTTAGAAAGATAATCATTATCATTAAATTATAACTGTTCTGTTTAACTTCAGCTCTATTCCCTATGATTGCTTAAACTATCTCTTAATACAAAACCTCGTAATCTCATTAAGAAATCACAAAAATACTAAGCATTTCACCCTTTGATTCAACGGCTTTAAATAGCTTAATCTCAACATCGCTTCGCTGAGCCTCGATTATTTCAATACGAACCATCATCTAAATTTAAACGTATAATATCCAAAACATTTCTTTATCTTGCAATAGTGGAATGTCATTCTATCGGCAAGCGATCTCGAACCAAAACGAAATAAAAGCTTAAAGATCACCGTTCGCCGACCAAAATAGTATTGGACTCTATTCAAAACTCTTGGAATTACTATACTATTTGTTACCAACCTCCATTCAGTAACTCAACGCTTCAGTATAATTTGTTACTTCAAGAATTCGACAGTTATTAGACGAATATAAATTTTTCACGTTCACGTGTTACCGTGGTGTATGTTTACATAATATCTAGTGGAACGCAAACGGCTTTAGTTATTTATTACTCATATTAATTTTGATGATTTGAAGCAAGCATTTTAATAAGGCGGCTATTTGTAGACATTTAACCACGAAATGTTTTAGACAATGTTGATGCTAATGTTTATAGATGTACGGGACTTAAAAATTATATTTTTCAATATGGTTGTAACATAAATAAATTATATGGCGTGCTAATAGACGTGATCATCCTGATGTAGATAATGATTATTCTTGATGTTATTATTATATACACGGTCTGACTTTTTAATTTATTTTCATTTATAAATGTTTGGAGATATGATCAAAGTTTATGTTAAATAAATATATTTCAATATAAGTATTTTCATATAAAAAAGATGACTATTATATTTCTGAATAACAAAATGTATTACAAAATAATGAGCTTCATTTTCTAAATTCAATTTCCATTCGAAATTCTTGTGTAAATCGAATAGGTTGTCAGTTAATTTGATAGATTACTTGTTGATAACATTTTCAAAGAAGCACTCACCTGCACAACTTTCACTAACTTACTAAATAATAAAATAATATGAAACATTTTCGCTACGAACAGACTAATTTAATATTATCTTGATGGGTATAGTACAAAAAACAAACAATAACACTAAAGCAGAAAGTGAAAAAAGCCAAAGTCGTGCTCAAGATGCTATGTCCAGGCAGCGTACCACTGACATTATACACATTAATTACGAACCAAAGGCAGACCAAACGTTAAACAAAAGGTAATATACTCTGCACTTAATCTGATTCGTATTATTGCAGTCGTAACGCAACAATTTCTGGATTTATTACAAAAGAGCTGTTAAGAAAAGGCTTTACACTTAGGACGGCATCAGCGGTTCGAATCAGCAAAATGAAGCGTTAGAATGTTTTAAACGAAACATGATTTATCGAAAGGCCCGTGGTTGGAGTGCTAGTATGCGCTTTGATGCTTACGCGAATCGCAGCTTCGTGCAAAATGGAATTCTAGTTTCACACGCAACAAATGTGCTCATTATCTGATGAACTTTGCGAAGCGGCGCGACCAACGTAGATTAGCTGTGTCACAGACGCGAAATTTACTGTAATTGTTTAGTGTCAAATTAAAATTCAAGTCAATAAAGTAAACCCCTGCTTTAATTTGTTCAGTTAAGTGGCATTCTGTGTTTGTTTTAGTATTCGTGGACAATATATTACACGGTTTTGGTATATGAATTAATGAGTTAAATAAATTAGGAATACATCACGCAGAAGTATTCAGATTATAGTTTTCAACTTAACCGTACTGACAGTGTGACGTAGTGACGAAACATATGGTATAACCGAAATGCTGACAATATTTCTTGAAATATTCTATGCACACTCTATAGGTACTCCTAAATAAGTGATTTTTTTACAGGTTATTAATTAGCTAACCATTCCTGTGGGTTTATATAAAGATAACAATTATTATATCTGATCAGATCACGATCAGAACGTTCTCACATGATATATATCTTACAGTTTGCTGTTTAATAAAATAACAAATTACTATAATATTTTATGGTATTTGTGTAATTTTTCTTACACATTGATAAAATTTAAATGTAATGTTACATCGTTAAAGAAATCAGTATTTAGGTCAATCCACAGTAACAGAAATAAATCAGTCCCATTCTACCCAAAACCAAACTTCCAAATGCATACTAAGGGCACAACACAACGAACTGCCACTTGTGCAAACCACCAAACAAAGGCAATAAATGCAAAAAAGCCAATACATTACCCTCGTAAATCTCTGTTCACCTCTGGGCATTGTTGGTCTGTGTCCCCTGCGTGTCGTCGCGGTTCGATCCCGATCGACATCGGCGTGTATGGGAGCTTCGATGTTCGGTATCGTCTCTCCCACTGATATCATTAATGCACAACGGGAGGTTGTGTTGCGCAATCAAACTTAATTACCTCTGCAATAGCGCCATTTATTTTTTATTTGGTTGTAAACTCCCAATTCGCCTTAAACGCGCTTGTATAACTGAATGGGTTGTATCTATATAATGTAAGGGTTAAGTCGTGCGGTTTTTGGTCATATCTGCATCCAGCTAATAGATACTAAAGATGTGATAGTAATTCTGTCTATATGTCTCTTTGTTTGATGTGAAATTAAAATACTTAGCTGTAATTGGGTAATGTAAAAATAAATTTAAGACTTTGCTTTTAGTATTAATTTTATTTTTTATTTTTTTTTAAATGACTTCCGCTTTAGAGTCAGTCTCTGTGTCGCAGGGGACTTTACAAACATAGAAGTCACGGACACAAAGTAAACCAAGACTCGAAACAACAATTTGTGAATCACACAAAGTGATTTCCCGTGTGGGAATCGAACCCTCGACCTCTTGCGTAGCAGTTGGACACACTCCCACCGCGCCAACGAGGCAGTCAAATTTATCATTATAGCGTTCGATTTATTTTATCATTAAAGCGTTTAAGTATAGTTATTCTTTTGCTAAAATGACGACTTTATTTGAACGGATGTTTCACTATTATCTTCTATTATTAATTTATTTTACAACTTGGTGTTGTTCACCATGAAATAGAGGTATTGACATATCCAGGATGAGCACTAGCTTCAGGCTAGGCCAACAATTCATCATATATTTCTGCTTACCGCCCGCTTATTGTCCCTATCTACTTGAATTCGAATAAAATGTTATGAAATGAGCATCATTTATTATGTGAATCAGCATCGAGCTAACGATATGGCACTTAATAACATTTATGTGCAGTTATTTTCCGTGTATTTTATCATTATAGCGTTCAAGTTATTATGCTTGCGTTTTGTAAATTCACAAAAGTTTTGCCAAATTTGTTCAAACAGCGCTCGGAGGCAGTTAGAACGGTTTTAAACTAACTTCCATATAATGATGTTCAGCTGAGCAGAACATGCACATCGAATGAAAATTGTGTGGAATTACGGAAATTATCTCAAATTATCGTCTGGGCTCGGTTACTGTGGACGCTACCATCATCAGTGGGTAACATTAAAGTATGGCTCCGGGCAAACCCGTTGCGTGACAGTAACGAAATATTAATAATTATTATAAATAATTATGGCCGATCAGATCCTTACGGCCGCACGAATTTTATATTATGCAAATAGGCTTTAATTTGCCAAAAATTAAAATCGAGGTCATATATTTCGAAGAATATTGTAAGCGGTTTTTAATTGCGCTATGAATTTTGATATGGGAGTAAAGAAAATATCGGGGTGTCGATTTTGTAACCTGCTGTGCGATCGTAAAATACGACATAAACATATGATTGCGTACTTAAGTGTGTTTTTAAGATTTTGTTTTTGCATAACATTTATTCTCTGACTTATGATTCTGTGTTTGACTTCCTTTTTTTAGAGTTCCGTAGCCAAATGGCAAAACGGAACCCATATAGTTTCGCCATGTCCGTACGTCCGTAGCTTAGCTCAAAGACTGTAAGTGATAGAAGGCTGTAATTTTGCATGGATACATATATTACTTACGCCGACAACGTTAATGAATAAAATTTTGGAAAAAAAAATCTCCTCTCTCCCCCTATATGTAAAATGACGATGTGATTTTTTTTCTAACCTGCTTCATCGTGTGGGGTATCATTAGATAGGTGTTTTAAAAACGTTAACATTGTTAACAGTTTTTAGATTTGAAATATTAAGCTTTAAAGTGCAAATTACTGTTAGAGTCAAGTATCCCCACCCTGCCAGCTAAATGGTTGATGTTGGGTATGTTAAAAAAAAACACGGTAGTAGTATATATAGTGCAATTGAAAGGAACACTATCACAGGTAAGTAGGCTTTACAAGTTTACGAGTAACAGCTGATCAAATGAGAAGTAACAAAATTTTCGTACAAATCCCGTTAAAAATGATTAATAAGTAGGTATAAAGTTGTAAGTGAGAAACAAAAACATCAAAAACCCCACACATTATTAGGATGGGGGGAGGAGGACTACGGAACCTTACATAGTGCGTGGCCCGACATGAACTTGCCTGGTTTTTTATTCTAGTTGATATGTTAACGCTCCATATGCCATACGCTGCCTGAAATAAAAATACCATTTAGGTATTTTTATATTTTTTTTTTTTTGCGTGACTTAGGCTAAGACACCTCATTTTATTATTGCCCGTCAATAACAAAACCCCTCTCATACAACGTACCCATTATAATATTTTACCTTCTTGTTTGCAATGTGTCACATTCTTACATAATATTGACAATTGGCGGCTGATATTTGCCCAGGTGATACTTTGCATCTGCCAACAACTTCAAATCAGTCGCACATCTGACTTTGGCAGAATTGTCGACATCGGCAGTAGTGCCATATAAAAAAATAAAAAAAACTTCAAATCAGCAATAAGCTTCGAAAATTGTTACGGTGCCAAATTCATATAAAACTTATAAATTATTTCATTTGAAGTTGCCCATTACAATTATATTTAATACAGCTCGCAGATGTGTTAACAATTCTGATAAATATTCATGTTATTTATTCGAAACGCATGTTTTCTCATGTTTCGTTAATTCTCATTACGCGTGGTAGCATAATTTGTTTGCCACACACGATATACTTATGAGTAAACTATCAGAAACAATTGGTATGTCAGAATTTGTCATGTTAATTTCTAGAAAAATTTGCGGATTGGCTTACATTAATTGAATTTCAATACTTTTAGTATCAGAATGTTATGTACGATGATATCTTTTGTAGGTACATTGATTTTTTAGGTATTTGATCTTTAAAAACCGGTTATATAAAAACCTTGCTATAATCTAGGAAAAACCAGACTACTGATATACAGAGTTACGAGTATATACATATTTCAATATACCTACTGGCCATGCCCTGTGTGATATTTTTTTAAAGTACCTACGAATTTGATTTTCACCAATTTCAAAATACGAGTTCCCAAATTTGATCTCTAGCTAAACCATCAGTGTCACTAACCACTAGAGCAACTAGTCAATCAAAAGACATACAATGATTAAGACAACTGTTCAAGACATAGCGTAGTCTATAAATTGTGTAAATAATCACACTAATATTATAAAGGCGAAAATTTGTGAGTATGTGAGTGTGCATGTTTGTTACTTCTTCACGTCTAAACGGCTGGAGCGATTTTAATAAAATTTGGTATAGAGTTAGCTGACACTCTGGATTAACACATAGGCTAATAAACCACGGCTAAAACCGCGGGACATAGCTTGTTTTATCTAAATCTAGAATCGAAGGGATTGAAACGGGAACGTATGAGAAATCCAAATAAAGTGTAATCGATACCCGTGTTAATGCTACAAAGATAACCTTGATGCTTAACTCTTTAAAACGATATCTAATATTTTTATTTGTGTGGTCTAAACGTCACTATGTGACGAAGATTTATTTACAATGTGGCGGCCGCTCGAGGATTATGGACCCATCTCAAATTTTAAAAGAGAAAAAGTTGAATGTTAAGATCACTGACAAATTTGTAACAGAACAATGAATCGGATATTACAGTATCCTCTTTCATGACACGGGCGAGCGGATGAGTAGTTTAGGTTGCACACATAGTGCCATAAGATAGTTTAAATTTGATAGGAACTTGTTTTTAACCTTTTGCGATGTTTACACATATTACAATATTATCATTTTATTATAATAACATTTTATTTACCCGACGACTACGACGAATTGCATCGATCGTGGTCAGTCAGACCGTGACCTCGATCAGTGCGATTCGATGTAAACGTCGGGTAAATAAAAGGTTCGTACCTTTAAATATTTCACGCGATTAACTCCCAATAATATTCTTATATTGATAGGAACTTATCTTCATATACATATTATAGCTAATTTCCTTTCTAGTGAATACTACCGATTTCATAAACGTAACCCCTTGAACGTTATGTTGAATGTATACGAGATGACTATTTTTAGTAACAACTAGTTCTCTGACTTCGTCCGCGTTAAGTCGCAGTGCTGCACACTTTCGAATGACGTTAGCGTGATGATAAAAGTAACTTTAGTCTTAGTCACTCCTTACATCATCAGCTCTCTGACAGTGAAAGTCCTGTCAAAATCCGCTCAGACGTTTCGGAAATTTTCTGGAACAAACAGATAAATAAATAGACAGACTGACAGACGGATAAGCAAAAAAGTTAAAACTTTGATTTTGTTACAAGCACAATATTTACTTTCATATGCATTTAGTAAAAAAACTGTTATTTTGGCATTACAAACAGGCACTTTAATATATTTGTATAGAGTATAGGAACAATGTTTTAAGGTTTTGTAAAACATCATTGGAGTACAGATGATTTATTTGTATACATAAAAATTATGATGGATACTAATATTAAAAAGCTGAAGAGTTTGTTTTTTTGAACGCGGTAATCTCAGGAACTACTGATTCGAATTTGAAAGTTTCACTTTCACTGTAGGACAGCCCATTTATCGAGGAAGGCTATAGGTTATATAACATCACGCTACGACGGGACAGCTACTTACTAACGATACTGAACAGATAGTGTACACTCTCTTTACGAAGCAATAGGTCCCTGTATTTATGTTATGTAATTAACATAACTTTCAATTTGCTCTGTTCTATGTTGACGATTTGGTAACTACTGCATTGCATTTTTATTTAATACGCTAAACATAAATATACATTTACATAGCAGTAGAGTTATCTAAGAACTAAAATTACCTCGTGGCTTAAACTTTAAACCTTTGCCAAAGTAGTAGAAAGCACGTACTAACCCTGCGTGACATCTAGTAGTCTCCAGCAAGATTACGGTCGCCGTGGAATAACTTACCTGTGTTGAACTATCGATAGCGTCCTTCGACCTACGCTCGCTTCATCGCTCATCGCTCCGCTTAATGCCCTGGTCTCACGCGACCAGACCGCTTGCGAACCTCTCGGTGGTGTTAAATGTATCCGCCTGCTTGTATCAGGTTACCGTACCAAAGGCGTGGGCATTGACATGTCCAACTTGTTTTGTTTTGTTCACTCAACCATCGTAAAGGTTGACTTTCTACGCGCATCGACGTGACGTCTTCGCCGGTTGGATTACTTTATACTTTAGGAGACGCTTGTCAAACGTCAATTCGATGAACTGTTGCACCGTTACAATCCTGTGAATAGTAACCTTCTTGTTGTATCACAAAATTAATAATGATGGTCTCTTAAGGCACCTGTCCCACAAACGACGATGAACGAGAAGCGAGTAGCGATTTATCGCTCAAGAAACGAACAGCAGATGTATTTTGTAGATCCCGTCCGTGTAAACAAAAGAGACGCAGTATAGAGCGAGTACTTCCCGGTAATGGGACTGGTAAGCGATCAACTATTAATATCTGTATCTCTGTTGTTTACACAGGATCTACATAAGTATGTACGTTTCTTGAGCGATAAATCGCTACTCACTACTCTTTTTCTAGCCGTTGGCCGTACAGGTGCCTTAAGGTTCATTTCCGTGCATCGCGACCGATCGCGAGCCGCTCGTGGCTTACGACAAGCGGCTGAGGTAAGTGACAGACGCGCGCGGCCGTCGACTGTCGCAGGCCTGCGCGCGCACTGTGAATATTGTCGCATCGGCCGCGAGCGTCAGCCGCTTGTCGTAAGCCGCGAGCGGCTCGCGATCGGCCGCGATGCTCGAAAATGAACCTTAACGGCGGCTAATCACACCAGGGTCAAGGCTCAAGCCAACGCAACGCAGGAGATATTATAGTAGACAAATTTGTGATGGTGATGAGACACAACTACATTCTCTATTGTCTCACTCTCATAGTCAGAACAGACGGATATCCGACACGACTATGGTCGTGTCGGATATCCGTCTGTTCTTACACATAAACATGGATATGACATTTTTAGAAAACGGTCATCCGTTTTTTTACTAGCAGATATCTCGATCTGCTCGACCACCACTGGTAACTGATAGCGTAGTTCAAAATCGAAAATGCATTAAAACAATTCGGTCAACAAAAATTGAAGTTTAAATTGGCTGGGTTCATTTTGTGTCGAAATAATTAAATTTCGTCTCGACACTAAATTATTTATTCGTACATTGGAATTAATGTAGTCGTAATTTCTGGGCGCTGTATCATTATTTATTTCCACGTGAAATGTCACTTCGTTGAAAAATAATTACGGTTGTGTTGCGTACGCGTCATGCTGGGTCGACACGGCCCTTCAGCGGATTATTAAGATGTTCAAGTGCAGTGCGCATTTAACGGGTTGTCTCTCATTGTTGGAGGACTAAGATACGCCAGCTGATAATCAGTATGACTGAACCCGGAGCGATGAATCATTTAATACTTGTCGATTTGGATGCGAGCCGTATCGCAGGGTTATAATTAATAGTTGTACTTCTTATTTATTACAGCTTTTTAGGGGTCTCTAGTGTCATGATCGACGAGGTTAAGCAAACTTTCCACTGTCAGGTCTATAGATGGATCATTCATCATTTTCATTTAGATCATTTTCTAGAAAAGTACACCCTTGTGTGCCCCGAAGAGTCCATTAAGCCTTGTCGTTTCCTGTCTACCTTTATCTATTTTAAGTTTACTCTTTTACGTTACTTTCTTGAGCCAAATGTTGCCTCTGTGGCGCGGTGGGAGTGTATCCGACTGCTACGCAATTGAGGGTTCGATCCCCACCCAGGATAAAACTTTGTGTGATGAGCATAGATGGTTTATTCTGTGTCTGGGTGTTATTATTTTTTAAAGATTTCCAGCTAAGCTCAAAGGCTTGTGTTTGGAGTGGGTTTACGTCGGTAGTATAGTAGGTAGGATTTAAACCCGCGACCTCACGATTGGGATACCGATGCCTTAGCCATTAGGCTACCGCCGCTTATAATATGTATGTATTTAGAAATAAATCAGTATGTTTATCGGTTTTCTGGTTTCCATACTACAAGCTCTACTTTTTCATCTACTTTGAGATCAGATAACTTTGTGTCAGTTGTATCAAGATATTGGACATTATGGGAATAGAGATTGCACTTTTGATTGTGTGGGCATACCTTCTTGTGCACTATATCCACCTGCGTAGTTGACTAGTATCTGTTGAGATTAGCCACCGAAATTAGTTATTGTATGTCGCTTTTATCGCAGGCTTTGAGCGCTGCGACCGAATCAAGAAATTCCGTAACGAAAATAAAACCTAACAACCCCCACTCCGCCTACCATGTAGCTCGGCTGAGCGTTCGCTTAACGTATATGTATATGATACGACTGTACGAAGCTGCACGGATCGAGACGAGCTGCTTAGAAATGTAATGAAAAGAAAAAAAAAATACTGCATAAATAAAAAATAAATAAATAATTATAATTGCATAAGTTGATAAAAAATGCTATGCAATAGCTTTACCGCGGCACTCCCCGAGTGCCATACATTTTTTTTTTTTAATGAAAGCAAAAACTGATAATTAGCACGTAATAAAATACCGTACATTTTAAGGTTAATAATAGCGGATGATAATAAAAGGCTTAGTTATCTTTATATTGCATCATCTTTATAGCCATTTTCTTATCTTTTGTTTTATAATTATTATGCTTAATTTAAGCACTGTATAGTTTGATTACATTTTAATGGCGTCATAAATATCTTATGTTTTCATACCACCATGCATCATTTATGAGCTATAGTATCTAATAAGGGCAAGGAACTTATAGTTGCTATAACACACCACCATGCGGCGCCACTTGGCCGTGAGACGATTCTATTACTATAACAATAATAGCATTACTACTTTATTAAACTTTATTTAAACGAAATAAGGTTCAAAATGTAATAGTAGGGATATAAAAAAGTTGTAAGGCGAAGTAATACTAAGCACCACACTTGAATACATATTCGGTTATTATGTTGATAAAAACTGTCGCAACATGGTTGGAACTAAGTCGGGACACGAAGGGAATACATTTAAAATCCCGTTACGTGTCACTGAGAACATAGTGATGATGTAATTTGCTGGCGTAATAACCTAATTATGTGGAGTACTTACAAAGTAGCTGGACATATTCCTCTCTCCAATTGCACGCCACTTTGTTCTATCTTCGGCTTCTCGCATCCAGCTCCTGCCAGCCGTTTTGCGTAGATCATCACTCCACCTGGCCTGAGGGCGTCCTATACTACGTTTGCCGAGCCGTTGTCTCCACTCAAGAACTCGTTTACCCCAATGGTTGTTGATTCTTCGGCTAATATGGCCAGCCCACTGCCAATTCAGGTTGCTAATCCGGTGGGCTATGTCGATAATTGTGGTTCTCTGCCGAATCACCTCATTTCTGATTTTGTCCCTAAGAGAAACACCGAGCATAGCCCTCTTTATACATTGTAAAATTTCAAATATTTCTTAATACTTAAAACATATTTTTTTTATAGGTAAGCAAATGACTCCATTCCACCTGATATTAAGTGGCAATAGAGTCCAAACGCAAGGCCAGTGCAGCATTATGTGCAGCACTGGCTGTCCTTACCTTGCTCACCTGCAAGGTGCTTCTTTACACCTTTTTTGAAAGACTCCATGTCGTAGGTAGGAGGGAACACATGTGCTGGTAGGGAGTTCCATTTTTTGGATGTGCAGCATAGAAATCAGTCACGGAATTTCTTGGTTCGGGATGAAATTATATCCACGGTCAGGTGGTGACATCGAAGGCCAGGTCGCGTTGTTCGATTTAGGAAGAGAGGAGGAGAGAGAGCATTCGCCGTGGTGGTCTATAGAAGACGCTTACCTCTGCTACATCTCTACGCGGTCGTAGAGGTTCCAGTTTATTAGAAACCTCTGCATCTATAATGCAGATTGCGCGTCGTTGCAACCTATCCAAGGCATCAAGTAGATATTTAGCGGATCCATCCCAAATTAATGATTATTTAAAAACGTCATATTAATAATAAAATTATGATTTGTTTGAAAAAAAAAAATGAAATGCAGTTAGGCGGCATTCCAAGCTCTTATGAAGTTTTTTTCAAATCAAGTTTTTTTTACAGTAATAATTTTATTAAACGAACCAGTGTATTTGGTGAATGTAAACGTTTGTAAAACAAGGAGAGCTTAATAAAAATATTATAAGTAACTCTTAAATTAGTAAATATAAATATTATAATTAGTAATAAAAATATATATTTACATACAATCTATAGCGTATTGCTATATTTATTGTGAGTCAATGAGAAGCGAGATGAAGGGTTGTAGATTATATTGACTTGACTTAATTGACTAGCTTAATAAATCTTAAACCTAAGTATTTATACACGTAAAAATATAGGAAGTAATATTATAATAGGAGGGCGATTTGTTTATTCAGCGCCTCTTAGCAGTACGTGTAGATTGCGTAATTTATAAATAATAAAATAGACAATTAGGAAGTGCAATCTAAACACGTACTGGTGTTTCATTATTTGGTATACGAATATACTATGGCGACTGCCATACAATCCTAAAGTACATTTGAATCGCCTTTGAGAGAAAGCACTTCAATCCCAAGCGTTTTTGTCTTCCATTTAATGAATTATTGAGTAGTAATTTTTCATATACATTTTTTTCTTAATGGTACACTTAAATTTATTATGACTTATTTTTTTAATATTGCCAGAGATTTGATTGTAGAAACGTATAAATTGCCCCGAAATGATTTGTTTAGGTACATTTTGTAATCTTAACGCTGGTACAACAAGTTATGTTTATTCCGTGTGTTTGCGCTTTGTATATATTTCTAAATACATACATAATATAGATAAACTATTTGACACTTGCAACTTCACCTGTATAAATTTTTCCTATTATTGCAATTTATTCAAAAACACTAAAAACGTGATTACAACCTATTCTCACACCTACCTAGCAAATATACAAAAAAAAACATCAAATCGGTTCCGAGGAGTTCGACCACAAACACCGTAACACGGTTTATTTATTTATTAGAAAGAAGATTACACCCAGACACAGAATAAACCATCGTGTTCATTACACAAAGATTTATCCTGGGTGGGGTCTTCAGTTAGCGTCAGGGTCACTAAAGGTTAATCTCCGTGCATCGCAGCCGATCGCGAGTCGCGCGCGGCTTACGACAAGCGTCTGACGCGCGCGGCCGATGCGACAATATTCACAGTGCGCGCGCAGCCTACGACAGTCGTCGGCCGCGCGCGTCTGTCACTTACCTCAGCCGCTTGTCGTAAGCCGCGAGCGGCTCGCGATCGGTCGCGATGCACGGAAATGAACCTTTTTGTAAAAATTAAGTTCGAAATACGTAAAACTCAATTCTTGAAAGACTTAACGGCTCATTTGGCATAGTTTTCTTTAATTTAAAACGAAACAAACTACCTTAGACGTCTCAATAACAACATCGTAAGTCATTCTTGAACAAAGCAATAACAAATTGTTATCAGAAGGATAAAAATGCAGCGTAGTCAACTACAAACTGTACCTCTCTTTATAAAATCCTCTGCTTACTTATTCAATAAACGTTTACAGTGTGGGAACGAAATATAACCCACTTTGTTCAGAAGAAACTACAGCAATTTGTCAAGGTGCATCCGTATTCTGTGAATTCGGTTCGAATTTACTTGTATTTAGAGATATTTGAGTGTATACGTGGGTTAATTTATCTTGAGCTTTAGTAATAACCTTAGTAGGTACTGTAGATATAAATACAATAATTATATTTTTGAAAGATAGAACAATTTGAAGTACATACCTAGGAAGCGAACCCGAGACTTATGTATGCCACCGGGGTCGGAATCGAATCGAAATCGGATAGAAAATTTGTCTAGGTAACATAGTCTTTCATGCTCGCGAGCTGGGCCCTCACATGCGCCATTTAGCCGGTAGTTAAAAAACTATCACGGCTTTTGTTATTGCTTCGTTACAGAGAGCATTTTAACTAATTTTAGTGTCGCAGGCCGAATATTACAGTATTTTTATAGGCATTTCTTGCGAATTAATTTATAAATACTAATTACTACTACTAATTTATAATTCCATTTGTATATGATACAATACTGTACCTACATATATATATATTTTTCGACAGACAAGTCCAGTCAAAAAGGCATTTGTCTTAATTTAACTCAATGGCTAAAATAGCTCTTTCATACGATCTTAAAGTATGAAATCTAAGTAAGAAGTCATTCGTATTTTGTTTAACAGGTCATGTACTAGTAAGCGTCATGGTAGCCCATAACATCAGTGCCGCACAAATCCTTGTTTCACAATGAGCCGAATATCACATTCATTGACTGCCTCTGTGGCGCGGTGGGAGTGTATCCGACTGCTACGCAAGAGGTCGTGGGTTCGATCCCCACCCAGGATAAAACTTTGTGTGATGAGCACGATGGTTTATTCTGTGTCTGGGTGTTATTTATCTATAATATGTATGTATTTAGAAATATATAAGTATGTTTATCAGTTGTCTGGTTTCCATAGTACAAGCTCTGCTTAGTTTGGGACCAGATAGCGTTGTGTGAGTTGTCCCAAGGTATTATTATTATTATTATTATTAGTCTGATTTGTCTAGTAATTATCTACACTTGCTACAGTGCCCTTCAACCAAAACACAGTGATGCGTTAACATTACTATTTCACGGAAGAATTACTGACACTATTGTGGTACCCACCAAGACGGCCTATGGCTTGGACCTACCATTGGTATTTACATAATATGGACACAAATATTAGACCTTTTATTATCCTTGATGATCCAAATACTATTACGACACTCTAGCTATTCAATAATAGTCCAGTGATCATTGCTTTTCTGGCAGTACTAGATTGATTGAGAGTAAGCAAAAGTGAGACAATTTCATAGAAATAAAAATAAATTTAAAATAATAATAATATTATCTTGGGACAACTCACACAACGCTATCTGATCTCAAACTAAACAGAGCTTATACTATGGAAACCAGACAAGTAATAAACATACTTATATATTTCATAATACATACATGTTATAGATAAATAACACCAGACACAGAATGAACCATCGTGCTCATCACACAAAGTTTTATACTGGGTGGGATTCGAACTCACGACCTCTTTCGTCGCAGTCGGACACACTCCCACCGCGCCACAGAGTGTAACGTAATCATGTTGTAACCTACTCATCAGTGTAAGCGCCGGCTTTCCTACAGACTACTAGATACAACGAATGCCTTAAGGCAATATCGTTATAATTATCCCGCTTGGCAGGCGGATTATTTGTAGCTTCGATGTAATCAGCGTAGAGACATACATAACTAACTATTCTTAGACATAATCCTTTAATCACTTCACAATATCTACACACGTGATTTGCTGTATGACTGTAATTAATCGCAAATCCTTCAAAATCCCTTTGAAATAAATAAGATAATAATTAGTTATAATGGGTTGAAGTAAAGATGAGATGATTGTCTTCATTAACTTCACTGATGTTTTAAACACAACATCATGAAATGAGTTAATAAAAACCATAATATATAAGTTAAAACCGCTATTTAGGACAACTATAGAAGCGTCAGAAGAGTACGCAGCAGAAGTTACGTATATCCGATCTATTGCATCAGTTTCAAGTAGACGAAGTCTGAACCAAAAACTAGTCTGAAATATAATAAGATTTTTATCCAAGACTTTTACAAAATAGAGGCATTCGAACCTACATGTCAAGCACAGTGCCCTAGTGACAAATGTCACACGATTGCCACCACACAGGCAGCACATCACCAGCATTACATCTAAATTTCACTACTGGAGCTCCCATAAACAAATACCTCCCATTCACCGAACAATTTCACGCCCTATTTTACCCACACAAATTTTCTAGTTCAGCGGCAGTTGAAAATTTCACGTAAAGGCTCGTTCTTTGCATGTGGATTTTTTATTACACACCATTTTAGTTTCTCTGAACAAATTACGTCCATTCCTTATTCAATTTAATTTGACCGGTAACATTTGCTGTTGGAACGAATTGTTAGCGATTTATTTCTTCAATCTAAATTAGTTTTTGTGATGATTACAGTTTGATGATGTGATTATTGAAGGTAATGAGATATTTGGAAGCAATTACTGCATATAATGCACATTTAAAGGTAATTTGGCGAATAATTGTATGTCAAATAGTCATATTTACTTTACAGATTGCAGCATTAGATTGGTAATAATCAAAATATATATTGAGGCAATATTTTCGACCATCAGAAAGTACTTATTCAGCGCACATTTTCTGATAAAAAATCTAATCACGTCTTGTCAAACATTTAACAAAGTCCTTGATTTCTGTTTACGCAATAAAAACCCTAGAAACGTCTAAATGTCAACACTTACGTCAATATAATAGAAAAACTGACATTTTAATAACACACAATGTGGTGAATTCCAACTGCGTGGATTGAAATTTCTGTAGAGACTTCATTTCATTCGTAATAGCATCCGATCCTGTTTTATTTATCGTTGAAATACAAGAAGTAAAGGATACTTTAGAACTTTGGAAATGGTAGTCGACATTTTGTGATTTATTTTAGAGTAAAAGCAGAATCATTTTTATTGCCATGTTCTTTTCTCCAGCTTTACCTATTGTTTGCGAACTTGGCATTCTACATGTACATGTATAATCCGACGTATCACAAGAGTTGTTTTGCATCCTAACTAAATAAAGAATGTTGAATTTCCTTTAGTCGATATCGTCGTTTATTGTCGTTTATTACTTCTAACATAATTTAAAGCTTTTAAAATTCCAAGTATTTTATATAGGAACTAAAATTATTTTAGCAGTGTAAGCTGAGAATTTGATTATTTGAGATTATACTATTAATAGACCTTGGTTCACAAAAGTCACATTGAAGGTTTTTTCCGACTTCATGATGACTATGAACCCGTGCCGGGTAAAAACTCAGTAAGCCAGATATTTTCAATTAGTAGACGGGTCGTGAATCTACATAAAAATGAGGTAAACGAAGCGAGCACAGTGAAACTCGAAATTTACAATATTAAAATTTAAAATTACTAACATTTACTGAATGGAACGATCGAAACATATACACCGCAAACATGTTCAATGTCCATGTCACTGCAATTACTGCCATCATTTCGTAAATTCACGGTTATATCATGCACCTTATATTAAATATATATCTCAGCTGTTCTTTATGATATTGGGCATTGCGAAATTTGTTCGTGCTTGTTGCCCAACCCTTCTAGGTATATTTTGTTTCCTCGTTCACCGCAGTGAGCGGTAGATGTGCACTGCAGGACGCCACTCCACGGCTAAGTGATTTTATTTGTGTCCACATTCCGAAGTGTATCAAATTACGTGGCCATGCGACCAGCTGCTTGATCGATTGTCTGCCGCCTTGCTAAAAGCGCTATATTGACTCAAATAATTATCTCTGGGAAATTGCTGTGTGTGAATTTATCTGTGGGCCCTATATGGTTATGTAAGTTATTGTCGTAGCTTTGCTAGAACGTTTTGAGTATTTCACAGTCACGTTTGGGTACTTATAGAGGAGCCCATGGTAGTTTATAATTAGTCTTTGTGTTCCTTCACATAATGCCGGTATTAAAGATATAACTTCTTAGAATGGTCGACAACTTTTGATTGACCTTAAAAAAGTTAGTTTTCTGAGGACCAACATGTGTACATTCGTTTCAATATCTTTCTTAGGTTAAAATTGTTCTTAGCTGCAGAATAAAACATAGAAGTACGTCTGTTATTTATACCTATAATCATTGATGTGTAAGATTAAATTCCGACTTTCATTTTATAACACTTACAGATATTCTTTAATTTTATTAAAATATAGATTGTTAGACATTATTGTGAAAAAAACTAGTACTTATACTAGAATAATTGAATATATAATTAATGTAATATATAAATAATTTAATAATATTATATACTAGCTGACCTACGCAACTACGTCTTCGTGAATTTTCCCCGTTTTTACAACATTTTTCATTGCTACTCCGCTCCTATTGGTCGTAGCGTGATGTTATAATAACCTATAACTTCTTCCTTGAATAATATTAATATCTTATACCTACCTTTAAACGAGCAATTCTTGTATGTATATAAATCGATCTAGCTAAGTTTCATTTTTAGTATACATACAAGAATTGCCCGTTTAAAGGTTAAAGATGTATATAGACAGAATATGGTTGTTCGAGAATATACTCGATATGCAAAATACCTAAGAGTCCTAATTCCGAAGCATAGCTGTGCAATACAGCGGAAGGGAAATTATATAGACAACTTCACTGGCTTGCAATGTCTTGTCCAACACAAAACTACTCGTATGAACGCAGGTTCAGGCATGAATGCGTTAAGCAACGTGGGAGGCACTCGAGAACATGACGAAAACTTTGTTATTGCATAGATAATATAGATTAAAGCGCATGTATTAGGGTTGTATACTTGAAAATTAGAATATCGTGATAATAAAAATAGGTATATTATTGTTTATTTTGTTTCGTAACAATTGTTTCTGTGACGTCACATTTCTGAGGTGCATTCAAAGCAAGTCAAGTCGTTTCTATGGTTAGGCCAAATCTTACGCTTCCCAACAGTAGGTACAATTCCTTAAAAAAGTATTCTGTTTGCAATGTAATATGCCTCTTATCTCTCTGCAATAAGTAGCTAGGTGGTTGACGGTAGTAGTAATTTAGTAGATACTAAAAAGCGGATGAAATTCTAGTAATCTCAGTGAGATTTTGAGCATCATAACTTGAACGTTCTAACCAGACGCGACTTGCAGACGGCACAGTAAGACAACTTCTATGTTTCTGCGGACAAGGAAGGCCACCAAAGCTATTTACGAGTTACCTCCTGTAGTTACTAACAGCTTGGGTACAGTAAAGATCAAGTCCTTGTGTTATATCCACGTGTTGTTCGTGCTAAAATTATAAATTAAAAGGGTTATGTACTGGTCTGTATTTATGCATTCAATTCTAACACTTATGAATGTCTTATTAAGTCATATCATATTCTCTTTCGAATTATAGGCAGGTCGACTTATCGGCTGATCAAATTCTGAATAGTAGGCCACACTATAACCGGCACATCTTTATACTGGTGTGAGAATCTGTTTGAAGGAAATCTGTTACATATTCTATTTATAAACATTTACAAGTAGTTATACATGTACCTCATGGGATTTTTGTTTTTAACCACGACGCAAATGTTGAATGCTACTTGCTAGATGTAAAGCCTATCAAAGTCGTGTAGTCGCTGTTGGAATTATCTGAAACAATTAGACTGAAATGGTTATAAAAAAATGTAGGTAGATAAAGATACCGTGTTGCAAAGTATACCTGCCGTACTCATAGTACAGTTAAAGCTTCTTTAAATCATTACTTTTTCAAATTTTGTCATATAAAATCATTACTAATGAATGATTATATAAGCTTTATACAAATCTGAGTGTGGCAGTACTTCAGAAGTTTTTTTTTTGTTTATAAAGAAAACTAACAATGTGGGATTATGGTCCCAACTAGTAATCCTGTAACCCCTTCAGCTAAGCTCTATGGCTTGTGTTAGGAGTGGGTTCACATCGGTAGTATAATGGGTAGGATTCGAATTACGACCTTACGATTGCGAGACCGATGGCTTAGCCACTAGGCTACCGCCGCTTTTAGTAACTAGTTATTTAAAGGAGTAAGTAGGTATAACCATTTACATATTACGGTTAATATATTACATTATTCTACATATACATTGTCGTTTATTATGTGCCAACGGAAACAAAAACTGCGTTACCGATATGTTACTTGATTAGAAAAGGTAACATAATATTTCTTGCCATAAAAACCTGCCTGAACTTGACATCGAAAAACGATAGTGCCAAAATATGGTGGTGCCCTTAGATCGATGTCCGATAATTTGAATTATATCGCCATAAATTAACAGGTAAAGCCATCGATATCGTTTTTTGCGTCAAGTTTGGCCAATGTTTGTTTTATCCAACAGGTAAGAAGAATAGTTTCATAAAAAATGCTGCTATTGTAATGGTACTCAAAGTTTTTAGTAATCTAGTTTCACATAGACATATTAATAATACTATCTTGAGATAACCCACACTCGGCAATGTGATTCCAAATAGACGAGGCGGGTTGTTATACAAACTTACATATATGGTGGTGATGTATCCGACTGCTACGCAAGAGGTCGTGGGTTCAATCCCCACCCAGAATAAAACTTTGTGTGATGAGCACGATGGTTTATTCTGTGTCTGGGTGTTATTTATCTTTATTATGTATGTTTATCAGTTGTCTGGTTTCCATAGTACAAGCTCTGCTTAGTTTGGGATCAGATAGCGTTGTGTGAGTTGTCCCAAGATATTATTATTATTATATGTATTATTACAGATAAATTATACCCAAGCACCAAATAAACAATCGTACAACATGGAAATAAAGCTAATAGGTACTTACCTATTTTTTTAAGGCTCTAATCAATTTATTTAAGGCACTAGAGTCTTCATGTATGCTACAGTAACTGTTTAATCATTATTGTGTGCGATATAAGCCATCGAACGCGTAAGAAATCTTACGCTGGAAGCTGTCATGTCAGGCGGTTATAAAACTGACGCCAGTCTTTTGATAAATGTGACTTAATCTCTGATCCAGAAAATTACAGACACATTTACGTCAAAATATAACCAGAGAAATTATTTTATACTAACGAATATGACATGAGGAATCTCCTCAATAAAAGAATGTTCTCTTCAGGCCCCCAATAGGTTGATGTGTTAAATGACGCGCACCGGGGTGCAATAAAATGGTTGCGGGTGGCATAATGTTAACATTTGACATTTTTATGTTCATTTCACGCGAATAAAACTTTGTTGCTTCCTTTACGTTGTTTATTACTACTTATTTGTTCTTAATTCGATTTGTAAGACAGGCACTACATCACTAATTGAAAATATATCTATAGATAGCAGTAAAGAACAATTGAAGAGAGGTAAATGACTGAGAGTTGGCGGAGCATATCGAGAAGATTTGCTCGATGCGAGGTTAAGTACCTAATGTTACCACTGGCGGTTTATAGATAGATGACCGTTTTTTAAAACTGGCCCATCTCTTTGTGCCTCGGAGAGCATATTAAGTGTTATTTAAAGAAGCCACGAGCTGGAGTTTATTATTATTTCAAATCACCCTGCAAATCTCCTGCGTAGTTGGTCCTTGGTCCGTGATGAGATCGGTCGCCATAATCGAGATCGGTTAGGAGAGGAGGCAATTATAACAATAAGTATATGACTGTTTTTTTACGATAAAATGATTCATTCTCAATAAGTATTAAAATACAACCGTATAAATAAACGACATTAGATTGAATTTTCAATAAAATTGCACAGTTGTGATTGAAGAACAAACACGGTAGGTAAATTACATATTTCAATCGCAGATACACCCATATCCAATATTCGTCTTTCTATTCTTTATGCAAATGTAGAAACGGCGAGACGCGGGCCAACCTTATCCAAGAGTGTCACTCTCAGCTGTGGAATCGATTTGGAAGTTTATTCAGGCTGACAACGCGTGAAGCAGGGCTGAGCTCGAAATCTATTCCACTCTGTACACCTATATAAGCCGACGTCTCAACTCCGAGCACGCGTATATACCAGAACGTTCAAACGCCGATTCGAATTTGGTACGCGAGCGTGCTATCCAAATGCAATCTATCGAAAAACATTAGACTCAAATAAGTTGACTGAAACAAGCCGTGATACTACAGCCTATGGGTACTTTCCTTCAAATATCTAAATTAAACTGTGTAGGGTTGGCACTTTACGTTAATAATCTTTTGTGATGTTGTACATTTAAATAACTCTGGTGCGTTGTGGAGATAGCATCGAAATTTATGTGTTTGGGGTTGCGAAACAGTGGCCGTGTACAATTGGATGTGACAGACAACGCGCCCCGTTTCCCAGAACAGTTCAGTCGAATGCAGACTCGTCGTGTAAAAGGGGAATATTGTAAAAGTAAATGAGAACGTAGACGAGTTGTTTGTCGCTAGTGTTGTTCCAATTTTTACTTGGTACTTGTTAAAACTGTTACAGCACTAGCGATAGATATATGGAGTATATTTTTCGTTCTGTAAAGGCTTGAAAGTGTTTTATAATAATATCGTTGATTTCGGACTTTTACTAGCATTTATCTGAAAAATCTTGTTATAATAATCTGATCTAATAATCATGTCTTCACATCTTCGTAAACTTTTGTACACATTATAGAATGGTCCGTGCAGTGGTCGTAGACCGTCTGTAGACTAGTCTAGCCGTGGTCACAGGTAGGATAGTCTACCTCGTTGCATTACGGTCGAAACGTCGGGCACACGAAGGTATTTAGCCTTAAAATAAAATGTTTCCGCGATTAAGCCCCGTAGCTTATAAAATTCTATAATCATGTATTCGTCCATTTATCGTACTCACGTCCAGTGTGGTGTTTAATCGTAATTGTTCATTTTGCATGCATGTAGACTTACCTCAATCTAATGTAATTTAATAAAATTGAGAAGTTTTTTAATTAGCGCTTTCAAAAAAGCTTGTTTGATAGTATATTCTTCGAAGATATAAGGTCTACCTATTTGTTATGTAGGTCGCCACAGACTTGAGATAGGATATACGCATTCTTTGGTTGCCATCAACCTGACCCAGAAGCTAGTCAAATTATAAAACTAAACCATTTTTATACTTATAACAATTCAAAATTGCCAAATGTCGGTTTCTGTTACTATCGTACAACAAATACCATACCGTTATCAAAGCTCGTCTAGTAATTTTATGTGTCTTAATGTGTAATGCTATGCCTGCGAAGTCTCCGAGAGCCGTCGTAAACAATATTAAGCGTAAGATAATGTCGTGTCTTATTGTTTCGGCTCCGGTGTGTGGTCCCGGCTATGAATAGCTTTAACACTTCCCGGGAGTGCTGTAACAAGTAACTGAAAGATTACCTATGTCTAGAAGAAAAATGTAACAAGAATTAATTATTGAATTTTCTTGACTACGCTTCATTGTAAACAGTTATGATATAAGTGATTCCAGACCTAGGTATCGATGTCATAGCTAGGCTTATCTATAGGTATACCTAATCGAAATTCTATAGGTACTTAATAAAAATGACGATGTAGATTGCTTCATTGATAGTATGACTATAACTAGGCAATTGGCTGCCTCTGTGGCGCGGTGGTAGGTAGAGGTCGTCGGGTTCGATCCCCACCCAGGATAAAACTGTGTGTGATGAGCACGATGGTTTATTCTGTGTCTGGGTGTTATTTCTCTATAATATGTATGTATTTAGAAATATATAAATATGTTTATCAGTTGTCTAGTTTCCATAGTACAAGCTCTGCTTAGTTTAGGATCAGATTGCGTTGTGTGAGTTGTTCCAAGATATTATTATTATTATTAATTTACGATACGGTAAGGTCAATTTATGTACGGTAGGTAGGTACTGTTAATAGTTTTTAAGGTCAATATAGTATTGCCAGCTTACCGAGAATCAATCTATAATATAATCAGGCAACATTAATTTCAAAGGCCATTAGGAATGCAATACAAAAATAGAATATGATTCTCCTTAACCTTTTTAATACATGGTATTCATTAACTGAACAATTCAGTTTTGAATATCCATACTATTACTTACTAATATTATAAATGTGAAAGTAACTCTGTCTGTCTGTCTGTCTGTCTGTCTGTCTGTTACGCTTTCACGCTCAAACAGCTAAACCGATTTAGATGAAATTTGGTATGGAGATAGTTTGAGTCCCGGGGAAGGACATAGGATAGTTTTTATCGCGATAACCGACATCCACGCGGGCGGAGCCGCGGGCGAAAGCTAGTCTTTAATAAACCCTAGCAATAAAACTTGAAATAAAGACAATGTAATCCTATGATGCTCATGTTAATTTCACAGGTAATTTCACAGAGCAGTAATAATAATCTTTATTAAAGGCAACCTCATACATTACCAATTTATATTACCATATTAAGTACACACTACTGTCCGAGGTCCAACATTACGAAGCAAATTGCCTTAATACAATAAAATACATATTTTAAAATGCCAAGCGAATTTGCAACATAGTATTTTTGATATGAGGCAGAGACAATTATCGTAACTTAAATGTTTCTTTATTTTGTTGTACGGAGCGTATCAGAACATGTGTTTATTGGTTGTCGAACGGGACCTAATATTTGAATCATTTGTCTTATGAAATTTTGCATACATTACTGAGTTGTCAAGCACGATGAAATTTCGCTTTTATATTGTTTTGTTTATATCCTAATGCAAATAAAGGTTTACCAGAAGGCTGGCCTTTTCTTTGCATAAAGAACTAGCATTGCCATCCAACGTGGCAATGCTGCCAGCCTTCTAGGAACGTTACCTGTTGACATCGGTGGGGAGGAATTCTTTGACGCCTAAATGGTTTTACCTCCTTTTTTTAATAAAGGTTTATTTTAACTTTAATTTACGTTTGTATCTGGGGCATCGTAGCTAGCTGAAAGGGTGGATTGGATGGACTGCTTTAATTGGCATGAACACCAAGAGAATAGTGTATCGAACATGTGTCCTTTTGTACGGAGATGAGAAGTGCACTTCGTCTGCCAGGTAAGAGAAACGATTAAACTTCTTCTACATGCGATGTCTCCGAAGCATTCTGGGTATCTTCTAGAAAGACAAAGTGACAAACGGGAGAGTGCTGCCTAACGTTAGCGCTCTGTACCGACAGTTTCGTAATAGTGAGTGATAATAATCAAGCGAGGGTATTTTCGGAAACCCGCGCTTCACGGAGGCAACGCTGAGCTGAACTAGTCTACCCGTGACCACGGCCGTTGCAATACGGTCGAAACGTCGGTAAATAAACAAGGTATTTTACCTTAACTTCTTCACGCGATTAAGACCCGTAACATATATATTTTCATAATGTTAGCGCTCTGTTGAAGCAGAATAGGTTGCGCTGGCTAGGCTAGCTAATCTGATCCTATGGACCTTTTTCTCATTGGGGAAGTAGCCAATGCTAAGCGCTAAAACTTAACCAAAATCAATTGAATGAGTAAAAGAGTAACAGCAGATTAATGTCTATCTCAAGTAAATCAGCAAAGTACAGAATAAAACTAACCTATTGCTTTGAGGAAAACTTTCTAGTAGTGGTTCACAATTTCCAACAAATTTCCTCAAAGACACCGTTCCTAGTTTTTATCACAGAAAACTGACATAAGCTTTTTAGTTTTAATCAATCCTGCCTAGACAAAGGCGGAACTAGGCTACCTGTTTTATAGAACCAGTTTCGTTTAGAACTGCATGCATTCATCAAAGAGATATTCATACGAGCAACCATGTACGACAAGCAAAGATGAATGGGACAAAGATTTCTATGTCTTCACGTATCGATGCACAGATAGGGACTATCGTACTGTCCTGGTAGTCAAAGCCTTTTCTAGTTGGATTTATTATCTATGGAACAGTTTTGCCTAACGTATGAAGATAACGCTTCAGTTGTAATTGAGTACTTCTATCATTCTCTTTGACCTACTGATGTTAAATCTATTTAAATAAAAATCAATGTTTGACTCTATGTCCTCTATGCATTCCGAAACCATTGATCAGATCGTGATGAAACTTTAGCAGAATGTTTTGGGAAGTCCGACGAGTGTTCCTGGCTTTAAAAGCCACAGTGAAGCGTGGCCGAATTCAGCTAGTATACTTTCATATGCTAACTTTTCGTGTTTTACAAGAGAAAACTATCAGTAGGATTATATGCGATGACATATTAGAGACAGGCTTCTGAAATTTTCCTACTCGAGCGAAGAGAACTTTGTACGGAGTTCGTTTAACTCGCAATGATAAATTTTATAGCGGGGCTTCAATCAAGATTGTTTAAACAAGTTTATAAATTTTCTAGAGTAATATTATAAATGCGAAAGTTTGGGTGTATGGAAGGATGTTTGTTATTCAATCACGTCATAACCGCTAAACGGATCCCAATGGAATTTGGCATAGAGATAGATTAATTGTCTGGAATACATAGGCTTTTGTCGAAAAAATGTTCCCGTGGGATCAAAATTTTCACGCGAACGAAGTCTCGGGCAAAACCTAGATTTTCAATAATTTAACTTAATCTAAATATAAGATTAAAAAGGCGGTAGCCTAATAGCAAAGGCATCGGTCTCGCAGTCGTAAAGTCGCGGTTTCGAATCCTACTCAGTATAGGTAGGTACTATCGACGTGAACCTACTCTTAATACAAGCAATTTAGTTTAACTGGAGGTGTTAACAAGATTGCTAGTATAGTGGGACACAAAATCCCACTTTGCTAGTTAAGTTTTCTATAATAAAAGATTATTGGAACATTTTGTGTCCCATTCTTCTGCCTCTGTGGCGCGGTGGGAGTGTGCCCGACTACTACGCAAGAGAGAGAGGGTTCAATTCCCACACGGGACACAACTTTGTGTGATCCACAAATAGTTTTTTCGAGTCTGGGTGTACTTTGTGTCCGTGACTTGTATGTTTGTAAAGTCCCCCGTGACACAGGGCTTGTACCATACTGCGGAAGTCGTCTTAAAAAAAAAGCCGTAGAAAAGAACCTGGCAATAAAAACTCGAGCCACTCTTTTCCAATTGCCAATCTTACAATGTTTGAATGTTTATAAACTTGATATGGGGTGATATGTTAAAGGACAGATGCAAATGATAGGTATTAATAAAAAGTTGGATAAAGTTAGACTTTGTAATAACCGCCTCTAATAATAATAATATACTTTTATTTCGGAAATTCATCCATAGGTAAGTAATACAATAACTTATAAGATACTAGCTGACCCGCGCAACTTCGTCTGCGTAAATTTTCCCCGTTTTTTGCAACATTTCTTATTGCTGCTCCGCTCCTTATTTCTCCACTATTTAATGTATATTATTATACATATAAACCTTCCTCTTCAATCACTCTATCTATTAAAAAAAACCGCATCAAAATCCGTTGCGTAGTTTTAAAGATTTAAGCATACATAGGGACAGAGAAAGCGACTTTGTTTTATACTATGTAGTGATGTTAATAACAATTTTAAATAATAATATACAACTCTAACTTAATTCGGAAACCTGCGCTCACTTCCTCAGACCACCAGATCCATGCATACGGATCCAGTATCACAAGAACTGGCAGTCAGATCGATCCGTGGTCATGTTCATGACGCTGTTGGTGTTCCCCCTCAGTCTGCAATAGCTAGGCCGTTCTGTTTCGTAAAATAGTTTGGAAGCTATCTATATTTGCCCAGGCAAACATTCCTGATGCGCTACATAAACGCAGTAGCCCCATCAGCACCCTGAGAGCATTATTAAATTGGGCGCGGAGAACGCTCTAAATATAATAAAAATATCTATTTAGCAGTAGAACCTGGATATTACGCAGTACAGTTCAGTCACTTTAGGTTTTTAACCCTCATGCTGTAACCAGGTTTTTAGTTTCCTATAGGTATACCTTGTTTTGTATCAAGACCTCATTTAACTCCATTCCTCACCAGTACGTTGCTTCCAAAGTGTGAGATAAATATAAAATAAATTATCTTGTGTGAAATAACCTATGTAGGTTAAGTACTAATCATCACAAGAAACTCCTAAAACAGACAACGAGTTCAAGTACTTATACAAAACTTTTTACTGCGAATCTTTATAGTTCTTAAAACAACGCCTATATACTGACATAGTAATGAAGACTATAAAGCTTTATGACAAATTGATATACCAAATTAAGGCTAAACTTCTTGATGTTACGACAATTCCAAGTTTCTTTGATATCGTATGAAGAATCATCTTGCTTTAATACCACAGAACACCGAGACTACAGAAGACAACCTTTATACGTACTTCACTCGAGTGATACACACATAGACATTATTCACAGACATGAATGACCACAAAGGTGCACTTTGTTCGGAAGGTGTACCCCGATTTCGCGTCCGTGTGCGATGATTTTAAGGGCGGTTATAGACTAGCGTTTTTTTTCTGCTCGTATACGGTCGTTTCGGCACGCTACATTTCGCGCTTCAAAAATATGGTGAGTCAGTAGCAGCAGGCTTGTACGAGCTTAGAAACCCGAGTTTACGAGACCCGTAAGTCGTTAAGAAAAGCTCGCATAAACGAATTTACAAATGTATTTCACCTTCACACAGATTTTGGACAAAAATTAAAAAAAATATCCTTTCACCGCCGCGTCCAAACTCTAACTCAGTGGTTCTCAAACTTTTTAAATGACGGAACCCTTTTGGGAAGCAAAATACTTGATGGAACCCTACAATAAAACAATTATTTTTATAAGTGTATTCTTTATTAATCAGCATAATAAAAGTACAATGTATCAGTTACTAATTATTATTTACTTCACCACTTGGTAAGGACAATAATAGAAAACATTAAAAAAGAAAAAATCTAACTAGTGGGAGGTATGAAACTGTTTTTTATTTTTCATCAATTGCTTGATATCAGGTTTGATGGAAGAAAGTTGGAGTCTCATATCAGCTTCGGCGTCCAGTCTATTGCGATATTTTGTTTTCGTGGCTGCGTAGGTAGAGAATCCTGTTTCGCACAAATATGTAGTTGGGAACGGGAGAAGAATATCCAGAGCCATTTGGCTAAGCATTGCATATTCATCTTGGATTCTGCACCAAAAATCATTAAGAGGCGTCGTTTTGAACAATGACTCCATACTTGTGTCTGATGACATTTCTAAAAGAGATTCATATATCTCATTTGACATGTTTTCAGGCTTTTCCAAGTTGGGTAAAAAAGGATTATGAATCCAGGAGTTCACTTTAATTTTTGTATTGTGTTCTTCGGGAAAATACTTTTCAAAAGATGCGCGCATCGAACTGAGATATTGGACCAATTCTTCAAACACATTATCTTCAAACATTTCTGAGTCGTTTTCGCTAGCAAACTCACTGAGTAACGTAAAACTTTCTATTTCTTTCTTACCAATGCAAATGATCCAAAAATCTAATTTTCTTTTAAAAGCAGTTATTTTATTATAGGCCTGAAACACTGTTGTCTGTTTACCTTGCAACGATAAATTTAATTCGTTAAGTTTTTGAAAGATATCCGCCATAAAAGACAATCGGAACAACCAAGTTTTATCATACAAACGGTCCTTCAAATTAAAAGAAGTATCTGCTGAAAGAAACATTTGTAACTCGGCTCTAAGTTCAAATAGCCTTGTTAAAGTTTTTCCCCGAGACAGCCATCGCACTTCTGTATGGAGCAGCAGTGTTTTATGTTTGCTGCCATAATCTTCACACAATAATGAGAACAATCGGGATTGTAGTGGTCGTGATTTGATAAAATTAATTATTTTTACCGCTTCATCCATAACTAATTTTAGATTAGACGGCATTTGCTTCATCGCAAGTGCTTGTCTATGCAGAATACAATGACTGGAACTACAATTAGGCGCTTTATTTTTCATTCGTGACACTGCTCCTGCTGTTTTACCTGTCATCGCCTTGGCCCCATCTGTACAAATGTCAATGCAATTGTTCCAACTGAGATTATGTTCTTCAAAAAATATATTTATTTTATTAAAAATTTCTTCCCCGGTAGTGTTTGTAAGCAGCGATGAACACATAAGCATGTCTTCTTCAAAAGAACTTTTATATGGATATCTCACAATAACCAGCAGGATAGCCAAACCAGCGACATCAGTCGACTCGTCCATTTGCAAAGCGAATCGTGTATTTTGTAGACGTGTAACTAGTTCTTGTTTGACGTAGCTTGCCAGATCATGGATTCGTCGTGAAACAGTATCGTTTGATAGCGGAACAGTAGAAAGATGCTTTGCAGATTTTTCATCAAGCATACATTTTGTTATGTCTAATACACATGGTTTTATTAATTTCTCAGCGATAGTGTGCGCTTCACCTGCTTGTGCAATGCGATAGCTAACTAAATATGATGCCTCCGTGGCCTTTTCGTTGGTAGTTTGTGTTACATGCATCATATTTTTTTGACTTTCTAATAACTGATCTTTTTTGCGAACAAAAAATTATTTATTCTTGTCTTTAGTCTCGGGGTGTACGGTTTCTAAATGTCGACGCAATTTGGCAGGTGCCATGGAACTATTAGGAAGCAGTTTACTACAGAGCATGCAGAGAGGTGAGCCGTTGGAATCAACAAATCCGAAACTGATATAAGATTCATCATACTTCCTTTTTTTCGTCTTTGAAACCGTCGAGCTTGACGTCGTGGCACTCGTGGCATCATTTTCTGGATCGGTGATTGCTAAATTCTCCGCGCGCATTGCTTTTGAACATTCAGCGTCATTAGAAGATGTTGTTGGAACACGTTTAACACCTTTAAGCCAACGTTCCATTCTTCTTTATTTATAATGTTACAAGTCAGGATAGTGGGGTTTAAATAATGCACAATCGTTACTGCGTATAAGAGACTAAATTTAGAACCTACAGGGAAGAAATGTATAAAACTGAGACAACAGAATACAGCAGGCAGTAAAACAATGAACACTAGTTTCTCGCTAGCGAGCTTGTAAGTAGGTAGTAACTTATCGCTCCGAACGCTAATCATCAACTGACGACGCCAACGCGCGATCGCCGCTTTTATACTTAGTCCTAGACTCGATCTCAAATATTCTCGAAAATACTCGAGTCGGCACCTTTGATAAACAAAAAGCAAAAATAAAAACAGAAATTTAAAAATAGCGTTGTAAACAATATCGACTTTATCCTTTGAAGTTAGAGACGAAAGTCGCTTGTTGACAACTATAGCGTCTAATTCAGAGGCGGCTTTTATCAAAGAGACTGAGCGCTTACAAGTATACTACCCGCTCGTTTTAAGTTTGCCGCTGGCGATAGGTATGAGTGTATGACGTTCGAAATTTTTTATTTAATTGTAACAATAAAAATTGTGTACGGTAGATATTTGGGTAAAACTATGACACATTATAAGTTTTGTTGTCACGTGGGGGAGGGTACGCGCATTCCACAGACCGGCAAACTTAGAGCGAACGCGTTGTATTTACAAGTATAAAATTGTTGAGACCAAACTTATAAGGTATTGTACCAGCTAATGTAACACAAGCTTATACAAATACAAATAAATAAATAAATAAATAACATTCATAGCGTTTTGTCTCCGCGCGGCCGCGGAGTCCGCACAGCCGCGGAGCGACCAGAGAGAGGTGTTTTGATTTTTTTATTTCTAAATTCTTGCGGAACCCCGACAGAGGTATCACGGAACCCTAGGGTTCCGCGGAACACACTTAGAGTATAGCTGCTCTAACTTATTAAATTTTAATTATTAAAATAGTATAAAGAAAAATGAAAGAATGCATAATTGAAGATTTCGTAATTAACAACGTAGGTACTACTTTTGTACACGAGGCGGTACTCTGCTGACATAGTTTTAGGGTCAATGTACAGCGGGATATAACAGCGCGTATAAAACGCTAGTCTGAAACCGGCCTATATGTGCGTGCGTCAAGAGCGATTACTGTGGAGGTTTTCTTCTGCACTCTCAGTATTCTATGTTGATACTTTGCATGGGTTAATAAAGCCTTGAATTTTATTCGAGAATGTTTAGATTTATGACTTTTCAAGTATCTTTGAACCCACGCAATGAATCATCGATAAATGCGTAAGTGGCATTTCATTTACGTCACTTAAATGATAGCTATAGCGATTTTGAATTTATGTGCTTTCAAGTAACATTTTAATACTCAAAATCTTCAATTTAGTTGTATGGTGTTCATCATAATAGCCTGGCGCGTTGGTGACCTTAACTGCTAGCCGGAGATCGTGGGTTCGATTTCTAACATGATTATTTATTCTATCTCTGGGTTTAATTTATCTATAACACTGCGTGACAAAATTGACACTTTTGTTTTTTTCCTGGGATGTTTTTTTTGTAATCTACTTAATTTTGTATGTAGATTTCAAATATACCTTCAATTTTTTTGTAACAGCTCTTGTTCTTGAGTTTTTGAGAACTACCCTCATTAGTCATTCTATTACAATTTATCGCAGTTTAACGAATAAATAGGATTATAATCTGTTGCTTTCGATATGGCTTCGACTCTGAGACGTTGTGTGCATAATCCAGATAGTTTTTGTTATATATGTGGTGAATATATTTTCGAAAAATATCGAAAACCTGTATCGGACTTTGTAAAAACAGCGTATTTCAACTACTTCAAAATTGAATTGTGCAATCAAGATAAAAGATGGGTGCCTCATACTGTATGTCAGAATTGCGTAGTGTGTTTACGTCAATGGTCAACAGGTAAAAGAAGTGCTATGAGATTTGAAACGCCCGTTATTTGGAAAGAACCTCAGAATCACCACGACGACTGTTTTTTCTGTATGGTTAATATCACTGGAATAAATTCAAACAATAGAAACAAGTGGTCATATCCCAACTTACGAACAGCTACACGACCTGTAATTCATGTGAGTGATGAACAACCTGGCACATCAACATCTTCTGACCACCCTATAATGGATTTTGAGCGTAACATTGAAAGTGAAGACATTGATTCTGACTTTGAAGTTTCGCAATCCGGACCTCAACTATTCAATCAGAATGAATTGAATGACTTGGTAAGAGACCTAAATTTATCAAAAACTGCTTCATGTTTGCTTGCATCTAGGTTGAAAGAAAAAAAATTGCTTACACCAGAAACTAAAATATCATTTTATCGTACTCGAGAGAAGGATTTTTTGCCATATTTTTCCAAGGAAGAAGAGTTAGTGTTTTGCAATGATATAGAAGGTCTATTACAACTCATGGGGTCTCAAGAGTATCAATCATCCCATTGGCGCCTGTTTATAGATAGCAGCAAAAGAAGCTTGAAATGCGTTTTGCTTCATAATGGTAACAAATATGGATCTATACCTGTTGCACATTCCACTACCATGAAAGAAGAGTACACAAATATATCTCGAGTGTTAGGGAAAATTAAGTATCGAGAACATAATTGGGTCATCTGTGTTGATCTGAAAATGGTGAATTTTCTACTGGGGCAACAAGGAGGATACACAAAATTCCCTTGTTTTATGTGCCTGTGGGATAGTCGAGACAAGCAACGTCATTGGTCGCAAAAAGTATGGCCTGTACGAGAGGAATTGACAGTAGGCATGAAAAATATTGTGAATATACCTTTGGTAGACCAAGACCGTATTATTCTTCCACCACTTCATATTAAACTTGGCATTATGAAACAGTTTGTAAAGGCCCTTGACAAAGAAGGTGAATGTTTCGCGTTTCTTACTCGTAAGTTTCCAGGACTGAGTGCCGAAAAGTTGAAAGCTGGTATATTCGATGGTCCCCAAATTAGGCAACTCATAAAAGATCCTAGTTTTGTAAATTTTATGAATGAAGTCGAGAAGAAAACTTGGGAATCATTTGTTTTAGTTATAACTGATTTTCTCGGCAACAAAAAGTCTAACAACTATGTTGAGATCGTCGAGAGCATGCTATCCAATTTACAAGAGCTAGGATGCAACATGAGCATCAAAATTCATTACCTCTACTCTCATTTAGACAGATTTCCGGAAAATCTTGGACATGTTAGCGAAGAGCAGGGCGAGAGGTTCCATCAAGACATTAGCACTATGGAGGAGAGATATCAAGGGAGATGGGACGTCCACATGATGGCTGACTATTGTTGGAGCTTACGACGAGATCAGCCAGGCCTTGTTCACGCCCGAAAATCATATAAAAGGACTTTTGAAAGCGTAAAATAAAATGTATATGACTTTAATAAGTTATTTTATTGTAATTTAAGATAAAATAAGCACATATGTAGATCTCAAAAACTAGAGCTGTTAGCAAGATTCTATTACTTATTTCGTGATTAGGGTCGTCGAATTACTTAAAAACAATCCTAACATCTCAGGAAAAAAAACCAGTGTCACGCAGTGTAATATGTGTATATTAAGGATCTATATAGGTAAGAATGTTTATCCGTTATTTGGATTTGCCTAGTAAGGGATCAGATTACCGTGTGTAAATTACCCCTTGATAATAGTATTATATTTATAATTTCACGATTAATAAATGTCCTTCTGTGATAAGTAAAAAAGAAAGACAAAACACAATTATTATTATTGTTATTGTTATTACTAGCTCATGTTCCCTGTGAGGCCCAGGCCTCCCCTTACATCTTCCACTAGGTTCGATCGAAAAAAATCCAGTACTAGACTTTAGCTCTGAGAATTTAGCTCTACGCCATCTCTTTCTGAGCCTGCCAGCCAGTCTCTTTATATTTTCTGGCATCAAATATTGGATGTACTATCTAGAAGCTACAACAAAAAATTACTTCTTATATTTTATGCGTAAAGTTACGATTAATTATAATTCTCAATACACGAAACTTTTGTAACATAAAATCCATTCTATTCCAACCGTTTCCAGTGCGGGCTTATTACTCTCGTAGGGTTGGGTGGGCTTGTGCCCAATGACGACAGAATTATCGACAATTATGCGCGGAACGACGTCAGTTGTCGTCAGAACACTGTCATCTAGAAATGACGTTTAAGGGCCGATAATTGTCCGCTTTGAATTGTCCTCTGTTACAATGTGTAGAGTTATTTTGTTCGGGGAATAGATTCAATGGAGTGTGAAGGATGTGTGTTATTCTTTTGGATGACTCATTGGCGAAACATTGTTGGTTAATTGATATTAGTATTCAGTTTGATTTTTATGAATGTGAATGACTAAAATATTTATGAAATTTTGTTAGTAATTGACGTGAACGTCTTATAAATCGATGATCGGCAGCATTCACAAAAAAGTGTTCAAAAAAAGTCATGTCACTGCAACCTCCATTCACTGTTGCTTAGCAACCAATCATGGTTGCTAAGCAACAGCGAATGGAGATTGCAGCGACATGACATGCGATACAATAGGAACTAACGTTATTGTTTTTTTTTTAGGATCAATCTTGTTAACTCCCCCAGCTAAGCTCATTAGCTCAAAGGCTTGTGGTAGGAGTGGGTTCACGTCGGTAGTATATTGGGTAGAATTCAATTGGTTGCTAAGCAACGCGATCGTTGGTCGTCAATGTTTTCTTATGACGTTATCACGTAAAATTATCGTCCGTAAACCGACTTTACAGACAACAGTATATTTTTTAAATTATAAACAAAGAAAATACAAATGACGTAACTACCTACGTAAGTCTAATAATAATTCGACGATTTTTTATACATATTAGATATATTTCGGGACTTAATCGCGTGAATTTATTTATCCCGACGTTTTGATCGAATTGCACAGTTCGTGGTCACGGGTCGACGTCGGATAAATAAAAGGTTCGTACCTTTAAATAATTGACGCGATTAAGTCCCGAAATATATCTAATAATGATGAAATGACGATGAACACAGTAAACAGTTTTATTAACTTGATAAATTAACCAAAATGTCTTACGTCAAGTAGTTTTATTTTTAATAAAAATAAGTATATTAATTACACGACAAAAACCTTAAAGCTCAATAAATATGTGGCATGTAACCGAGTACCGAGCACAAAGCCTCGCCCGCTGCGGTAAGCCCCGCTGCCGATTGGCCGACGAAGCAAGGCTTACCCACTGTATAGGGTTTCAGCCCCACGTGGATCACACTAGTAATGCTACGTCACTCCGATAAAAGTTTTAAGCTGTTTTTAAAAGGGATTTTTCTGGCTTCTTACGTGACAGAAAGGTGTGAAGTTTTATTACTTTAAAGATAATAATAATAATAATAATAATATCTTGGGACAACTCACACAACGCCATCTGATCCCAAACTAAGCAGAGCTTGTACTATGGAAACCAGACAACTGATAAACATACTTATATATTTCTAAATACATACATATTATAGATAAATAACACCCAGACACAGAATAAACCATCGTGCTCATCACACAAAGTTTTATCCTGGGTGGGGATCGAACCCACGACCTCTTGCGTAGCAGTCGGATACATTCCCACCGCGCCACAGAGGCAGTCAAAGATTTATGTTTCACGTTGGAAAAGATACGAGTGTTATTGTCCGTACTTATATAAAAGGCGTATCTATTGCAGAACATAGGCTTCCGTAAAACTCACATCAAAGAACGTAGAATTATTACCGCAAGCTGCAAGACTGAAAGGCGAATCAGAGATTGCAGTAAGATGTTTGATAGTAAACAGGTGAATGAATGCCACAGCCGCGGCTGACCGAAACATAATGAACATGATTGGATCTATTCTTGTTACACTACAGAGCGGAGACTGCTGCCTATTAATACAATGTATTTTATTAACTCATGTATAATCCAAGAAGCGGCGGTAGCCTAATGGCTATGGCATCGGACTCGCAATCGTGAGGTCGCGGTTTCGAATCCAACCCTTTATATTACCGACGTGAACTTAGCTGGAGGGATTAACAAGATCGCTAGTAATGTGAGACCCAATCCCATATTACAAGTTATTTAAAAAAATAATGTAGACAACATTATTTTTTTAAATAACTATACTATACAAAAGTCGGTTTATGGACGATAATTTTACGTGAAAACGTCATAAGAACACATTTACTTCCAATATCGTATGTCGCTGCAATCGCCATTCGTTAATAGGCTGATACTTCAGCCTTTTAGCAGGCAGAACGTGAGCGGAATGTGGCACTTTTTCGTCAATGCACCAGGTCATCCATTTTTAAGACGTTGTCACGACAAAAAATATTCTATAGGTATGTCTACTTAAGCATCGTTCTCTTGATCGTATTCTACCATAGCTTGTTTTTAGGATCAATAGCATAATGTGCTAGTTGCAAAATGTAGGTACAGGCTACGTAAAATGTAAAGACAATGTGCCTAAATGTACGCAAAACGCAAGATTGCAATACAACAATACACAGGTCTCTCTTTTCGCACGAACTTAAAACTGACTTTCATTTAGCAAATTATTCTGCTTCTTATATTCATAATCATTCATTAGAAAGATACTGTAATTTAACCTGATTCAAGCAAACATCTGCTATTCAGGTTATTCCTACTTACATAAACAAAGTAACAGTTTTACAAGACAAGTGTTTATCACTCACGTCAACAACATATTCATAACTTAGCAAAAACATGGACGGACGACCTCGGAACGTTCGACAAAGTTCGCAACCTTATTGGCAATTGACATCAAGACACGAATACCGCTTTCGGTCGTGATCGAATGAAAGAAAGATACTCGTTATTTGCGAGTCGGCGTTGGGCCATAAACGTTATCGCTAACTAGCGATCTGGGCGGATCGATCCCCTTGATTCGCTCACGAAATTAAGGAAATCGCTCATGGGGATATTATTCTCGGTGAAGATACCATCTGCTCTGGATGTGGAAGATTTGCGCTGTACTTTTGCAAGATTTTTCGGGACGACCAACTTTTTGTTGATGATGTGCTCTTATCTGTTGATGAATCTTGGGTGTACGGAAAGATACGACATAGAGAAATCGGCTTGATCTTAACATCTAACCGATCTATTTTGCCACAATCTTTGTAGGAAGTGTCGCAAGAAAATAATAGAAAACATTACTTTCAGAGGGCCCGTTAGGTTTCCTTATTAAATAAATTAATGTCGTAGGTAGAACTCATAGGCGGATATATTCGTAATTGTACATATGTACATATATCCTGACAGATAATCACCAACGCTTAGAACGAGAAATAACTGCTGTAATAGAGTTAGATATTTATTGACATTTATAATAAGTAAAATGGATTCTTTCGTTAGAGAAGTGACAGAGCACAAGAATTAGAAACTATAGAGAAAATCTGCTTATTATTTTTTTAGGTCCGTAATCAATAACAGTTTTTGAAAAAACTATAAGATAACTATGCATATTTTTCATAACATGAATACCTCCTAAATATATTTCTAATAAGAGATGTAAAATGGTGGTAATTGAGGATAAATTAACTAAAGTTAAAGGAATTTTAAAGCGTCTGTGACAAAGATTAAAGTAAGATGTTTTGAAGCCTCTCAAAGATTACAATGCATATAAATTTTATAAGGATCGCCTAGATTGCTTTGTACAATTGCATTGCGAAAATGAGTCTTTATCTAGATTTTGAAAATCGCAATAAATAAACAATTAAATCGTTTCAATTAACACTAACGGCCTCAAAGGAATACCCCTAGAGCAATCTAGCCGAGCCAGAATTAATCTTTGATATATGTAATACCAGTAATCGCCCCCGGCTTGCATCAATATTTACGCTTCTATATTAGAAGCTACAGACACCTCGAATGTACTGTAATCGGTGATCGATATAATAATAGGAAATCACCATCATTTTGCAGCTATTATGATACTTGCACGACTTCTGCGCTGTCGTCGTCTCTTCCTTCAGAATACCAGACCATATTGGTCTAATTTGTGAGGTCCAAAGCATTGTAATCTCATACTAGTAGCTAAAGTAAAAAACACCTTCGTTTTGGATTAACACCCTAGACAAATTGGATTAGTAGATGCCATTAAATAACATTCATAAAACTAAGAACGCAAACATAGCCAACATCAATACAACAATACTATATGCTCCAAAAATATCGCGATTTGAATACAAGTATCGTGCTGTGATATTTTGGGAACCGCCATAACATAAGACACCCAATACTTGGAACAACACCATTCTTTGTCTTCAAACAAAAGCAAAACGCCCACAGGCGTACAATTATCAGCTGTGGGTTCTTTTTTTTTGTATGGTAGGATGGTAACAAATTGTTTTAGTCTCCCATAGCTGACGTAGCGTCGCCGCCGTCACCGTACGATTTGACGGATCTTGGGTGGTCCCGGTCCACCTAATTGCTCTATGAAGTTGTGACAAATCAGGATAAGTCAACAGTAGATAATACGTTTGATCAATAGCCTCAAAAATATGTAGTTTTGCTTTGGTTTTATTTTGATTTGGATGCCTTCGTTAGATTAAAGATGGAGTATTTTTGAATCTTTGTTTTAATGTTAGTTGTTACTCTAATAAATAATCTGTACACATTATATGACAAATTGTGTAGTTGTACAGCATGATTTTAATATACTAATAACCTCCCACTCGTGGATTCTATACATTACTTACATTAATAACTTTGTAATATAAGTTTCGAAAAGTCTATACTATGAATATAAAGCTGAATAGCTTGTTTGTTTGTTTGAACGCGGTAATCTAAAGCACTACTGATCAGAATTAAACATTCTTTTCACTGTTGGATAGCCCATTTATCGAGGAAGGCTATAGACTATATAACATCACGCTACGACCAACAGGAGCGGAGCACCAATGAGAAATGTTGCAAAAACGAGGAAAATTTACGCTGACGAAAATTTACCTACGACCTGTTTTTGGAGTTAGGCCCTAAACCTGACAGAAGTTAGTGGTAGGTGGTCAAGGGTTAATAAGTATCTTTTTTTTTAAACCTAATATTCTTAAGTTATTTGATGTAGTGTAAATAAGCCACGAGCGGGAGGTTCTTAGAATATTACAAATAACTCTGTATATGTATTGTGAACGCACTGGGTATTATATTTTTTATATACTTATTATGATTTATATACCTACGAGTATGTCATGCACATTTATCTTAATTTATGAAAGAGATAAAATATACTTAAAATAAGATACAACACGCTCGTCAGGTAATTACGAACATTATTAATGTAATGCTCGTGCCCACCGCACTGATGTACCAGATATAATTTTTTGGCAATACTCATTTATACGAGGCAAACATAACTGTAATGAACAAAAAACAGAAGAAAGACCCTTTGAAAGTCATGAAGAACTCAACCCATATGTTATAAACAACCTGCGATCATTAAAGGCCTATGCACCTATTTCCCAAATGTATGACAAAGGCGAGGTGACATTCGACGGTTCTGACACTATTATAAAATTAAATATACTACGGGTCTTAATCGCAAGAATAATTAATCTATACTAATATTACAAAGCGGAAGAGTTTGTTTGTTTATTTGCTTTGTTTGTTTGTTTAAACGCGCTAATCTCAGGAACTACTGGTCCGATTTGAAAAAATCTTTTTTTGTTGGATAGCCCATTTATCGAGGAAGGCTATAGGCTATATAACATCGCGCTACGACTAATAGGAGCGGAGTAGCGACGTGAAATGTTGCAAAAACGGGGAAAATTTACGCATACGAAGTTGCGCGGGACAGCTAGTATGTTATAAACAACCTGCGATCATTAAAGGCCTATGCACCTATTTTCCAAATGTATGACAAAGGCGAGGTGACATTCGACGGTCCTGACACTATTATAAAATTAATTATACTACGGGTCTTAATCGCGTGAATAATTTAAGGTAAAATACCTGGTTTATTGCCCGACGTTTCGACCGCATTGCAACGACCGTGGTCACGGGTAGACTAACACTATTAGTTCAGTAACTCTCAAGGAGTTCTGTGTAATTTACTGACTTCCAGAAACATAACCAACGCGTTGCTTCACATCGGCACCCTGTAGCTTTTGCTTCTACTTCCAGCTTCCGCATTTTTTCGTTCAAATTTATCCATATCAAGTTCATCTATCAGGTTTGTATAAGACATATCACCATAATAATAAACGAAATCTATACTAATATTATAAAGCTGAAGAGTTTGTTTGTTTGTGTAAACGCGGTAATCTCAGGAAGTACTGATCCGATTTAAAAAATCTTTTTCTGTCGAGTAGCCCATTTACCGAGGAAGGCTATAGGCTATATAACATCACGCTACGACCAATAGGAGCAGAGCAGCAATGAAAAATGTTGCAAAAAACGGGGAAAATTGACGCGTACGAAGTTGCGCGGGACAGCTAGTGATATATACAAACAGTATCTCAAAGGATTTCATACATTAATACACTTTCATTTACATATAAATAATGCATTGGTAATTCGAGGCGAATTACTCAGGGGAGTTTGCCAACACAGAAGGATATTAAATGCATATTAATCAGTTTAGTACCGGTTTGATGCTTTACTGTGCTGAATATTTTTTGTGCTCAGGAAAGAGAGTGGACCTTTATAGGGTTCCGTAGTCAAAATGGCAAAACGGAACCCTTATTTTAATTTACAACGTTTTTCCGTGGCATTCTATTTACACGTTCGTCTACTGTTTTGTTTTTGTTTTCATTCGTTAAATGTGGTTGAATATCGATGTTGCCTTTTATAAAACTTTTTTTTACAAAAAAACATCTAACCGATTTCAATCACAGTTGATTCGCTAGCATTTATTGAGGAGTTTCGTTGTCTGTCTCCTAAATTCATTATCAGATCAAGTAACCTTAAGCGGCGGTAACCTAATGACTAAGGCATCGGTTTCGCAATCGTGAGGTCGCGGGTTCGAATCCTACCCATTATACTACCGACGTGAATCCACTCCTAACACAAGCCTTTGAGCTTACCTGAAAAGGTTAACAGGATTGCTAGTAATGTGCGACTCAATCCCACATTGCTAGTTATCTTAAAAAAAAAGGTCTATACAAAATTGATATGGGACCATTTCAAAATAAACCTCCGTTTCGATCGAATTGCACCGATCGTGATCACGGGTCGACGATTGGTGCAATTCGATCGAAACGTCGGGTAAATAAAAGGTACCGTACCGTCGTACCTTTAAATAATTCATGCGATTAAGTCCCGAAATATATCTAATATGTATAAAAATCGCGAAAGTTTAAAAACATCAATTAACAATGCCGTCAGTTTTCATTACATCTATGACATACCACTAGTCTTTGTCACCTACTATACCTTAAATAATACTCCAAGCAAGCTACTTAAACATAAATTATTATCCAATTTGTCTATCAGTACAAATTAGTCACCCATACAAGAATTCACTACGTCCCATTAACCATATCCGCCAATCGTAGAGCTTAGTCAGGAATCTTTACATAAATCTTCTTTGAGACAGTGCCATAAATTGCGATAGAACTGATAACCCCTTCAAGCAGTTTTAAAATAACCGCCCGAAGGCCAACCAGTCGTAAAAGTATCGAAGCCTAAAGACTCGCAAGCGACGGATACACATGCAAGATTTTCGCATTCATCATAATAAAAGTCCGTTTCAGTAGTTACAGGTTAATATTTTACAAAGGACTGCCTCCCAGTAGTACGTTCATAGTAAATGTACTACTAATTACCTATTGTTGAACATGATAGTAAAAGTTGATTAATTTTTTAAGTGCTGCAATGCCAATACCAAAGAATACTAACTATTACTACGTACGAATATTGTCGCTTATACCAGATATCAATGTTCTGTGCTCATACCTGTAGTTTTATAAAGACAGAATTAACTTTCAAAATAATAATATAATACTACTATGGTAACCAGACAACTGATAAACATACTTAAATTATTATATGTTCGTAAACTTTCGCGATTTGTACACATTATAGAATTTTATAAGCTACAGGTCTTAATCGCGTAAATATTTTATTTTAAGACTAAATACCTTTGTTTATTGCCCGACGTTTCGACCGTATTGCAACAGCCGTGGTCACGGGTAGACTGATTCAGCTCAGCGTTAAGCGATAACCCGTAGCTTATAAAATTCTATAATACCTAAATATTTCTAAATTCATACATATTATACCTAGATAAAATACACTCAGATACAGAATAAACCATCGTGCTCATCACACAAAGTTTTATCCTGGGTGGGGATCGAACCCACGACCTCTTGCGTAGCAGTCGGATACACTTCCACCGCGCCACAGAGGCAATCACTTCTTCATAATCTTTTGTATTATTTCCATATCTCTCATTGTCTTGTAAAATTACGCTAAATACAGAAGTCCCTTTTCCTGTCTGGGTTAATACAGCTTAGTCTACAATTATTTTTGTCTGATGACATTACAGAGTTAGGGGTAAAGTGTTCGCCGAACAGATACTAATCATGATTTTAATTGTACGTGGCGCTAACGTAACGTTTCAGCTACAAGTGACGATGGAAAAGGCGTACATGGCGCGTAATTTATACAAGATAGAAGTGTATTGGTATTTTGCTTGGAAGGGTTTGTTTAGATTACATGATTACTTTGGTACGTAGTCTCCTCAAAATAACTGATACATACATTAGACGTTATTCAAACATGTTTTGATCATACCAATTATAATCTACATTATTTTCATTGTGTCGAAGTCTAACAATAAAGTAATAGATACCTCTATTACCGAACGATAAAAGTCTTCGTCGTGTAATTTACTGCTACTTACTAATGAAGGCAAATAACCCTAAATGTGAACAAAATATATATAACAATAACTTTACTGCCTATAGTCACGGATGATTTAACAAAAGACATTTGGATACAACTGGCCCTTTCACATCGTTATCAAATTATTTTATCTTGGGAAATATATCAAATTCACGACACAGCTCTTTGTATAGACTATGAAATATATAAGGAGTCGAAATCACTTCTCAAAGTCAAGATTCAGTTCACTGCTACGCCGTTTTGTGCTTCAATAGCTGATCTTAGGACAAAGTTCGAGATCCAAGAGAACAGTATAGGTACTTAGAGTAGATTTCATTATAAGAAATCACTATCCGGAATACAAAAACTATATTATCTATAGATACTTACAGATAGCGCAAAAATACTTTTGAGTACTACTTATAAGTAGTACTCAAAAGTATTTTTGCGCTACTTATAAGTAGTACTCAAAAGTATTTTTGCGCTATCTATAAGTATTTATATCTATAAGTATCTATATAATCATGATAGCGCAAAAATACTTTTGAGTACTACTTATAAGTAGTACTCAAAAGTATTTTTGCGCTATCATGATTCTGAAAGTGACTATCGAGATATTCGCAATGTGTAGGTACGATACTGAATAGTAATTAAAACAAGACAGTGTTATATGTTCGTAAACTTTCGCGATTTGTACACATTATGGAATTTTATATGCTACAGGTCTTAATCGCGTAAATATTTTATTTTAAGGCTAAATACCTTTGTTTATTGCCCGACGTGTCGACCGTATTGCAACGTCCGTGGTCACGGGTAGACTGATTCAGCTCAGCGTCGCCTCCGAGAAGCGCGAGTTTCGGAAACTACCCTCGCTTGATTTTAATCACTCAGTGATAGCAAGACAGTGATAGCATGAGACATAAAATACTCTATTTAAGATGCGTTTGAGTAATGTTTTACTGTGTTTGACATCGGAAATGTTACTGTGGCATCAATCAAAAGTGTTGCGTTTTAATATTCGGTAACATGTAATCCGCTGCAAGGCGTGCGTCTAATTTGAACCAAGTTGATTTCGTCGTTTTCTCATTATAGCGAATGCCCGGGTGGCCGCCGCTTGACAAGAGGAAATTGTCCTCAGAGATAAATAAAATTTGACTCGGTTAAAAGTGGCCCGCATTTATATTGTTTACGACTGCAGTTCACCATTGCGGAATGTACAACGAATAATATTTGCAACCACGAAGCAGGAATAAATTATTTAAGCTAATACTGCAGCTTTGGAATCCGAGTTATTTTCAAATTCATATTATTATTATTATTTCTGCTCCAATTTCTACTTTGTTTGAAAAAGTCCCATTACCATTTGTATTATAAAAATGATTAGTTTGTTCTGACGCTATACGAATTGAATACGATATTTATTACAAAATAAGATAATTGGGCAACAATTTCAAACTAAATGTTTATGTAGAAGTAGCTCCAGCGTTCAAGTTATGGTAAAAAAAAATGTTAATGTCGATGCCCCGAGAGTGGACATGGACGCAATTATGTTGGCCCTCAACAAATTGGACCACTTATTTATAGTTAATGAAATTCAGATTTTAAAAAACCTCCTCAGTTTTACTCTCTCGTTTACACATTTGTTTTACAAGACCATTATTTTAAAAAGCCTACGCGTCCTGTAAAATTTGTAAAACCGTTGTTCTCGTTGTTTTATTCTAGTCTCTAGATTTATTACTCATTATCCCAGCAAATGTGTTGTAGGACTTCTAAGTGTAACCGTATGTACGTAGTAATTTGTGGCGAGAGAAAATGAATTGCTTTTTCAAATGAATATGGCCTAAGTTTAATACATTAACTTACAGCTGGGACTGATGCGGAAAATTGCATGAATATATTGTGGTAACTATTTTTTTTACCTTATATTATTTTATCTTTTTTATTTTCTCCTCACAAAGTTCATACAAAATTGATAAAAGACTGCCTCTGTGGCGCGGTGGGAGTGTGTCCGACTGTTACGCAAGAGGTCGTGGGTTCGATTACCACACGGGACACTACTTTGTGTTATCCACAAATGTTGTTCCGAGTCTGGGTGTACTTTGAGTCCGTGACTTGTATGTTTGTAAAGTCCTCCGCGACACAGAGCTTGTAAATAAAAAAATAAATAAAAAAAAACATAATAACTTATAGTTGTAGATACAAAACATCATCGTATAGTAATTGTAATCTGTTTGTGAGAAGCTGGTGTCTGAAGTAGAAGAAACCAGTATTACAGATCACCAGGTCCTCACCCCATGTTACAGAGCCAATAAATATCTTGTAATCCTTAACTTACAAACATAATTTAATCGCATAAAAGTAGAGAGAAAATGAATATAATACCTATATTATATAAAAAAAATGTTGTGTGTGTGTGTGTGTGTCTTATGATCCTAAAAGATCTTCGGTTGCCGATTGAAATTTTACGGCACGATAAAAATATTAGTCATTGGTGCACTAAAGTAGAAATAAGGAAATCTATAACTAGCAATGGATATATATGAGCTGTAAGATAAATACATAGATAATGTAACTAACAAAGTTCGTATAAAATATATCTCACCGCGCGCCCCACTTAATTTATCAGCACCTAACGACGAAGTCCATACCCACATACATTTCCCCTTGACACTTTTACACTTTGCCGGAATATTAAGTAAGTCCATCCCTTTGAATCCGTGACATAGGATTTCAACCTTCGAAAAGTCCATCAAAAAAGGTAATTAAGATGAATTAACGATCACAAAGGCGAGTTTCGTGCTAGCCCTCACTGTAACCTTTATTCCTTCTAATTGGCTCCCACGCCACATAATTTTTACAGCAAATTACTGGACTAACGATTAAGTTCACCCGATGTCTAATTTTCTGGGACAATAGTCGACTTGAAATTAAAGAAATATGTTAATTTCTATCTTTGTCTCGGATCGACAGAGCGGAAGATTATAATTATTAGGAAATTGTTAAAAAGCACCTTGCTTTGTTATTGGAGTCATCCACTTGGATGGGTGCTTAATGGATCTTTTTACTAAATCTTTTTCAAGTCGACAGTACGCTATCGTTTTCCTTGTTCGTGAACAACCATTCAGAATAAGGGAAAAGTAGAACACGAAACAATAACGTCGCTCAATGTTTCACTTTACACTGGATTTTCTTTTTTAGCTCATTTGATTTTTCGGTCACACTCTAGATGAAAATGAAATTGAATGCAATATTAACATTTTGTTTTTAACAGAAATTTGTTGGATATGATAAAATCTAGGGATGTTACGGATATGATATTTCGGTGTCAGCTAACCTACATAGTCCATACCAAATTTTATTAAAATCGCTCCAGCCATTTAGACGTGAAGAAGTAACAAACACACTCCCAACTTTCGCCTTTATAATATTAGTTTGATATTAAATCGGTTTCGGTTACGGATTTAAAATTATTTCAGATTATTCGTTAGTTTCGGATAATCTCGGTTACGGATATTGGATTTTTGAGAAATCTAACTAATAAGTAATAAAAAAATACAATCAGTCGTTTATGTAATTATTGTAACTACCTACTCATTTCTTAAGTTATCTACCTACTTAAAAACTGATGTAAGAAAATTATTGCGGCGGTAGCCTAATGGATAAGGAATCGGTCTCGCAATCGTGAGGTCGCGGTTTCGAATCCTACCCATTATACTACCGACGTGAACCCACTCCTAACACAAGCCATTGAGCTTAGCTGGAGGGGTTAACAGGATTGCTAGTAATGTGGAACCACAATCCCACATTGCTAGTTACATTTTTTTTTAATCATTAAATTAAATCAAACCTACCTAGTTGTTTTTTATTTTATTTTTCAATATCTCTTTATGAGCTATGAAAATACATCATCAGTCAGCAAGAGACACGCGTCGCTAAAATGCTAGCGTGGGCTCCGCCGGCAAAACCAAAAACCAGGTTTTTGATGAGGAGTATAATTTTTATACTCCGCCCATATCCGAAATAATCCGAAACTTTTATATCGGGTTCGGTTACGGTTACGGATAGTTTTTTACTTCGGATATCCGATAGTTTTGATTTCGGTTACAGAGCTCTATAACATCCCTGATAAAATGATCTTTAAACTGGTCTTTGTTTTTAAATGCAAATATCCAATGATTATTATTATCCACTATTTCATTTATTGATGCAGTTAATGAATAATATAGCAATAGAGATACACATTTATCATTGTAGTTTGCCGTTGAACATATGGATAAGTTTCCATAGGAATATCCATTAGCATTCTTGTATGCCGGAGAAACACTACCACGTTGGTCTGACTATGCCTCGTTATAAACAATGATTGATAGTAAAATTGTCGCCTCATTGAAGATATTTGTCATTGCTTGGCTTTAGCCTCAGTAGCCAATTTCAGAATTCTCTAGGTGTCGCAGTTGAAATATCGAGTCATTTTGAAACTGTCTTTTGTGCCTGGGCTTCATTCTTTGCTATTTACAACTGCGCTGATGACATACCGGTTTAAGTGGTTACCACCCAAAGGCATTTTCAATATTACCTATTTTTTCACATGTCAAAGCTGCCTTCAAAAATAATAGTCCCTCTGTATATACATTACGGGTCTTAATCGCGTGAATAATTTAAGGTAAAATACCTTGTTTATTGCCCGATTTTACCTTAAATTATTCACGCGATTATGACCCGTAATATATATATTTTCATAATGTGTACAAATCGCGAAAGTTTATTAACATTTATTAGTCCCTCTGTAGTCGTAAAGTAATGTTCACTTAATTAAAAGACAACGACCTGTATACGTGCGTTGGTATTGCAAACGAGGATGTGTCTTACGACATTTTAGACGTTTATTAACAGTCAATGTATCTTAATTATAGGTACTATTGTTGTCGTAGATAGGGGTGTTATTATTTCACTGTTGGATAGCCCATTTATCGAGGAAGGCTAAAGGCTATATAAAACATCATGCTACGACTAATAGGAACGGAGCAGCAATGAGAAATGTTGCAAAAAACGGGAAAAATTGACGCAGACGAAGTTGCGCGGGTCAGCTAGTACGTATTTATGAATATATTTATGTGATAAACCTTAATAATAAATGTTGTAGATATTTTTTGAATTTTGTCGATGCCATGTTAGTGTTGGCGACTGGTGTTGAAACACACTATGAATTCAATGTTCAATGCTCTCCCCCAAAATTTCAGCCGAAAAATAACATAAAGGAGAAAAGTAGAGTTCCCAATATCCTGGCGTTTATCTACCACGGCAAGCGTCAGCGGTCGTTTTTCAATAAAACGTCCCTGGGCTCGCCCTTCTGAGCATTAGTCGCAATATCTTTCAGCACCAACGGCACAAAAAACTATGGAGTTATTATTGAAGAACCACAAACTGCCAATGGTCTCATACATATTGCTTTTTATACCCTATGGTAGCCTTTAGCCTTTAACTGTTTATTACCAACATCATTTGACACCTACAGATCTGCAATGGATCGTTTTTTTGGGAAAACTGCTTTGTTGTTTTTCCATGTATCAGATTTGATCTATTATGGTTTATGGTTTAGTTTTTATGGTGTAATAAATAATTCTAATTGCACAACCATTACAACAATTCGTTTATCTCCATTAAAAGCGAAAAGCAAAATTCACTCTTACTCTTTGTTTTTCAAAGGCTAATCAACAATTTAAACGAGGTACAATTCTATTGGGAAGTTTCTAACAGATGTTATCGTACCTAACCCACAAAGTATAGGAAATATACACTTTATCATAGTTCCTGATTAAATTCAACTCAATTTCAGTGAGAAGGGGGAAGTAATAAATATTTAAGGTAGTTATATTAATTTCCTACTCCACTCCTATTCCAATAGTGCAAAACTTCAGCACCGCTCTCAACTTTGGCGCTAAGTCTCTTCGAAACTGTCTGTTTTCCACAAAACGAGATAAATTAAATTAATGTATTAAAATGCACCTCATATAAGTAATGTGTATTAGATATGTAGCAGTGTAGTCTTTGAAATAAATTTGCATTTAAATGTTTGAAAGTTTTGTGCTTAAACTTCATTTTCAAATTGAGAGACAGGATTCTAATAGAAGACTTATTAGGACATTCTTTTGACTCGATATAATTACACACATTGCAATTTAGAAATCTCGATTTTCTGTTAGCTTTTTACTGAAAATAAAGCGTGAACATAAGTACTTAATCTAACTTAAAATACCTGAATCTGGTAATAGTAGTGTTTTTTCACTAAACTGATGAATACTTCTGTCAATCATCCGACCAATTACACTCTCTACGTTAAGGTTCATTTCTGTGCGTCGCAACCGGTCGCGAGCCACGCGCGGCTTACGACGAGCGGCTGACGCGCGCGGCCGATGCGACAATAGTCAGAGTGCGCGCGCAAGCTACGTCAGTCATCGACCGCGCGCGTCAGTCACAGACCTCGGAAACCGCGCCATACATTCTCATACTCTGACTATTGTCGCATCAGACGCGGGCGTCAGTCGCTCGTCGTAAGCCGCGCGCGGCTCGCGATCGACCGCGATGTACGGAAATGAACCTTTACACATGAAAAGTACATTTATAAAGGCAAGTCGTTAAGTAAATTTCAGTTAGATTCCTATTTCACTTCGAAATACATTACTAGATAATTAGGTATGTAAATTCCTCTCGTTTCTTAATAAATCTTAATTACCAATGCTAATTTTGCCACGAATTTTATTACTTACCTCTCAGTTTGTATTATGTAAATCTAAACAGAAATATTTCTGAATCGGAAATATCAGCCGAAAACTTTTCAATTACCTTCTAAAAGTTTTGTGATCTAACATTTCGTTCTGTAATTTATTCGTTCAGTCTTTGATCATCCCTACTTCCCTACTAATATACATATAAATGTGAATGTAAGTTTGTTTGTTACGCTTTCACGCGAAAACTACTTAACCGATCATCATGAAACTTTGTACACATATTCTTGGAGGTATTAGAAGTAACATAGGATTAAAAAAAGGGGGGGGGGGGGGGAATTTACGCAGACGAAGTTGCGCAGGACAGCTAGTCCCTATACTAATATAGGTATATAAATGTGAATGTAAGTTTGTTTGTTACGCTTTCACGCAAAAACTACTCAACCGATCATCATGAAACTTTGTACACATATTCTTGGAAGTATTAGAAGTAACATAGGATACTTTTTATTAAGAAAAAAAAAATATGAAAAATTAAAAAATTGTTTATCAAAAAATCTCAAAATCTAGCTTCTTCAACGCCATCTAGCGGTTCCCGACATCCACGCGGGCGGAGCCGCGGACGAAAACTAGTAAAGAAATAAATGTACGAATTGAAAGGATTTCAATGAGAATTTCTTGAGTGATCCGAGTAATATCTAATGATGAGACACATAATCCGTGCTCGATCGCCTCTCCGCTTATTGAGTCGGAATTTTCGATTAGCCTGTGATTGATTGAAGCGACTTCTCTTCGAACGACGTGCATTTTATGATCCGTTCTACTTCTAGGATCAGTTACCTTTTATATAGTAAACGGGAAAATGAGATGCTACATTTACCTTTTCTAGATTAAAAGTAAGTTTTGTAGCAAATTCTGTAAGTTTTCTCGCTTTTTCTTGGAAACTTCCTTATTCTGTTTTATCGGATATCCTAGGATTTTTCTTTGGCACAAATTAAATTTACTATTACTAGTTTTTGCCTTGCTAACTTTTACAAAGAATATGAAGTTGCTTCTTTAATAAGTTTTTGATAGGGTCTTTTATTAAGACACTTTTTTAATGAGATAATTATCTTCATCTAAATTTTCTCAATTTTTTTATAAAGTAATATAGGTTAAAGTATATTCTTCGATTTTAGTTGAAATAGTCTAAGGGAACAGACTTCAGAAGTCCCTCTAAAGTCTGTTCCCTTGTAAAATAGGTAGTATCCACATATAGAGAATCATAGTGTCAAATGTCTATGACCACAACAGGTAGACTGAACGTGGATTCAAATGTCAGGAAAAAAATGGTTGTCTGTAAAGTCGGTTTACGGACGATAATTTTACGTGATAACGTCATAAGAAAACATTGATGACATATCAATAACGTGACCGTTGCTTAGCAACCAATCTATAACGTGACACTTTATTGTACGTGCGCCCAGTCATCGATTTAAAAGACGTTATCACGTCAAAAATGATTTTATTGTTTATTTCAAAACCACGAAATAGCAATTAAATAACCAAGCATCATAAATTCATGCGCTTCCAAAACTTGCTGAAAAATCTGCAACAATGAAACTTTGCACATATTTTCCATGTACTGTGGAATATCCACGCAAACCTTAATGCAATTTGCGGTAATGTTGCATCGGGGCGAGTACGTCGACGTTACGCTACTATTCTGATACGAAGTAAATACGTCGCTGCTTTGGGGCACAAAATACCGAAAGTACAGAAGCTAGCCCTCAAACGTACTGTCAACCTAAAATAAAATCTATGACCCCACGGTTAAAATTCATTTGCACGTCATAAACAACCAGGTTCATTCTCCCTAGAAATAATATTGTGACTTTTACCAATTTCAACTTTAACGCTACATTGGTTACAAAGTAAGCGTTGTCAAAATTGATAGACCACTTTCTTGGGCGTCCGTACCTCGCTCGAAGTAGTACACATAGACATCGTTCATAGACAAGAATTATAGACCATTTCAGACGGACGCCTTCCAAACCAAGTATTGTTTGGTAGGCGTCCCGAGAGCGTATATGAGTATGCGTATACGAGAGCGTACGGACGGACATGACGAAACTATAAGGGTTCCGTTTTTGACATTTTGGCTACGGAACTTTAAAAATGTTGCAAATGAAGTTGGGCGGGTCAGCAAGTAAGTGATAAGTTTAAGAGTTGTGCAAATTTGAAAAGATTCAAAACTTACTGGTTATGCCGTCGAATCCCTGTAAAACTATGTACATAAATAATAGCTTTTTAAGTATGATATAACCCAAATGGTATAATCCCGCTTAGTGCAGCTGTTACGAACATACCAGTGTAGTGTAAGAGGTTCCTAATCTACCAAAGATCCCGGATTAGAATTACGCTCATCTAATCATGTCGTCGATTGAAGATCACATTGGTACTTTGTAACAAGAATCACAAGTAGATAATTTCGTAAATATAAGGACATTCTAGACCATTTTGTACTTTAGTGTAATCGGATTATCTTATCATGAAATTCTATTTGGTATAGCTTAGCGACTTCCACATTAAATGTAATTACTATGCTTTAGTAGCCGGGTACCATTTGAGAAATGAATACAAATATATTTTGGCTCCGATTCCAAGCACGAATATAAAATTGTTTTTACGGTTATAATTCAATGTCAAGGTTTTTTTTATCCAATACATTATTATCATACTTAACCACGGCTATATATTCAACTTGACTTTCAAATAAGAAATGTTATCCTCCACAACACACTTTCCGACTGCAATCTAAATACACATACACTTAATAAATTAAAATACATTAAGCTAATAATGCAATATTCCTTCCCGTTGAAAACAAACCACTATTTCATTTTGTAAGCGCGAAAGCCGTAAGCTGAAATTTTTATGACTCCCAACGTCTGGCTACGGGAGAAATTTTTAAAAAGGTTTTTCAAATTTTCGTGATTCATCTTCCCGCTCCCCTGTGACTGGGTACCATCATACGCGTATCTTTGTTTAACCTCGCCACATTAAACATTAAACATTTGCTCTACGTAACCACGTCCGCGATTTGGAAAAAATGGACTAAAATAAAGTGCTTTGCAGACCAAATTCATCAACGTCAGATATTATCTAAGAACCAATTACTGAGTTGAACCATACGTGAATCCTATTAAACTTTTACTGTGTATAATATTAACTCAATGTACTTTACATTTGTGTTCGTGAGTTCGGCGAATTTTCCACCGGCAATTTTATCGTTCGTTTCAAACAAATATGTGTGTTTCATTTTGATTCGGTGTCGTCGACATTTTATTTATGTGGTGGGCATTTTTTCCACAAAAGCACGCGAGGTCAGCTTAAGAGGGAGGAAACGACTTTGGCCTAATCCGCTGACTTTTATTTATTCAGTGAATTAATCTCGGCGTGGCCGGGGGTAGGGACATTGGCCCTTATTTCCTGTCGCCTCGGTGCGATACCACGGTTTCTCGACTGCATACTGTGATAATACTCAAGTCGTAGTCTCTTGACAAGTAGGATTTATAGGTGTGCCACGTATCGCAGTTGTCCACTGCGTCACTAAGCTTTATGTATTATATTTAACAATAAAAACTCTCGGTTACTCCGGTTTCCTGGGGTTGTTTCATTTATCTCTGTATTTTTCCTTAAAAATAAAAAAAGGTTTGCGGGAAAAGTTAAATTTCCTTAGAAGTTTTGGTGACTTAACCCTTCACGGTTAAATTAAAAAAGTTCACAGCCTGCGGATTTTAACAAGGTACTTCATGAAATTGGGTAATAAAAAAAAAACTCCACAGAAATGTCCTCCAAATTTTCTCTTTGATATATACGTACTAAATATTTTACAATACAACATTTTCAATTGAACTTGAATATCCCATATGGTACTACTTATTACATAAAATTTTTGACCAGCCGACGATTTGGGTTATACCTACATATCAGCCCATATGATGTCCCACTGCTGGGCACAGGTCTCCCCAGTAGAATCTACTTATTTTAGATGCTGGGGATAATTGCCGTAATCGCTACGCTTGACGAGCGGGTTGGCGATCGCAGAAAAGCTTTTAAGTACACAGCTGCCCATCTTCCGGAGTCAAATACCTAATTCGCCTTGACAACACCTACGGAAAGAGATAGATTGACATTATACACGGTACCAAACGGCCAACGTGTTGGCCACGAGTTGGGTTAATCCAGTACAAATAGATTTCTGAGTAGTATAAATAGTGTAATAAAAAGTACAAATCAGTAAGAACTTGCTGGTTTCCAACAGTGTAGACGGCTATTGTAAACCAAATTACTTGGTACGTGGTTCGCAACAGCCGTCTACACTGTTGGAAACCAGTAAGGTCACCTTGGTTTGTACGTTTGTTTCCAACCGTCTGGAAGAAGTCTTACATTTTAAGTGTAACTTCATAGGTAGATGAGTAGATAGATTCCTATCTACTCATGTTAACTTGTTGCAACATCTGAGTTTACACTTTTGGTTTTCTGTGTCTTTCTAATTCTTTATCTCCATTCCTCAATACTGCCGTGCTTATGAAAAACGCATTAACTAGGATTTGGACACTTTCGAGAAAACCGCGCCTAAAGTTTTTATTTTTATTTTTGCTGTAACTTCAAAACTATTTGTCCGATAAGCATATGATCTATGTACCAAATAAAGAACAAATTGTCAAAAATGTGTTTATGGAAACATATATTCAAATTATAGTAAGGTTTAGCATATAATTTGAAAAAGGTACTTATCGTTAGCAGCCTCTAATTCGAAGAACATACGTCGACTAGTCAAAAACGCATTAACTAGCATACTTGATGCATATATGCTTAGTAAAACAATATAATGCGATTTTGTGTAGTCATTGTTACTCCAACCCTTTATAATTACACCCTATAAGTGCATCAACATCATCACTTGATGCGTTTATGTTATGCGAAATTTTAGAATTAGAGTAATAATAAAAAACAATTAATTTTATTATGTTGTTTATTTGAGAACTTTTTATATCTAATAATCGTAGTAAAATAATAACAATCAAAAGTGAGCACTTCTTCGTAAAATATTATGAATTAAAATATAAAACTTGACTCAAATTAAACAAAATAGCAACTTCAAGGCACATTAATTATAGTCTTTTTGTATAAAACTATGGCACAGATTCATTTAAAATACTAAAATAATAGTAAAACATCTATAAGGCAATAACATCGTTAAGGAAAACATCTACATCAAGTATAAAACACAATATTGCAGATTTGTTTATCTAAAATAGAAACTTTACTTATCTTAATTACTTTCTTTTATAACTCTAAATAATTAGGTTAAACCATAATTATAGATTTACACAGTTGTAGTACGAGTATGAGTATCACACTAAAGCAGTCAAAATACTTAATTAAGTTCTTAAAATTATTAAAAGAGATCAAACATTTACTTTATTGTGATAATATCACAGTTCTAAATTATTTTAGGCACTTACCATCACAGTTAGATAATTGAGTTGACATAAAATTATCTTAATATCTATATTATTAATTAAATTAAATTAAATCTTAATTCTATATCTATATTTATAAAAACACAGTCTCACTTTTATTATCTAAACTTATTAACTAAACTATTAATTTTCGATTTCTAAATCATCGACTGAATCAGAGACCGGCAATGCATTCCAGAAGTGTCGCCTAGTTTCTGGCATTAAAGGTAATAGTTTGGCTATTATTTCTGCTTTTCTTTCTTTGCTGACCCCTCTAACCGACATTTTACTTGTGACTTCCGGAAAAGATTTATTTTTAATTATTTTCATTTTAAGGAAGTCCAGAATTTTCCACTCTGCTTGATGACTGTCTTTGTATTTTAGTGAGAATTCACCTTTCTCAGCTTTGACTGACATCACATCTTTCAAATATACTCTGGGCACTGTGTTTTTTATCTTATGTTGAGACGACACGTCGGTAAAATTAAAAAAATTATCAACATTCATAGTTTTCACGGTATTATTTCTAGCATTGGATCTTTTAACAGAATCTACAAAATCATCATAATCATAAATTTTCTTGTTTTTCATAGTCATTTCCACCTGATGGTGAAAGTGATCCGCCGACATAAAAGTGTGTCCTGGCTCAAAATATTTTATTGTTATGGTTTCTGTGGCAATAAATAAATAAATAAAATAAAACAAATTTAATTCAGACAGGGTCCATATAAGGTTAGTAACAATGGCATAGAACTATGTTAGTAACATTTAGATTTATATTAGTAGAAATGACTTATAAACTATGTTAGTGACATTTAATTTTACCTTCTGTACCTCCCACTCTCCGGGACTCCGGGCACAAGTGCATGAATTTGCACCCAGTGTCGAAAGATAGGGCAGTCAGGTTTCAGCGCGATGGTCCTCAGGATGCTGTTGCGGCTCCCACGCACCCGGCTCATAAGTGACGCGATGCGACTTCGTATCACTGCGTGATACGCGTCTGTATGTGTATGCGCAAACATCGCAGATGCACTGCAGTATCGTGGGAGCCCCAACAACACCCTGAATGCATTGTTATATTGTACTCGGAGGGCATTGAATGCCCGCTGCGTATAGTTAATCCATAGATTACACGTGTATAATGTCTGGCAGAAGGCTTTAAAAAGTGTAATCTTTACTTCCCTGCTACATCGTGTAAATCTACGTAAACATATTACAGCGGACCACCATCGCCCTCCTTTCCCTCTCTATATCACCATCATCTTTCAAGTCCCCAGTTACCACATGGCCCAGGTACTTGAACTGTTCCACTCTTTTCAGAGCATTACCACCAAGCAGCACCGGTGGTACCTCCTCTAGTCTGCGACCCTTACATTTAAATATCAAAATTTCACTTTTACTAGTATTGTACACCAGCCCGTGTGAGTTTGCATACTCCTCACAAACCCCAATCAGTTTTCTGAGCGCCGAAATAGACGGACTAAGCAAGACCATGTCGTCTGCATAGCTGATACTATTGATACACTGTCCGTCAATTGAGCAGCCGACACCTGTCTCGCTCAGCCGAACAATCAACTGGTTGACGTAGAGATTAAAAAGAGAAGGAGAAGTTAACCCCCCCTGTCGCACTCCGCACTTTAACCCATACTCCTCAGAAAACGCATCAAGCCATTTGACACGGTTAGTTTGGTGTCCGTACCAATACTTAAAAATATTAATAACATGCCCAGGTACCCTCGCTTCTTTTAATTTTGTCCACATAATATCGTATCTAACCATGTCAAATGCCTTGGAAAGATCAAGGAAAGCAGCGTACACATGTGTACTCCTATCTGTGTAATACCTGACGATGTGCTTGAGCGACAGAATGGCACATTCAGTCGACAATGCAGTTGTCACGCTATTATCCAATGGTCACGCTATTAACCATGTAAACTAGAAAACACAGAAATGCCCAGTTTTTATTTTGGGCTGCGCAATTATCAGTCCATATAATTATATGTTTTACATCTCGTTTACTTTTAAAAAAAGCATTAAATGCGGACATAATATCTTCTTGGCGGCGTCCAGAAATAGATTAATTCCATATTACTGCATACGGTATATTATTGTCATTCTTAGCTTTACCGAGGGGAACGAAACTTTCGTTAAAAACTATTATCCTGGGGCAAAAAATAGCATTTTTGTACTGATCCATTCGCGGAAGCATAATGACTTTTTGCAGATCAGCAGAGAAATAAATGGAATCTTTATCAGTTGCAGATTCAACTGCATCCCTTTGATATTCTGCCCTAGAGGTGGTGTATCGTTCTTTATGCAATTTATATCGAATGCATATTTCGCAGGATCCCTCTAGGTTGCATTCGGTATTTTTTGCATGCAACTCGTATATAGCGCATGCTTCGCACTCTTCATGGCCCAGGTGAGCAAATGAAATGTTCATACCTCTCAGTGTTTTGCGATACGTTTCAAACGATACGGTCATGGTAGGATTTTTAGACATGAAGTTTTGATACATTATTGTAATATTAATATCACTGGGCAGATAATACTTTTTCGGCGCATGCTCTCTACGATAGTGGGAAATCATTGGTCTATAACTTTGGATATGGGCTTTGATGACGTCTTTGTCTATGAGATCTGTACGCACGTAACTCCCTCGTCTGTCTTTCTGTTCATGTAGTTCTTTGTGTAGCGCAGTATAAATTCGCCTATTATTGGTAGCGTTATAGCCGAGTGTCGTTAAAAAATATTTTTTACATACCTCAATTTTAACATCGTTGGCAGTAAAATAGTATCTGTAAGATAACCCTCTTTTAGAATTTCCATCCTCAGATGAAACTGTCTTTGTTTTTGGCTTATAAGACTCTACCGTGCTTTTTATATAAACCCCTCTTGTTTCATAGCTTAATTTTATGTACTGATTATGAATAATTTGTCTTTCTAGGTCGGTTATTTTAGACGTACACTTTCTTCGACATTTATCATCACATGGAGGCTTGAGCGATAGTTTTTCGTCATCATTTTCTTTTTTAAGTTTTACACGTTCTGAAAAGGGGAGCTCAAACTTGCGCCTTTTAGAGGGTAAACCTAATTTAGTTAATCCTTTGTCATTTACAGACGTTGTCGCAGATGGTGTAGACGTTGCCTCTTTATTAGAAGTAACAGCCGCCTCCGGCTCTTGGATTTCCATTAAAAGTGGAGAGTTCAATACGCTTATTTCATCGGTAGGCTGAGGTCTTACAAGCATACTAGAACTAGTCTGATCGCAGGCAAGTGTTGACGTACTTGTAACATTATGAATTTCCGCGTGCACCACAATTTGTTCTGTAATCGGACTACAAGTCACTTGTTCTATGTCGAAGATGGCAAAGGTATCTTTGGTCTTTTTTATCACGCTTTCAGGCACATAATCTTTGTTCATGACGCTATCATCGCTGTCATAGTCCATAAAGCTTGCATCCAAGTCCGGTTCTTCAGGCATACTTTCGTAGCATTTCAAAGAAGGACGCGTACGAGGTGGTGTTATTTCTTGCGCTCGCATATCAAATAACTGTGTAGTGTTGATTTCTTGCACAGTTGATATGAAGCTACCATATTCATTCTTAAAATCAAATATGCTCTGGAAGTCATTGAAATCTAGTGAACGCGACCATAATCTGTCTACATCTGTTATAATAGAGACTGGTTCTTTTTGTGTTGTCTTGCAAGTCGGACTCTTGGAATTCACAGTTTGTAACTTTTTAGTAGTTGATAAATCAGGCTCGTTCCCCTTATAGCTTGTGATAGCCATAGCTATTATTTTATCTTTTCTACTCATGTTTACCTGAAATAAGAATATTCTATATTTATTTTCTAAATAAATAAACAGTTTTTATAGGGATATTATTAATTGCACATCAAATAAATAATTACATATCAATATATTTTCATCATTTATATGCTTTTTTAAATCAAATAAATTACTTTACTACAAATAAACTGAATGTTTAACAAAACTAGTACTGCAGGAAAAAATAATAAATACATCAGCATGACATTACTATAATTATCCTCATAATGCGATACAAATAAATTTATTTAAGTACAAAAATTTAAAAATGTTTATCAAAAATACTAACTGCACAGCAAATTAACTAGTGCGCATGTGAAAAATAAAGAAGTTAGTACAATAATTAAATTTTAATCTTAAATACGCTACATAAATATACACTCACACAAAAAAAAACGAATGCGCGTGTACGCTCATACTTATACGCACTAACAACAATATTATCAATGATTTACATAAATAAGTAACAATAATATTAACATACATAAAACAATCAGGTTAGCAAAGTACTAAATTATAGATATTTTAAATAACTTACCGCGTATTTTTTTGAATGCGCAAACGTGGGTCCAGCTTGGTGGTAGCGCCGCGACTGCGGGTCGAAACCCGAACTGTCCTTACCCTTCCCCGCTAACACCCGTGCACGGCAACAAGCCGTTAAAATAAACGCATTAACACCCGACGCGACGTACGTGATACTTAGTATAAACGCACTATCTTGTAAAATTAGTGCGCTTTATTATGTACGGGAATTAAATCTAGTCGTGTAATTCTAATAATAAATGCATTATCTCAAATTAATGCAATTATTATAAGTATGCCGCCAATATTGATCCCTTCGATTGCTAACAATAAACGCATCAACTTAGAGATAATGCATTTATGACTAGTCAACCTATCACTATTAGTATAAAAGCTTGTTCTATCTATAGTTAATGCATTATTCAGTAGTAAAACTGTTATAAAAGTTTTAGATAATGCGTTTTTAAAATCTTAAAAACCGGGATACTATTAAATTAACAAAAAGTTACTTAAGCAAAGTTGTAGATCTCGTTTTCCTGATTTCAAATATGTATAGAACTCATTTTACTCAAAAATCGAGTTGATGCGTTTTTCATAAGCACGGCAGAATAGCAGGTACTTTTAATTATCCGTTACATATTAGGTGAGTGAGTATGACTTTTAGTAATTATGAGTTCGAAGTTCTTAGTAGTTGTTCCGATGCCGTATTTAGCAACAGGACGTTAAAAAGCAAAATGGAAGCAATACGATTGCGTGGCCTTAGCGGATTGGAATTCCATTCTTTATTTGCGTCACATTCCATTTTTGTCTTAATGGCTGTTAGTATTAGAAACCATTACAATTAAAAGAACAAAGATTAAGCTAAGACGATTACGTCAATAAAGTTTCTGGTATAGGTTCAGGTTAACACATGGAAATCAATGGCCGTTTCTGAAAAAATAACTTTTTAAAGGCATAAGATGTTTAGAAAGCTAAGGACAAAACTGAATGAATATAGCTTTTCACTCGATTGAGAACTAAAATGCAGACAAGGTCTGTCTGAACTGCCTCAATAGACGTGCAGCGCAAACTGAAAAATATTCCAATTCAAACATTGTTTATCACTGGCGCAAATGGATTTCATAATTAGATTATATTTGACTTAATACGCGTAGGTAAATCAAAACAGAATATACATTCGACATTGTTTCCATTTTAATGTTTTTACTTTGATCATTATTATTTATGCGCAGAACATTATATTACAGGTTTCAAACATATTTTTGGAAATCGCTAATTAAGGTATTTGACAGATCAATAGAGCAATAAGGATGAGCAAAGTTTTTTAAAATTATCAAATCCCTAGATAGGTATTCGTTTGCCACAAAATCACAACTCTATGTCTCACAGAGAATGACAAAATGTTGCCTACTTCAAAACGTGTGTTGGTTGGCTTACTCCAGCTCCGCCATATTCATTTCAGTATCCATAAGATTAAATCTGTAAAATTTTATAAAATAACGGCCGATTATTCCGAAAATATAATCTAGACTACACTGAAACAAACTTAAAAATTCTGTGAATTGGTTAACGCAGTGAATAGTTGACTGTTGATGTATTTATTATCACTACAGTTGGAAACACAGGGAAATCAGTGGCTGTTTCCCAAAAAAGAACTTTTATAGTTACCGGCTACTCTTTGATCGTGTGTGGTCCTGAATATATTGGGATTTTGGATATTAATGCCATATTTATAGCTTGTTATATTATTGTGTGTATTTTAGTATTTACTGTAGGTATATTATTGGTATTGATGGCTTCCTCACTATGACTGATGTTAACCAGAACATTTACAATCTGGCGGTTGAACTATCAATCATTACTGATAGTTTATAGTAGATATATAGGGTAATACATCGTGGGTAATCTCTGTAACATGTAATAATATATTCTTGATTTATTTTCCCACCACAAAGATTACATTATATGTAATACATTTGTAGTTATAATGTACTCATCATCAGCCTATCGCAGTCCACTGCTGGACATAGGCCTCTCCAATTGCACGCCACTTTGTTCTATCTTCGGCTTCTCGCATCCAGCTCCTGCCAGCCGTTTTGCGTATATCATCACTCCACCTGGCTTGAGGGCGTCCTACACTACGTTTGCCAAGCCGCGGTCTCCACTCAAGAACTCGTTTACCCCAACGGTTGTCGGTTCTTCGGCTAATATGGCCAGCCCACTGCCACTTCAACTTGCTAATCCGGTGGGCTATGTCGATAACATTGGTTCTCTGCCGGATCACCTCATTTCTGATTTTGTCCCTAAGAGAAACTCCGAGCATAGCCCGTTCCATAGCCCGCTGAGCGACTTTGAACTTGTGGACCAGCCGTACCGTCAGTGTCCACGTTTCGGCTCCGTATGTCATGACGGGTAGGACGCACTGATTAAAGACTTTAGTCTTCAGACATTGTGGGATCGACGATGAGAAGACTTGACGTAGCTTACCAAACGCTGCCCAACCCAACCGAATTCTCCTGTTCACCTCGTCCTCGAAGTTGTTTCTACCTAACTGCAATGACTGCCCTAGGTACACATATTTTTGAACAACTTCGAGAACGGCGCCGTGCACCGCTATCGGTTCCGGTAGTACATGTTTATTGAACATGACCTTGGTTTTATCCAAGTTCATCCGTAGGCCGATGCGTACAGAGGAGTCAGCCAGGTCATTCAGCATCCGTTGTAGGTCCTGCAGCGTTTCCGCCATGATGACAATGTCATCTGCAAATCGCAAGTGAGAAATGTATTCACCATTGACGTTGATGCCCCGCCCTTTCCAGTGCAGCGTCTTGAACATATCCTCCATTGCATTTATGAACAGTTTCGGGGAAATAACGTCCCCTTGCCTCACTCCTCGATGCAATGGTATAGGTTTTGTTTGCTGATTCTGTACTTGGACGGACATGGTGGCGGCTTCGTAGAGACATCTCATCACTTCGATATATCGCCAATCTACTTGGCATCGCTGCAGAGACTCCAGAACGGACCAGATTTCAATCGAGTCAAAGGCTTTCTCATAGTCCACGAATGCTAGACACAGGGGCTGATTATACTCCTGGGTCTTTTGTATAATCTGCCGCACTGTGTGGATGTGGTCTATGGTGCCATATCCGCTCCGAAATCCAGCCTGTTCCGGTGGTTGGAATTCGTCAAGTCTTCGCGCAAGGCGGTTCGTGATGACTCTTGAAAACAGCTTATAGACGTGGCTTAGAAGAGAAATAGGTCGGTAGTTCTTCAGCCGGGTCTTATCTCCTTTTTTGAAGAACAAGACGACTACACTTCTACTCCACGCCTCCGGAGTTCTCCCTTCAAACAGGACAGCATAAAAAGCTTTTGGAGCTCCCTCAGTACGGGTTTACCTCCAGCTTTTAACAGCTCTGTTGTAACGCCATCCTCTCCAGGGGCTTTTCCATTTTTCAGCTGTTTAAGAGCCAGCACGATTTCGTCAATGTTGACTTCTGGCAGGTCTTCGGTGTAGTGGCGTGTTAGAGTGGCTCTAGGACCCTCATTTTCAGGATCAGGTCGAGATGCATGCGAAGCGTATAAGCGGCCATAGAAGCCTTCCACTTCGGAGAGGACTGCCGGCTTCGAAGAAACGACTTCTCCACTTGCTGTGGTCAACTTCGTCAGGTGGCTTCTTCCAAGAGATTGTACGAACACTTTTGACCCCCGGTTCTGCTCGATCGCTCTTTTAATCAAAAGAGTGTTGGAGCACCGAAGGTCGTGTCGTATAAGCCTGTTGATCTCTTGGTTTAGAGCGCGCTTTTCCGACGAAGTGACGGGTGGGTTTTCACGTCGTTCCTTCATTAGCCCTAAAGTCTTTTCCGAAAGCTTTGACTTCTTGCCCTTACGCTGCATTTCACAAAATCTCGTACCTTCTTCCCTGAGTATCCGAACCACATTTACGAGCTTCTGGTTTACGTCTGTTGTGGTTTCCATGGCAGCAAATCGGTTATCCAGGTTTGACTGGAACGCTTCGGATCCTATCATGGTTTGGAGCAAAGTAGGTCGGAGCCTGGACCTCATCAGACGGGCACGTTCCGCCTTGAAGTCGATATTCAGAGAGCCTCGGACAAGTCGGTGATCACTACCGGTATTAAACCTGTTGATCACGGTGACGTCTCTGAATATATGCTTTTTGTCCGTCATGATGAAGTCGATCTCGTTTTTCGTCATAGTGTCGGGGCTTTGCCACGTCCACTTCCTTTGGGGCCGTTTCTTAAAAAAGGAGTTCATCAAGAAGAGCCCCTCCCGTTCGAGGAAGTTGACTAGCATTTGCCCCCTATGATTTCTGCTTCCAAATCCATGGGATCCTACTACCAATTCGCTGCAATTTTGTACTCCCACTTTAGCGTTGAAGTCCCCCATAACAACGTTGTAGTGGGTCTTAGTGGTGGAGTGGAGGGCCCTCGATATGTCATCGAACATATCCTCCACTTCGTCGTCTGGATGTGCCGAGGTCGGTGCGTACACTTGCACTACCTTGAGGCTATACCTCTCGGTGAGCTTAATAATGAGGTACGCAAGACCCGCGCAACTTCGTCTGCGTAAATTTTCCCTTTTCCCTTTTTTCTTCCTTTTTTTACAACATTTTTCATTGCTGCTCCGCTCCTATTGGTCGTAGCGTGATGTTATAACCTATAGCCTTCCTCGATAAATGGGATATCTAACAATAAACCATTTTTTTAATGCAGCCCAGTAGTTCCTGAGATTATCGGGTTCAAACAAACAAACAAACTCTTAGAGGAGGTATGCTGGCCGATTCTCATAGATACCGGATAAGCACAAATTTTTTTATCAAAATCGGTCAAGCCGTTTCGTATGCCAACGAAAACTGTGACACGAGAATTTTATATATTAGATGAAGACGTTAATAAGAGTCACTACTTACATAAAAATATTTGTAGATATTGTTACAGCAAGAAAAATGTGGTCACACCCCAAAATAAAGTAATACTTTTTTGTTCTAATTAATGAACAGGAATAAAATATATCAGCCCACGACAAAAAAGTGCCGCCTAACGGCCCTTAATTGTAACCAAAAGGTGACTGCTTTCACTTACTTTATTTGTATTCATTTCTCAAACACAGGAAACATTTACCTTTGTTCAAATGCCACGCACCATTCATAAGTATGTAATAAAAATATTATAGTCGTAATATTATTAATTAAATAACAATTCTAGTTCATAAGGCTAAGGACTCAAGATCCAAAATTGATTATATTTATTTGTCTTTGTGTGACCGACTGGACTATTTGTTGGTAGTTGAACAAAGTGACATTAACTTCTGTAGGAAGTTGGTAACAATATTATCTATTATTAATATGTGCCGTGTGGTATCAGATTAAGAATAGTACTACCCCATCTCTTCCCGTGGATGTTGTCAAGACGACTAACGTCTGGTCTCAATAATCTAACTATCGATGGATCCATACTAATATTATAAATGTGAAAGTAACTCTGTCTGTCTGTCTGTCTGTCTGTTACGCTTTCACGCTCAAACCGCGAACCGATTTAGATGAAATTTGGTATGGAGATAGTTTGAGTCTCGGGGAAGGACATAGGATAGTTTTTATCGCGATAACCGACATCCACGCGGCCGGAGCCGCGGGCGAAAGCTAGTACAAAATATGTCAAAATTCTACCTCTAGTAGCCAAATCCATCGATAGGTTATTGAGACCGGCGGTAAGAGATTTCACACCGGAGGACGTGCAACAGCGTCTTTTGCGTAATTTAACGCCTTACTGCGATCGCCAACCTGCTCGCTAGCTCGTAGATTATGGCAATTACCATCCAGGAACTAAAATAAGTAGGTATCATAGTATGGTATCATCATATGGGTTTGTATGAATAATATTAAATGCAACGGTCAAGTAAAGAATGGTTTTTTTTCAGGATAGGTAAATAGCGTATGCTCTTTAATTTATACAAACTGCGAATAGAGGCATGCAAGAATAGAGGCTCTCGAGCAACGCGCACATACGAGTAGACAGCGCTTACAGATACGGAATCTTATATTATCTATCTAGCAATTTTTATTTGTATGTTATCTATACTATTAATATAAAGCTGAAGAGTTTGTTTGTTTGTTTTAACACGGTAATCTCAAGAACTGCGGGCCCGAATTGAAAAAATATTTTACTGTTGGATAGCCTATTTATCGAGAAAGACTATAAGCTATATAACATCACGCTGCGACCAATAGGAGCGTAGCAGTATTGAAAAATGTTACAAAAGCGGGGAAAAATTGCAAGTTGCGCAGGTCAGCTAGTCTAAGAATAATATGAAGTTATTAATTTACAATTAGTTTATAGTTCTTGAGTGAAGACCGCGGCTTGGCAAACGTAGTGTAGGACGCCCTCAGGCCAGGTGGAGTGATGATATACGCAAAACGGCTGGCAGGAGCTGGATGCGAGAAGCCGAAGATAGAACAAAGTGGCGTGCAATTGGAGAGGCCTATGTCCAGCAGTGGACTGCGATAGGCTGATGATCTTGATGATCTTATAGCCCCTATACATTGCATTTCTACATCATCCTAAGGTAGACTGGCAGAGAATGCTATTAGCATTAAGTCCGCTTCTGTACAACTTTGTGCATAAAGTTTTAAATACATAAATAAATCTCAGAATATCTTCGGGACAAGATTCCGTGTATATAAACGATGTCTACGTGTGCATTGCTCGAGCAAAATACGTACTTAGGAATTAATCTACCTTTTGTGCTCTTTGTATCTTGTGCTCTCAGACTCTATTCTTGCAATAAACAAAACCGGGTAGGATCATGTCCAGTGTAGGGTTCTGCAGCCTTGAACAATTGCATCAGCAGAAGAGCGTATGGTCATGGCACTTATGCCCTTTTGTTGAGAAAAGCTGTTTTTTGGCAAGAACTCAATGACGGTATATCCGATTTTATCCGAAATAATTTTGTTTAAAGTGTTTATTGACCGGTATCTTTGTGATTTTTTTCCATATTTTTGGTCACACGGTTCAAAAGTTAAGGGGGTGGGGACACACGATTTATGTAACTTTCGGAGCGGTTATTTTCAAAAATATTCACTCAATCAAAAAAGTTTATTAAAAACCTTAAAATGTTTTTGAAAGACCTGTCGAATGATGTGCCCACCAATTTTCAGCTTCTGTATTATTATTATTATTTGCTACTACAAGACATCTTTTCACCAAATTTCATCAAGATTCATTGAGTAGTCTTTGAGTAAAATGCTTGTGACATACGGACGGACCCCCTATTCCCAGTAGTATTACCCAGTAGTCTTACCAGTAGTACTACTGGGAGTTTTCATCCCAATAGACTTACTAGTAAGATTACACGGATTTTTGTTCCCAGTAGACTTACCAGTAAAACAAAACAATATTATAATGTAGACCTAATAATGTTCCCTTATAAATAGGTATTTATCCTCTTTAGTGCATTTGACTATGACATATTATAAAACATTTTCCTTGACATATTGTCACTTAATATCCATCAAAAGGCTCAAATAAGACGGACAGACAGACAGACGGACATGACGAAACTATAAGGGTTCCGTTTTTGCAATTTTGGCTACGGAACCCTAAAAAGTCGGTTTATAACTTCATTTAACTCATTAAAAATAATTGAGTTGCAAGATTCCACCAGAACAAACATATTACATAGATACATACATTGCAAGTTAAATAAATGCTTGTAAAAAGAATAACGCCAAAATACCATAAAAATATGATGGTCGCTTAATTTTTACAATTTGAACACCTTTTTCAAACGGCCCTCTTGCGTTCAGTTTCACCTCAGTTCTAAGAACATCCTTTGCGATTAAAGTGAAATAAAGGTCATTTTCATAGTACTTTTTTTATTACTATTTAAAGAAAGACAACTAGCAATCTTGTTAACCCCTCCATCTAATGGGTAGGATTCAAACCCAAGATCTTTCTATTGCGAGTCCGATGCCTTAACCATTAAAAGTAGTAGTAAAACTGAATGAAGACTGATTTTAACTTATGATTAATTCTGCAAAGTTTTATCGTAGGACAGTACAGCGGTAAACCAAAATCTATTGTTTCACTTAGAAGTCTAATTTACATATCAAAAGGCTCCCAAGGAATGTTTAATAGAAGTTTTTGCATTCGTAACGAACCACGAAAATCAATAGGAATTAAATGAAGCGTACTCTCAAACCTCGAACAAACTAGGGTTACCATTTACTGCCAAGTAAATCATAAAAGGTCTGATTTCGATTGAGTGAGTCTATGAGGCCTGACTCATACGAATCTTAATGTATTTATGAAGACCATTTGTAATAATTATTAAAATATATATATTACGGGTCTTAATCGCGTGTATAATTTAAGGTAAAATACCTTGTTTGTTGCCCGACATTTCGACCGTATTGCAACGGCCGTGGTCACGGGAAGACTTCAGTCTTCCCGTGACCACGGCCGTTTGTATTTTACCTTAAATTATACACGCGATTAAGACCCGTAATATATATATTTTAATAATGTGTACAAATCGCGAAAGTTTATCAACATTTGTAATAACTTAAAATTGCTTGCATGAATTTCTTCTAAATTTGTTTATGCCTTGAGATAAGTTTAGCGGCGGTAGCCTGTTGGCTAAGGCATCAGACTTGCAATCGTGAGGTCACAGCTTCGAATCCTACCCATTGTACTACTGACGTGAAAAAACTTTTAACACAAGCCATTGAGCTTAGCTGGAGGGGTTAACAGGATTACTAGTAATGTGGGACCGACAATCCTACATTACTAGTTATCATTAACAAAATGGGTTGCACTCCGCGAGTGCAGGCAGAAATGAAAACTTGAACATTAACGTTGTGAATTTTTGAATATTTTGAAATGGTTAGGGATTTTTTATTTTATTATCTGTATAAAAGTTCTGTTATTTATGTAGTTAAATCATTGACGTATAGACGACTGCGCCATCCCATTTAATTAAAAAGTTAATATTGACTGCAAAGCGTGAAAGGAAGAAATAACTCGTGGGGCCGTTTTCTACATCACATTCATCTATGCGCTATCGTACACAAACATGAAAGTTTAAAAAATTACAATGACAACGACATTACATATAAAAAAAAAACTTGCGGATAAAATTACATACTGATGAAATTTGGATAATATTTTTCGATCTTACTGACATAATAATAAAAAAATATAAAATAATAAATCAGAAATCAAAAAACCAAAATCATAAATTAAAATAAAATAGGAAAAAAATAATCGTGACTCGGACTCGAACCGTCCGATTTTCCACCTGAGCTAAAGCAACATTGGTGGCGAAATTCACTATCGTATTCTAATGATACTGTAGCTGTTTTTCATTGCTCTCCCTACGTCTTACGAATTTTCGATCAAATTTTCGAACAGGGTCACGTGATCCTGACGCGAGTTTAACTTTTTTTTAATTTATTTATTTATAGGTAAGCAAATGACTCCATTCCACCTGATTTTAAGTGGAAATAGAGTCCAAACGCAAGGCCAGACAGTACAGCACTATGTGCAGCACCAAAAAAAGTGCACAACGCCGCTAAAGAAGTTTTCACTTCAAAAAGTTAAGGTTTATTAAGGAGTGGATGAAAGTAGTCAGCCAAGATCCCCAATTCAACAATCAAAAGAGAATGACAGACTGAACACAGGTACTCTCACAACTCGAATGGTAGGCGTCCTCGGATTGAGAACCCTACAAGTATTAGAATTTTATTAGCCAAAGAACACTTTGGAGAACAAATTATATATTTTGCTTTTACTACAATATTTTGTTAAAATAGTTACATTCCTTTAGACTGAATTTCAAAAGCATTACTATCTGAGTGGAATAGCTAAATAAAACGGCTTTTCTGTCGTATCAAAAATAAGCAATAACAACAAGACTGTGTATAAAGCAGATCACTTGGCGCATTGAATTTAATTTACTGTTGTAACAGTTTTAAAATATGCTCTTGGAGCCAACTAAAATTTAATAAACACCGAATAATTTAATTTAGTGATACCACTCGTGCATGGAGGATGGCCAATAAAGGCGATTTTATGGGCTTTTTATTATGATGCACAAACGTGAATCACTTATAATGGGCCCCATATAGTAAGAGAAAAATTACGTCTGGCACTCGACAAATATTAAATTATACATTTTTAAATACGGGTGGCAGGCATAAACAAATAATTTACTGCTTCATCTCTGGCGTCGGTCTCTCCCAACGCTCTCGGCTAGAACGAGGGCACTCAAAAATTCATGATAATATGCACGTCGTAAATAGGTTACTACGATTTTGAAGCCCGCTGCGGTCCAAAATCACTTTTGTTAAATTATCTCATCGTTCCTCATAATTAAAATGTTAATATTTGATTGTGATTTATAATAGAGGCAGTAGATATACGCACACCCGCTTCTGCTTTCATCATTTAATCCAAGGCATTACATAGCGTTGAAAGTGTACTCAAGTAATTAGTTTATTAACAGACTGTGGTAGGTACACCGTGTTATATTTACTGGTACAAAATTATAGTTTTGAGCGTTTACGAAAGCTCATTTAAGAGTAAGTATTGAAAAAGTGATTAATACGTATTAAAAAAGTGATTATAATAGTTAACACGTTGCCTTTGAAGCTTTAACGATCAATAATATATTTATTATACAGGCAACGACTACCCACATTTACTCATCGATAAATACAGTAGAATCCAAACAAAACACATCAAGCCACCGCTATTAATAAACACATCGGGCGCATTATTGAAACGTATTGCACCCTTAAGAACACAACCCCGGGCGTACAATAAATTATCTAGAATCAATTTCTAATACAAGACATAGCTTATCGGTAGGAAGTGCATTGCATTGAATGGCGGTGAACAAGGACGTAGGAGTTGAGAGCCATTCCACCTGCATTATTTATCGCGTTACATTATTAACTGCATATCAGCCTTAGATGACTATCGGGTGCACTACACGCCCAGGCCGAGGCGCACGCGCTTTCGAGTGAGAGAGAGATATGGATCGCTCTGTACGGTTGCATTGTTTTGTACGAAACGATAAAAGTGAAACGGCAAACATTTGCACAGAAATTAGATGTCAGAACCAAAAAAACAAGGAAAAATACGAAGAAAAATACATTTAATAATAATGCGATTACACTTAGATGTGATATTACGATAATGTCTATCATATAATATACACTTTTATGTAACGCATTGACGTTACAAGGACGTAATTAATACATTAATTCATTAAATATAATGTAATTACTAAGCTTAGGGTTGAACTACATCAAGCCGCACCAAAGCGCACATTCCTGTGCTTCTATTTTTTTTAGGGTTCTGTAGTAAACATCGTAAAACGTAACCATGCACATGTCTGTCTGTCTATCCGTACACATGTCACGGGCATTTTAGTCAAAGCCGCTACTTAATTTGTTAGCTAATAAAAATAAATATTTTTAGGGGGTTTTAATATGTTAAGACTCTATACCTACATGTAACAGAAGCTGAAAAAAAAATATATAAAAATTTTCTTAAAAAAAATATTTGAAGGTTTCTTAAAGACTTTTTTGATTAAGTAAATATTTTTGGAAATAATGCATAAATCACTTCAGTATATATACTCGTATGTATAAATCACTTCAGTAATTTATGAGTTAAGAGGTAATTAAGAATATTAAATACATACATACATACAAGAGACACGAGAAAAACATAACCCTTCCTTACAGTCAGGTAAAAAATCAAAAAGGTAGCGCTTAACAAATACTTTATATTAAAATTATTTCGGACGTGATCGGATATACCTTCATTGAGTTTTTGCTAAAAACTGCGTTTCTCAACAAAAGGGCATGTTTATTGAAATCTTTTTTTCATACGGCAATGGCTCCGAAACCCTAAACTGAGCATGATACAACATGCTCTTGTCCGATTTTTTTATCACTTAGAACCATTATTTACTAGAGTGAGAAAGAAAGAGAGCTTATTGCCGAGCGCATCGTCGATTGCGCCACATGGAGGCGCCAAATAGTTTCTAGTGTATGATAGCTCATCTGAATAAGTTGCGTCGATTAACTTGTTTGGATGAAACATTATTTAATGTACATTACTGTCATTAGCTCGATCAAAGAAAGGTCGGCTTTTTCTGTATTCGAAATTCAGCAATATAATTTATGTAGTTAATTTTATACTGAAATAAAACAGATTTATTGAGCAAATAAAAATATTTACTGTTAATAATTTCATTTGAAGTTAATAAAAAAATGTTGTAGTTAAAATATCTTTTGCTGACCATTTTGATAATATCGTGCCGTTGTATCAACAAAAACATGTTGTGTAAACACGTCAAAAACAGTGCAATGGAAACGCACGGTGTTTTGAACAGCGCGCACATAATTCTTTTGTCTTAGCAATTACACTTAAAAATATTGATTTCATCTTTTCCATTATTTTAATACGTAGAAAAGTTTTATTAGATTCTATCACCGATAACGTGTTTAACAGATTTATATTTTCGCTAACGTGTGAAATGGAACTATTGAAAAAGCTGTGTATTATTTTTATGGTGTTATTTCACGTTAAATAATATTGTAGAATGTTAGGAAAATAACCTACGTTTAGATAAATAGCGTTTGGCGTACTTTGGCGCTCGTTAACGCGCGTTGCCATGTGAACGCTTAAGGCCCTCCCTCACCGCGAGCACGCTCCTGTAATGTAACATTTATAATTTGATTTCGAGCATTACGTTACAATACTGCCTTCCTGACTGACGAGCATGCATTTGTAATGTAATATTTATGATTTGATTTTTGAAGCAATCACTTATTTTTTTCATTTATGTTACAGGTTTTATAAAAATATTACAGGTTGCACATTGTAATGCTCAGTTCTACTACCTCACCGATGTAATGCTCGGGTCTGTAACGTTGCATTACAGGAGAATGCTCGCGGTAGTACCCTTAGAACAAAATGGAACAATTTTTAAACGCACTTCAGCAAAACGCGCGTGGTACCATGTGAAAGCTTAACTATATACCTATGGAAGAAGTTGTAGACAAGCTATCAATATGTGCAATAAGAGCTCGTCACCTCAACGTAGGTTAACGCATGTTGTGTGAGCTAGCAAATTTTTAAATGAAGAGCGAACGCGCAACGAAAGCGAAACGAACTAGACCCTTATCTGCAGATCAAACAAATGATTCAACCTTTCAAGGAATCTTTTGTAGCTTTAGGTTTAGCGAGGTCATATATTGATCTCGCTCAACCTATCTCATTAAACGGTATTATAATCAATAGCGCACAATTTAACTTCTCAAGTTCTACTAAGTGTAAAGGAAAGGAAGTGTTAATTAATTTTATACATATTAGATATATTTCGGGACTTAATCGCGAGAATTATTTAAAGGAACGAACCTTTTATTTACCCGACGTTTCGATCAAATTGCACCGATCGTGGTCACGTAATTAATTATGGTTATGATGATGCCAATATAGGCTCTGTATTAAGACATCTCTTTTCGACTACTATATTAGTATGGATTAGTATGGAAGTATGGATTAGGTATACCTAACTATATTCAATAAAGAATATTACAGACATACATATAGATTTAACATTAATCTAATGAACTAACAGTATCTACATACCTTTATTTCACTTGAAAAAACATATTTAATAAAATTAAATTTCATTCAAATAGTAAAAATACGCTCTGAAATATCTTCCTAACTGAATTTTACGTAATCCGAAATAATGAAAAATAATTGACAGGTAGGCAAAAAAAATGTGAATTCAGCGAAAAATCTGAAAATATTTTAGCGATATCCTGTAATGTAGTCACGTAATCCTTCTCCAGTCATCTCTTATTGCGATTGAATTTTCAAATGGACTTTGATTGATTGAAACGGCTGCTGTGGGACTGAATTGACTTTTAAGTAGACTTAAGCAAGAAAAAGCTTTAATAAATCGCCCAATATTCGATACAAAGAAACAAGAGGATGAGATTCTATTCACGGGGATTTGACAGAAATAAGATTATGGACTTAGTCTGCTTATATTTTATTTTTAAATTAATTTTATAAAATGTTTTCGCTCTACTTAAGTAAATGAATCATGCTCTTATCTGATTTTGGTTTATTCACTACGCTCAATGTATTTATAATGAACATTTGGAGAAAATTAGAATTTTATATATTAATGAAGATGGGATTAAACAAATGTTGAAAGTAAGAAGTCCGTTTATTGTAGTTTTCGTGGATATTTTATACAACTTAATCTATGACGCATTTGTGACCAAAGATTAGCAAAGTTAAACATTTAAAATGTAGTACTTAACTACATTAAACTAATTCTACTAAATTAAAGACGTGAACATTTGTGAGGATAGACGTACTATACTGTGACTGCCTCTGTGGCGCGGTGGGAGTGTATCCGACTGCTACGCAAGAGGTCGTGGGTTCGATCCCCACCCAGTATAAAACATTGTGTGATGAGCACGATGGTTTATTCTGTGTCTGGGTGTTATTTATCTATAATATGTATGTATTTAGAAATATATAAGTATGTTTATCAGTTGTCTGGTTTCCATAGTACAAGCTCTGCTTAGTTTGGGATCAGATAGCATTGTGTGAGTTGTTCCAAGATATTATGATATTATGATACATGTATGTAATTAATTAATTAGATACATACATACATATGTGTCTTTGTTTGTCTTCAAGCAAAAACTATAGTAACATAGTTTTTATGTATATTTTAAGTTAGATTTCAGCCTGATAATAAATGGACAGGAAGCACAAAAACATACTGGAAATTATCATAATCAATATATGTTCCTAAACTTTCGCGATATGTACACATTTTAGAATGTTATAAGCTACGGATCTTAATCGCGTAAATATTTTATTTTAAGGCCAAATACCTTTGTTTATTGTCCGACGTTTCGACCGTATTGCAACTGCCTTGGTCACAGGAAGACTCTAACATCGGGAAACAACAACAAACAAAGGTATATAGCCTTAAAATAAAATATTTACGCGATTAAGTTCTATATTATCATAATCAGTGTTCTAATCGCAGTGAGAAAATCGATCCTGCTCCGATCCTAAGCGAAGCAAGCAATCAGTGTGAATTGGTGAGACGTCACATATGTCTTCAATTTTTTTATTCTACGAGTAAAATATGCCGATTATCGCGTGTTGTTTTCCAAAACTAAATGTGCGCTCGCCTTCTCCTTGCTTCCTCGAGTTTTGAATACCGACGATTAAAATAATAAAACTTAAATTTTATCTGATTTCAAAGTCAAAGTACATAAACTCACTTAGGTTACAAAATGCAACGCATAAGAACATCGGACAAAATTTAGAATATAATGATTCTACATGCTCTTTGCCAAAATATAAGAAAACAGTTTAATTACGAGAGGCACAATCCACAGGTCGAATATACCCATAGAGATACAATATTTATAACTTCTCCCTTTAGTGGCACATCGACATTCAGGTGAGGCCCAGAATTACCATGTACACGGGCCCAGTTCATTTAGAGAAGACGGGGGTAGACTCTGAAATATAGAATCACTGGAAGGGACAACAAAGGGACCCTAAATATTTTGAATTTCTTCATTTTTTTCGGGTGTCAATTTATGCAACGGTTTTAAATATTTTTGTAGTCTTTTGCTACGTTATTTATTAAAGGTACGTTTGTGTGTAAATTTTGAGACGCAGCTGTGTGTACTACAAATATGTAATGCTTTCTTTTGACATTGATGACATTTTTAACATTACTTTTATTTTTATATTTTCTAAATTAAGTTTCACATTTACATGTCAATTGTGTGTCGTTATGTGTATGCACTATTAAAAGTTATTATAACATATTTGTACCACATACATAACATAATATTTTCAATTCTATGTATTGTTTCTTCTTTAAGTTATACCATATATAATTTAAGTGCAGTCAACTAGGTAATACTTATGTGATTAAACAAAAAATATATTTAAAATTGGTGACTATCTTCTGTAACGCGTTGGAAGTGTGTACATATGACTGCTACGCAAGAGGTCGTGGTCACCACTATGTGTGATCGACAAATTGTGGTTTCAAGTCTGTCAGTTTTATTTTTACCCGACTGCGAAGGAGAATTATGTGTTTGACGTTTCACTTCCATTCCAATGTTCCTATGTCAATGTTCCTATGCTCAACTGATTTTAATAAATTATACACGAGTGTTACAGAGTACATAAAATTCTTAAAAAATCTTAATGTCAGAATGAGCGGTCTGAGAAAAGAAAGCGAGCGTTCTTAAAGACCCATAAAAGGCAAGTTCGACAATATGTATAAACCTTATGTTTAAAAAAAGTTTGGCGTGACAAACTAGAAAAAAAAACAACGTTAATAATTAAACAAAAAGTTCTTATTAAATCATCTTGCAACGACTAAAAAGTACTAAATTTAAAAAAAAAATGCTCGCTGCTTCAATTTATTTCTGCATTATGATAAGACATGTTTTGTATTTGACTAGGTATAAATATTTTTGTACCTATTATATACCCTTAAATGTATCTAAATATCTTAGAGCATTTTACTAGTAGTCTTTTTCAAAAGTAAGTTTTTTTTCACGGTATAAGAAAACAACAATTAATTACCTAAATCGTTCTCTGACACTAAAGCGTCAAATAAAAAAATAAAGACGATTGCAATCCACTTCCAGCAATGAAAAATTAATTCTGTGATTGCGGCCGCCTCGCCTCGGGACTTGTCCCAATGCCGTAATTACGAGTACACACCCTACTAGCGCAAATAGAAACAAAACCGCATACATTCGTATATGTAAATAGGGGAGGATCATGGCCGAAATTCGGTGTGTGCGGCCTACCACAAACTTGGGAAAAATCCTACCAATATTCTAAACTCGCAAGTGGAAATAGGAATGTCTGTTGCTCTTTCGCTTAAAAACTACTCAGTGGATCTTGATGAAAATTAAAATAATATGGTTTGTACAATTTATAATATGTATAGTCTAGTAGTACTAGTAGTCTAGTAGTACATTTATTCTGTGTCGGGATGTAATTTATTTATACTAGGTACAGATAAAGCTGAAGAATTTGTTTGTTTGGTTGAACGCGATAATTAGGAACTACTGGTACGAATGGTTTTTTTTCAATGTTGAATATAACATCACTCACACATATAATACAATATATATCATCAGCTACATAATATCACGCTACGACCAATAGGAGAGTAGCATCAATTAAAAATGTTGCAAAAACGGGTAAATTGACGCAAACGAAGTTTCGCGGGGCAGCTAGTCTATCATCAATCAACCCTATATAATATTCCACTGCAGGGCACATAAACCTAGCACGCATCCAGTAGAACCTACTTATTATAGGTCCTAGGGGTAATTGCCATAATCGCCAAGCTTAGCGAGCGGGTTGGCGATCGCAGAGAGGACGCTGCTGCCAGTCCTCCGGTGAGAATTCCCTTAGTCGCCTTGACAACACCCACGGGAAGAGATGGGATGGTGGTGGTGTATTCTTTAGCCGGTACCCCACGGCAAAGCTTGTCTATAATATGTATTATCAGTTGTCTGCTTGCCATAGCACAGGCTCTGCCTAGTTTGGGACCACATGGCGTAGTGTGAGTTGTATTATTATTATTATTACTTTGGTGAAACCTTAGATAAATGCTAGTAGATATTTTGTAAGTAGGCACGTATAGGTATACTTACAAAATTTATAAATTAGAAATTATAATATTCTTAAACATTTGGTAAACAATTTTCTTAATGTTTTGACCATAATAACATTATTTGAATTAGTGAAAGTTTTGTCTTCTACTTCTACTAGTAAAGACAAAACATGGCGAATAAGGTAGTAAGTGGTTATCTTTACCAGTAGATGCTATACACCGTGATTTTGTAGTTGTTTTGAAGCCGCAAAATTTGAACTCCATATTAATAACCGAGTCCATAAAATATATAATGAACTCGAATTTCAGACTTAAAGTGTCTGAAATTGAAGGAAGAAGAGTTAATGTTAAGCCTCTGAGAGTAGAATTTGTCATGCTTTATTTTTTAGTTGGTAGTATAATTTGCTGTAGATTCAATCAATAAGAATAGTCGTGATTATTTCCTTCGAATAAAGAAAGTACTCGTACCTATGCATACAATCAAAACGCTTAACGGTACAATGAATAAATAAGTTATTTTTATATTATTTGAACTCAAAGTAAATTAATGTTTCCCAGTTTCCATTAAAATTAACCTTTAGTTTCCAATCCATTAACAATTACAAAGTAAACAATGAAAATCAATAAAACACGAACTAACAAATTAAGTTGGTATAAGTCCAAACATGATGATTACATTAATCAAAATACTCCCGAACAAACCTAAATAAACAAAACTGTATCACGAATAATATCAATAACAAATCCTCAGTGTATAACATCTAGAATCTAGACCCATTTCAATATTTAACAAGGGACTAGTAATTACTTATTCAACGCTTTGAAGCAAACAAACCTAGTTGCAAACTGCTGCTAAATAAACAAAATACCTAGTCGATGAGCTAGCACTAATTTAAACATTACAAACAACAGCAACACTATAGTAATCACATTTGTTGCGATTTTCGGATTAGAACTGCGTGTTAAGCGATTTGGAACTTTAATAACATTCATCTTCTGAAAAAAATCCAATAGTCTTAATAATCGTTTATCATCTTACGCCACAATACCCGGTCTTTCGCCTTCCGCAAATTATTATTTATTTATTTATTTAAAACTTTATGCACAAAGTTGTACAACAGTGGACTTAATGCTAAAAGCATTCTCTGCCAGTCTACCTTAGGTTGATGTAGAAATGGAATGTGTAGGTGCAGTAAACTAATTGTAAATTAAAAACTTCATATTGTTCTTACATAACACACAAATAATAATAATATCTTGGGACAACTCACACAACGCTATCTGATCCCAAACTAAGCAGAGCTTGTACTATGGAAACCAGACAACTGATAAACATACTTATATATTTCTAAATACATACATATTATAGATAAATAACACCCACACAAATAAAAATAGCTTGATAGAGAATCACACTAATATTATAAAGGCGAAAATTTGTGAGTATGTGAGTGTGTATGTTTGTTACTTCTTCACGTCTAAACGGCTGGAGGGATTTTAATAAAATTTGGAATGGAGTTAGCTGACACCCTGGATTAACACATAGGCTAATAAACCGCGGGTAACACCGCGGGGCACAGCTAGTATAAAATAAATACTGAAATACAATATAACTATACAATAATATACATACTAACAAAAATACATTATATCTCATAAAATAGCAAATCCAATCTTAAAATAGGTCTAAGCCATAGGCCGTCTTGGTGGGTATCACAACAGTGTCAGTTATTCTTCCGTGAAATAGTGATGTTAACGCATCATTGTGTTTCCGTTGACGGGCACTGTAGCAAGTGTAATTACTGGACAAATGAGATTTACGAACAAAATGTCTCAAATATAGTGCACGGTGCGGTGACATTCATATCTTTTTCAAACAAGAATTTGAGTGGTACTGATACTGTTATGGGCTAGCGTGACGCTTACCATCAGGCACACGACTTGCTTGTCTCTTCATTTCGACTGCCTCTGTGGCGCAGTGGGAGTGTGTCCGACTGCTACGCAAGAGGTCGTGGGTTCGATTCCCACACGGGACACTACTTTGTGTGATCCACAAATTGTTGTTCCGGGTCTGGGTGTACTTTGTGTCCGTGATTTGTATGTTTGTAAAGTCCCCCGCGACACAGGGCTTGTAACCTACTGCCGGCGTCGTGTTTATAAGAAAAAAATTCGCTGTATTAAAAACACAGAACAATCCTCCGTTTATCGTAAAATATATAGTGCCTACGTTGTTACATCCATATTTTTTTATTGTACCTACTCAATAACAAAAAAAATGAGAATCGCAATCTAGGTAATTTTCTAGCCAATTTCTGTACTTTTTCAATCATTTATTGCACATTTAAAATGCACAGAGTCTTAAGAATTCGAGCATATTTCATGTAGGTATTTTACACGTTATATGCGGTCCTGTGAAAACGATGATCAACTCAGTTTGCCGCCGTAATCACAATTCCCTACATAATTCGTAGTTGCTTGCCTCGCATTGCAAAACACTTTCATTGCCAGATTTCTCAGTCTTATTTAAAAGCCAGTCGTCAAATCATAAACGTAACTATAAATTTTAATGCTTTCAACATTCAAAGCCTCTGGCTTTAAACGTGAACGAGTATTGATTTTTGCATTCCCGGCTCAAAATCATAAATTATCATATAATCGTCAATAAAGAGTTCCCGCTCTCACCACCCTTGGTTATATCGGAATATCGGTATCAATAAATAAAATAATAACAAACATTTGGACAACCCTATCGAAGTCAGTCACGTGCGGGTTAAATGATCTGAAACGGGAAGTAATAAACCTATTGTTTACAACACTCAGTTGTCGTTTATCAATATTTATAATATTCAATAATCTGATAATGTCGAAGAAGATATATTGGTTCGTGTCTTACAAAATACATGCGGTTTATGCTTAAAATATTCAGTTCTACGACTAGTTAACCCTTGAAAGTAAAGTGGTATTATATAGCAAGTTGAACCCCAGCCATGACTAGCTCATTTCGGTTGAAATATTAAGGTGTCAATGATCTATTAAGTTACCACCTACTCACTGTGAAAACGTTAACATTATTATTTTTCTTTTGTAGACTAATTTTAATGAAAACCTTTTAAATAGAATGTGTGCTGGACGAAAACCCAGTCGTCCAGAGAATCAGAATTAAAACGAAAATAGATTATCCACTGTATTACTTTACATTACTACGGGTAAAGGCGGAGTTCGTAATACAAATCATTCAATTCAGTTAAGTATTTCAATGCCAAAAAGCTACATCATCATCGTAGTTTTCACTTTCATAGTAGGAATGAAATACTTAGTTATCTGTCAATTTCACAGCGCCGGAATAATTAATTTTATTATTTCAAGTGGATAATATTATTTTAAAATGTTATTATACCTAGTAATTAAACGGTAATCAAAACTTAATTTTCAACTTTCTCAATATTATTTGCATAAAATTTGACAACCAATTTCTATTTCATTTTACTTTCTTACTATTTTATGATGATGAAAATTCTTTAAAGGCCGAACTATTTCAACATAAATGTTAAAGCACTTTAATATTTCGGCGCAGGTTATAAAATTGGAAAATTTACCGTAAAATATTGTATAAAGTTTTGTTTTATTATTATTTTATTATACAGTTTGTTGGCAGTAATTTGTCTATAGTTTATACTAGCGGCCATTTTGGTTAATTGATACCCGGGCTCCATAACTGCAATTTGATACTGCAGCAGAGGGGTTGAATGGTTCTGTTCTTGATTTTTTAACCAATCGGAGGGCTTCACTCTTTTAACACTACACATGCCAGTGGCCTTTGTTTTTTATTTGTGAGTATACCCCCTGTTTGTAATACCCGTACCTACAATAGATGAGAACTTATGTGTTGTGATGTGAGCTAGCCGTAAGTACTTGTACCTATATTTAAAATACTTTGGCATTGTGAATTGTAGTTTAGTTTCACTGCCGCACTCAGTCATTTAAAACGTAATAAAACATTCATTATTAATGATTTTATACGAATAAATTTAAAAATTTTCAAACCCTACTTCTGCGGTAATTCTGAATTGAAGCTTTGTCACTATTTTTTTACATTATTCAATTTATTGGCTAGACTAGTATATTTTTTTCAGATAAATACTTCAGCACCTAATGTAAGAAACCTGCATACCATACAGTACGCGCTATTCAACAAACTGCAACCGTAGAATGTCAAAAAGTCTTTTTCCACTCGAGTCGATATTCATTATATCAAAAATAAGATTAACTACAACATATATTATACTTACTAGACTATTATAGACTATTGCTTGCACCTACATTACCGTAACATCGTAAGATTTAAAGCAGTTCTTCTACTTGCCCTGCAACTCCCTGCCTGCCTCTGTGGCGCGGCGGGAGTGTGGCCGACTGCTACGCAAGAGGTCATGGGTTCGATTCCCACACGGGACACCACTGTGTGATCCACAGATTGTTGTTTCGAGTCTGGTTGTACTTTGTGTCCGTGACTTATATGTTTATATGAATGTAAAGTTGTAAAGTCCCCCGTGATACAGGGCTTGCACATTACAGCGGGAGTCGTCTTTCTTTCGTCGTCTTGTCGTCTTTGTTTTTTCTTTAAAACTAGCATCAGAGTTTCTTGCCCATTTACAATAGGTAAGTATTAGTTTTTAGAAGAAACTAACAGCTACCTATTATAAATGGGCAAGTAACTTTGATGCTCGTTAAGTTATGTATGGATATCCATATCTATCATGATATCAACAATATCGATTATTCCTAATTTACAAGTTCGTAATCAAAACATTTATGTATTCCATATTAAACAATAGAACCTATTGTTTATCATAAAACAAATAAACTCAGTTTTATTAAGAGAGAAATCCTAACATGAAGGGGTACAGGATACAAAGTGGGGGAAACTAGACTTGTTAGAACAATGAGTAGCGTCTGCAAAGGGACGCTCGTCGACCAATCAGCGTCTGTCACGGCCGAGAGTGTACTTTGTTTTAATAGCACTAGGCTGGATTAGTTTTTATGTATAGCTCTAAACAATGGTTCCTGATGTCTGTGGGGGAGCATTTGCGACGCCATGTTCCGTTTCTATGTGAAGGGTTTCTATGTGGGGCGCCTTATGTGTTTTGAGGAGATATAAATAATGTTTTGAATTTTAAAATTTTACGCTACGCTATTATTGTTTAGGCTAATTAATAACAAAGGCTAGTTTTTTATTAATTTGCCTAGAAAGTTAAAGGAGTTCTATACTAATATCAGCTGCTTTCATGTAAAAATACAGAGCAACCGTTACCTAATGGTCAAATAGAGAGCGTTGTACGAACGCACTTAATTCATCATGATCTTCGACTGCCTCTGTGGTGCGGTAGGAGTGTATCCAACTGCTACGCAAGAGGTCGTGGGTTCGATCCCCCCCAGGATAAAACTTTGTGTGATGAGGACTATGGTTTATTCTGTGTCTGGGTGTTATTTATCTATAATGTATTTATGTAGAAATATATAAGTATATTTATCAGTTGTCTGGTTTCCATAGTACAAGCTCTGCTTAGTTTGAGATCAGATAACGTTGTGAGTTGTCCCAAGATATTTATATTATTATATTATCTTAAAATATTATTGAGCATCTTACGTTATCACTATAAGTAATTATAATATATATTTTTTGATAAAGAATTGTGACAGAATGAACTTTGAAAATACAGAACACTCTAATAGCTCGATCTAATTGTACATAATTTTCAACAGACTTCAAAAAGGAGGAGGTTCTCAATTGATTGTATTTTATTTTATTGTTTGTTACCTGATTATTCGAAAATTATATATTTTTTTCGTTTGAAAGTGTATATTTCCAGATTGGTCTCATTGTCATCTAAGTTAAGATCTGATGACGGAATCTTAGAAAAATCGAGGGAACTCTTAAAATAATAAATGCACACTTATAGTAATTTTAGTAATTTTTATTGTAATTCGTGCATTTACTCTCAAAAAGCATCATTTAGTGAAGCAGAACTGATGATAAAGACCATAGAAGTTTAGCGGAACTACTCCTTATTAAGTATTTGGGGTAACGATTCGATTACTTCAAAATGGTTCGTCACAATGCACCTGATACTTTGCCTCCATCACATTATGTAATGGAGCTGATAGTCAAGTATCAGGTGAAGTACCTGCATTGGGAAAAGCAATATTTTGATAAATGAAATAAGCAGTATTTTAGACCAAGAACCTAGTAAGAAATAAAAACTTTTTTACAAAAGAATAGCTATTGCACTGACTTCAAAAACAAAAGCGCTGGTAGTCTAATGGCTGAGGCATCGGACTCGCAATCGTGAGGTCGCGGTTTCGAATCCTACACATTATACTATCGACGTGAACCCACTCCTAACACAAGCCTTTGAGCTTAGCTGGAGGGGTTAACAAAATTGCTAGTAATGTGAGACTCACAATGCCGCATTGCTAGTAATTTAAAAAAAAAATAGAAGGTTACTAAAAAGCATAACATATTATAGGTACAATCAAAAATAAATAAATATTTTGAAGTGGTGCCTAAAACAAATCAACTATACTATTATTGACTAACTAGCTTGTTGGTCTAGTGGTTAGTGACCCTGACTGCTAAGCCGGAGGTCGTGGCTTCAATCTCCACTCAGGATAAAACTTTATGTGATGAGCACGATGGTTTATTCCGTGTCTTGGTGTAATTTATCTATAATATGTAGATGTGTTTTCAGAAATATTTAAGTATCTTTATCAGTTGTCTGGTTGTCATAGTACAAGCTCTGCTTAGTTTGGGATCAGATGACATTGTGTGAGTTATCCCAAGATATTTGTTTTCGAAGTTGGTGTAATATTTTTTTGTAAAAAAGTTTTTTTATGTTATTCCAATAACAATATTGGGGGAGGGTTAACATGTTGCCAACAACATTTTATTAGAATATAACGTAACATATTTTAATAAATAATGAGTGGCATTATGCACAAAAACCGCTATAACTTATAGCATACATAGACAAATCCGATAAAAAATGAATACGACCGTTTTACATTTTTTAATTCGCGTTATCTTCGGATTATGTGAGCATGTACGAACAAAACTGGTGAGCTCCAAGGCTTTACTGAAAACCGCATGAGGATTTTAAGGGATTTAGCCCTTTATGAAACGTTGTCTGCTATCATTTTATATTTTAAATTTCCTTGTTAATATCTGAGCGAGATTACATCTAAATTAAAAAGGTATCATCATAATCATGGTCTTATTTTGGCTTCCCATTAAAGTTAAAAAGTTCTTCTCTTCTATTGGCTTTTTAATCCCCGCTTGTGCTTGCCATTCGATGTTTTTCCCTTTGGCATCATAGTTCAGAGAAGATTGGGTTGGTTTTAAACTAAAATAAAAAAAGTTTATTCGTAGATAATAGTTTTAAATAGATACTCATGCAATTTGTCAAACATACTATTTCTCGTAGAGAAGGCATGAATTTCGGCATGAAACGTACCTATAAGACTGATGAAACATACTAATATGATAATCTTATTCTAACTTGGTATGGTTCATGGCAAAATTGCAATTTTGCACTATATTATGTTGCGATAAGTGTCCAACTACTTAAGGTTTTTTTTGACGTGACTGGGTGCACGCACGAAAACGTGTTACGGTTCGTCACGTTTCGCCTGCTGATTGGATGAAGTATTGTGGTATTAAGATCTACTAAAGCTGTCACAGGCGTGGTTGTTTATTACAATGTCATTAATGTTTTGGCGATTGCAGCGACATGCGATACTATTGGAAAAAAACTGTCACAGGCATGGTCGTTTATTACAATGACTTCAATGTTTTCTTATGACGTTATCACGTAAATTATCGTCCGTAAACCGACTTTACAGACGACCATTTTTTTTTTAGTTTATTTGTGTTATTAAATAGTGACACAATACAGACTTAGTCAGAGCTAGTATTAAGTACTTGGTATGGATGATTGTGCCACTAACATCGTTGACCACAGATACATCAATGAACTCAATTTGAGAAGTGGTGGTGAAAGCGATAATTAATAGAATTACAAAACAGTTACTTATACAGACACTAAAATAATAAAACTAAAGTACAGTTATTTATAAACTAGCTATCCCGCGTAACTTCGTCTGCGTAAATTTTTCCCGTTTTTGCAACATTTCTCATTGCTGCTCCGCTCCTATTAGTCGTAGCGTGATGTTATATAGCCTATAGCCTTGCTCGATAAATGGGCTATCCAACAGTAAAAGAATTTATGAATTCAGAGCAGTAGTTCCTGAGATTACCGATTATTTAAACAAACAAACAAACTCTTTAGCTTTATAATATTAGTAGATATAGAAGTATAGATTAAGGTAGCACTACATCTACTGACCGGCTTCTAACTCTTTGAGCTAAAATGAATGTCGGAATTCTAGATCAAACAATTACTTTGTAATACGAAAGTAATCAACCAAAGTTAGATTGGATCTATTATTTGTAGGTAACCCGATACACCTTCAATACCCCCGAGGTTTGTCAGTAAAACTGAGAATTGACTTTTCTTAGAATGAAACTGTAGATAATTTAACATTTTCCCAATTGGCTATTACGATTTCATGATGTCAAAAGTTTCTGCTATTTTTAGAGATGCTAATCGAAAGGCCGGAGAAGAAAACGATGGCAAGAAAACGTGTAAATAAATGATGGCTTGCTGACGGCGGATAGATGAAAACAATAAGATTGTTTCCTAGGCAAACAAAAATATTTAAAAGTGTTATTAATAAATAATATTAACATTAAAACTACCAAGGATTAATTCCTTATTAAATTCTGTGTTAATTAGGATTTTTTTCAAATCATAAAAGAAGTGATTAGTATACACAAACAGCACATTTCATTTCATACTCACACGCACGCACGCACGCATGCACACACGCACGCACACCCCCACACACGCACACACAAACACACACTCACTCACTCACTCACACACGCACACACACAGTAGTTTTTAAGACTAAATGATAAATAGTTAAGTCCTATGTACATTTTCTGTAATGTCTATGTGAGAAAGAACAATAAAGTTTTATTATTATTATTATAGTGATTTGACTAGAAAACGTAATGACGTCATAGACTGTCTAAATCTGACTTTTGTTATTTTTTAAAGAGTTACTGTTTTGACTAGTTAGAAACAAGCCTATTGCCCAAATAATGAGTAAGAGATTGTGAGGGTTTCAAGTAATTGCTTGAATTGTGAAATTGACGGCAAACTGAGTTAAAGTGTACAATTAACACATGACTTTGGTAACAATTAGCTAGCAAACCCATAGTTTATTACGTTTTGTCAAATTGATATTCAGGTGACAGTTTTTTGTCCAATCAGCGCTTCTGTTTCGTGCGACTTTTCATTCTTGTCCAGCCAGATAGCGGACGTTGACAACCCTGTCTAACTAAAGTGTGAACGTCTATTGGCAATAGCGAGACAACCTGTCAGTTAAGTGCATATACTCCATGACAATCGGCCGACACATTTTGACAGGTTGACAGCTAGTTGACAGCAAGTCAAAGATAATTCTTGAAAATCAATAGACAGTGAAGTTCTTGTCAACGTGTGCGTCCCATCTGGCGTCAAACGTCAAAATGCCAGGCGTCATTAGTTAAAATTGCCAAACGACATCAGGGCAGATCGAGGTGGACGTAGTACAACAGTTGTTTCATTTTATACAGCGGCCCAAACTGCCCCTTTTTGAATTCGTCGCAAAATGTTGGACCGCATAAATTACGTGTAACATGACACGTTTTATTTACGTTGCAAGTGTTGCATCGTTTGTTCTTTCGTGTCATAAATAATATGAAATAAATACATCGGTACATAATATCATACAAGTACACCTCAATGCAGTCGGAGATGATAACGTCAAATATTTGATGTATCTATAATTTTATAATATAAAGCTGAAGAATTTGTTTGTTTGTTTGAACGCGATTATCTTAGGAACTACGGGTCCGAATTGAAAAAATATTTTACAGATGTATAGCCCATTTATCGAAGAAGGCTATAGGCTATATAACATCATGCTAAGACCTATAGGAGTGGAGCAGCAATGAAAAAAAATGATAAAACGGGGAAAATTTACGTAGACAAAGTTGCGCGGGACAGCTAGTACCAATATATGAGTACATTAAACTTTCTCTGATTCCAATGGTAAGAGTCAAAGAGAGAAACAAAAAGAAGGTTCGAGTGAACAATTAAAGAAATTGGGTTGACTTAGAAAACGGATTTTCTTACAGCACCCATGAATCTTGTATCAAAGTTAAATAACATAATTTTATTATGTAGTAATTGAAAACACAGATTTCCCAAACAATAATGTAAGTAGGTACTACGAATCAATAACATATTGTACAACTGGGATAAACTGATTCGAATCTGAATCTAAAAGCTTCCGGCAGCGCATTGAATCCATTTTCTGGATTGCTTTTTCTCCAGCATTTCAAAATTGGATATTTTGCATGCAAAAACTTTTTAGAGTTCGTTATAATAATTTTATTATTAGAACAACTGATCGTTTGTTTTGAAGAATTAACTACAGCTGTTACGAACTGCTAAGAAAATCAATAAAATTGTTAGTCAAAACTTTTACTAGGTTCGCAAACAATGCCATGCATAATTAATACCTAAAAGTATAAATGAGTTTCGATCCAATTTAGAAAGGAGTTAATCATTCAGGATTGTTTTTAACCTCTGACGCAGATGGTTTTTGACGCATCTGTGTGTCTGTCTGTGGCGTCAAAGCGCTTAAATGAATAAACGGAATTGGATGCAGTCTTCTTTAACACAAAGCTGATTAAATTGAAATAATTATATGCTTTGTTTCATTTAAATCCATTCAACCGTTTTTAAGATAAATATTTTTTGTCTGACGTATCGTGGTCGTTAGGGTTCCGTAGCCAAAATGGCAAAAGCGGAACCCGTTTTACTCGTAGTTTCATCATGTCCATCTGTCTCGTCTGTCCGTCCGTATGTCACTGACATTTTACTCAAAGACTACTATATGGATATTGATGAAATTTGGTGAAAAGGTGTCTTGTAGTAGTCGCTTCTGTTCCATGCATGGAGTGCCACCCCAAAAAATACTAATTTTAAATTATAATTTTTTGAGGAGCTGTTTTCTTTTTGGAAACATCAATGTGTGGCACATCGACAGGTCTTTTAAAAACATTTTAAGGTTTCATATAAACTTTTTTGATTAGATAAATATTTTTGGAAATAATCGCTCCAAAAGCATTGAGGTATACTACGTACGTTAGTACATATTATCTCGAAGTCCGAAAGTCACATAAATTGTGTGCATTATCTTGTGCGCCGTGTGACCAATAAATACGCAAAAAACACAAAGGTAGCGTTTAATAAATACTTTAATTATTCAAAATTATTTTGGACCTAATCGAATATACCGTCATTGAGTTATTACCGAAAAACTGCGTTTCTCAACAAAAGGGTGTAAGTGCCATGAACATACGCTCTTCTGCTGATGCAATTATTCAAGGCTGCGGAACCCTACACAGAGCATGGTCCGACACGCATTTGCTCACACACCATTGTAGGTGTGTGAACATGAGAAAACTATATTATACCTATAATATAAAATGCATTTTGCAACATGTTTTAAAACGTAACCACAATGCCATTTATTTGTATTAAAGATAAACACCAATCGGTGTTCATCCAAGAACTTAAGATGCAACAAGAAAATTATGTAAATAAGTTGTTTTGTGCTCTGCTGTGCAACTGTTGGGAGAACAGTCTGGGGGCAGCCCGCAGTTATTATCGGTTGTACCGTCTCTAATTTGACCGAAATTTGCTTAATGCCGTACAATTTGCACGCTGACCTGCCCGTTATTATAATAATTTAGGAACCAGTTGCGCAACTTAAGTCTATAAAGATTATTCTTTGTACTTAAACGTCGCTATTGTTATATTTAAAAAAAGTTACCTGTAATGTAAAGTTAGGTGGATAATATGTTTTATTATATGTTTGTAAACTTTCGCGATTTGTACACATTATAGAATTTTATAAGCTACGGGTCTTAATCGCGTAAATATTTTATTTTAAGGCTAAATAGCTTTGTTTATCGCAACGGCCAATAAACACAACGGGTATTTAGCCTTAAAATAAAATATTTACGCGATTAAGACCCGTAGCTTACAAAATTCTTTAATATGTTTTATTATTTTGGGTTTTTTTGTAAGCCCAATTACCTTCATGATTTTTACCAGTCTACTTATACAATGTCTATTTATATTAATTGTTACTTATAGCAAGTTAATGAGCACCTGTGTCCTGCTATATTCCGTTTTTATTAGGGTTCCGTTGCCAAAATGGCAAAAACGGAACCCTTATAGTTTCGTCATGTCCGCCTGTCTGTCTGTCTGTCCGTCCGTATGTCACAGACATTTTACTCAAAGATTACTGAATTAAATATTGATGAAATTTAGTGAAATAGTGTCTTGTAGCAGCCGCTACTTAGTTTGATAGCTAAATAATAATAAAGCGGCAGTAGCCTAATGCTCAAGGGATCGGTCTCGCAATCTAGAGGTCGCGGGTTCGAATCCTACCCATTAAACTTTAGTCGTAATTTTCTGCACCCCGCATGAAATTATATAATTATGTAGGGAATCTTGTTTCCATATTTTTTGTACAGGCGGGTATTTTTATATATTTTTTATTGGATATAATAATATAATAATAATAATATCTTGGGACAACTCACACAACGTTATCTGATCCCAAACTAAGCAGAGCTTGTACAATGGAAACCAGACAACTGATAAACATACTTATATATTTCTAAATACATACATATTATAGATAAATAACACCCAGACACAGAATAAACCATCGTGCTCATCACACAAAGTTTTATCCTGGGTGGGGATCGAACCCACGACCTCTTGCGTAGCAGTCGGATACACTCCCACCGAAAGTTGCATAAATTGAGTTTTTGCCGAAAAGTATGCGTTTCTCAACAAAAGGGCGTAAAGGCCATGAACATACGCTCTTCTGCAGATGCAAATTATTCAAAGCTGCGGAACCCTACACTGGGCATGGTTCGAGGTGCTCTTGTCCGGTTTTTATAGCTACTAGTTTTTTTATTAAAACAGTTTCACCAGTCTGTTTTTTTTTTATATAATTTGTCATTGAAAATATAAATTCACTATTCGAAGTCTAAGCCTGATTCCATGAATGCGTTTTAATTTAATTGCGGTATACTGAAGCATATGTTGCGGTTTTAAACAAATTTTAAACCACAATGGTTGGGCCGGATGCCAAACTAAAAATACAGAACACCTGACACCGTGGCAACAAAGATACAGAAACAAATCATAATTTGGCGCCTTTTGTTCTTTTTTTTTTTGTTTTGACAGTTTGTTTCGTCAGCGATAGCTTGTTGGAGTCCTAATTGATATACTGTCACAGATAATAAATGTAAAAACGATACTCTTAATAGTTATTATATTTTTGTATATACAGTCGCAAACAAATATCACGCGTTCATCATACTGGCCCTGTATAATATTGTTGATAATAATAAATGTGTGTATGTGGAGGCACCGATGTAAACAATCCTGAATCGCGAAGCAAAGATGCTGTCTTAAAGTGGCATCCAATCAGGTCACTATTGGCAACTAATTCCTCGGCCAATAATCCAGCCTCCTAAACGGGCTACACAACCCGGCATCAATAAAATAAAGGGCGACTGACACAAAAACAAACCGGCCAACAACATCGATCAACAGCGATCGTCCGGCAACCATCAAATCAATATTGGAGAGTACTGCCATGTTGCCGGCAACAGCACTGCCGCCACAAATTGCCGTACAAAATAGACCGTTTAGACGCCCCTTTATAATATACAAGTTTCCAACTTGAGTGCATGGGCTTGTTGGGCCGTGGCCCGCCAAGAACCATCACCTAGCTTGCTCGAAAGATCCTTGTAGGTGGGGGGAATACCTTATCCTCCACATACGATAAAGAATAATCAGATTAATAAATCAATTGAGCAAATAACATTCGAAAGTACTTTATCTCAAACTTTTCTTTTCATTCAATGAAGTATGTTCGTTAAAAGAATTATGAAACTAGTTCAAAGCTAAGATATATGATAGTTATAATGATCATACCGAATACGATCATATTACCAGCAAAACTTATACGGCGTTTGACTTCAAACGATCCGTATTTTAATTTTTCTCGCAGAATATATTTAGTTTAAAAAGAATTGAAGCTCAAAAGCAAACATTGCGATTAAGATCTTTGTGTACAAGAATAAATTTGTCCTCGGCGGCCGCCTGTTTGATCAACAGATTAAAAAGTCGACGAGAGCTTCAGCAAATGGTGCATTTTAAGGTTGAAATCTTCTATGTGTATAGTGTATAGTTTCTTGCTGTTTGTGTCTTCACACGTCTTGAGTTGTCTGAAATAATATCTTAGTCTATTTGTTTCTTTTTAACACGCTTTTATTAAGTTCACTTGTAACTAACTATGTTTGTAAGAAAATCTTGGAATCTTAATTTGACCTACTTCCCGGTTTTAGATTAGGATGAAATTTTGCACACGCTCTGAGTTCTGATGACAATACATGACTAGCTAAGAAACGTCATTACAAATCCAATATGGCGGCCTTCCCAAGATGGCGGACTGACTGTATGAAATCCACCTCCATGATATGGGTATCAAATGAAAGGGTTTGCTGAATGGGATACGAAAAAAAATCACGTAACTTAACCGTAAAGTATAGTGCGTGCTAAAAGCGTGTTTTTTTAGTTTTTTAAACTATTAATTTTTAAAAATTACGTCTTATGTGTAGAAGCGAGAGATTCATATGATATTTTTCCTTGGTAACTCTCAAGTCAAAGGAGGATGTTATAAATTTACCGTGTGAGTGTATCTGTGACTGACTGTCTGTGACATCATAGGTCCTAATGATTTTTTTAAAAGCTCGTTTATTCAGGGTACTTATTAGCTTTGTCTCATGAACTGTTTCCGAAGAAATTGTTTTGCTAAATTTAATTAAACCCACGTATCGATTTTTTTTTAATGAGCGCACTTTATCTGGTATTAATTTGCAAGAAAATGAAGAGCTCTCCATTAGCTATATTTTCATTTGATCTTAACAAGCAATAAAATATAGGTTACTTATTTTATTTCTTGTTAAAAGCAAACGAAAGTGAAAGCATCTAAGAAGCTTTCACTTTTCAACCGACTTCAAAAAGGAGGAGGTTCTCAATTCGACTGATTTTTTTTTAAATGTTTGTTATCCGATTAGGTACTTGAAGACAGCTGAACCGATTTGAAAAAATATTTTTGTATTTGAAAGATTCCTTCTTCCTTCTTCCCGATTGGTCCATCAAAGTTCGAATCTGATGATGAGATCTTGGAGAAATCGAGGGAACTCTTCAAACATTATAGGCATACCTACAGTAATTTGGGTATATTTTGTTGCAATTCGTGCATTTACTCTTAATTATGTTAAAATGGTGTTTACCATTGAAATGGAACTGATGATAAAGACCACAGATGAATAGAGGAACTACTCAATAATAAATATTACGGGTTGCAATCTGAGAGTACCGTCTTCGTCATGCAGGTTGGATTATGATATTTAACATAAATCAAAAAACAAAAAACATAATTAAAAAATAAAAACCGACTTCCAAAACAAATATAAGGTAACTAAAAAGCAAAAAATAATATAGGTACAACAACAAAAAATAAGTAAACATTTTGAAGTTGGTGCCATGAAATGTAATTTTATATTTTTGTAAAAAAGTTTTTTTTAACTTCGTTGTTTAAGTGCAAGCGCCATTGTACATCCTTAAACATTATAGTTTCTTTCTGTACTGAGATTTCTTGTCATTCCGCCAACCAACTTAATTCTTTATAACTGAAGCGATCACTCAACGTTATCAGGCGACCAAGGTGACAAAAGTGTCCGATAATTCAAGTACCCGATTAACGTCTTGAATGATTATCCTACGAATATCTTTAGGGGAGAAATAAACGAATTATTTGTCACCCTTTTGTTGTTCTCTAGAACGCTTATTAACAAAAGCTTAATCGTCTAAATGGAGCATTCTTGTACTTAATCTTTGTAAAAGGTATATTTAACGTTCAACATAAATCTATCCTTTTGTTTAGAGATTGATTTCCAGTAACGGTTATTGAAGATAAAGGGGAAATTTAATCTGAAGTGTCGTCTCGAGGCTGTTGGACTAATAAGTTTAAATTACTAGTGTTGTTTTGAGTGACGCATAATTACCTTATTTTGAGCGTTTAAATTTAAACCTTAATTATTAACCTTTGGTCATGCCTGTCCTTAGGGAGATGATGTTTCGTACTTTCATTCGTGACCAGCCAGTCAAATATCAACTATACGGAACACCTACCAGTTAGTAAATTGCATCTGTGAAAGGATTTCTCTTCTAAAACCGGGCAAGTGCATGTCGGGCCACACACAGTATAGGGTTCCGTAGTCCCCCCCCCCCATCCGATTAATGCGGCTTAAGAAGTGAGTTTTCTGTTGTTTTTATTTCATACTTACGTTAAATCTACTTAATAATAATTTTCAGTGCAATTTGTACGAAAATTTTATTACTTCTCTTAATAAATAATAAATAAAATAAACATGTTTATTTCGTTTTCTACATTTGGGTACATTACATTACATTTCGTTTATTTTATTGTTGTGGTAGTTTTCCTTTTAATTTTACTATATAAACTAATATCGTAAATTTTTTCACATACCCAACATCAATCACTTAGCTGGCATTTATTTTTGAAGTCGGTAATATTTTTTTGTAAAAAGTTTTTTATTTCTCACTTTTTAGTGGGTTGGTTTGTAATTCACTTAAGATACAATAGGCTTATGTCAACTGCTCAAATCCTTTTACAAAATATTGCTTGCCTCGATGCAGGGCCGTTAATTGTTGACGAGTTCACATGATAGTTCACTATCAGTCTATTACATTGTGTAATAGTAGTATGACGAGAATAAAGTGCTACTCAATACCATATTAAAGTAATTGAATCGCAAACCGTGAAATGTTGAATAGGTCCGGTCGTCATTTGTGGTCTTCATCATCAGTTCCACTTCACCAATTGGTGCTATTTGAGAGTAAATGCACGAATCACTATGAAATATACCTAAATCACTGTAGGTGTGCCTTTAATATTTGAAGAGTTCCCTCGATTTTTCCAGGATCCCATCAACAGATTGTGATCTGATGATCAATGAATCTGATGATGAATGGAACCAACTTGGAAATCTCGAACACAAAAGTCATTTTTCAAATCAATCTAGCCGTCTTTGCGTAATCGGTGAACAAACATACAAAAAAAATAGACGAATTGAGTACCTCATCTTTTTTGAAGTCGGTTGAAAATAGTCTTTACCATACCCAAACGTTTTTATAAGATCTATCCTATCTAATGATACCCCACACGATGGGGTTGGTAAGAAAAAAATCATATCCCCACTTTACCTATAGAGGAGGTAAGTATTCTCATGCAAAATTACAGCCTTCTACCACTAACAGTCTCTGAGCTAAGCTGCGGTCGAACGGACGGACGACCTGACGGACGGACGGACATGGCGAAACTATAAGGGTTTTTTTTACCATCTTGGCTACGAAACCCTAAAAATGGAAGCAACAACTAGTTATAAGTAGGTACTCTACATGTTGCTAGCATTTAAATACTACACTAACTTTATTTGGCACCAGCTGTCCCGCGCAACTTCGTCTGCGTAAATTTCCCCCGTTTTTGCAACATTTTTCATTGCTGCTCCGCTCCTATCGATCGCAGCGTGATGTTTTATAACCTATAGCCTTCCTCGATAAATGGGCTATCCAACAGTGAGAGATTTTATTAATTCGGCTCAATAGTTCCTGAGATTACCGCGTTCAAACAAACAAGCTCTTCAGATTTATAATATTAGTATAGACTAGGCATGCAGTATACAGCGTATACTATATCAGAATGGTGTGGTAAAATTGAAGGGTTGTTACTGATATTTTGAAAATTTGGTACATAGATGTCTTGTTGATTTTTTTAAAGCAAACATCGATGACACGTCTTTTAAAAACATATTAAGGTTTTAATAAACTTTTTGATTAAGAATATATTTTTGGAAAAAAACGCTCCGACAGTTTAGTAAATTGTGTCCAAAAAAAAAAATACAAAAATCACAAAGGTAAATATTTGAATCTAAAATTATTGTTGACATTATCAAATATATTGTTATTGACTTTAATAAGCCGAAAAACTACGTTTCTCAATAAAAGGGGGTAAGCCATGAACATACGCTCTTCTGCTGGTGCAATTGTTCAAATCGGTTTTTTCATAAGTAGTGCATTTATTTGTAGTAACGGCTGCAGAACCCTACACTGAGCATGGTCCGACATGCTTTTGCACGGTTTTATTTTAAACTAGCTTTCGCCCGCGGCTCCGCCCGCGTGGATGTCGGTTATCGCAATAAAAACTATCCTATGTCCTTCCCCGGGACTCAAACTATCTTCATACCAAATTTCATCTAAATCGGTTTAGCTATTTGAGCGTGAAAGCGTAACAGACAGACAGACATGTGTATAGAGTGGATGAATCGTTATTTACTCTACTAGTTCAAATTACACACTAGTACAAAAAACTCGTTAAGTGTCATGCTAATCGTGCTGTGACTTCGCTTTATCGCAAACAGAAGTATTTTCGGAAAATATTTATAGTCTAGTAGAAGATGATTAATATTATCAAATGCTAATTAAATGAAATATGAATTTAATGTTTTAGGGTAAAGCTTAATAATTTACCGGATAAACTGATGTTGAGAAATGTTAATACAAAAACAATATTTTCTAACACAACAATCTCAAGACAAAATCTACAAAAAATATCTAAAATTTAATATAAACAATGTTTTATATTAAAAAAATATTTTTTCACCATAATTAGATTCTAATTATACCAGCAACCTTATTAAGTTTACTTTGTGGTTGCCGTGAATTTCTATGAAAATGTTATTGAAGTTAATTTTAATATAATTATATTTTACAGAAGCGTCGGACAGCACAACGCTAAAGGCTAAAATCATTTGCATATTGCGGTCCTTTGCAGGCCTTGCTCAGACTCATAATCATTACTCGCCAAGCAAAATTAGCCCCTAAGGTGCTCTAGCTGACTACCACTACCGCTTTATTATCCCTCAAACGTGCCCGCTCATGCTAATTCGGACCTTTGATGTGGTTTACAGTATCGGAACTTATTAGTATAGAATTAAATACTACGAAAAAATGAACGCTTGTCCGCATGTATACGTAGCACGTTATTACATATGGAAATTCTTCTCTGATGGTGGACTAACATCTAAGCCAAATTTTACTTAAAAAAGCATGGTATTAAATTTTGCTTACTTATTATTTATACTTAAAGTCAGGTATTTTGTTTACAAACGACTTTCTGAATACGTGTTTTGCATTGTAAAATTTGTAAATATGGCTTATATTTTGGTAAATTTATGCGGTGTAGAATAAAGCCCTTGCAGACGTACCTACATAGAAGCAATATCTAACTTATAATGGACTCTGGACAGTTTGACTTATATTTCTTTAGCACTTCTTATGTTTAGAGCTTGCTGCAGACTCCTGACAAATATGCCTTATAATAATAATGATCTCCTAACTGCGCGTTACCGCGACCAATCTTAGTAGAAACTAGCCACCTACCAAGGAGATATTATAGTGCACAAGTGTAAACGCAGATACAAGTGCATTCACTATTCCTTCATTCTCATAGTCCGACCGAAGGACATTAGGCGCAGGACCAACGGCTTAACGTTCTCTCCAAGCATGGAGGGGTGTGACAATAATAAAAAATGGTCACCCATCCATGGAAAAACAGTGGTAACACTGCTTAACCTCGCGGTTGCCACTGAGACAGTGTCTACCTTAGTTCATATTAAGATATGTGTTGTTGTTTACAATATGACCTGAACTTGCATTGTTGAACAATCGTAGTTATTGGCTCGCCCAATTGTTTTAAACTCAGAAGACCCGGTCAAAACATTATAACCACACAACTTAAATTGTCAAATCTATTAGACTTAGGTACCTACTATGGGTATTCCGCTATACCTACCTGTATACTGTATATTGATGATATTGATAAGCTATATGTATGCAAACTGCGACATTTAGGCGTAACGACGATATTGATATTGATATCGAATACGAAATCGATATTGTTACAGTTATCGATGGAAACTGAATCAGTTTTAGTTAAACTACAACTCTAGTACCTACTAGACACTTTATGAGTATTATTAACAAATAATACTTGGCGCTATTTAATTACAAATGTTTGTAATAGTTTAACTTATTACTTTAACTACAGAAATACGTATAAAACTGTAAATTAATTATAACACCACAGCCAGCAGCCTTTATAATTATGAAAATATTTAACGAAAAACTATTTTAAATGTTGATAAACTTTCGCTATTTGTATAAATTATAATAATATAATAATAATAATAATATCTAGAGATAATTCACACAACGCTATCTGATCCCAAACTAAGCAGAGCTTGTACTATGGAAACCAGACAACTAATAAACATACTTATATATTTCTAAATACATACATATTATAGACAAATAACACCCAGACATAGAATAAACCATCGTGCAAATCACACAAAATTTTGTCCTGGGTGGGGATCGAACCAACAAACTCTTGCGTAGCAGTCGGATACACTCTTACCGCGTCACAGAGGCAGTCAAAAATTATAATACAAAATTATTTCATAAGATACCTGTTAAAAGTAAGCTCTCCAGAAAAATAAAAGATTTTGGAGTACTATATCTAAAGCACCTGAAAACTGCACACCAACCTATCATTCAAACCTAATTTCTCGCTTCACTTTGATTTATAAACAAACGTACGAGTAGGTACTCTCTCGTACAAATAACAAGCTACAAGAATGTAGCTGCCTCCAACGACGGCCAGCCGTAATACACCTTATCATAATTGATTAAGCTTGGGGCTAAAATTAACATCAATTTTACATGAAAACACAATTTTGGTCAGTATAGGCGTGGCAGTGCTGTGATTTAAGTGACCATTTCACATTTACAGCTCTTGTCACGCGTTCATTTAACAAATTGAGACATTTCGCCACGTAATATGCGACATTTTGAACTAAACTTTGTTATTTACAGTGACGTTTTTATGATCATTACTGCTTTTAATGCAATATTTGCTCTGTAATGTGTAATCAGAAGCTGATTTATCAAAATGATAAAACAACGTTCACAGCATATTTGGTTTACATTGTATTTTAAATAACTATTGTAGTAAATATTGGGTAACAATTTTAAAACGCTTGTCCGGAACTTAATTTGTCACTTTCAACGAGGCTTCATTTAATTTGATTCACACTTTGCAATAGAACGAAACAGCTGTACGGCTTTAAGCCAAGAGATAATGACACATTGAGATGTGGAGAAAGAATGAACAAAATATGAAGTGTTTAAAATAATAATTAAAACTGGTCATAGTCAAAATACCACCAAAAAGACTTTGATAGTATTACTTAGTGTGACTTTTCCTTTAATAAATTAAATCCTTTATTTTAATAGTTATAAAACTCCTTTATTAAACTCAATAATCTGAATTTTGGTTAATAACTATCAAACAGTTTTATTTTTAAATATTCATGTTACAATAGGCCGGCTTATACAGTTTTCGGTACAATCGTGTAAAACAATGTTATCGGCGTTGATCCGCGGATTCAGATGTATGTTGAAACAAAACAGAATTCATCGGGGGATAGCCGCGAACCGTGAAATTGCCAAAAAACTTCCGAAATCCATCACGAATCAAATGACACTTTGAAATTGTAAAGCTAACTGAAGAGCGAATGGGATCGACTGGGAAAACAATTAACGAGAACGGTTGATGCGAAAAATTGGAATAATCAACGGATACCGTGTTGAATAACGTTCGGAAATTTAATAAATGTAATTTTTCAAAAGCGTCGATCTCTTGTGCCACTTATGTTTGGCGTTCGAATCGTACAAAAGTGGTGCTGACCGACTAACATGCTTAAAATAACGAAAACTCCGCTTGATATTCGACAGCGTTTTTGTTTGACGTTCTACGGCTCCGCTATTTTAATTTAATATTTTTAATGTTCGTTTAAAAATCGGATGGAGTTGAGGTAGAACAGATAGACAGTTTGATGGATTTATAAACGTTGGGTAATAGTAATAGTTTTGCTATTTAAAGGTAGATATTTAGTGTTTTTTTTTCTGGACGTTTGTAGTTTGATAGGTAGGTACTTATTTACTATTGATTTTCATCAGAAAGGAAAATTTCTAAATAGGTTTAAAAAAAAAAACAAGAAAGCTTGAACAAAACGAGTTTCCACTTCGATCTAACAAGGTAGTAGAGACTTATTAGCGATTGAATAAATACTAACTATTCAACTTTTATTGATACCATATTTTTAAAGGTTTTTATTTGTTTTTATCCATGTATTTTAAGATGATTTTTTCGGTCCTTCTTTTGAAATATGACTACCATATAAAACTTTCTAAAAATAGGACAATGTTTCACAGTTTATCAAGAAAACCACACCAATGCGAAGGAGGGGCTAGTCGCTATTTATTAATATTATTAATATTCATAATAATAAATGGCGACTTGCCTCTACCAGCCCGCCACCAGCGACTTGTGACTTAACAAATACTTCGGGTATTTCCGTATTCTACCCATATTTTCAACCCACGAGTAAAAATTAAATAATATAATCCGTTTTCTACCCGCAGCAAAATACTAAATTCGTTCTCTACCCAACTGAAAAGTAAAATACATTTATAGCTACAAAATATTGGTTTTGTAACGTCAGCAAAAGAAAACAATGTTATTGATTTTCTTAAAAGTATTTATTCATGTTCATAAAGTATGTATGACATAAATTACTTATATTATTTTGTACTTTATTAATTTAAGTTAAACTGTCTTAAAACAATAGGTTCTGAAACGCTAATCAACAAGGCGCATGTTATTATCATTTGTTAAGGGCTCTGATTGACTGTCCTAAGTTTACAGTCGACCAATTAGGACTCTTGACTCATATAAATATAAAATTAGTTTCAACAAAATATAAAATTTAATTACATCCGTAAATCCTTTGTTCAATGACTCATAAAAGCAGTGTTTACGGTCAAATGAACTCCTAATTAATTTCCTCTACCATACTAAAACAATGACGCGCCTTATTTAAACTGCTAATTATCTATCAACTAATTCAACCAAGTATTCCTATTAACATTTTAGAGGACAAAGTTACCGATAGCTACTCGTTGAAAGCCAGGAAATTGAGCATAACGTACCCATTAATATTTCAACAACTTCCTGGCGATTAACAGAGTTAAATACTTGACAGTAAAACCGACTTTACTACGTTTTATTAGAGTTGAAATTTAGGTAGTCTGGTAGGCCTATAGAGAAAATCCGATGTAAGGATGTATAAACAGTTGTGTGTGTAGGTATATGTGAATACCAAAACGCATCGTCTCGCGCACCCCAAAGTTAAACTGTGGAAATTTTAATACATCCTGTGTGAGAGGGTTCAATTTAAACGAGGTTTACATGGCACGTTTTTTCGTTTGTCCTTTTTTTGTACAATATGTAGCTATAGTACCTACCTTAGCTCTATAAATACTTTGTATCGTAAGGCTGTGTTATGTGAAAGATATGTGAGATGAGAAGACGAGAGAATTTTCTATATTACAGATGGTATCATCCAAAACATGTCTTAAAATGCCGGATTGTGGACATGTTTCATAGAAATTATTTGAAATGAAAATAATTTGCACGTCACGTATACATGCTGTTGTCTGTTTTGCAATTCATTTTTTAATACCTGTTTTAGTATAGAAGCCAAAGTGGCTTACTTATACAAAAAACGTAAGCAATGTAAGAACTAAGGTAAGGCACTGTGCGGGACATAGTGCTGTACTGTCTGGCCTTGCGTTTGGACTCTATTTCCACTAAACAGCAGGTGGAATGGAGTCATTTGCTTTACTTTAAATAGATAAGAAACGGGCATTTTAGCTTTATCGATTTTATATTTAATATAAAGGATAGTTACCCACCTAATAATGTTATATTATAAAACTTTTGTACACGAGAGTACAAGACGTACGCGGCCAGGAGGTCGATGTTATAGCCCTTAGGGGTTGCTCCAAGTCCACTTTATAGTTCAACTCGCTCCCTAGGTTATCGGCCGTTGTCTGACATGCTACTCTAAGGCATAACTGCTCCTTATTGTGATATTACTTAGTTTAGTTGTTTATATAATAAGAACAAATTTTCGAGTTCAATGTTTTGTTAATATATACTACTAGATGACACTCGCAACTCCGTTTGCGTCAATTTTCTCCGTTTTTGCTACATTTTTTATTTATGCTTCACTTTTATTATATAGCCTATACCTTCCTCGATAAATGGACTATTGAACACTAAAATATTTTTTTAATTCAAACCTGTAGTTCCTGAGATTATCGTGTTCAACCAAACAAGCAAACTCTTCAGCTTTATAATATTTTATAATATTAATATATAGGTACTAGAGTACTATTCTATTAACGTTAATTCCAGTAAATAACGTTAGTTCCAATTTTATCACATGTGGCTGAAATCGCCATTCGCGTTGTTTAGCAACGAGTACATAACGTGAGCGGTGACGTCACACTTTTTCGTACGTGGATATAAGACGTTATCGCATGAATAAAAGTACCTTTTGAACAAATTTTGATTAAACATTTTATCACGATCGCGACTCACTCCACTCACGTGTGTGTAGGGTAGGTAGTAGTAGGGTACACACACTAGAATGGAGTCGCGGATACAATCACAATCTATTTATTCAAAAGTGTATAGTGTATGATCTCTTTTTACATAGGGATTGGTTTGATTTTTTGACGCCACAAAGTCTTCTAAATCGATGACTGGCTGCATGCACGAAAATGTGTTATGTCACCGATCACGTTATTGACTGATTGCTAGGCGACCCGAATGGCGATTCCCCTTGTAGATAGGCTAAGGTATTGGCATGGTTGTTTATTACAATGTCATCAACGTTTTGGCGATTGCAGTGACAATTGGAAAAAAAGGTGTCATGGTTGTATGATCAATGTCATTCGTAAATTTATTCTCCAAAAGTACCAATTGATTAAGTGGAACTGATGATGAAGACCAAATATGACCAGCGAAACTATTAAATATTTCTTAGTTTGCGATTCAATTATTAATTATTGCTTAGCACTTAATGCTCGTTCTAGTACTATTACATCATGTAATAGAGCTGATGGTGAGGTATCATGATTGCGAACTCCTCAACAATTAATGGCCCTGCATCGGAAAAAACGATATTGTGTGAAGAATTTCAGCAGTTGACATTAGGCTTTTGTAACTTAGATAAATACCGACCACTAAAAAGTGAGAAATAAAAACTATTTTTACAAAAAATATAACCGACTTCCAAATTAAATACAGTATGGTAATAAACAAATAAACATTTTGAAGTTGGTGCCATGAAATAATAGTTTTAATGTATTGATTGGCACCAATTTCAAAATGTTAATTTTATTTCCTGTTCTATATTATTTTATCCTTTTAAGTTACCTTATATGTAATTTTAAAGTCAATTATATTTTTTTAAAGTTTTTGTGTAACATAGGACTACGAATAAAAGCTATGAAATACATATTACCTGCTAAAACTTAACATTTTAAGGTTTCAATTCGTGCGGCATATGAACTAAATCTAAAATTAAAATCTATTTCACTACCCTGTTACCGCGCCCGCCCGCGAATGTTAGAAATTTCGACGAACTTCGAATTTTTTTATGAAAGTGTTCCTGGGGAAAAGACTTTGATCCTACATGAAAATTAATACATATTTTCATAATAAAGGACAATTATGTTTTTGTAGACAATCTAAGAGTTTAAGATCTCATCAAGCTAAGCGAATGCCATTGGTGGAATTTTATCGGTTGAACGTTATCCACTTGATTTTGTTGTTTTAACCCACCAGGGTCAAAACAAGAAATAAACACAAAAAAAAAAACTATGATGAGTTTGGTACTCATTATAGTTTTTTTCTTGTGTTTACTCATTATATTTTTTTTAGGCATTTCTTGCCAATGACTTTATTAATACAATAATTACATTGTTTAAAGATAGAAAAATGTCAAACCATCTATCGGGACTATGATACTAGACCTAAACCCTTCTGTTATTATCGGTAAAGATAACAGTAGTATAAATGTCAATAGTAGTGAAAATGTCGTCAAACTTTGGCGCCATCTTCCATATTTTGGCGTGTGAAAAGACTTGAAATACCGACGTTTATGAAAGATCGATTCTTTGTGTGGTTTAAGCTGGAAAAAGCCATTAACTCACAGAGAAGAAGAATATATGACACAAATTTCAACCGCAGTGGTCAAAGATAATAGATCCAGCGTGGTAATTATTTACATAGAGTCATCATAATTCTACTAAATTGTAAATTATTTTATGTAATAAAACATGTACCTTTCTGAGAGGAATAAAATTATATTATTATATTATTATTATTATATTATACCGCCTCTACCACCCAAACAACAGAGATATTATCGATATCAATCATTTTGACTTCAAGTAAGTAATCCTAGCCTTAACTCGATTTAAACATTGCCTTCATGAGAATCCAAACTTTCAACTAATATAATAAATCTGTAAGTAACTCTGTCTGTTACATTTTCACGCTTAAACCGCTGTATCGATGCTGATGAAATTGGTACATAGGATAGTTTTACAGCGATAACCGACATCCACACGGACGGAGTCGCGAGCAAAATATAATATATACCAATATGTTTAGTTTATACCTACGTATAAATAATTAAAGTAACTACTCCCTTTTCATGTAATTTTTTTTGTAGTTTACTAGGTAATTTCTAAATAATGTTTGTATAAATAATGTTAATAGTTTGTATATAGTCGTCGGTAATCTAGCTTAATATATTTAATAACATTGTAAATTTTCATTTTAATATAATTATAAAACAAGAAAAAAAATTAACGTTATATTTGAGATTAATATATTCGTCTGCTGTAATAATATTCCTAAACACACACAAGTTTGCTGTAACATCAACGTGTAGTTATTTTCCTAGAAATGTTAGATTATGTTTATATTAACGGCAAGAAACTAAACAAAACAAATTAGTATTCTGTTTGTTTCAGAGTTCTCATTTGCCTTGATTTGTAATAATTAAAATATATTAGCTTCCATAGTAATTTGAAAGGAATGCTAAAGAGAATACTAAACCTATACGTTACGCTATAAGAATGTAAGTGCAAATATAAACGAAGAAAAAGTTATCATTCATTATTCATCTTTATGTTGGTCCTCCATATTCGAATACATGAACCTTTAAGCATAGTACGGAAATCACAAATAAATCTGGAGCTATTGACACCTTTGCGATTTTTCAGACATGATTAGTTTTTTGCGCGTAAACTACGAACCTTCGCTTAGTCTCCCACACATTCGTCAATCATCTCTAAAACATCGTAAAGGAATTAGCAAATTAGTTCGCAGTCTATGCGAATGACAATACATTTGAAGTCACAAGCGAACTGTTGAAACGATGTTACGACTTTATTTTGGAGGCCAATGAATCTTCATCAGCTTTCATCTTATAACGGCAAAATGTTCGCCGTATATTTTTCTTCAGCATATAAAAATGTCGCAGACTCTGAAAAGATATTTTATTTTTATTAAAAAAGATAAACAACGCTGTGACACAAACAAAGTGACAAAAACAAACGGTCGTGCAAACAGACAGCGACGTCTTACTAATCTCTGCTGACACTCTTTGGGTACCTATGGAATCCTAAAAAACAAATGTCTTACTCTAATTACCTACTCCCTTATTACAAAGTACTAAATTCCCTAATAAGCATGCTCATAAATAGACTTGATTACACATAAGCTCCAAGAAAATCTGAGACGCCCACTACAACATCATATAAATAATTCATTAAAACGAAGCCTACGCGAAATTATAATCTCAAGTCTCGGAGTGACACCCGCTAATACCGAGTTATCTCCTAATTGAATATTTATCAATCTGGGAGGCACTTAGGGGATAATCAAAGCAGTAGTTGTGAACAAACGAAGAAAGTTCCCGGGAGCCGTGCAACTACATCGAAGTCAACTAGGACTTGACCCAAGTTTAATTATAAACTGAATGAACAAGTTGTGAGAACAATCACGAACTTAGATCATGCTGCCGGTATCGGAATAAGTACTTCTTATCGATACATTTTGGTTTGATTTGGTAATTTGGATGAGGTTTTAGAATTTTTATGCGATTAAGACCATTGTAATGTAATAAATAAAGTAATATCATGTGTGGCGAAGGTTTAAAAATAATAAAGATGTTAGAAGATTCGACAGCGTTTATGAGTGTTTCATTAAAAGCCAGAACTCAACTAGGTATACGTTTGTGTATCAATAAGTGTCAAATCTAACTTTTTTTTTTCAAAGACGACTCCCGCATCAAGGTACAAACATAAAAGTCACAGACACAAAGTACACCCGGACTCGAAACAACAATTTGTGGATCACACAAAGTGTTGTCCCGTCTAGGAATCGAACCCACGACCTCTTGCGTAGCAGTCGGACATACTCCCACTGCGCCACAGAAGTAGATTTCATTCACAAGAATGTGGTTACATAATGCTGTTAATCATTTTAAAGTGGGTACTATCACATTCTACCAAAATGTTGATAATTAAATATAGAATTAAGCTATTACACTTAAAAATAATAAAGAATACAATGTAAATTAATAGAAAATTGAAACTAGTTCTACATAAAATAATTTAAAATGTCAGATGAGATTGCATATTAACCCATATGATGTCCCACTGCTGGGCATGGGTCTCCTCAGTAGAACCTACTTATTATAAATCCTGGGGGTATTTGCTATAATCGCCACGCTTGGCGAGCGGGTTGGCGATCGCAGTAAGGCTTTAAAGTACGCAGAGGACGCTGCTGCCCGTCCTCCGGTGTGAAAACCCTTAGTCGCCTTGACGACACCCACCGGAAGAGATGAGATGATTATTTTTCAATTCCCAATGCCATAAGTTCTAGCAATCAGCCAAAAATGTCTTGCGAAATATTACATAAGAAAAGCTTAGCCTTAAATAGTCCAATGAAATGGCTTCTCAAGAAATTAGTTTGATTTTGATTAAAATTTAGATACATAATTTCACCTCAGGCGTTGCATTTTCAAAATAGCGTTCTTAGTGGATGCCCAAACGATAAAAACGATTTGTCAAACAACCTATCCGCCCAGCCAGTCACGGGTGTATTTTCTGTGTTCGCATTTATTCTACCATAAACTAACCATACAATATATATAACCATAAAATAACATGGCAAACTAGTGCAATTAAAATATAGATATTAAATTGTTTAACAACCTACAAGTTATATTCAAACCATCAATCACTTCAAACATGCAAAAAAACTGCATAATATTAATACAATTGGGCGTTCGTTAATTATAATTATTCCAATTATAATTCAACCTCCATTTATAATCGAAATATTGCTCGTAATTACCTCGTAAATCGCTCATCATTGAAAATTTGAAAAACAAAGGATTAGCATTAATATTGATTCGTAAATAAGTACACTGACCTAGTTTAAATGCGGTTATCTGTATAATCTACTCTATATTAATAATACGGTTAACGTTTATAAACGGGGAATTGTAACAAGCTATGCAAATAATAAATGCATTGTACTTACCTACTTATATTCAAATGTCGAAGCGGCGGTAGCCTAATGGCTAAGGCATCGGTCTCGTAATCGTGAGATCGCGGTTTCGAATCCTACCCATTATACTAGCGACGTGAACCCACTCCTAACACAAGCCTTTGAGCTTAGCTGGAGGGGTTAACAAGATTGCCAGTAATGTTCGAAAAAAAATGTAACATTACTTTGTACCTACATATATTTTAATGTTTTGAGATACCTTAATGTTTGTCACGCGATCTATAGAAGTTATTAAAAATCACCAGAGATATTTCATTAGTTACATATACCTAATTCTTTCTGCACAGATGACTTAAGTGGTGGAATTTGTACGCGATACCATTTTGCGTGGTCCTTAAATTGTACAAATATTACAAAAAAAATTGGACAAAAAAAATGTTTTACATTTATTGCCAGGTACCTCTCTAAGTACCCACTAAAGGAGAACTCTATCTGAGACTCTCTCTACAGTCCTCCAAACAGCACATCATGCCCTAGCACGCCCTTTTATAACTCCGTTAGCGCTGCTTAGAAAGGTTTTTAAATTGTTATTTACAGCTTACAGTTGAACATTTATCAATTTGACCCCATATCTATAAAATATATATTTAGTGCATTGCAACAATAAAAATAATATCTTGGGACAACTCACACAAAGCTCCCAAACTAAGCAGAGCTTGTACTATGGAAACCAAACAACCGATAAACATACTTATATAGATAAATAACACCCAGACACAGAATAAACCATCGTGCTCATCACACAAAGTTTTATCCTGGGTGGGGATCGAACCCCTATCCGACTGCTATGCAAGAGTTCGTCCTCTTGCATAGCAGTAGGATAAACTCCCACCGCGCCACAGAGGCAGTCGAATAATGACCAAGGTAAAGCAAAAAATTGCCCCGTAAACATTTTAACAAACTTTTCTTCCGCTAGAAACTGAACACAAATATTTTTATACATATTCATAGCTTTACATCCTAAAGGTTGAAATAATATTTAAAAATGGAAAGCTGGGTAAACAAGCTTGCTATCAAGAAATAAATACTCCAGTTGACATTTAATACAGTGGTACCAACAGCATAAATACTGCTGTAGACGTAAGATGATTATGTTGGAAGCTCGTGACAGATATAGAAACATTTTTTAACCGCCGCGAGCCTTACAAAGCAATTTGCTTGAGTAAACAATCTGTACTTTGCAGGCTGAGGAGTACTGAGAACATCTTGTGAAGCTAGGCGAAGTAGGCTAAGATAGCACTTCGTATACAAAGTAAGTATATTACGAATGGAACCGTGTATTTCGTATGAATTGAACAGGAATTTTAGACCAAGATGATGCACATAGCAATCGCTTTATAATTGGGCCGGTTATTAAATTCAGATCAAAAGCATTTCTTTAAGTTCAATTTTTTATACATAATATTTATAAGTAAATAAGTTTAAAAATAAGTAGTAATAGTAATTATAAGTAAAAAAATAAGTTTGAAGTGTTTGTCCATATAAATGGATTTAAATGTGGTTATGTTTTATAAGTATCTATGAATTATCAGACCCGTGCAACTTCGTCTGCGAAAATTTTCCCCGTTTTTGCAATATTTTTCATTGCTGCTCCGTTACTATTGTTACAGTAAAATAGTTTTTCTATTCGGACCAGTAGTTCTTGAAATCATCGCGTTCAAACAAACAAACAAACTCTTCAGCTTTATAATATTAGTATAGACTAGCTGTGCCCGCGACTTCGTTCGCGTGGAAATCGGGTTTATATTAAGGTAGTTTATGTTACATTATAACTTCTGTATAAAACATATTGGAAACATGCTCCACAATGCTCTGTGGCATCTATGGATATTAAGGCCTAGCTTTAATCAGGGCCCGACCTATGGCAGGGCAAGCCAAAAAATGCCTAGTGCAGCAAAATGAAGGGCGATAAAGTTTATTTCGCCAGACGGTTAGAAGACAAATTATAAAAATTAGCATGCTTAGCACCTCGACAAAAATATATTTTACCAAAATGATTTCACATTAAATATTTTAATATTGAAAAATTTCCCCCGTCCCCCGTCACGCGAGTACTTGGGCAGTTTCGGGTTAAATGAAGCCCGAAACCGCCCAAGTACTCGCGCGAAATTTTGTGTTATGGAGCTTCGATTCTGACTCCGAAAGGTCGAAAATTCCGATTGATTTTAAACCTCCGACTCCAACCTAGCCGCTCCTTCAAGTTAATTTATACATAGGTAATAAAGGTATGATGGAAAAAAACTCTCACAGATTCCCTATGATCGCAGGTTCGAGTCCTGCCCGAGCGATCTTTTCCTAGTCTAAAGTACACCCACTTTGTGACCGTGTTGGTAAAGTCCCCCGCGTAATCATGCTAGTGTGAGTTATGTTTTTAAAAAATATCCTGTTTTTATAACGGTATACGCGGTACTGTGATGCGTGTTCAAACAAACAGACAACATTCAAACGTTTCTAAAAGATATACTCAGATATCTTTTTTTGCGTTTAAATACTATTTCTAAACTTGTTTCAATATTTTTTTTCACTCACTTTAGAAGATTTAAATATTATAAGAATTTCAGTAAGTTTTTTTTTAAATCAATTTTCCTGATTCTTTTTAATTTGTATTTAAACGCCATCTATTTTCAAAACTGGATAAGTTTCTTTTAATACTTGATGATTTTATAATAAATTATACTTAAACTATCATGCATTATTAAACGTAGGTTCGCAAGGTATTTAACCTTAAATTATGCACGCGATTAAGACCCTTAATATCTATATTTTCATAATGAGTACAAATCGCGAAACCTACAAATGTTGCATTTGTAGGTAAGCAATTTTGACACTCAGAAAAAATCGAATCACAGATGGCGCCATGTGTTTTATTTTGATATATCACGGACTTAATCTTTCATTTTTTTTAAGCAACAAACATACATAAATTCAGAAAATATCAAATAGTACCTACTTGTGTTTATTTGTAATGTGATATTATTTTTCATTTCTACATCATAACATAATCACGATTCATGCAAAACAATATTAAAGGTGCCTATTGAAAGTGATTGATTAATATGCAAATTTGTTAAGTCGTTAAACATGTTAAAGTCGAAAATAAAAGCTTGTATAATAAGTATACATTTAGAAAAATACTTAAAAAAGAATAAAAAGAATTTTAAAACAACACAAAAAGAGCCTCACATACTTAATCAGTCAGTAACTTCAAACTACATTAAAACTTACAAATCTATGTTTATGGCACCCAGTACCCCAAATGACATACTAAATATTATTAGATCATTAAATAACTGCAATAGCGTAGGGCATGACGGCATTGCTACTAGAATCATTAAATATGTCGCTTTAGATATATGTGGGCACTTAAGTCATCTTATTAATTTGTGTATAAAAAAGGGGGTATACCCTGACAACTTAAAAATTTCGGTGATAAAACCAGTTTTCAAAAAAGGTAACAATCAAGAAATGAATTGCTATAGACCTATAGCTCTTGTATCTGTCATCTCTAAAATTGTGGAAAAGTATATTTATGAGCAAATCTATAAATACTCTGAAAAACTAAACATTCTAACAGATGTACAAAAAGGTTTCCGCAAAAATAAAACAATTAATATGGCAATTTATGATTTTTTGAGCAATGTTGTTACTAATATGGACAGCAAGATACCTATATGCGCCATTTTTTGTGATATGACTCAGGCTTTTGATTATGTCAGCCATGATATCCTGCTAAGAAAACTTGAGTCATATGGCATTAGGGGAAATATTCTAAAACTGCTGGAGTCTTTTATAAAAAACCGTAAACAATACACTGAAATGACATCTCTTGAAATAAGTTCAAAAAAAGAACAAACATCTGCTTCTGAAACTCGTACTGTTATGTGCGGCGTTCCTCAGGGAAGTGTATTAGGCCCACTCTTGTTTATACTGTACATAAATGATCTGCCAAGGGTAACAAAATATCCGATGACACTCTTTGCAGATGACAGCACAGTCAGTGTACATGCATCTGCCGACAAGGCCGTCTTCGAAAAGCAGATTAATGTAACCCTAGATTCGATTATTACGTGGATGAATAATAATCATCTACTAATTAATCTTCAGAAAACTAACGCTATGTTCTTTAGCCAGCGCCTAGCACCGCCCAATATCAATGTTATCTATCAAAAAACTGAAATAATGAAAGTAGAAACAACCAAATTTCTTGGTATAACAATTGACAGAAACCTTAATTGGAAACATCATACGGAACAATTAGCCAAAAGAATCAACGTGATGGTCTATGCATTATATCAACTTTCTGCGATTACAGGTATTGATTCTCTTATAACAGCATACCATGGCATGGTGGGTTCTATGCTAAGGTTTGGTATCATATTTTGGGGCAATTCTACTTATAAGTTACTGGTTTTCAAGTCCCAGAAGAGATGCATTAGAGCTATGTTCGGACTTAACCCCCGTGACAGCTGTAAGCCATACTTTGCCATACATAAACTTTTAACGGTTCCCTCTCTTTATATATATGAAGTAGCACTTTTTGTCAAATTAAATCCCCATCTTTTCACGAAATGGTCGGAAGTAAACCTACGTAACCGGCGTAATGGTGAGCGATTATGTGTAGTGAAATCTCGTACTACATTAAAACATAATAGTATCTTTTGCATGGCACCAATAATCTTTAACAAAATACCAAACAATATTAAACAATTAAATATTAAACAGTTCAAACGTCAGCTAAAACTATACCTAATAGATAAAAGTTTCTACACTGTCACTGATTTCTTGACCGATTTGACATAATATATTATTACTAGTGTGTACCTACCCCGGAACCGACAACCATGATTATGACATTTCGTATACCTATAATTTTTAAGCTTATGATATTAATTTTTAAATGTTCAATATAATTTTACAATATGTATTATAGTAGTATAAATTATAAACACAAGTCACATAGTATTCCCTTTACTATGTGACTTGTGTTTATAATTTATAATTTAAATTTCTTCTAATTTAATTTTCCTATTTGACATGTCTTTATAATTTAATAATGATATTCTAAATGCTTATGCTCTTTTTTTTTTATATAATTTACTCTTATTTCTAAATGTAATAATGGTAATTTTATATTTATATTATGTTATTATTAAATGTTCTATGCTAATTTTTGATATAATTAGATTTGTCATGCATGTCACTTACAACATTTACCATTGCCTTTTTGTATGCCTACAAGGGCAAAACATGTAGCACTTACAGAAATTATCACCTTGCATGCAAGTTTTATATCTTGTATTATATACTCATGTTTTATACAAAACAAAGAAATCTTTAATCTTTAATCTCTTTACTTGAGACGCGATCCTCCGACCTCGCTCGTTCAATACTGCTACTTGTGCCAATAGACCACCTCAACTGATACAAAAATGGTTAAAATAACTGATCTTAAGAAAATTTAAAATGTTGTGTTTAGCTCCTTATAGTTTTAGCGTGAAGTTATTGCTTCCATGGGTTACAATTGTAAATAATGTCTTATTGTGGAAAAATTTGTCAAAAACCATAATGGTTCGACCAAACATACGTTGCTGCTCGCTCCCCATAGACGATAGCGTAATGATTCATAGTGTAAGTACTGACCTATAGTATTTACAATAAAACTGCAAATTTTCATGAAGATCCGTCAAGTAGTTATTGTTTTATAACGATAAATAGCTACAGACATTATCCGTTATTGCTTAGCTCCTATGGGAAAACGCGTGATAAATTATAGCCTATATGTTAATCCAGACTTATTACAATACACATACAAAATTTCAAGCGAATCTGTCTGGTAGTTTTTGCGTGATACGTGTTCAAACAAACAGACAGACAGACAGACAGACAGACATACATTTCTAAAAATGTAGGAATGTGTTTAAATACTCTTTTCGAACATTTCCCAATATTTTTTTTCACTATGTTCGGCCATGTACAGACATGTGAAATTTACAATTTTATTATATGTATAGATATAGATATAGATAAGAGCCAAGAAAATCTATTCAGTTATTAAGATATCAGCTTTTTATCTCGAGATATTCGATAAAATGAGTTCGATCAAAACACCCCTTGATATAGTAATGCCTTTTATTGTGCACACATTATACAATACAGATAATAATTTGAATATGAACCATCATTCAAAATAACCATCAAAAATAGACCGCACCAGAAATCGCCAATTAATTACAGCACCAAAATTAGATGTTTGTGTTACAAACCCAACAAGCAAGCAAATTACATGCTCAATTACATATCTGTGACAAAATTCTCACAAAGATGGCGTTGAATCGCGAGCCGACAATCAGTTAACCACTGAACGGGGATACGGGCGGCGTGAACACTCGGAAGATAATCCAATTATCTGCGAGCAAGCTGAACAGGCGGCCAATTAGACACCAAAACTACAAGTACACACTGCCTTTATTAGTACAGAGGTATCTAGTCGATTGCAAACAAAATACACCCTGATTTTTATACCACGTTTGTTTCTGGTTAGGTAGATACAGCTTTAAACTAGAATATTCAAAAATCGGAACGCATTTTTTATCCATACTACCAACTAAGCTTTAGAATGTTGTGATGAACAATACAGACGTTCCAAAAGTGAATAATTGCAGTTCTGGTCTCGTCACAGAATATTTAAGTAGTACCTACAATTAGTTCAGTGCCGTAAACGCCCAAACGGGTCTAATATTGTTTGCTAAGGTAATGTTTCCTGTTCATTTACCCATTGCGTTATCCTGACCGCCATTTCATTCCTATGCCTTAAAACATTGAATAAAATCCCTTGATACCAGTCTAAATAAGCTAAATTAAATTCTTAAAATTAACAACTGTGATATTTTGGCGCCATAAATCCACCATTTATTTTTTTTCTAATTTTGATGTACCCAGTGACAATTTTGATGTACTTAGTCTAAGTTGGATTAGTCTCACAACTTAAAACGAATCTAAAAATACATTTCAAGCTAAAATTCATCAAACCATTTGGGCTCTAGAGCTAAAGAAAGATATAATCGAAAAACATAACCCTCCTCCTTACGCATTCAGGTAAAAAGGTTACAATAGGTCATACGATTAAAAAAAATAATCAAATTCAATTTTACAATTCAATAATTCCAAATTGAAATTAACATCGCCTTTTGTTACGATTGCAAAATTAATTACAAAAGTACTACACAACTAAAAGTCTGTTTGAAAAACTAAATAGTTTCTGTTTGTCTTTTCAAAATAATTAAAGCCTTTGTTTTATTCAGTGGTGGGTCTAACAGAGAGCCTAACAAGCCAGCTCGTTTAGGCAAAATAGAAGATTGTTGCAGTAGTAAAACCTACATAACATGGTGAGTCAAAGTCGAAATACTTTATTCATTTAGGTTACAAAGAGTCTGTCAAAATTTGGAGTGAGTCTTCATTTAATGCCAAATAGAATAAAGCCAGTGGGAAAATAACTTGACAACATCTCTTGGCCACTTTTTGTTTAAAAGCCAACTTTAACAATATTCCTTTATATAATGGGGTTATACTGGGTGGCGCAAAAGTAAAGACCCTATTTGGTTCAGCTATAACATTTTTTCTAAATTAGAAAACTAGATTTAGATTTTTTTAAATGTATATTTGTGCCATTAAATTTCGTACCATTAGGATTTAAAGATGATGTCTTTTAAATGGTGACCTCCAGAGTTGATACACATTTGAGCCCTATTTATGACATTTTGCATAACTTGCCGTAACACTTCCTGCGATATGTTCGTTATTTCTTGACGAATGTTTTCTTTTAGAGCTGCGAGAGTCTGTGGCTTGTTCACATACACCCGAGATTTCAAAAAACCCCAAAGAAAGAAGTCTGGACTGGTCAGATCGGGTGATCTTGCAGGCCAAGGCAAATCGCCAAAACGAGAGATAACTCGGCCTGGAAAAGCGTCCCTCACTAAGTCCATAGTGTCGCGCGCTGTGTGTGCCGTAGCGCCGTCTTGTTGAAACCAGATGTGCTCCAGCCCCAATTCGTCCAAACTGGGTATCAAAAAGTCACGTAACATGGTTCTGTAGCGTTCTCCAGTGACAGTTATCGCATTGCATCCAGTGTCTTCGAAAAAATAGGGTCCGATCACTCTGTCAACACAGATGCCACACCATACAGTAACTTTTAGTGGGTGTAGAGGTGTTTCTTGAATAATGCGCGGATTATCAGTGCCCCAGAACCGAGTATTCTGCTTATTGACATGCCCTGAGAGATGGAAATGCGCTTCGTCACTCATAACCAATTTTGAAGGAAAATCATCCTCTTCAAGGTTGAGGTTTATGACGCGCTGGCAGTAATCTAGACGAGCTCGGTGGTCAGCAGGCAGCAGCTGATGAGTCATTTGAGTTTTATACGGGAACATCTTTAAGTCTTTCACCAAAATACGCTGCAGGGTCCGTCTGGAAATGCCCAATTGCGTGGCACGTCGCCTCGTTGATGTTTCTGGACACTCTTCCACATCTTCGCGCACAGCATCGATATTTTCAGCTGAACGGCCTGTTCTTGGTCTCCCAGACTTAGGTCTATCCAATGTTGAGCCAGTTGCTTCAAGGCGTGTGGCAAAGCGTCGAATTGTGCGACCAATCGGTGCCGGACGGTGGGGAAATCGTCGACGAAATTCACGTTGTGTTCTTATCACTGATGAATTATTCCGTAAGAACATTGACACAATTATTCCACGTTCTTGGGGAGTAAAACGGTCCATGTTTATTTTCAGTGTATTTTACATTTGTTCACTACACAATTTTCAACAACAGAATGACAGAAAATGTCATATAAAAAAAAAAAAAGTATTTTCTTCAGTGCCAGTACTTTTGCGCCACCCAGTACAAGGTTGTAAGGTACTGCAACCATGGCCTACACCATGAAACTCCTTCAAACAATAATATTTATACTGCAAAATAAATAGCCATTCCTATTTTAATTATGATTAGCCTCGTGTGGATGGGAGCATTAACAAAAAAAAAAAGATTCGGACGATAATCTAAACTACGATGATATTATAAGCCTGGTGTCCTGAGAAGTTAATTACGAGATTAAAAACATAGATCTAGACGATAGAACTCGCCCTCGGGATAAGTCAGTTCACACAAAACGACTACGTTACCTTTATTTTTGAAGCTAAAACGAGTCTAAAGAGAAATCTCTTAGTTTATAATCCCGAAGGTTTATACCATTTGAATTTGAGTACGCTTTGCATGTTTTATTTTAACTAAGTTAATTTCATTGCCGGTCTCTAATATATTTTCATATTATTATATATTTGCAGACATAAATAGCAATATAATTATTTTATCTTAGCGTTTATTAAAGCAATCATTTTGGCTGGTGTAGGTGTTCTGGTATTTTTCAACTTGTTTATGGTTTTAAACACTGTTGTGCGGAAAACCGGTGGCAAGAAGATCTCACGACTTTAAAAATATATTACTTATAGAAATTACATTTTAAAACTACTGTTATTACTTACTTGTTTCTGTTTACATCAACTTACAACTGTGATTACAAGGCAACTCGCTTGCCAAGAAACTTAAAAGTACTTCTTAAAAAATCGTCTTTTAGGAACATAAAAATTTAAAATGGCGGCCACATATTTCACGACGTATTATAAGAAAGCCCTAACATTGAACAGAGAATGGCGTGTTTTAAAGCTAAAATGCAGTCGACCTAAATCCCGTACAATGGGCCGATGTGTTTTGGGAACACAATGCGTCGCCATACCTCACTCGGCTCCCAGTTTGTACAGGTGCCTGCGACTTTTGCGAAGCGGAATTTTAGTTTAAAAATGTTTGTTTGAAAATAGAATAGATATAATTTTGAAAGAACGTTGGTTTTGCCATCAAAACTGCATCGACAGTGCAGATTTAAGTTTAGGTGTAAGTTAAGGTATCATTTCTATTCTTAAGATAGGTAGTAAGTTTTTCTCACGCTATGGGAATTTTTACTTCACTATCTTACTGAAGAAGTAAAAATGGAAAAATGTTAGCGAAAAACGAATGTTTCAACATAATTATCTAGCTATAGGAAACTTGAGACAAATCGCAATAAAAGCACAGTCACATCTAATAAATATTACTGGGACCGAATTCCTAATTTTAAAAAAATATCTATAGCCGTCATTTTCAACATTTTTATGACGATGAGAATGAGTTTATAACATTATCCTGCCTTGCTTCTCTAACTAAACCAAATTTTCTTAAAGGTAATTCTTAAAAAATATAATTCTATTAAGTTTGAAACGGTATAAAATCTATACAAGATTAAACAGGTAACAACACAAAATCCTATTTCACGATACAAATATCTATAACATTTAGTTCTCTGTGAAAGAAAGAACAGTTCGTATCAGAAATTCCCCGGGGAAACTTGAACAATAAGTACGTTGCATCTTGTACATTCGACCAATCTTAAGTGCAGAGCGTCGTCATGTTCCTACATTTAGAGTTAGACGGTCGCGTTCAGAAACTGAGACTCGGTGCTATAGTATATCGATAGGGGAATTTAATGTTCCATTTATGATGATAGTTTTGGCGCGATACTGTAGGTTTTATATTTAAAGTAGCTGCTACTATGCTAATCGAGATTTGTTCAATCTTATCCATGGATCTGATGGTAATCGATGGTAACATGTTAGTGACGAAACATTCGAGCATTTTGTTTTAAAAAAGGTAACTAGCAACATGGGTGGATCCAGGATTTCATTCTAGGCACGAAAGGCAAATAGCCGTGCCGGATCGGGAGGGCTTTTAGTTTCACCCGATATCCCCAAGTGTAAGTTGCACGCACGCCGGAGGTGGGGGGGGGGGAGTTCTGAGCCCGGGTGCTTTCTTGGGGGGAGAAATATGCATAAGTGGCAAAAATAGACAAGGTACTGTGGCAGGTGGGTCGAAAATAATCCACCTCTCTCACGTTAGACCTCATTGTAGTAAATGAAACTCATTGACGGAATAAAAAGAAAGATGTTATTCGAGAATTGCGAGTTTCATGGCCGACCGATGCGGGTCGTTTAAATGTGATTTGATTTATATAAAATAGTAATACTAAGTTGTTAAGAAATGTGATATATAAAGTGAATTGATGTTGATAATTATGTTTTGGTAGGATTTCAGTAATAAACAGTGTATTAGCTTAGGGGAAATCCACAAGTTTCATTTAAAAGCCCCATAAAAGTTCTGAGGAACACCCCCGGTACCTGCTCAAGCTGGCCTGATGGCTACAGTACCTAATGTCTTGAACAACCTCTTTAACTGTAATAATATTTCAAAGCTTTGAGTTTATTTTCTTCGAAATTTTTTGGCCAGATTTTGATGCAATATTCTAGCTATAGAACTTTTTATTGCAATAAATAACAGTCGTGAAGTAGGAACTGCAAGATTAAGATTTAGTGACTTGCAGTTCCTACTTCATGGTATGTGTCACAATGATATTATCATTGTGACAAATACCTTATCATAACTTACTAAACAAACTCATACTAATATCAATCAACACTTAACCAGTCACCCAAGTATTAGATACATACTAATATAGTCACGTAATAATTCACTACTAACATCATTATTGTCGCTAAGCATAAATTCCCGGTTGAATAGTGTGCGTTAATGAAGTTCTCTCTGTAACAGGCAAAACGTGCTTCGAACTGATAAACTTCGTCTTCTATTGGTAGATATAGTAACACTTGAGATTGTTATGTTCATTAATATATTGCTTTATATTTATGTTGTTGAAACAAAGCTGTTTCAACATTAATGCCTTGTACTTATTAAAGAAAATTGTCTGGTATTTTGACGTATAGATCTGGCCATTCCTATCAATTATAAAAAAAATATTATCTGCAAAACGTGAAAGAGAGAAAAAACCCGTGCAACCCTTTGACAGGTATTGTCCACAAAGTAGCGTTGTCTCTTTATTATTTAATTATAAATCGAAAAGCTAGCGGTTAATTTTTTTTTAATTTTTTTGTTTTTTTTTTTATATGCGCTAGCTTTTCGATTTTTATTCATGTTTTTTGGTGATATGGTTCAAAAAATAAGGAGGGGGTAGGCGGACACAATTTATACAACTTTCGGAGCGAATATGCGAAAATATTCACTCAATCAAACAAGTTTATTAGAAACCTTAAAATGTCAAATGATGTGCCACACATTAATATTTGATCAAAAAAAGAATCAACTTCTGTTACATGCCCCCCCCCCCAGTGACCCCCCTAAAAATGCCTGTGATTTACTGATGGACATACAGACAGACGAACATGACGAAACTATAAGGGTTGCGGTTTTACCATGCTTTGCAAGAAAAATGGATTTGAAGTGTCAACAACATTCATCCCCACAACTAAATCCATTTTTCTTTATCACTTAAATATAATCATGATTGAAATGTCAAACTTTGGTTTTAAAAGTCATTTTAATATTCTTAAATAAAATATATCGCTTCCGCTGCTTTCTAGTTCTAGTGTGGAAAATTATGGTCACTGTTATACCTATCTAATAACTTCAAAAGGAACATAAACATATCTAGTTTTTAATACTAAACGGAATTCTATATTGTACATATAGCCAATTAAAGTTATGGAATATTTACCTATGGCTATGGTATAGAATATTGATCACTCGGCTTGACCCGAGAGCTCTCTGACCCGAGGGCCGGTCATTTGGTCTTCAAAAGCTCTGTTGTGGACTTCAAGTGCTTCCTTTTAATGTACTAATTCAGAAAAAAAATCGGGTCCATTTGTAGGCTTTTCAAAGCACCCATTCTTTTGATCTACATGAATGTATAATTAGAACTAAGTGCCACTAAGCCTGCGTCCGACCTCTTTGTTGCCACTTAGCGAATAACTAGTGACCGCTCGCGTGCGCACTTGTTTTACATACATGTTTAATTTAGTACTGGTAGTGTTTTACGATATAATGGGAAAGTGCCCTGCTTGCATTTTATCGACTTAATACAATTTGGAACGAAGACCAGGGGGTCAATTCATGTATGACATGAATTAAAGCAGTTAAGTTCAGTTGCAGTTAAGTTTCGATTAAAACGGCCATTTTTGTATTCTTGTAACTTTGGGATCGATCTCAAATACGCTTGCGTCAAGTATGCGTCTCGAGAGTGCAATAACGATATTCTAGTACCTACGGTGTGCAAGCGTTTATAAGATCAATCCCAAAGTTACAAGAATACGAAAATGGCCGTTTTAATCGAAACTTAACTGCAGCTGAACTGCAACTGCACTGCTTTAAATACATGAATTGACCTGCTGGGTTGAAGCACAAAATATCGAAAGTACAGAATGCTTCATACGTTCCTCGCTCTGCCATCGCACACATAGACATTATTCAATGACAGGTAATCTTGGACCACTTTATTCCGAAGGTGTTCCGAGATTCCGTATTGGCAAATGGTTTGTCTTTGTTTCTCGTTCCGTTTTCAAAATATATCTAATAGAGGAAGACAATACATTTGGTAGTTAAAATGCTGTTCCTAAAATATTATGAACTAGCTGACCCAACATTTTTCATTGATGCTCCTCTCCTATTGGTCGTAGCGTGATGTTATATAGCTTATGATATTTGCAAATTACGTGGATATATGTATATTGGTAAGAGAATTTTCAAAATCGGTTGAATAGATCCAGAGGTTACCCCCTACAACGTCAAAAAAAGGTAACTAGAAATGTGGGATTGAGTCCCACATTACTAGCAATCTTGTTAACCCTCCAGCTAAGCTCAAAGGCATTCAAAGGCAAGTATAATAGGTAGGATTCGAACCCGCGACCTTACGATGGCGAGACCGATGCCTTAGCCATTAGGCTACCGCCGCTTCATCATCACAAACTCATAAAATGACAAACTTTACCTCTTTATAATATTAAGTATAGTTATAGAAAGTCAGTGCTTTGTAATTAAAGATAATTACTACTCTGTAGTTCTTACTGAAAATAAGTAAAATAATAAACATTAATTCATTTTCCATATCTCAGGTGTAAAAGCATGATCGGATCAAAATAATCTGCAATTAATAACACTGCGGTGACATATATGTGACATATCTGTAACGTAAAGGATTCTGTTAATAACGTTGACAAATACCGGCAGAGCTTTTTATTGAAATAAAGTAATGACATGCCGATGTCAGGAGTGAGTGTTTTTATTTTATTGTGGCAACTTTGCTTAATCTTTGTTGGATTTATTTTGTTGTGTTGGAAAGTGAGCTTAATGTTTATTTTTAATTTAGGAATAAAATCATGAAGTTAAATATCTGAATCGAGTCATCAAAATTAATCTATACTAAAATTAAAAAGCTGAATAGTTTGTTTGAACGCGATAGTATACTAGTCCGAATTGAAAAAATATTTAATATATTTTTCAAATTTAATTATATTTAATTAGTTTACTGTTGGATAGTCCATTTATCTAGGAAAGTTGTAGGCTATATAACATCACGCTATGACCAATAGAAGCTGAGCAGCAATAAAAAATGTTGCAAAAACGGGGAAAATTACGCAGACAAAGTTGCGCGGGTCAGATTTTCGACTGCCTCTGTGGCGCGGTGGGAGTATGTCCGACTGCTACGTAAGAGGTCGTGGGTTCGATTCCCACACAGGACACAAATTGTTGTTCTGAGTTCGGGTGTACTTTGTGTCCGTGACTTGTATGTTTGTAAAGTCGCCCGCGACACAGGGCTTGTACCCTACTGCGGGAGTCGATTTTTTAATAGAAGAAAAAGGTAGTATAATAATAAAAATATCCGTATATTACAAGCAGAATCTCTTTCTAAGATAACGGGACGACAGAGATAAATGAACCTTCAAAGTAAGTAATTTTAACTTGAAGTTGATATTCATAGCAAGGACTTCATTTTTACTGACTCCAAAATGATGTTTGAGGACCCTGTTGTGTATCTACATGAGAATTAAAACATTATACTTCAGGGAATATAGGAACAAGAAGTTATATTATAATTTCAACACACCGTAGACTAAACAGAAACTTTGCCACAAATTATCTTGGAGCAAATTTTTCACAGCACAATTACCGTAATTGAATATCTCGATACCTGAGAAACCTCCCTTATAAAATTAGTCCATAAATCTTCCCCCCCTTGGCTGCGCTCACGACTCTGTAAACTAATCGGTAAATTAAGTAATTACTGTGCCGGTGAAAATCAATGTGTAGGAAATTTAATTTAGCTGCCAGACAGAGGTGATTTTCAATGTAACTCTAGGGGGAATAGAGCTGTCGAGCTCCATTCGTTTTTCTTTATTAGTCAACAGGAGCATAAATTAATGGGGGCTGTTTTATATTAGCCGTAATAAGGGTAGACCACAAACGAACCCGTAATTGTGAATATTAAAACTTGGGAGTGACTGAGCGTAAATTTTGTAATATACTTTTAGTGGTTATTGTGTGAAGCTGGCTTTAAAACAGATACGGGTTTCTCTTTTATTTTGTTGTTTAATTATTTGTGTTTAAAGCGAGTTTTAAATGAATTAGTTTGCGAAACTATGCATCGTTATGCTAGTGTAAATCATTATTTACACTAGCATAACAATGCATAGTTTCGCAATCATAAGCTGAACATTTTCAGCTTTTGCTTGTACGATGAAGGTTCATCAATTTAGGTTTACCTATATGAACTTGTAGAAGAGTAAAACGTTAAACAACCCTTGCATACCTTATGAAACTGACCTAACTGCCTCTGTGGCGCGGTGGGAGTGTGTCCGACTGCTATGCAAGAGGTTGTGGGCTCGATTCCCACACGGGACACCACTTTGAGTAATCTACAAATTGTTGTTCCGAGTCTGGGTGTGCTTTGTGTCCGTGACTTGTATGTTTGTAAAGTACCCCGCGACACAGGGCTTGTACCCTAATAAGTCGTCTCTTTAAAAACAAAAAACAAAATTAAGTTTAAATTAAAAAAAAATATCCAAGAAATTCTTTTACTGTAGCTGTATACACTCGTGCAGCGATACAGAAGCAGTCAACGTTTTGTAACAATATTAAAAATATTGTGAATTTCAACTCTATTATTGGTAAGTACTCATACAACACATATTTCAAAACAAAACGTACCATACGGTATTTTTCAGCCAAATAGTGCGCAATTCACTCCATTATTCCCATATTAGCCAGGCTTTTATACTCACTAGCTATCGAGCTCAATTGCAAAAAGTGCACCAGAAAAATTTCATTAGGCCGCGACAACACAGAAACAACGATCCTTTGTCCCATATATTGACTGAGATTGATTGTCAGTCGGCATGTGCTAAACGAGTTGCACGACGAAATAAAAGCAAATGTTCGCAACCCCTGTCGACATCCGTCACGAACACGAATCGTTTTATTGAACTCCACTACGACCATATTAACTTTTGGTTACTCTGTGTTTATTTCTCTCACACGATTCCTCTATACCACCTATGTATAATCCGATTCCGATTGAAAAACTTTTAATCTCGTCCCCGTAGCCTCGTTCGTGGCACAAAACTGTTTCAATTTAGAATTTTCATCACCTATTGAGGTTGAAAACCATTTTACACATTTATTCTTTTATCTAAATAGTTCTCGTCTCATACTCTTTATTACTAAGCGCCGAATACCATTATGGTTGTATATATTTTAAAATTGGTATCATTAGATGAGTTCTTGGCTTACTTCTAAGATAACAAGCATTGTTGAAAGTCTCTCGAGCTTCCGACCCTTTTCTCACTTTGACAAGTCACCCGTAAAGATTGCTTAGATCCCTAGTGACTGGCCCTTAACTTGAAACAGCCTTATCGCCGAGATAGGATTAATTGCGGAAACACCGGGACGATAACGAGCCAGTTATAACTAGCTGTGCTTTGTGAACGCCCGTGAGCTTCAGTTGTGTTGTTCAACGATTGTTTCGCAGTGGTTTTACGGTATTATAATCCATTCCACAGTTATGGAGGCGAATAATTTCAGCTGTCAACAGATACCGCAGTGTAGGCGACAGACAATGTCTTTCCTTTGGCATTTTGACATGCAAAATTGCTTTTTGGAGTTATATGAAAAGTTATAGTAAAAGCTATTCCCTTTGTAATTTCTATAGGCCTATTAGCATGATTTTGTGTGAGACACTTTATCATTTTTTTATTTCAAAACAGACAACCCAGCACTAGAGTAAGTCCTGTGTCGCGGGGGGGCTTTACAAATCACACAAATAACGGACATAAAGTACATACGAACCTAGAATTACCATTTGTGAATCGGATAAAGTGGGGTTCATACCCATTTTACTACCGACGTGAAGCCACTCCTAACACAAGCCTTTGAGCTTAGCTAGAGGGGTTAATAGGATTGCTAGTAAGGTGGGTCCAAAATCTCGCACATTGCTATTTGTTTTTCTTTTAAAAAAAGGTTCCGTATGGGAATCGAACCGCAAACATCTTGCGCAATAGTCGTACCCACTACCACTGCGCCACTGAGGCAGTTAGTTATGTACATAGGCCCTTGTCAGTACGAACACGACAAGTTATTAGAATTTGTGTTAACCTCTTCATATATATGAACTTTCTTGCCTCAAGACACTCCTTAATAGTCAATTACGAAAATTGGACTTACTCAATGAACGACCTAGAGTATCTTGCTATATTACAGTTAACAGCATATTCATAACTCTAACTAAAGGATGGGATGCTAAATGCTCATGTTGTACGACGGTGTTAAACTAACAACTGAAATGTTATCCACATGAGAACGGGTAGCTGTTTATTCCAGTCACCGCTGATCTATATTAATATTTGTTTGTTTGAACGCGATAATCTCAGGAACTACTAGTTCGAACTGAAAAATTATTTTAGTGTTGAATAGCCCATTTATCTAGAAAGGCTATAGTCTATATAACATCACGCTATGATCGATAGGAGCGGAGCATCAATGAAAAATGTTGCGAAAACGGGGAAAATTGACGCAGATGAAGATCCGCGGGTCAATTACTTAGTTTAATATACAAAGAAGACGTAAGCGGAAAAGTGAAATCATAGGATCTTTTTCTAATTTCTTTGTTTTAGTTGAAATCTGTTGTTGAACATTTTTTTTAACCATTGTCCCACTACTAGAAAAATATTTCCGCATTTATTTTCAGAGCTTTCGATCTAAAAGTTTATCTTCCCACTTCTCAACTTAATTCAAGTAAAATATCAAACTTATCTTGAAAAAGTTGATAGCACAATTTTTTTTATTGTTATAATCTACATCTACACTAATATTATAAAGAGGAAAGATTTGTATTTTTGTATGTAACGAATAAACTCAAAAAGAACTGGACCGATTTTAATAATTCTTTTTTTGTTAGATAGCCCATTTATCGAGGAAGGCTATAGGCTATATAACATCGCGCTATATAGCCTATAGCCGACTAATAGGAGCAAAGTAGCGACGAGAAATGTTCCAAAAACGGGAAAAATTTACGCATACGAAGTTGCGCGGGACAGCAAGTAAATAAATAAACAACAACAAAAACAAATAAAAACGTCCTTAACAACGTTTATAGAAAAGACTATATTAATTATTATAGAAAAGACTCTATTAATGTATATTAAGATTCTCCTTTCGAGGTCTAAGTCATAGGCTGTCTTGGTGGGTACCACAACAGTATCAGACAAAAAAAAAAAAAAAACTTGCACTCAAGATTATTTTATATCACTGTGTTTCAGTTGGTGGGCACTGTAGCTAGTGTACTTACTGGGTAAATGAGACATAAGAACTAATGCCTCAAATGAGCAGTGCGGAGCGGTGCACGACGCTTTTCATGACGTAGTTTAAAAAAAAAAAATGTGTGGCACTCGGGGACTGCCGCGGTAAAGCTATTGCATAGTATTTTTATCAATTTAAGCAATTAAAAAAAATTATAATAGAAACAACAAGAAAGGGGAAGACTAAAATGACAATAGGTAACATAATGTCAATAGATGGCGCTGTATTTAATTTTGTTACTATTCAATACAAAATGTACTACGGTCTGAATCGCGCTATTATGATTTTTGCAGCCAGAATCATAAGTACAAAATGAAACGACGTTAGACGATGCACGGCCTTCAAGCCACACCTCCGTGCCCGTCGGAGTGGGGAGCGTGAGGTTTATTCGTTACGGAATTTCTGGATTCGGTCCCCGCGCTCAAGGCGCGGGCCTTGAGCGCGGGGACCGAATCCGTTTTCCGTTTTAAGCTATTGCATAGCTTCTATCGCGGGATAGAAGCTATGCAATAGCTTAAAACTATTTAGTTGGTGAATGTTGTTCTTTAATTTCATCGACTCAAATATAGTCAGTTATAGATACAATAGCTAATTGAGTTGTGGGTGGTAAATGAAATCCACGCAGGCGACACTGCAAGAATATTAACAACTTGAATAAAATTTGCATACCAATTGTATTGGAATGAATTCAAGGTTTAAGGCAACTTAACTAACTTTTTGATGGCCCCGGTAGTGCAGTGGTACGACTGCACCACCGAATCCATAAAATATTTGTTCTGAGTCTGTGTACTTTATGATCGTTAATTGTATGATTGTAAAACATAGACCACGTGTGTTGTACTTATATACTCAAGTAGATATAGAATTCTTAAAGAACAAAAACAAAAATGTTCTTAGAAATTTCCTCGCTTTATTTCAATCTAAAGTTTACACCACCTGACCCAAAAACTTCTGACATAAAACAGTAAAATAAACTACATAGCATCACATAAAACATAAGTCCATTACAAAATGGACCACAATGCTTTAATTACCAAAGTTTTTAATAAACAAATAAACATTAACATCGTAACTTTTGTCACTAAAATGTCTTTGATACGATGCAGATAACATAATTTATAGGACGCTATTATGTTGCGTTGGGCTAATTTCGGAGAGTCACTGGTAACTTTCTACTTAATGAGGAGACACTCCCCTTGGTACTAAACGAATGATATTTAAGTGTATGCCTTATCACGTGCCCGTGATAAGTTAAGGGTTTGAATCTATTGAGGATAGGTTGGTAGGTAAAAATAAGTAGGCATACTACTTTTATATTATAAAAGCTGTCCCTCGTAACTTCGTCTGCGTAAATTTTCCCCGTTTTTGCAACATTTCTCATTGCTGCTCCGCTCCTATTCGTCGTAGTGTGATTTTATATAGCTTATGTTTTTATTATTAGCCTTCCTTGATAAATGGGCTAACCATCAATAGTAGAATTTTTGAATTCCTGAGATTACCGCGTTCAAACAAACAAAGTCTTCAGCTTTATAATATTAGTATAGATATATTATGTTCGTAAAATTTCGCGATTTGTACATATTATAGAATTTTATAAGCTACGGGTCTTAATTGCGAAAATATTTTATTTTAAGGCTAAATACCTTTGTTTTATTGCCCGTTTCGACCGTACTGCAACGGCCGTGATCACGGTTGGAGACTGGTTTAGCTCAGCGTCACCTCCGTGAAGCGCGGGTTTCGGAAACTACCCTCGCTAGATTTTTATCACTCTTTATTTACTTTCATATTATTTTGTGTGCCAACTGGATTTTGAGAGTGTATAATGCTGTATGTACAATAGCAATTTATCAATTTATTACTAATGCAGTATGTTGACGGTATTATATTGCGTTGGACAAATTTCTGAAAGTCACTGTGAATTTCGAATGATATTGAAGTGTGAGCCTTATCATGTGCCAGTGATAAATTAAAGATTTGAATCCATTAAGGATAGGTTGATAGGTCAAAATAATAATACCTACTACTTTTATATTTTTTGAAGTGTCACAAGTCGATTTTGAAAGTGTATAGTGCAATAGTAACTTGTCAATTTATTACTAATTCACTATGTTGATGCTATTATGTAGTTGGGCAAAATTTTGAGAGTTATAGTGAACTTTCTAATTAACCAGGTGACCCGCGCAACTTCGTCTCCGTAAATTGTACCCTTTTTTGCAACATTTCATTGCTGCTCCGCTCCTATTGATCGTAGCGTGATTTTATATAACCTATAGCCTTCCTTGATAAATAGGATATCCAAAAGTAAAAGATTTTTTTAAAACAGACCCGCAGTTCCTGATATTATTGCATTCAAACCAACAAACTCATAATATTATTATAGACTAGCTGACCCGCGCAACTTCGTATGCGTCAATTTTCCCACCGTTTTTGCAACGTTTTTAATCGCTACTCTGCTCTTATTGGTCGTAGCGTGATGTTATATAGCCTATAGCCTTCCTCGATAAATGTCTAACAGTGAAAAAAATTTTTTCACTGTTAGATAGCACATTAGATAAACAATTCGGATTAGTAGTTCCTGAGATTACCGCGTTCAAACAAACAAACAAACTCTTCAGCTTTATAATATTAGTATAGATTATAGACGAGGAGAGACTCCCCATGGTACTAAACGATATGATGGTAGATACTAATGATATTTAATTCTGTTATTTGTCAGGTCCTAATTATTACGTAAAGAGTATTTCAATCCATTAAAAATAGGTTATTAGGCCAAAATAATAGCACTTTCAGCATACTTAGCTTTATAACATAATGAAGTAAGAGTTGTGCTAAGTTTGGAACTGTGCGGTGCAAAGCAAAAGTAACTTGTCAAAAACACTGTTGATCAGACAGAGTTGATCTTCTGCAAATGATGAAACATATCAATACCTATCTTTATTTTTAAAGAAAAAACCAAATTTGAATTTTCATAGATCTATCTTCAAAACTGACGGCGGTAGCCTAATGGCTAAGGCATCGGTCTCGCAATCGTGAGGTTCGAATCCTGGCCATTATACTACCGAAGTGAGCCCACTCCTAACACAAGCCATAGAGCTTATCTGGAAGGGTTAACAGGATTGCTAGTAATGTGGGATGACAATCCCACATTGCTAGTTATCTTTTTTTAAGAAAAAAAAAATGTTTACACCCCTTTTTAACCAACTACAAAAAATCCCTTCGTATCGTATGCACAACATTTCACATCAACGATAAGCGGTTTAGGCTGTGCGTTGATCCATCAATCAGTTAGTCAGTTAGGACTTTGAATTTCATATATACAGCTAAAGTATTCTTATTTAAAAAAAGAAAATATCACTTCTAATGTTCCAACCAAGATTTTTAAATACATATGGGACAACATGCCTGAACAAGTACGGGCGGGCGTATGATACGAGCGACATGAACTATTATGTATAACAATAGTTCAAAATCCCTCTCAATGGATGAAAAGAGGCCCCCACCTCTTTCAGCCCCTCCTCTTTTTATTTATTCATGATCGATGTACGGGTTTGTTTCCGGTGCTCCTATTCTATAAATGCGTATACGTTTACAAGTTGTTTTATTAATACAGTGTGGGTAGTTCTGCAGTTATTTAAACAACTATAAAATGTGTAGGTGGATCGACCTACTCTATTATAGACAAATCATTGAAATAAATTATAGGATTGCGTATTAACAGATCGGTTGTATGTTTTAGGAATACAACTAAAAAATATTTCAATTATGAGTGAAAAGAAAAAACCGGGCAAGTGCATGTCGGGCCATGCACAATGTAGGGTTCCGTAGTCCCCCATCCGAATAATGGGTTTTCAGTTGTTTTTGTTTCATACTACTAACAACGATATATAAGTATTTTTCAATGAAATCTGTACGAAAATTTTGTTACTTCTCACTAGGTCTGCTGTTACTCATTATGTTGTAAAACCTACTTAGCTGTCATAGTTTTACATTAAATTTATATATATACTATATACTACTGCTATATATACTACTGCCGTGATTTTTTTCACATACTTAACATCAATCATTTAGCTGGCAGAGGGGGATACTTTACTCTAACAAAAATTTGCACTGTTAAGCTTAATATTTCACAAACGGATCCCTAAATCGAAAGACCTATCTAATGATACCCCACATGACGGGGTAACTAAGAAAAAAAAATCACATCTCACACTTTACATATGGGGTACTAACATTTTTTTTTTTCAAAATTTTATTATTTGACTTTGTCGGCATAAGTAATAGTGTACCTATCTATGCAAAATTACAGCCTTCTAGCACTAAGTCTCTTGAAAACTATAAATCTCCGTTAGTTAGTCCTATTACTACTAGAAATCTAAAAAGTCTTTAGATCTTTGATAATTCCTTTCATCATGATCAAAATATACTGGCTCCAAGACCAAAATTACATTTGATCGATGCTTATTGATGTTATTAACATGAACCAATCCCTTAGTCTGTACCCACCTGTGAAAATAAACCACACTACGAAGCTCTTAGTGTACACCAACCCTAATAAATAAACCGATTCAGAGATTCTGGTTAATCAAACGCATTAGCAATTTTATTTCATGGCTTTAGTGAATCAACATATTTCGATAACGCAATAATTGAACACAATAATTCAACTAAAATGGTCACCACTAATAGATGCGATTATGCATTAGTTATGATAGACCAGTAAATTGTTATTCCACGTACAATTCACTTAATGAGTAATAGAACCACATAGTTTGTTATGGCTCAGGTGAATTACCGAATAATTATAATCATTAATTAATTACTTACTAGCTGTCGCCCGCGGTTGCGCCCGCGCAATTGATTTTATCTGAAGGATTGATTTATCAATTTCGATCAAAACGCTGAAACGCGTTTATTTTATGTCAATAATCCGTAAACGAAATTTCACAGATCTTCAAACTAACGAAGTCCCTTACAAACTTGCGACTTCTATTTTACCCTTTTGGGGTTGATTTTCCAAAAACACATGACACATGCATTTCTTTATTTTAAACGACAAAGCCAAATGCGAAAAGACCTTGAGCAGATAAATAACCTCCACAAAAGTGACGCTTGGACGACGATTTTTAATAAAAACACGATTATTCTCAAAGCCGCCGATATTATTTATGAATTTGAAAGATAGTTTGATGCTCTTCAATTTCCGAAAGATTGAATAATGTCACTTAAACGTTTTGTTTTATTTTATTTTATACGACATTTCACCGATCTAACTTCAAAACTGACAGAGTTTCATACAAACTTTATTATCAGGTAATAAAGTTTGTATGAAACTCCGTCAGTTTTATATTTTACCCCTCCGTCAGACCTATACTATCCCCTTAGGGGACGATTTTTTTAAAATCCTTTTATAAGTGGATACCTATAACATAAAAGGCATCAACTGCCAAAATTTCAGGTTTGGAACCCCAGCGGTTTAGGCTCTGCGTTGATGAATCAGTCAGACAGTCTGGAAAAGTGATTATATATGTATAGATTTGCTATAAAAGAATCCGCTTTTGCATTTGCAAACGGATTCTTTGCGCAGTGTGCTATATATACGAAGCAAGAACATACACTGTATTTTAAAAAAAATATTACGTTTAGTTTCCTACCAGCTTTCGAACCTGGCTCTAGGTATCCTTGTCAATGCCAGTCATTGCCGTTTATCACGATAAAAATATAATCTATACTAATATTATAAAGCGGAAGAGTTTGTTTGTTTGTTTGTTTGTTTGTTTAAACGCGCTAATCTCAGGAACTACTGGACCGATTTGAAAAATTCTTTTTTTATTGGATAGCCTATTTATCGAGGAAGGCTATAGGCTATATATATAACAGCGCGCTACGACTAATAGGAGCGGAGCAGCGACGAGAAATGTTGCTAAAACGGGGAAAATTACGCATACGAAGTTGCGCGGGACAGCTAGTACCTAAATAAAAATGTTTTATTAAAACAATATAACATAACCTCTAGTGGCTGGAGCTATTATGCTTCATGGCCTCTATTAGAAAGCTTTGCATCCAAATAGCATCCATGTCCGTCCTTGTCCGTGATTGCAAAAAGATTCACCGTTATAAGCCGTTTAGTATTGCAAAGTTAACAAACAAACAGACGTCCTTTCCCATTTTTTTAAAGATAACTAGCAATGTGGAATTTTGGGTCCCACATTACCAACAATCCGGTTAGCCCCTCCAGCTAATCCACGTCGGTAGTGTAGTATAATGGGTAGGATTCGAACCCGCGGCCTCACGATTGCGAGTCTGATGCTTTAGCCATTAGGCTACAGCCGATTTCATTATGAAAATTACAATAGAGTATGAACTTTTAGTGTTTTTGTTTCTTTGGCATACGTTTAGTTTACCAAAATATGTTTTTTTAATCTTCAAAAACAATAAACTCCAACTAAAATAACCTCTAGTTTGTATACCTAATTAATATTAACAAAACCACGTTGTTTGCTCAAGCAAAATTGTCTCAGTAAAATATATAATGCATGCATTTACTAGCTTGCATTCTCGAGACTTGGCTGCAAGCTGTAACCGACCGCATGTAAACAAACCTTTATACAGGGTGGCTCAGTTTCACAATATTTGGTAGAGCTTGTTGGACAATGAAGATTTCTAACTGGTTTTGTAATTTGACTTTACGTGGTTACCTTTGATGACTTTTCCTAGGTTATTTTAATGTTTTAATATATAATGTCTGGATTCCTAGTTGTCAGAATTTGGTTCTTCTTCTATCTAACAATGTTTTATTTTCATTATCATAGTCTTGTTTTTAAACGCCTGTTATGATTGCTGTAAAAGTATTAAAAAATCTTTCATTATACATTAATATTTCATAAAGAATCCGCTTTGCTATATTTTTCTTTGTTGATGTTACTAAACGTTGCAAGAAATAAAGTGGCTTTCCAAATAATCCATCTATGCCACGTGGTTAACCCTGACTAAGGACTTTCTGTGTCAACCGGTAAACCGACAGACAGGACATGGGTTGTCCATTTTGTGTCCATCCGGCACACAAAAAAAATATAGGTAGCTTTCAAACTACGAGAAGTTTCGCTAATAATATGCAGTAAAACAATCACCACGATAAACTTTAATATACAGGGTTCTTATTCACTATGTTTTCAGTAGGTTATTAGTAGGTATATTAAAAACCATCCAGGGTCCTTATCTATCTATTACTATCTTTTGTTTCCGCGCTTGCCGCGAAATCTCCTATTCTTAGAAACAAAGGTATTGTAAATGAACAAAAAATGTTTACATAGGATCTGTAATGCATACCTACGCTTCGGCATTATTTATTTTATTATAATATACCTGATAACCCTATAAATTAGACCATTGTCCACCACCTATAATTATAAGGGATCAGTTTCTTTGTATTATGTGTTAAATATTTCAATTCTATCATGCGTAAGTTATTACTGCATCCCAAACTAGAATCTAGCCTTAAATCTAAACTAAAGCCCTACGTGTTTTACACCAAAAAATAGTCCACATAGTTTGAAAATACACACACATTAGTAAATATTTCTCTCTGTTTAACAAAAATTATTTAACCCTAAAACATAATGAAAACAATCTCATTCCAACACCCGCGTATTTGGTTTTCAAGAAGGCTTGCTCACCCAACAGTATGGAATTCCCAACGAAATTAACCCTGCAACACACCACGTATGCCATTAACACACCGCACTTTAGGGTTATGCGCCAAAACTACACACAATATGCCGCCTTCCATGAACAAACGTCCCGAATTAAAATTCAGTGATGTGACAATGTTAGCCTATGTTATGACGTGATTAGGACGCAACGAGCATAATGTTTTGGTGAAATATAGGCTTAATTTGCATTTGTAGGCAATTTGTAACCAAAAACTCTAAGTTTTGTTGTTTTAGGCTGTTAGTGCATAATGGAACAATGGTTTAAGTGGTTCTCCTGCGGCTGCATTTCGAGTATTGCTAATTTGGTGGAAGAACTGTAATTGTTGATCTAACCTAATCCGGCGTTTATTTTACATAGACTATAGCTAATACAATTTCCAACTAGGTAACATAATAATTCATTCGTTACCTAGTTCTGCCTGCTTCAAAACACTTGCTATAAGGACGCAGATAAGGCAACAGAGTAAGTCAACGTACAGCGGCAGTATCTTCTCTTGTCAGGTCTGCGGTAGGCTGTGCGAATCTCGTATTGGCTTGTACAGCCACCAAAAGCGCTGTGTCACAGACACTGCACCTTAAATCGTCTATACGCTTCCCGCTGTCTGTCTTTATGCTGTTACCCGACTACGGCAAAGCCAAAAAGGAAGGGTAATGTATAGTAGCATTTTTTTATATAATTTATGCATGATTTAACATAGGTGCACAGGTAAAATCCTTCCAACTGTCAAAACACAAAAGCGTCTCTATTCAAATATTACAAAATTATTCTCTCATTCATTATACGAGCTCGTTCTGCACGGACAATTTATTACAACGCAGAGCTAAATACACTGCGTTTAGCGAAATCCTATTTCGGCAGTCTCGGAAATGACGGGGAGAATTTGCATGGCTGATTGCCGTCCGTTGCTCAATCAAGGATATTTAACAAAATTAACTAATTGAGTGAACGTTCCAACAGCCGTCCCCTCGCTCAACTTGTCGGCGGTAATTTACTAGACAACAGAAAAGCAACGTATCGAGGAAACCTAATAAGCGATAATATAATCATTCTGCGGCTCCGATGTTGGATGCTTGTTTTTAAATTGTTCAATTTCTGTTTATAATATTTTCTGTTTATTTATTTAAGATTAGAACGCTAAAGTACGTAAGCTATACAGCGTTAAGACGCTGCGTTTTTTAATTTGACAACCTTTCAAATACAAAAGACTGACTTTATTTTTGACTAACTATATAGGCAGAGACGGCCCTTATTTTCGTTTCCATATCACTTTATTAGCAGTTAGGTTCTAGTCAATTTTTAATTGAATTCAAAATAATTAATTTTCTATTTCGTGATATAGTAGGTACTTTTAGAAAATAATACGCACTGTAGCCCGTTTTTAAAACGTGCTTCAGTGCGACTTCAGTATTAATCTCAACAAACAGCTAAGCAGAATTACTTTCACACTGGGCTTTGTCATTGTCTCCTTATAATTGGCCATTCATGTACTAGCTCATAGGTATTATACTTTAAAATATATTGACACGATTGAAACTAGTCATTATAATTGTTTAGTTATTCTAAGTCACGTGTACTCCTCGAGTTAATTTGTGTGTAAATTTGTGCGTCTAGAATTAATAGGTAGGTTGAAAGCAATCATGTTCAACCTCCAAAGAAATATCGACGTAAGGTATGTCGATATTCAAATGAATAAATATAAATCGTTTCGTCCCTAATCGACGGTATTACAACGGCCGTGGTCCCGGGTAGACTATTGAAACTGAGTCTACCCGGGACCACGGCCGTTGCAATACGGTCGAAACGTCTGGCAATAAACAAAGGTATTTAGGCTTAAAATAAAATATTTACGCGATTAAGACCCGTAGCTTATACAATTCTATAATGTGTACGAATCGCGAAAGTTTACGAACATATATTGCAAACAAAATATATAAATCATTTGAGTATCGATATAGTGTTAAAATATTAGGTTGTTACACCGCCAACGATGGCGTTATCTGTTAATAAATGTTTAAGGGTATCTTGTTCAAAAATAGGACAATGCTTTGTATGTGTTCGTCCTAAACAATTAATAAAAATAATATACACATCAATAGCTGTTCGTCAGTCTCGCTAAAATTTAAAAATAAATGAATTATTTACAAATTGTATGAAACCTTTTTTGCATTTTAAAATTCATCATTATCTAACTTTTCAAGCCAACAGCCCATAACGGTATTCAAGACCTAGTAAACTAATTACGCTGCACTTTTTCTAAAGCGATCGTTTTAAAAACAGCTAGACATTACTTTGTTAAATCTTATTTGTATTGTTATTCTTATTACATTTCAGATTACAAAGCCTATTAATTACTCGTCTCCACTGTGGAGTTGTTCCAAAACAAACTCTAATTAGGTGATTGAGTTACAAATTTGTTCCACTCACGAAAGTTGGTACCATTATGTCTAAGCTTTCGTTATACGAGAACTTTAAATCGTTAACTCAATATGTCCTTTAATAAGTAACCATAAATAGGTTCTAAATGGCTTCTAAATTTCTTTATCTAAGATTAGGTTTTTATAATAATAACACACATCATCTGATCCCAAACTAAGCAGAGCTAATAAACATACTTCTTAAATATACTTCTAAATACAAACATATTATAGATAAAAATTACACCAAGACACAGAATAAACCATCATGCTCATCACAAAGTTTTATCCTGGGTAAGGATCGAATCCACGACCGCCGGCTTAGCAGTCAGGGTCCCTAACCACTAGACAAACAGGCTAGTCAAAGTTTATGAAATGTTATTAAGAAATAAAAACGGTTAATGTGTGCATTAAAAAACCGACACATAATACAAAACTATATCGAATAAATTAACTTTCTAATATAGTAAAACTGCATTCAAATACGTAAAACACGCAGACAAACAAATGCAGCAGTTTAAAGTTCTATCTGTGTGTACACACAGATAGAACTTTATACTTATAACAACCCTTTTTTTACGACGAGTCTTAAAATATGGACACATTAGGAAATATTTTATTAGACTTACAGCGCATAGTTTCTTCTGGTAATAAATCCAAATTTGCTTACTATTTCAAAATGTTGCCTTTCAGCCGGAATTCTGATGACAAAACGTCTTTTTTGTTTCATGTCATTCGACCCTTGAGCAAAAACACGACTACCAAATTGGACCTTCTGTCGGTAAACGCTGGCAAAAGATTTATTTCCTAGATGAATGATTGGTATGTCGATAGGAACCGCTTTGAGGTCTCGAGACAAAGGACGTTGAAAATCTGATTTAATATGAAGATTCTAGTATTACTTGACGTCTTTGATTAATTAATACCTTTCCTTTGACCCCAAGAAACTAATTTCATTTAAGAATAGAAATTACAGATATTCGTACCATTATGTCTTTAATCTTGTCTCAATTTGGTGAAATTTAAAGGTAAATTCTGACGTCTCGTTTTTCTTTACTTAAGTGGAAGTTTTGGCCTGCAATAAAACAAAATGGATTATAAAAATATTATCAACGTGAACCACACCGCATATGTATCATATTTTTCAGTTTTTATAACAACAGTTAATGAAAAATTTTGCAGCATGTTTAGAATTGTCTTTAAAATTGATATTTCTTTCTACATAATTAAATTCAATGACCCTAACGGGCAGACAGCCTCTGGTGTAACAATTACAAATACAGCATTCGTAGCCATTTCGTAGCACTTGTTCATTGACAAACCACGTTGTGGTTGATTATCAATAGAACCACAATACCCATTTCGCTTTGCGATATTTTGAGCTCACCACAACAAATTGTGGTATTGGTTCTGCGTAATTAGCATTTTTAGCTTTGTAGCTTATTGATATAGGTAATCGTTTTGGTTGGCTGTAATGCTAGCTATTATTCAACAATCAGTTTTTATATGTTGCTATTATCGATAGTAAAGTCTGTTTAAACACTGACCTCTGTTTAACACCGGCTCCAAACGTTGGCCTCAATGTTGGTCCCAATGTCACTCGTCCAACGTGTGTATCTAGAACTAGCTGACTAGCGCAAATTCGTCTGCGTAAATTTTTACCAAACAATTTTTTAAACATTTTTAATTGCTGCTCCGTTCCTAATAGTCGTAGCGTGATGTTATATAGCCTATAGCCTTGTATCTCAAAAAATAAGCTATCCGTAAAAGTTTTTTACATCCGGACTCGTAGTTCCTGAGATTAACGCGTTCAAACAAACAAACAAACAAACTCTTCAGCTTTATAATAAATGCTATTCAGAAAATAGCATCGACACGGTGGGTGAGTGCGCTAGGGCCGATGTTGGGGCCAACGTGTGGAGCCGGTGTTAAATGAAGGTCACTGTAAGCCGGTGTTAGCCGGTATTAAACATAGATCAGTGTTTAAACAGATTTCAAGAAACTCGAGCCTAAGAAAAATGGTAATACCTACCGCTCATTGTAAAGTGGACTGCAATTTCAAATGTCGAATCGAATGACCGTTCTGTGGACGTTTTGACACTTATGACAAATGACCGTTGTTGTGACCGAAAATTGTTATACCGTCGGCGGCACGCCAAATGGCAATTCCCGGATGCGATGTTGTTGCGTTCCCGGCATCTCAGACCTACGCGGCCCCTGGGTACTCACAGGACGCCGCGCCTCCACGGAAAGCCGCGGGCGGGGCAGATTATCCTATACGCCCGCCCGCAGCCACACCTTAGGCGGCATCAGGCGCAGATATGATGTCCTCGCAGAAGGATATGACCGCATTCCACGACACCTCGCTCCGGTCCATGGACAGAACCACGGCCGAAAACGAGAGGTCACTTCCAACCACTGCGGTAAGAATTCTACGTTGCCCCTCCCAATCTGGACAATGCTGGAGGGTGAGCTGCGCTGAGTCCTCACCGTAGTCGCAGTGGTGGCAGGCGAGACTCAGTTGCCTCCTAGCGATCGTGTGCAGGTACCTACTGAAGCACCCGTGCCCGGAAAGTACCTGCACTAGCCGGAAGGAAAGGGTCCCGTGCTGCCGCCCTGTCCACTCCTCCAGGACCGGCTGGAGCGCCCCCACAGTTCGAACACTTGCCCGTGGAGCCTCTAGCTGGCCCTGCCACCGGGCCATGATTCCCCGGTGGTCCATTATACTACCTACGTGAACCCACTCCTAAAACAAATTATTAAGCTTAGCTGGAGGAGCTAACAGGGTTGCTAGGAATCTAGAACGCACAATTCTACCGTTTTAAATCATATAGTATGATAAACCTTTACTGTAACTAGACAAATTATACTTTAAACATCTCAAACAAAAATGCAAAGTACACAACTACTCACATCAAAATTTCAAAGTACCAAACCACAATCTCTAGCACTTTGTACTAAAATCAACGTTATTCATCAATTTAGGAATTGTTGACATAAAACGTTTAATCCCAGCCGGTTAAGAACAGGTTATTAAGTACTAAACCTTAAGTAAAGGCGCTTGAGCCCCCATCATCGGGGCATTATGTAACTTGACTAATTTCGCAATTAATTCAAAGCCGCCCAAGTTCACCACAACTATATGCCAAAGTTCCTTGAAGCTGTCTAGGCCTCATAATGCAAAGTGAATATTTTAACCTACTTAATTTTGTTTACAACAGTATCTTGGTGTTGACTTATTTATTAAAAAAACAATAACTTAAGTGGCTTGATGCTCTTAAAATGTTTTGTCAACAAACTTGTAACTCTATTTTTCATTATGCGATAAAACAAGTTATATTTTAATGTTGTAATTTGTCAGTTGCAGCGTGAAGAGCGCTTTGTATAAACCTGTTGGGTTTGGTTCTAGCTCATCCAATGCCTTGAGCTTCAGCGTTATAATCTACTTCCTTGTAGTCTGTTGATGGAAGATTAGGCTCTCCATTTTACTGACCGCTTTTGAAACGATATGCGTGAACACATAAAGTCAATTTTCCGTTAAACATTATTTTAAACCAGTGAGGATTAAGGACACTCAGGTAAATAAAATACCAAGGTACTTGAGAGTGTATATGAATTGCGTAAAACACTGTTTTTTGTAAAATTGGATTTTAACAAGTCAACGCTTTTTTAAATTAATTCCCGTCTGACCTTAGCTCAAAATAATGGATAAAATGGTGGAGTACCTATTACGATGGAAATAGGATCACATAAATAAAACAGATTATTCAATTAAAACTTCACCTTTTACGTTCTCGTTAAACTTTAATGTCATTATATGTTCCAGAACTATACTGAATTGATCGCATTACATTTCAAAGTGGGAAGAAATTGTAGTCTAAATTGGGAACTGTCTCAGCTAAGGGTCGGAATCACAATAAAGGCGAGCACAGGCGCTGCGTTTTGTTCTATTTCGCACGCATCGTTTAATGTGCGCCTAGCAATCACTTGTAATGCTAGCCTAGTGCTTATTGATTTGTTACCTCCCCAATGGATACACAACTTTAAAATAATTGAAAAAAAATGTATTCCAGTTTTGAACAATAAATATGCACTAATCTGTAATGTTTAGTATTGGTGGATCTAATAAGGATTTTCAAGTTATGTTACATATTTTAAACTCAAATAAGTTATTAATAGGTATGTATAATGAAAAATATAATTATTATCTTTTTCAATTACCCTCAAACAACTTTACGTGTAAACAGAAAATATTTGATCAAGTAAAAGTTATTATGGTTGCGGATATGATAACAAACACGTTCCATATAAAATCAAATGCTAAAGACTAATATTAAAACTAAAATGAACAATTTCTAGATAACTTTTGATACCAATGTAGACACGAAGAGTACAGGAAACAGTTTTATTTGTTCCAACTAGCGATGCTCTCACATTTTTCTTTCATCTCATTCTATTTGTGCGTTTCGCATGTGTTGCGTGCTTTGTTGACGACATTGAATGAATAGGTCCTTTACTTCATTTTGGTCCAGTTTAGATTAATGTTGCCAGAGTTGAACTACAATGGCCGGTAGAGATGTTGAAGTGAATTATGCTCGGTGATTTCGCTCAGAATGGAGATGTTTGTGAGTGATAGCCGTTTTAGAGTGGCTTTGTTTGGAGTAATCTCAGATTGTAGAGAGGAATGTCAAGAATTTTGTTTCATTTGGTTTATAGCATCTGGGTTTTAGTTCATGTCAATTTGCAATGAATGTTTAGTATTACGTAGAGTATTCATTTTGATGTACGTAATGTTAACCTAAAACTTTAGATAACGTCGGCTTTATTAGTAAGGGATTACAAATTTTACTGAACATGTACGTATTTTGGCAAGTTAACTTTGATGAACAAAAACAACTAAAAATTCCAATTTCTGTGGGTTAAATGTTTCATCAAATTAAATAGTGCATTCAATTAACCTATCATAATTAATACCGAAATAATTTTTCCTGTTTAATATTTGAAAAACAAACGCATTTTGACTACTTCACGACAGCGTTAAGCACACATTTCTCCACGTAGCATTAACCAAAAAACAAGTGAAATTATTCAAACGCAGCTAAGGACACTCGTCAAAGCAAATCTGTTGAATGGGAATAATGGAGAATACTCGACGGCCCATAGCCGGGGAAAGGAGTACTTATTTCTGTTTTTATATTTCATTATTGGCCCTCTCATCTCATATTGCACTCCATTCGGATTCATAGAGGCCGCCATAAAAGATTGAAACGTGAGAGGGGCATTTGAATAGCGTAATTGCAAGTGCACTTTTTTTTTTAATTCAATTCCTGTCGGCTATGGCAAAGCTGGAATGCACTTCATTGATATCGCTTTAAAGTAATGAGGTTTTTTCATAAAGCTTTTGTTTGTTTGGGACAAATTGTGGTCGGTTTGATGAATTAAATGTAGAGTTGTGGCGAATGTATTTTTGGAAAATGTAATGTATAGTTTCTGCGTAGTTTGCTTTGAGCTGCAGCTTGATGCAAGTTTGATTAAATATTTTAATTGTAACTGATATAAAAATCTGGCTCTCAAATTCACATTTTACTTTGATTTTCTATTCGTAAATTATTTTGTCCGCTAGTACCTCAGTGCGGGCTTTAAAAAATCTTTAAACTTTAAAAACCATTGCACAATCTTTACTGCATTCCGTATTTGTTATATATTTTATAAATAGAACATGAACAATTGTACGTATACCTATGTATATTTATAAATATTACCTCTGAAAAAGTTTAAACCGTTTAAACCCATTTGTAACTATTATTTTACTACGCTGTACCAAAACAGTATTAGCCTCTGAGGTTTTTTTATAGGAGATGACGAGGAAAATGAGCAATTACACGACGGCGGTGGCTCGACTTAAACGCCTAATGAAATTTAGAGTATGCCGAATGGAAACTGACAGGCGTGGAGAAGACTTTAGTTATAGAAATGTTTTGATGAACTTTTGCGATTTGTTCATGTATTAATAAATATCTAGCGTGTATACGCCTCAGGCTTTCATGCCAGGTCGATGGACTCATGATTAGGGTTCTCAAAATTAGTCGAGCAAAATGTAAATGATCATTGCCTCACATTTCACCGATGCAACAAACGAGTAAATCTTGTAATGACGCAGTCACGGCAGCTAAAGTTTACAGAAAATATTGCAATGCATTCTGTAAAGGCAGTTCACTTTAATCATAAAATACGAAGAGTACCCACAAAAGGTAACTTTCATGAATTGCTCGCCTGATCAACTCAGGCTAAAACACCCATTACACGTTCAATCTAGATCGAGATTCCGTGATCGTGATCAGTGATCTTGATCCATATTGACTGTATAACATCTTAGATTGACGGATCGCGACATGTTAAAACTAGCCGACAAGATATATCAATCTATTGCGAGCCGTATCTATATATATAAAAATGAAACCCGTTTTCCGTTGTCACGACATAGCATGAAAACGGCTTGACCAATTTGGGTGATTTTTTTTTTTGTAGTTTTCTAATACTCTGTACAAGGTTCTTACGGAAAAAAATATTAAGAAAATCTCTCAGAAAGATTGAAAAATATACATTTAACTTTGCATATTTTAAAAAAGCGCGTTACGAATGTCAGCTATACAAAATAAAGTAGTGCATCAAATTTACGCTAAGGCGGTACGAAGTTCGCAGGGTCAGCTAGTGTTTTTATAAATTATTATTTTAATAAAAGTTTTTCATTTTACAACTACAATGTCAATAATGAAAAAAAAAAGTTATTTTATTTTTTCTACTCTGAATCCTTTTAAGAATAGCTCTAATAAACAAAAACAATCTCAAATTAATATTTTAAGAATTATCGTATTTGCAACGTTGCAGCAAAAAATGTTAATGCTAATTGAAAAATCACGATAAAAAATTTGACCACGTATTCAATAATCTATCCCGTAAGTGCCTGATTTTTTTCAGTTTTCAATTTTCATATTTAAGGTATTTCAAAATTGTTTTTGTTAAAGCGGGCGTGGCTAGCGCAAGCCACATATCTCATTTCCAGCCGTATATATTATTAATTCCTCTGAGAAAATTATAAATATTAGTCCTACAGTAACGGATGGTAAAACATTTTTTTAGGAAAGGACAGCAGATATGCGCTATAATGTTCACAAAATTGACGTTTTTGTAACAGCTACATTAAATAATTCGGGAATTTTAATAAAAACACGATTATTCTCAAAGCCGCCGATATTAATAATGTATTTTAAAGTTAGTGTAATGCTCTGCAATTTCCGAAAGATTTAATAATGTCATTTATACGTTTTATTTTTCCTGAATTAATAATACCTGTAGATAATGGTGACTAATAGATTATTACCTACATTTAATAATTTTGTTAAAATATTTCAATTAAAAAAACATCTAACAAAAACAAAACGTATTTCTTGACATAACCTCTATTTAACGAACGTTTTGTTCGTAGAAGAAATTATTCTAAATTCTCTTTGGTATCCTCTACGAATAATAATATCTAATTATTCTTAGGGTATCCTATACGTCTAATTAGTTTAAGACAAAGATAGCTACTGTTAAAATGTAAAAGAATAATATATTCCTCGTTTATCGCAAGTTACGATTATATTGATACAATTTATTCTTTCTTATAAACGAATTTTCACAGCAATTGTAAATCTTTGACAGATTAGTTGACATTTCTTGTGCTTCAAGTTATAGTATCCTAATATTTATTTACATAACATGTAATGCATTACGTAAAAAGCGAAATACAGCTTAAACGTTGCTTGGAACTTTTGTTGCTAATTTTAAATTAGCAACAAAGTTCCAAGCCAATTACCAATACCTTGTGTTGCCGGAAATTGCCATCTTGGCATTGTGTAGTAAATTATTTTTAGAGCTAAAACACAAAATTTCAACAAACAGCTTAGACCATAAGTGCTTATTTATTTTATTCCTTGTTCGTTTCCACCCCATCCAATGTCTTCATATCTTCATACCATCAGCTAGCAACTCTAGAATTCAGGAGCACGGAAAATTATCCTCAAATACAATTAAAGTGTACAGCAATTTATTTTAATTTTAATCCGCGTCTACCCGCGTGCCTTCCACGAGGCTTTGGCCCTTAATAACTGCTGTTAATATTCACAACTTCAACTTACGTATTAAAATAAGCTTCTTACTTCATACAGCTTTTTGAAACATTTTAGTTCAAATCATGATTACCTATAAAGATATCGGATTAGTATCAACATTCTGATCGGCCCACACAATTCAATTAGATTAACTTTGTATTTGTATTAATTAATATTTCAATGCTTACAAATATTATATGACGAATCGATTTGCAAATGAATTTAGCGTTCCCTCAGCAGTTGGTCCGGTCATCAATCATAACCTATTACTAATGATTGCACAGATTACGATTGCCTTTCGATTCGGAAATGTCACAGAGTAAAATCAGTCCGAATAAATGGATTGTCACACTGCTTGTTTATTGTATTCGGCATTTGAAATATGTTCGTGTTTTATGATGGACGATATCGAAGTAGGAGTAGTGTGTACGTAATTTGACACAGTTTGCTTCGATTGGTTGGTAGCCACTCAGACAAAGAGAGGGTAATGTTTAACTACTCTCAATATTGAGGGTGAAATGCATTATATAATTTTGTGAAAGTAATTTACGATCTGGCAATGCAAGGATTTTAGAATTAGATTAATGGTCTTTTGGTGACACATTGACGATATTTATTGCAGAAAGTTGTAATAGAATTGTTGATTAAGTTAAGCCTTATATTATAAACGTCATTAATAAAAAGCACTTTCTGAGACAATGAGATTTTATGCGTTTTTTGTTAGAAAGGAGCTATGTAGGACAGGTCAATCTAATGAACTTTTTAGGCAAATATCTATCAGCCCAGTCTATTGCTGAACTTAGGCGTCTCCAAATTTACGGAACCGGACTCGGTTCTCAGCCTTCAGCAACTGCAACTTCTGCAACTTATTTTATTAAACAACAGTTCATGATTTCAATAGCAGCTTTTTTAGGTCATCGGTAACCAGTCTCTATGACTGGTTACCGATGAAATACCTATAGTCTGTAGAAAACCATAGATAAGTTTCATCAGGTATGTCCAGATCCAATTCATATGATCTCGTATCAATGGCCTATACAATTTAATCACTATAAATGCAACGTAATAAAATATGTTTAGGTGTAGTTCAGAACCAGCACCAACGTTTCAACGACAGTCTATTCAACTTGCTAGCAAATGTACCTATACTTCTTATAATAATGTTTTTCCAAGTGAACAAAATGCAGAGTGAGGCAACGATGTGGCATTATCCGCAAGGAATTTCATTACGATGACAATGTTGGCAAGTTCAATTTTCTTGGGAGATAACGAGCGTAGCTGAGATTGTTTCAAGCTTCTGACTTGAGGCCACTTTGACCCTTCGTCCGTGAACATTGCGAACATTCTCATTAGACGTCCACAAAAGAATACAGTTTTATTTAAAAGAGAGCTTAAAGGAAATAAACAACAAGTGAATATTTAAATGGTTAAAATAAAAAGCGTTTCGTTTCAAACAAACCTCGTTTGTGGTCTCTTTATACGGAGTCCTCGGTCAAAATTATTTCTGTGGAATAATAATTTAAAAATTACTTGTCTTTGCCGTCAATTTTGGCTTTTTTGTGCCGTATTTAATGTTGCTTATGAATTTTAATGTCTTAGCTACACAATGCCTTAAATGTACTTGTGTATTAAATTAACAAGAAGTGTCCTGAACCTTCTCGATAAATAATGTAGTGTTCAACGTGTAAGGGAACTATGTGGTTTCTTTCTTGATTTGGTTAGTTCGTAAGAAATGCAAGTATAGTTGGTTCTTTAAGTTTTTATTAAACACCAATAGGTACGTTTAGAAACTATTCATGCCTTTTAAAGAACAATAAGTAAATTGATCAATCTTGTAAAGCATGCATACATAACTATGCTATAATTATCTACTCATTTGGTCATTATATATTTATGCCATACCTTACGCAATTGAATAAAACTGTTTGCATAAACAGACACTTCTGTATAAAATAAGTAGGTATTTTTGTAGGTATTTTTATTTAATAACTTATTTATTCATTTTGCACACTCTGCTATTACGGAAGACCAAATTAAAATTTACACGCTCATCTGTAAGGTACCTGTATCCAAAAAAAAATCTATAATATTTTGTCTGTATACTCCTAGATTACTCGGAGTAGACAAACAAAATAACCAGAACGGCTAAATCTTCTATGTCGAAGCGCCAGGGTGGCGAATTAACATTATGGTAATCGATCATATGAACGCGTATACCTCGAGTAAGGTAAAGCCCGCCAACAGTTCTAATCATTTCTATTACACAAATGCCACTGCATCACTGACACTATAATCACCGTAACACTTTGCACACACGACTATCAAAATAGCGATTAGTCACTTCCAATATAAACTTCAAACTAAAGTCACGCCATCTTACGGCGGCCATGTTTAAATGAGTCAATAGACTTGCGATAATCAAAAATGATGACAGGCTAAGGGAAATCAATTAGCTATTTAATAATTCTTCGACATATATTTCAAACCGCTAATGAGACCAACTGCCCAACTCCCGGCACTTCAAATGTAAACTTCAAACTAAAGTCACGCCATCTTGTGGCGGCCATGTTTGAATGAGTCAATAGATTTGCTATTTAATCAAAGCTGATAATAGGCCAAGGGAAACAATTAGCGATTTAATAATTCTCCGATATACCTATATAAAATTGATGGGACTTTTACTTACTTCTGTTTTTATTTAGATAAAGGACTAAACTTCGTACAGATTTTGACATCGTTTGTATATTAATATGAAATTACTGTATCTATAAATTATAATTAACAATCTACAACATTAACTAAGCAGTACATCATAATTACAACAAATATACTTAACATATTAGATCGTCTACACATAAACACAAATACGGGCGGCCGGGAATGCCGTGCCGTTCCATTATAATTGCATTAATTCCACGGCAAACTAATTACAATAGCTGTTAAATCATTGTTCACGCAAATTGGTCTGACCACACAAATCGCTTAAAGTTACCCGAGTGTTTGACTGTGTCGTCGTGACGTGTTAGTGATAATTGTATATAGAATCTTCCAAGTACTCGTCAATGTGGGGCTTATAAAGAAAATTCTGGTTCAGTTTGCAAAGTTCGCGAAAAATAAAGTGTGTACTTACCAGATATTTTGGAACAACACAAATAAAACTTAGATATACAAACTAACATACATACACATAAGTTGCGCAAAACACCTAGGGTACAGATGGCAACTATTATACAACGGGTGCTGAGCAACGCCCACGTAGACATGGCTCTTACGTAGGCGTTGCTCGAGCAACCGCTTCAAGAACAGATTCATGAAGCAGTTATGGATACTTGCCTAAGTATTCACTCTTGAATTTTGAGAAGGTCTTGGGTAGTGAATTATAATTAAATGAATAGAAAGTAGAAACCTTAAAACTACCTAAAATTAATTACAAAGAACTTAAAATAATAAAACAGATAACGAAACGGCTGATACGGGAAATGTAATAAAGAAACGAGTAAGCGTCACGCTAGCCCATAACAATATCAGTGCCACCCAAATCCTTCTTTGGCAAAAATCTAAATGTCACCGCACCGCGCTTCTCATTTAAGACATTAGTTCGTAAATGTAATTTGCCTAGTAATTACACTTAGTACAGTGCCTTTCAACCTAAACACAGTGATGCGTTAACATTACTTTTTTATGGAAGAACATCAGAAATAGTAGTCGCCAAGATGGTCGCTATGGCTTAGACCTACCACTGGTGTATTTAATTTAAATCAATCTCTTTAAAATATGTTCTAGGGATCCTTGTCTAAAACTCTTTAATTGAAGAAAAAACTCAAGTTATTTCGTCTCTATTTTGAGATGCCAATAACTCTCACAATATCACTGTCACTTAAAAGTGAATAATAGCGACAGAAATACTGTTAAGCACGACTTAAATTAAGTATCGTTTGAGTATTCGGAGTATGCCATTCAATTTCACTCAGTTTGAAAACAAAATATTTCATTAGTATTTTCCCTGAAACACGTAATAGTTCTCATTACTAACTTGATTGTAAGTAAAAGGTAAACAACTTCATTACGTTTCCAGTAGTCGAACCAGTTGATGCTTGTTATCAAGACTATATAAATAGCTAATGCGAGAATGTAAATCATGAACTTACGTACGTATTGTCCAGAAGACCAATATTGGAAAAGCACTCAACTATGCGCTAACGAGATGCGAGTCTAATGAACTTGAAATCCTCCGCTTCCATTTTGTATAATGGACACAAACGTTAAGTTACGAATGGCTAATCGAATAGATGCGCAACATAAAAAAGCGAAACTAAGAAAAGATTAAAATGAAATACTTTTTATGTCTGCTCGATACTACTGTACAATAACACGTACCTGCTCAGAAGCCCTATAAGTGTACCAACTATGTCGAAAAAAAATTTTTTTTTATTTCGAAAATAAAAGTTAATTGTACATACAGACTTTGTTTTTAAAAACAAAGTCTGTATGTACAATTTTTTTCTATATTTTTGGTTTTCCTCAAAAACAAAATAATTATAAAATATATATATATTTTATAATTATTTTGTTTTTGAGGTATATATACTTGTAGCACGTTACGCAACATGCTGGGTGATACAGGGCGGGCACTATTACTAATCAAATCATTTTTGTACAAACCTAACCATAATATCCAAGTAAGTTTTTTACTGGCTTCTACTGTGAGTAGATTTACTAAATATCAGTTTTTCTCAGAAAATTCCATTTGTTTTATGTTATCCTTCTGTAGTTCCACTCAAGGATAACAACTTTACTATATAACAACAAGACTTAACAATTACATATACTATTAGAAACAAAATAGAATTGCCACCTCAGGCCAGGTAAAATACCTACAAGGGATAGAGAGAGAGAGAGCAAGAGAGCCTTTACAAACTTGCAATAAGATTCTTTGATGACTACTCTACTACTATGATGGCTACGCGCATTTATAGTTATCAATATTTGATGACTAATATAATAAATAACATACTGACAGACAGAAAGCCAGACAAAAAGAGAGAAATGTCTTATGAACACCCGATTAGAACGTAGTTCCTTCTGCTATATCTTTTTTGTGTTTTATTACAAACACAAAAAAGCTAAATATACTAATGATTAAGAAAAAGAAGGGTTGCACACCGGGAGTGCCGGCAGAAGTGAAAACTTGAACACTATCACGTTGGGCATTTTTGAATACATAATAATATGTTTGAATGGTTGTTGAATATGTTTTTTTAATTTAATTTTTAGTTTCAAAGTACTATATTTATGTGGTTAAATACAATATTAATCTATTACTGATTTTTTTTTATCAATATAAAGTACCTACTATCATTTAAATGGATAAATATTATATAACTAGCTGCCCCGCGCAACTTCGTATGCGTAAATTTTCCCCGTTTTTGCAACATTTCACGTCGCTACTCCGCTCCTATTAGTCCTATGTTATATAGCCTATAGCCTTCCTCGATAAATGGGCTATCCAACAAAAAAAGAATTTTTCAAATCGGACCCGTAGTTCCTGAGATTAGCGCGTTTAAACAAACAAACAAACAAACAAAGCAAACAAACAAACTCTTCCGCTTTATAATATTAGTATAGATATTCAATTATTGCGCTATCGTACTCAAACATGACAACTTAAAAAATGACAATGACAACGACATGACAATTAAATCAAAAATATAAAATATTAAATCACAAATTTAAAAAAAAATCAAAGAATTCAAGAAAGAAATAATCATTTGCACTCGAACCAGGGTCTTCTGGTTTCTAGACCGCCCGATTTCCCATCTATCTTCCCACCAATCTACCAATCTTCCAATCCAGAAATCCGCCAATCTTACGGTCACTTGATCCTGACGCGAGTTTTACATATTATACCCATACTAAAAAAAGTGCACAACGCCGCTAAAGAAGTTTTCATTTCAAAAACTGGAAAAACAAAACATTTTAAAAATAGTCAAACAGTCCTATTTAAAATTAAGATTTTTGTACTGTATTACAAACAGCCAGATGATATAAGCAAAATAAACTCAAAAACCTTTTACAAAATTACAAAACAGCCTATATAACACAACCTTCTTATTCTAGCTTCACATAATCATACATAATAGACTTGGATCCATGTTAAAATGTAACACTTTTTTCCGTCTAGCCTCTCAACCCGCAAACAAAAACTTGTGATAAGGAACTAGGTTGTTCAACCTCAAATAATATAACGATTCTTTTGAATTAACATACACACGAGCGATCATTCGACAATTCTGCCTAGGACATATATGCATATGTCCTAGGCAGAATTGACCCAACCGGTAGATCCAATAAAAAAAAAAAAATTGAGGGAACTAAGTTCCAGAATTCTAAATTTGATTAATCCCTACTATTTTAGTCATGTCTGTGAGTATCTTATAGTTTTGTCTTGTCTCCACAGAGGTAACCTTTGTCGAAGAAATAAACGATAAAAAATTCAATTGCAAGTACTCAGATACATTTTATGGCGATTAAAATTAGTTACAAAAGGAAATAAACAATTATCCTGAGTGCTTCAATAAAGCAAATCAATAATAAATTATAGTGGGTAATTGCGCTCGTTCAAATACTATGAGTTATAGCTAAGTAAATAAAACTGAATGGTACTATCGGATATTTACTGCAGCAGATTATACCGAAATGATTCAAAAGCAATGTTGTAATTAGATAATTATGACTGCCTCAGTTTACTGACAGTTTACTGACAGGAAACTGACCCGTTTTATTAATCGTAATATCTACCATAACCATGAGGAAAAATACTCAATTTTAAATAACGATCACTACAAAATACCTGATGCCTGCAATGCACTGCATCTCTTTCAAACTTGCGTGTAACAATAGAGATAACAACACCCAGCAATATTGCAGCTCTTTCACTTCTATTTGAAACGATAGAGATCACAAAGACTTGAGGTCATTGCCAAATTATTAAGGACTATTTCGAGCACTTTTTGTTCTTCATTTTTTTTCAACGAAACCTAGACTATAGATTTTATTTGTAACTAATGGTGCTAAAATTTGACGATCCAAACTTCGATCAATCTCCTCACCAATCTGCATTCTATTACTCTCACAATTCGGTGTGAAGAAAATCCGACTAGACCGGTGAGAGATTAAATGCAGAACCCAGGTTAAACCTGCTTATTGGGGCACAGAGGGCTGCGACAACGTTTTTTTTCGGAAACGGTCGGGTGACTTATATTAGATACTTACAGACATGAATAACAAGGGTGACATTAATACTTATTTTGACCAATCAATTTTAGAATATTGGAACGTAGTTCCTTCTATTCAATTTTTCTTTTGTGGCATTTGCCGGGGGCGACAATTTTATTCTGCCAAGGACAAATATGCAATGATCATTCGTGTGTATGTTAAATTATACGAATCGTTATATTATTTGAGGTTTAACTACGTACTTCTTTATCGCACGTTTTTGTTTGCGGGCTGAGAGGTTAGACGGAAAAAAGTGTTACATGTTGACATGGATCAAAAATCTATTATTTATGATTATGTGAAGCTAGACTAAGGAGGTTGCAAGATGCAACCGAGCAAATCGGGAGATATATCTCCCGATTTGCTCGGTTGCATCTTGGTTGAGGTTTCTTTAATACGTTAAATTAAATTTTCTTCCTAAAAGGAAGAAAATTTAATTTAACGTATTAAAGAAACCTCCGTTTTTTCGTAACTTCAGGTCCTGTTTCATCAATTGTGATGACGCGTTCCGATGTGCTTTTCGAACAACGTAAGCCCTGCAATGCGTTTGCGGCAACGAGTTGATGTTTGTAAGTAGGATTATACGGTTAAAATGTCCGATGGTCATTCGCGTATTGACCGATCGCCGATATTTTGTGACGTGCCGCGGACATTTTGGATTACACAAGCCAATTATGAGACTTTTAATAGAGATTACTCTATGTTAATTCGGTCCTCCTCCTTCCGCATTCAATTCATCCGAGCAACTTTCTTTAGGTAATATTCCATTTTGAGGGAGGCGGGGAGCATCCTACCTTACACTTACCGAGTCACGGTTTCCACTCTAGGATGCGTACCGGTACTTAATCGCGTGAATATCTTTTATTGACAGACATTTAGATCAAATTCCACTGATCTTAGATACGATTGTACCTTTAAATATTTCACGATCTTACCTTTTACTCTATTTTTAAATATTTTGGAGGAAATAGTGCTATTATATTATGATAGGTATCTATGTAACTTTTTACTTAGTTTTTTAATTTTAATTTTCTCGCTTTTCCGGCTAGCTGTTCCCACGGTTGTTCCATCAAAGTGGAAAACATAAATCTTTATAAATTATTGCCTATGTGTTACTGAAGGAAGATTCATAATCTATACCTAGTATTAATTGCCTGCGTAACTATAATTATACAAATCCACTAGCTGTGCCTGTAACTTCGTCCGCGTGATTTGCAGTGCTGCTCTTTTCCTACAGACAGTTAGAGTAATGATAAAACATAGCCTTAGTTACTTCTTACATCCTCTGCAATCTGACACTGAAAGTCCCGTCAAAATCCATTTCGCCGTTTCGGAGATTAGCCAGAACAAACAGACAGACAGACAAAAAAGATAAAAAAATGTGTTTTTGTTTAGTAAAAAACTGTTACTTTGATATTAGAAACATACATTTCAATTTTATTTATTTGTATAGATTAGAACATAATAAGCACTAGTAACTAAGTGAATAATCTTATCACTCAGAACAAAGTGAACACCTGCATAACTACTAACAGATTTACTTCGTAATTTATATTGCCTTTATAAGACTGCAGGTGAATTTGCCAATCACACTAACGACACTTAACACCATTACAGTAATATAATGCCGTAATATAATTTATAGTTAATTAAAACGGTACATCACCGTTAAATTATTAATTAAACACATTAAACAAAAAGCATAAAATTATATAAAACATTAATAACATTAACAAAATATAAAATTCATTAATAAATTTAAAAATACATAAAGATTTACATATTATCGTGGAATAGTTGACTCTCTCATATATCTTTTCTCGCAGAACATTAAAAATACTTGCATTATCTTTGCCCACTTATCGGCAAACACATCACACTCAGGGTTGGCAGCCAGTAAGGCGGTGAACACCTATAGAGTATGGCATACGAGGGACTCTGCTCTGGTGACAGTTCTACATGCCGGCCTCGCAAACAGTTTAGGTCGGTGGCTCTTACAGTGTCGGAGAAATCTGATAAATTTCTCCGACACAGTACACACACACACACCGTATGTATACGTACAGAATAGAGAGTGGAGTTCAGGTCCCGTCTTACCTCCAAAAAACCTTAAAGCCTTAAAGCCTAACATCCCCAAGAAGTAGTTAGTAGGGTACATGTTGGGAAAGAAAAATGAACGATTTTATGAAGGTATCTGAGGAATGTCTTTTGTACAGATATATGAGCAAGACTAGCTCATGTATCTGGAGTTTACCTCTTATGAGGCCGATATATAGAACTCTTATGGCATGTGGGTCCTGGAAATCGTTAGAGTTCCCCAAAACAAATCTTAGCCGTTTAAATGATTCTTCAGTAAGAGCGGAGATATGATCATTAAATGTTAGACCACGGTCAAAGGTTACTACCAAGTCTTTAATGGTGTGAACACGCGATAAATCATTATCGTCAAGTCAAGTAAAGTAAAGTCGTACAGTCAAGTATATTTGTTAATCGGTCGCAGACCACGAACGTAGGTCATGACATAGCATTATTAGTGTTTAAAAGTAATTTGTTCCTGATGCTCCATTGATAGAAAGCGTCAATATCCTTCTGTAAGTTTAAGCAGTCTTCAGAAGAATTGACTTCAAGGGCAAACTTTATGTTATCGGCGTATAAAAGGCACTTTAAAGGTTTGACTCCGGTTGGGAGATCATTAATCATGATCAGGATTAAATGTGGGCCTAATACAGATCCCTGACTTACACCCGAATATGTGGAATACGGCTTAGACTCGAAGCAACGATGCCTGACGAACTGCCTACGGTCTCTTAGGTAGCCAACAAAAAACTCAAAGACACTCGGTTATAGGCATGATTATGGCACATTATAACTACAAAAGTTAACAAAAAATATTTTGGTAATCGTTGTCGCGGGTTCAAGCGCGAAACTTCGGATTCGAATTTTAATTAACATCAGTGTAAAAAATTAAGGTACTTTTTTATAAAATGTCGGTTCAATATCATGTTCAGTTCCCTCTGCAAGAATTCGCCTGACTAAATCGGCACCCTGTATATGTAGCAACAAATAGTAAAATACCGGTTCAAATCCTGGGAACTACACTTGAGCTATTGCTCAAGTACTCAAGTGTAGTTCCCTAGCTATTGGTCGATTTCATAATTGGTCGGAGGATCCTCCCTTTGTGTTGGAAGGACATAACACCTTGTTTGTACATACCTCCGTGAGTCTAATTACTTTTCAAGAGTAAACTCCTATGCCGAATATGACCTAGGTCAAAACGAGAAGTCTGAGGACTTTGAAATAGGATAAATTGCTAATAATAGCAACGGACAATGGCCAGTGTTCAGTATATAAATAGTAAACTGAATTATCTTTAGCGTAAGCCGAAACCGGAGTAGGAAAGCTCGAAATGTACATAAGAATCTCTTAAGTCACGTGAGCACTAAGCAAGGATATTTTTAACATAAGAGTTAGAGTTAAGAAATTTTGCCGACCTCTACCCTTAACACACTGCCGTCAAAAACTAGTATTCCATGAGAATATATTACGAAAACTAACTTAAATAAGCCATATCCTAAAATGATAACCTCCAGGAATTTAAAAGCAATAATTACTGTCGGAACTCGAAACCCACTTGAAAATAATTCACACCTCTACAATCAAACTAACTGAGGACAGTAGTATGCATTATTCCAACAAGTTTAGTCCCCACAAAGAGAATGCTCGACAAGTTAGAAACACGACCACACTAATCATATTAACTGTTCTCCTGTAGTTACTCACTAGTATACATTGCTAAGCGAAGCACATTGTATCCTCTCTCGAATTATTGGCTTCTCTTTCCTATTGTTTTAGTTTATATCTGATCTCTCATTTGCACATAGGGCAAGGACAGAAGCTACTGGTAGATTTTAACTACTAAGCATCTGTTAATAAATAATACCAATACTTAGTCAAGTCTCAAGAAAACTAATGTACTCTGTAAGAACTAAGTTTGTTGTAACTTCAAATGAACGCTTCAATGGAACATTTTTAGTAGATAATATAGATCTATGTGCCGAGGCAACTCGTACGAATCAAATTCGTGCGAAATGCCGCCTAAGCCGACATCATACGCAACTTTTTAGGAAAAATTAACCACTTTCATATTATATATATATCAAGAGAAGAACAAAAAAACAAGCACATCACTGAACTCAAATTTCGCTGAGTCTACATTTCTGATGTTTTATGAGCTAAGACAATGTTTTATACACCTTACCAGAAAAATATACACTCGATAATGGAAACGTCATCTAAATCGGATCGGATTGTCCACGTTTTTCTTTAATAAAAGACAACCTATTTGTATTTGAAACCATTACAGAACAAGCCCTGTATTGCCGGTGCACAAAAAGTACATCAAAATTAAGAAACAACATTTCTCCATCTCGGAGAATAGAACCCACAACCTCTTACACAACAGTCGTATGATCCGCTGCGTTACCAATTTAACTTTTCAGAAAACTAAACACAAACGCGTGGGAATCACATAATACCGTACAGAACGAAAGCTTCATACAAAACGTTCTTGACGTACGCACACATACTCGTAGATATCGTCACAGACACGGACAATCGGAACAAGAAGGACCAGAGAAAGACCGAGTGCCACGATGATGCGCTGCGGATACTCGTTTTGTGCGTGTATATCTACACGATATAAAATTCGCGGCATCTACGTACATGAGCGTGCCTTCTGTACTGTCTTTATTTTGTGCCAGAATCTTCTTTCGTACTTTTACGACAGTAAAAAACCCCGTCTGCACAGAAAAGATGCAAACAAGATCTCCTACATGATATAATACCATGCAGTCGGTCAGTCATTAAAGGATTTAATACTTTTTAGTGGTTGTAGGATGTAACAACTAACGAAAGAATACGAAATTAAAAAAAAATACTTAAATTAAATTAATTAAAAAAAAGTGACTTACTATTTTTTTCAGTATTACACGACGCCCTTTAATTTGATACCCATATTGCAGTACCTATTCAAAAATCGTTTTTTTTTCACATCTCTTTATTTTCACACCTCACAGCAGCCATGTTTGTTTTTTTCAAACGTCACTTATCTAAGAACACTTGGCAATCAAGACGAATTTAACGACGTACTCATTGTATAAATCCGTCAAGTGGTTTGAAAGATATGAGGTAATAAAGAATATTATATACAAGATACACGCGAAAAACATAACCCTTCCTTACAGTGGGGTAAAAACACACCACTATTATTTACTAGATTGTCACTACCTCTCTGTAACTATCCAGAATAATCCAAGACCTTCTCTCATCAACATTTGAAGTATTGTAGCTAATGTAACTGAAACTAGCTAAATGATTAAGTTGGCTTTTAGCTACGTGAAAGCATGTCCACTATGCCAACTCCCAGCTGCCAGCTTTTAGCTTGATTATGCATTATAGATTGTGCGGACTGCTCATGAATCGTACTGCAAATGCAAGGAGACTTGTTACGGTTTATAAATTCTATTTTTGATGAACATTTCCATTGTATCAGGTCCCTAAAGAACATAAAATAAAATGAACACTTTGTCGGCGTAACTAATATCTAGATCGATTTCAAATTATAGTTTTCTAGTACTAATGGTCTCTGAGCTAATTAGGAGGTAGACAGACGGACGGACATAGCAAAACTATGATGGTTTCTTGCTTACTACGGAATTCTTAAAAGTAACTAATCAACAAGGAGAAAAACATTGATAGATGACTGGTTTGTTGGTGTTAGTGGTTAGTGACCCTGACTGTTAAGCCATAGCTCGTGGCTTCAATAAATCAATATAATAATAATAATATCTTGGGACAACACACACAACGCTATCTGATCCCAAATAAACAGAGCTTGTACTATGGAAACCAGACAACTGATAAACATACTTATATATTTGTAAATATATACATATTATTGAAAAATATCACCCAGACAAAGAATAAACCATCTCTCGTTCGTCGTTCTCATCACACAAAGTTTTATCCTGCGTGGGGATCGAACCCACGACCTCCGGCTTAGCAGTCAGGGTCACTAACAACTAGACCAAGAGACCAGTCAAATAAATAAATGTTTTGTGAACTCGATTGTTTAACAAGTGTCTTGTCGGGGAACATAATAATAATAATATTTATTGAGCCACACCATTGTTACGATTTTCTCTTAAAAATAAAATACATAACAAAACCATTATAGTGTTTCAACTTATAAGACGTTGTTGTTGACGACTGTAATAATATAAATTTCGTATATAAATTATAGAATTTTATAAGCTACGGGTCTTAAACGTAAATATTTTATTTTAAGGCTAAATACCTCGTATATTAAGTTCGAACAAAAATAATATTTAAGAGAATTACTTGAATGCACAGCACAGTTACACAGTGATAGATAAAAACGTGAGTAGCACACAGCAATATGCGGTTTCCAAAATTTGAGATTATATTATAATGTAAATTCACGGTATTATTGAAGACATACAATTGTTTTTTTAATTTAGAAATTTAATATAAAAAAAAAAAAAAAAAATAATAGAAATATGTGAATATAATACAAACTATGAGAATTTGTTTTGGTTATGAAAGATTTTATTAAGCGAATGGATATGGTTTTTGGATTCACACAATTTTGGTAAGATCCTTTTCTGTTTTTACAATTATGACATGGGAAGTGTCGGATTTTCTTAAGTGTATTTTTGCGTGTTTCACCCATATGTATCGAAAATTCATTTGTTGAGCTACCTTCTTCGCCTTTGACAGGAGTAACTTATTTGGGCTGTTAGGTGATCGTTCACGTAGATTCTATGATTGCTCGACAATCCTATCGACGCGGTTGTTAATGTACAGGTTTTTGACGCTAGTCTGGCCGCTGCAACAAAGTCCTCTTTTAAGTATCGATTACAGAAAGATATTATGGTTGGCTTAGTATGTCCATTTTCCCGTGTTGGTACTCTGGTAATAAAGTTAACTTGCGTTTTAGCTACAGGATACTGTATTTTGGATCTAATGATTGATAGAATATTGAGCAGGCTTTCGGTGTTCCCTTCTGGTATGCCCTTGATTTCAAAATTGTTTGATCTGACGTTGTCCCTAGATATTATTATCTTATTATCTAGTAAATTGCTCATTGGAAATAGACTCCTGTTCTAGCTTAATAAGTCTGACTTGTATTGATTCAAATTGGCTTTGGGTTCTTTCAACAGTTGTTAGACTGAACTATTTCATTCGAGGTGTCCTTCAATGACGACTTCATACCAGCGAGTTCTGGTCTTAGCGCTATTATTTCTTCTCGTAAAGACTCCAATGGCGCTAACTTATCAGACATAGCTTTTATTTCTCTCAGAATTTGGAAGGCCGACTCAATTCTTGGTGAGGAACTTATATGTGTAAAAGTAGACTTGCATTTCTTACAACGCCATGTAAGTTTACGATCGCCCAGCCTGCGATAACCACTTTCGGTTATTTCGGCACAGTGGTAATGCAGGTCCTGATCGCAGGCAGTACAACGGGCACCGTTGGTTATGCGTTAGGAACAGTGTCCACAAATAATATCCATAATTGATGACAAAACTTTGAGATACACTGGTTTGAACTGGTTTTTAACCTCAAAGTAGATGTTCCTAACAAACTCTGCCAATTCTGCCAATAAATCTGATAGATACATATTTTTATATTTTCATTGATATACATTAGAACGGTATCAAACCACTAGTGTACTGCCTGAGGGTGACGAAGGTATAGGTCATTAGCTGCCCTAACAGAAGCACGTCCAACTAGCCTTAAGCTCAGCCTAAGAATTGGGCTGGAGGCGGTAACCGCAGCGAAGGACTATTGATGGTAATAATTCTTATAATATGATTTCTCGACATTAAAGTCTATAATTTCGTACTCTATTCATCCTAGTATTATAACTTCACGGTTTATTTAGAATGTATACTTATGTAGGATTATTCTAAATGGCATCGTTTTATGATGCTGTCTTGAAATCTACAGCTATTTCCTGTATTTACGTCAATTCCTTTACCTACACACTATAAAGTGTTTTGTTAACCCGCGATGATAGGTACTTCTATAGTATTTTTATTTCTGATCCGCGCAACTTCGTCTGCGTAATTTTTTCCCGTTTCTGCAACATTTTTCATTGCTGCTCCGCTCTTATTGGTCGTAGCGTGATGTTATATAGCCTACAGCTTTTCTCGATAAATGGGCTATCCAAAAGTTATTATTCTTTTTAATTCAAACTTGTACTTCCTGAGATTATCGTGTTCAAACAAACCCTTCAGCTTATAATATTAGTACAGATACTATTAGTACAGATACGATAATATTAGTACAGATACTAATATTATAAAGAAGTAAAGTCTGTGAGGTTGTATCTACTGAACTGATTTTAAAAATTCTTTTACAAATAGAAAGCCACGATAATTTGTGAGCGTTTTATGCTGTATTTGATTGCCTGTGCGAAGCCGGGGCGCGCAGCTAGTGTTATAAACGTCTAATGTAGTATCTGTGTGTCTGCCTGTAGCATCATATTTTGATGTGAAAAAATCTTGTTAAAAAAAATATTACCGACTTCAAAAATAAATAAGTACAAGGCAACTAAAAGGCAAAAAAATAATAAATCTAGAAACACATTAAACATTTTGAAGTTGGTGCCATGAATTATTAGTTTCTTTTTATATTTTATTCGGTACTTGTTACTATATAATTTTGCGTGGTAACGTCATAAGAAAACATTATATATCGCCATTCGCGTTGCTTAGCAACCAATCAATAACGTGACTGCTTATCAACCTATCAATAACGTGGCACTTTTTCATGCGTGCACCCGGTCATCGATTTATAAGACGTTATCACGGCAAAAAGATTGAACTTACAATGGACAGTTTACTTAACTAACTACTTTTTAACAAACCTGCAACAACATGTTAAAATTATGAATTTATATATATATATATATATATATATATATATATATATATATACGACGTTCCACCGTATAAACGTCGGTCTATAAACAAGGTACCTTACCTTATATTTTTCACGCGATTAAGACCCGTAATATATATATATATTTTCATAATCTGTACTAATCGCAAAAGTTTATCAACATTTATAACATGTTAAAATATTATACAACACGGCCTGCAAGAAAGGCTGCTTCTAAAAATCAACACAGCACAAATATTCCTATATGCCTAACTATGTAATTCAAATTCTTACTTTCTGACCAAAAATAACATAATTTATTAAGGGCAAGGCGCAATGCATCTGAGACTTGAACTTACCAAAGTAGTTCTAACTCTTGTAATTGTGTAACATTCACTGGTAAGGATAAAGCTCGCTTTTCCACGAAATCGTTCGCCGAATGCCAAACTAATTTGGGAACTAAGGCTCTACAATCAACACTTTGTCACGTCTGTGAGACTACTTTAGCGACTTAGCTGTTTTCTTATTCTTTATATTATGAAACCACAAAAACTCATGGAGTATTTTCCTTATTCTGATAATTTTCGGTGTAATTATATGTAAGTAACAAACTGTTGTGTCAGAAAGACTACGTCCGTTTGGTATACGTGTATATTTTTTCTAGGTAAACAAAAGAATTCATTACACATTTTTTTTAAAGACGACTCCCGCGGTAGGGTACGAGCCCGGTATCGCGGGGGACTTTACAAACATACAAGTCACGGACACAAAGTACACCAAGACTCGGAACAATAATTTGTGGATCACACAAAGTGGTAGGAATCGAACCCACGACCAGCGTAGCAGTCGGACACACTCCCACCGCGCCACAGATGCAGCCTAGCCCAGCCAATTAGTAAATAAAACTGGCAATTCAAACTACCAACGATTAAGTCCTGATAACATTTTGTGTTACATAATTTTTTATATCATAAAGAGAAGTAAATAATTTGACAAGAACAACAGAAAAAAGAGTGACATCTTTGTCAGGCATTTGTATGAGATCTCCTTAAAAACCTGCGTTTTGACACTTCTTAAAGACTTATTGTTTTGACTAGTTGGAAACTAATCCATTATGACTACCTCGGTGGAAATGTGTGTCACTGCTGCGCAAGAGGTCGTGGTTTGTATTCCCACATGTGATACTACTTTGTGTGATCTATAAAATGTTGTTCTGAGGTTGGGTACTTTGTGTCCTTGATTTGTATGTTTGTAAAGTCACCCACGATACATTAATTGTAGTGTGTGAGTTGTCTTCAAAATAAATAAAATTTTGGAAATTTGAAGTCAAAGTCACGAATGTCTAGAATGTTGAAGACTAAATACATAATTGTATTTAAAGCTGTTTCTTTCAAAGACAGATTCTAACATGAGCTCACGCTGTGTTCTGACAAGAGACTTGTTTGCACTTTCCAAATTATATTGACTCTACTCTGTAATACTACCGCTCAGATCAACATAACGTAGTCATGTGACATTGTATAACAAATCAAGTTCAAAGTCACAAAGATCGTCTCTCTTTATACAAAATGTTATGCGACTTAGTTATGTAAGTCAGGTAATTCCCTTTCCCTCGGCGAAGCGGCTTTTTTGTTCAAATGGAATCGTAATACATATGAACAAGCTCACGTCATGAGCAAATTGTATGATATTTTCTAGGAAAAAACAAGAATACATATACAGTACAAATTTTCCTGTAAATAAAATCTTGCTTTTTGTTAACAACAACCAAACAAACCCTCCTTGAGAAAGTCGGTCTCTAGTCTCTACATAATTTATAATACTGTTTCAGGTTCCCTCTGTAACGATGTTAGCAACATTCCGATACATTTAGCAAACAAACTTGAACATTACAATGTGATTGTGTCGCTCCATAGAGTTAGCATTTAGCTTTATAGGAAGTAATACTGTTTGTATTTTTCTCCAGTGTCTAGAGTAAAGGAACAATTTATTACAATGTGTAGGCGCGCCTGTTTGTTGAGAGAAAACTTTCCAGACTTTTAAAAATAAGGCCTTCACTTTAGAACTTTGTCCTGTATCGTAGTTTTAGTTACTGGTATTAAAAGCTCTTATAAGTACCTAGCTTAATACTTGCAGACTAGAAAACAAAACATGAAACTCAGTAGCTATCATAACAATAATGACTACTACGAGCTACGGTCACGTGAAAAGGATTTTTAGTCACGGATGCGGTCAATTTCAAAGTAGACTATATGATTTCTTGAGAGATATTAAGACGCACAATCACAAGTGTCACACAATCTATATTAATATTATAAAGCTGAAGAGCTTATTTGTTTGTTTGAATGTGATAATCAAATCATAAAAATAGTTTTCTGTTAGATAGCCCATTTATATTTAATCTATACTAATATTATAAAGCGGAAGAGTTTGTTTGTTTGTTTGTTTGTTTAAACGCGCTAATCTCAGGAACTACTGGTCCGATTTTTTTGTTGAATTGTTCATTTATCGAGGAAGGCTATAGGCTATATAACATCACGCTACGACTAATAGGAGCGGAGTAGCGACGAGAAATGTTGCAAAAACGGGGAAAATTTACGCATACGAAGTTGAGCGGGACAGCTAGTGTAGGTATAAAAGTCGTAGTATTTACTTCAGTTTGGCTTCTGTACTCTCTTTATTTTGGGGTCCATGTGTGTGTTGCTGTTGCGCACGTTGTATCAAGGTCACCTTCTGTACTTTTGGTGTTTTGTGCAAGTGGAGTTTCTATTCCTGACTATCATGAGATGCAAACCATCCGTGGAGAGTTGAGGTAAAGCAGCGCCACCAGCTTAACGTGTTGTGTAGGGATGTAGCTTGGGCCCTGTATCAAACTTTTGTTGCGAACTCGAAGACCTAAGCGGCCAAAGGACTAATGTGAGTCTTAGCTAGTATGTGTCGGGTGAGGGCCAATTGCTGACGCACGTTGGAGGCCCCTGTTGCCTAAAGACCCCTGTATCATTGACATGGCGGTAGCGCCTCTAGTGTTCTTTGAGGTTAAGGCGGGTGTAACGGCGGTTGTAACTTTATGAAAACGGTCATGAACTAATAGATATAATGTTGCTAAACCTCCATGATTTCTCCTGTAAATAGAGAATTATCCTTATTGCAATCAGGTATGAATGGAGCAAATCGTAATGGCATGAGCGTCATGACGTGAGCTGTCTATTGGCACCTGATGCCGCCGGCTAAATGCTGCGGAACACATCAAAGTACAAACGTTTGTTAGGTTGACAGACATTCGATTAAGCATACATCAGTTTGAATTAACTGCATTGAAACTGTAGAAATATCCTGTTGACTAATTATATGCCGTCATGGTGCATTGATTTACATTTTCAATCTAAATCAATTATAATTACTTATGTACTTAATTGTTTTTGGAAAGTGGCTCTAGAAAATTTGAAAAATCTCAAAGGGAAAATCCAAAAAATATTTTTTTATGGGAATCATTTTATATTTGTTGCATCGTAGCTCGTATCGTCGACGTAAAGGTAATTGAAAAAATGTTAACCATTTTCTATTTTTTTTTTGTTTTTATATCATTGCATCAGGTTTTGTGGTAATAGAACCCTTTTATTAGTTTCATCATATCCTCCTGTCTGTCCATCCGTATATTACAGGCATTTTACCCAAAGACTACTTAATGAATGTTTATGAAATTTGGTAAAAAGGTGTTTTGTAGTAGCCGCTACATAGCTAAATAATAAAAATAAATATTTTTAGCCCCACAAAACTTTGAAAAAATCAACTGTGGCACATTTTTCGACAGGTCTTTCAAAAACATTTAAAAGTTTCTAATAAACTTTTTTGACTAAGTAAATATTTTTGGAAATAATCGCTTCGAAATTGGCATACATTGTGTTCTAACTTTTGAAACGTGTGACCAAAACATATGACAAAATCAAAAAAGGTAAATACCTACTATAAACTGAAATGATTTAGGATGATCGGATATACCGTCATTGAGCAAAAAAAAGGGCATAAGTGCTATGAACATGCACTCTTCTGCTGATGCAATTAATTTTCATTAAGTTTAACTGGTTGCATGTAAAATTATTTGTACTTTGCTAGTATTTTCCAGTGTGTTCTAATACTCTAAAATGTAATGTAGGTATAGACAGATACGTAATCCCAACCATTTTCTTCTACACTTTATTCTTTAGAAACTCTTTTATATTATGAAGACATGTACCGACTCCACCAAAGTTAAATTAAAGAGACGTGACCCCAACATAATACAACTACTTGTTATCAAGGTTCGTTGCCTTTTACTATCTCTTACTTCGATATTAGAATTCTTTCTTCGTTCCAAGGGATAAATGACTTTAAATTACATAGAAAATTCTGGATTTTTCGAGAGAATTGATGCGTCACTTAGGTATTACTTACTTTCTTGGGAACTTTTTTGCAAAAAGAAAGCAGATAATTAGATTCCGATATTTTAAGAAACGACTTACAGAAGGTCGCTGGGATGAATTGGATGCGGAAGACAGAGGACCGGGTGTTGCAGTGTAAATTAGGAGAATCCTATGCCCGGCAGTGAATTAATAGAGGCTCAATGATTGACTGATAGATTTAAAAATGTCTTTTCGGGTTAAAGAAACTTTATTCTCTTAAGAACATACAATAGTTCGCTTACATGAGATTTATATTACAAAAGTGATTTTATTGTCCTAGGACGGAGCATGCGTAAACACTTTATTAAATATCACTAGGCACATAATTAACGTAACACTCTGAAAGAAGAATAGTAAAGGTTTTTTTTTTTAGTTACTTTTAACAATTATGTAGGTATAATAATCACGAAAAAACTAAATAATAACATTTGGTCGAGTTAGCTTATAAGTCAAGATAAATATTTGCCAAAAAAAGTATATTGAGGGTATTTTGAGGCCATTCTCGTGTGTAGCCGTGTAGTCTTTTAGCCCTGATTACCGCTATCTACACATATATGTATAATCACTTTTCCTGACTGACTGACTGATTCATCAAAGCAAAGCCTATGAAGCGATGTTGAAGGCTAAGACTAAGACAGTATTTTTAAAAATTCGGCCTCTAAGTGGGTATTATAGGGGTTGCAAGTTTGTATGAAACTCCGTCAGTTTTGTCAGTTAGATCGGTGAAATTTCGTATTTAGCTTTTTTCTGTTAAAGTAAAGAAACACATATTTTAGCGTTTTTAAACAATCAATCGGGGGGGTAAAATCGGGGTTGTAAGTTTGTGTGGAACTCCATCGCTAGATAGTGAGAAACTCCGTCAGTTTTAAAGTTAGATCTGTGAAATTTCACATTTAGATTTTTGGTACAAAATAAAAAAACGTGTTTTAACAATTTTTGAAAAACAATTCATAAGGGAGTAGAATAAGGGTTGCAAATTTATATGACACTCTGTCAGTATTAAAGTGTGATGTATAAAATTTCATATTTTGCTTTATCACTTAAAATAAAGAAATACGTGTTCCAGAATTTTTGAAAAATCAACCCCTAAGAGGATAAGATAGGGGTTACAAGTTTGTATGGAACTCTGACAATTTTGAAGTAAGATCTGTGAAATTTCGTATTTGGCTTTTTGGTTTAAAATAAAGAAACACGTGTTTTGATCAAAAGTGAAAATCAACACTTAAGGAGGTAAAATTTAAAACACGGGCGAGGCCGCGGGCTACAACTAGTAACATATAAAGCGACAACCTACCGACATATCTTTAGATAAACAAAATACTCACATTACATAAATTATTACTAACTTCCAGTAAGTAAGTAAGTATCTATAAGTTCTTACTTGCCCTCGTGGTGGATTAATGGCCCGTACCCTCTCTCAAAGAGAAGGTATGTGTCTCAGTCGTACTAACGTAATAAGGCTAGTACCTACTTAGATCTCTAGGAAGGAGCTTCTCAAAAGATTTGTACTAAACGAGGTCGATGTGAAATGTTTAATAATACCAGTCATTTTACAAAAACCGGGCAAGTGCATATCGGGCCACGGACAATATAGGGTTCCGTAGACTGCCCCCCCCCCCTCCGAATAAGGTAGCTTAAGTTTAATGTAGCTGTTGTTTTTGTTTCATACTTACAGCGTTATACCTACTTAATAATAATTTTCAATGAAAAGGGAATGCCCATAAGCAGTATCGTATGTATCTAAGTTGTGCCACAAGTTGATTAAACGTATAATTCTTGTTTCTAATTATAACATTTTTATATAATGATATGGAGTCTCACATTTGCCGGATTAATAAAACGAAATTATTAGTCTTTCAGTTTATTTATTTAATATTTTTTCGTATGAAGTTATTTTTAACGGTGGTAACATTATTACAAAAATAATACCGTAATATAGATTAGGATTAATAACGATTATTATTAATTAATTATAAGAAAATCATGGAATCACAAAATGTATTTTGGTTCTTGTAATTATATTTTAATTATAAATACTATAATAATTGTTGCACCGTTTGAATGTAAGGAACGTTAATATTCATACACCATACTTTATTTAAAAAAATGAAAACATTCTTTGATACCTTTAGATTGAACCTGCTCGATTAAAAATAAGAACATATTAATGAATTTTAACAAAAAAAACCGATTAGTGATATGACAAAATTTATGGCAACACTGAAATGTAATGTCATGTCACTTGTTTGTCTGTGCTTATTGCTTGTTTGGCGCCGGTGCATATGAAAACAGTTTAAAGCATTAATAACAAATAGCTTTTGTTATTTCTCGAATTGTGTATGATATTGTGGTTACATTACGTGAGTTTGAGATAGAGACTCCATATACATAGTAACAATCAGAAATATTTTGTGAGACAGAGACTCGTACCAATTGTGCCAATTGTGAAATGATTGTGAGATAGAGATTCGGATTATATATCACTGCAAAGCCGAATTCATAGCCATAAACTAGTGTTACACATCATGTGTAATACATAATTAATACGCAATATCATACTAATGTTCTATTTAAAAAAAAAATGTTTATAAATATTTCGATTTTTGAAGTTCATCCACACATATCAATTAAACCCGGCAAATTAGGTAAATCATGTTTGGTTTTTCTGAAAGTATATATTAATGTCTACATAAATCAGTAGTTTTCATCTTAGCACAACAAAATTTGTAGCGATACTAAATTCCATGGTCACTTGAACATTACCCTTTGTACGAACATTTTGTTACTTTTCATTTGATCTGCTGTTAGCTGTAAACTTATAAAGCCTACTTATCTGTGATAGTTTTCCTTTTAATTTCACTACTAATAATTACTGCCGTGATTTTTTTCCCATACCCAACATCAATCATTTAGCTGGCAGGGGACATTGTAATAAACAACCGTGCCTGTGACTGCTTTAGTAATGAATCGCCATTCCCGTTGCTTAGCAACCATTCTATAACGTGAGCGATGACGTCATACTTTTCCGTGAGTACAGCCGGTCATCGATTTATAAGAGGTAGTACCTCAAAAAGTATAAAAATATCTACGGGCCTTACCTACTAATATACGGCTACGATACTAATATGAGCCATAGTTACTTTGTGCTACTGGTTACATCAAATGATAATAAGTAAAAACTAAATAGGTACTTAATATTGTTAATGTAAAGGCTAAGGCATCGGTCTCGCAATCGTGAGGTCGCGGTTTCGAATCCTACCCATTATACTACCGACACCCCACTCCTAACACAAGCCTTTGAGCATAATTCAATCCCACATATCCATTAAAAAAAAAATTGTGAAAAGTTGTAGACGTTGCAGTAACGTGATTATCTTACTAAGTAGTAGGTAATCATTTAATCTTCACTATGGATTGTTATTAAACATGCGCGACTTCAATCAAATCAAAATAAATGATTTAAAAGCATAAAATACACATCACATCACATCATCAGCCTATCGCAGTCCACTGCTGGACATAGGCCTCTCCAATTGCGCGCCACTTTGTTCTATCTTCGGCTTCTCGCATCCAGCTCCTGCCAGCCGTTTTGCGTAAATCATCACTCCACCTGACCTGAGGGCGTCCTACACTACGTTTGCCAAGCCGTGGTCTCCACTCAAGAACTCGTTTACCCCAACGGTTGTCGGTTCTTTGGCTAATATATATAAAATACATTGCGAGTTATTTGTTTCATTGTATTAATCTCATTTGTTTATAGTCATAAGTGCACAAAGTTACATTTCTTTTATACCCAACATTCCACAGTAGATTATTACTCTAAATTCCACTACACTTAAAGCGACATACGACAATAAAATCATCAGTACAGTTTATTCACTCGGAACACATTAGGCCACACCGGTAATATGTCGTAACTCTAAATCCACCATCAAAGCACAATTAGATGTGCTCGGAGACCGTTTTGTCCCTCAGTCATGTCTTGAATAATATCCATTACCGACATAAGCTTAACCCTTCATAAGATATTAACATCTAAGGCGCATTATTAACACGTAATCCTTCAGAGGAGAGGTGACCCAGGCTTTCATATGTTAATTCTGACCTATTAAAACGCCGCATAATCTTGACGCAGATCGTAAGATGAATGGATGCTAGTGTACGATGAAATTGCTTTATAAGTACGTCGCATCAGATCAACGTGTTTGAATAAGCGTTTGACGGGTTACCAGATTTGTGATGTGTTAATTTCTGTAATAGGAATATTTAAAATACTTATTAGAGTTAGAGCCTACAGGAGCCAGAAATACCCTACTTAAAAGCTAAAACTTTATGGGCGAATTCCCCCAATACGGGTGGGTACGAACGAATATGTATGCGACGAATAAGAATCTTGTTGTAAGATCCTTCGCTGCTGAATTGTCTGCCTTCTAATACGTAATTGAAGAAGAATTTCTCTACACTTTATGAAACAATGAACGACGTGATATATTATTATTCCAAAATGTATCAAAAATGTAAAAAAAAATAGGTTTTTTACTTTACAGGAAAGCGTCTTTCAGACGGTTGGAAACAAACCTACAAACCAAGGTGACCTTTCTTGTTTCCTACAGTGTAGGCGGCTGTTGCAAGCCAAGCACCAAGTAATTTGGTTTACAATAGCCGTCTACCCTGTAGGAAACCAGCAAGGTCACCTTGGCGGGAAGCCTTGTTTCCAACCGTCTGGAATACGCTTAAATGAGATACAATTGGTAGACCTTTGCTATCTTCTGGCTACCAAAGCCACCCTTATTCAGACTTCTTAGTTGCATATTTATTCTTACCTGTATGCGCATAGAAACTGAAAAATCTTTAGCTCTCATGGTCTTTTGGAATATAAAGACAGAAATGCGTACATAGAGTTATTCTGGCTAGGGTGGGGAAGACGTATAGTAAAAGGAGTAAGTGGAAAAGTCTTACCAAAAGAAAGAGAGATGAAATCCCAGTACCTACTCTAATTTTATATTGACGCATGCGCATAAGTATAGAAAAAAACGCCAATCAAACGATCTATCAATAATAATAATAATAATATCTTGGGACAACTCACACAACGCTATATGATCCCAAACTAAACAGTGAAGACAAACTTTTATTTTCTGCACTGTCTCTCTCGTCTCTCCACTCTAGCTATAGGTAATAACTCTATAATATCAAACTGGTTACAATACCACAGATTATAAAAAAAAACAACGAATCGAAGGGGTTAATAAGTTGATAAGCTCTTGCTTTCACCTGCAGTCTATCTCTTTTCTAGTCAAGGGTATCATTGAAGATCGTGGTAAAAAGAAAACAATATACAACATAGATAGTAAGTAGTTAACATAGCCTAAATTAGCCCTAGTTAGTATCTACTAACGAACTGGCCTGTTGGTCTTGTGATTAGTGTCCCTGACTGCTAATCTGGAGGTCGCGGGTTCGATTCCCACCCAGGATAAAACTTTGTGTGATCAGCATGATGTTTTATTTTGTCTGGATGTTATTTATCTATATAATGTAAGTATTTAGTAATATATACCAGACAACTGATAAACTTAATTATATATATATACTAGCTGACCCGCGCAACTTCGTCTGCGTAAATTTTCCCTTTTTTCTTTTTCTTCCTTTTTTTCACAACATTTTTCATTGCTGCTCCGCTCCTATTGGTCGTAGCGTGATGTTATAACCTATAGCCTTCCTCGATAAATGGGCTATGCAACAATAAAATATTTTTTCAATGCGGCCCAGTAGTTCCTGAGATTATCGCATTCAAACAAACAAACAAACTCTTAGGGGTATGAAAAATAGATGTTGGCCGATTCTCATAGATACCGGATAAGCACAAAAAAAATCATCAAAATCGGTCAAGCCGTTTCGGAGGAGTATGGCAACGAAAACTGTGACACGAGAATTTTATATAATAGATAATTAAGTTTATCAGTTGTCTGGTACAAGCTCTGCTTAGTTTGGGATCAGATAGCGTTGTGTGAGTTGTTCCAAGATATTATTATTATTACTAACTAAATAGTATTAGTATCAATAGGTATTTTATAGGAGATTTTAATCCAAACTAATAAAAATGATATATATGAAAGTACCTCTGTCTGTCTGTTTGTTACGTTTTCACGCTTAAACCGCTGAACCGATTTAGTTGAAATTTGGTATGGAGATAGTTTGATTCCTTGGAAAAAATATGATAACCTACATCCACGTGGGCGGAGCCTTACGCTAATTGAACTAATAACTTTGAACCAATATTTATACAGTAAGTAGTAGGTACAAGTTGATATCTCACTGAATGTAATTTCATCTCCAATTAACTTATATTACTTAGCACGTATAAAAATAAACTATTTTCAAGCATTGACTCAAGTAATAGACTCTCGACATTAAGATTCAAACCTTAATATTAGCATTCTAAACGAAATTGGAATCTTGATTATAAGAAAAAATCAAAGTGAATAAAAAACTAATCCAATTATCTTTTATTGAGCAGAAAATTCTAATAAAACGAATCCTTTGGCCAGCTGTGGGTCTTATAAGGTCAATGTTATTTTATTTATGGGTAATTCGTATAATATTTTACAGTTGCAAACCAACTTACTAATAAATGTTGATAAACTTTCGCGATTTGTACACATGATGAATATATATAAAACGATAAAATACCTTGTTTATTACCTGACGTTTCGACCGTATTGCAACGGCCGTGATCAAGCAATACGGTCGAAACGTCGGGCATTAAACAAGGTACTTTACCTTAAATTATTCATGCGATTAGGACCCGTAATATATATATTTTCACAACTTACTATTTATTTGTACTGAGCGTTTTAAACGTTCTTGTTGTCGAAAAACATCGGGAATGCCGTAGGAAAACTTCATGCGTACTTCACACACATAAGTAACCGTTACTTTGGAAAACAGTTTCGGAACGTGAAGTAGTCCGACGTGGTCTGAGATTCGTATCCGTTCAGTTTATTGTCTGGAGGTTTTGTAGTATCTCTCTATCTTTCTCTTCGCTAGTTTTATCACAGTCCAAATAGTAAAATGTCCTTATTTTATTGCATTCCGTAGCCAAAATGGCAAAACGGAACCCTTATAGTTTCTCCATGTCCGTCTGTCCGTCCGCACCTTTGCTCAGAGACTGTTCTAGGAGGCTGTAATCTTGCATGGATACACATATTACTTACGCCGACAATGAAATTATTCACGGTAGTAGTATATATAGTAAAATTAAAAGGAAAACTATCACAGCTAAGTAGGCTTTACCAGTTTACGAGTAACAGCTGATCAACTGAGAAGTAACAACATTTTCGTACAAATTTCATAAAAAAAAAATATTAAGTAGATATAACGTTGTAAGTATGAAACAAAAACAACAGAAAACCCACTTCTTAAGTCACATTATTCGGATGGATGGGGGGGGGGGACTACGGAACATGCACTTGCCCGGTTTTTTAAGCAATATATTATTAGGTATCCTAACAACTACCTATAACATCTTAGTAAACAAAACTAACTAATCCAAAAACCTACGAATGAAATATGTTTTATAGTAGTATCTTACTCTGATCTCTGCCCTCGAAACCGCAGCGGCTCCATATGTTCCGAATAATTTATACGAGCGAACCAAACCTGACCTTACCCTTAAGAAATACGACACTAAAGACGTTCCTAATAAGGACGGCGATGACCCTTCACTTGTAGGTATATCTCGACGTTCCCTTTTACGAGTCAGGGGTGTGAAAAGTCCCGTCTACCCAAATACAATAGCTGTAAACGTACGGTTTTCCAATTTAACGAGACCCTCGATGCTAGAACATTGAGATAGCGAATAAGACCTGGGTTTGAGGCTTACGTTGCTTTAAGTTCTGGTCAATCTGTTGCTTGTGAAGATGAAAGCTTTTAGATACTCGGGACTTAATCGCGTGAATTATTTAAAGGTATATGCTATTCGAACCTTTTATTTACCCGACGTTTCGATCGAATTGCACCGATCGTGGTCACGGGTCGACTCGTACGGTCACGGTCGACTGTAGGTCGACCGGTGACCACAATCGGTGCAATTCGATCGAAACGTCGGGTAAATAAAAGGTTTGTACCTTTAAATAATTCACACACTTAAGTCCCGAAATATATCTAATATGTATACAAATCGCGAAAGTTTAAAAACAATAAATGAAAGCTTATTGATTAAATATTATTGAACGAAGTTAACAGCATCATCTATCCTGGAACTTAACATAACTTATATACCGACTGTTCATGTTTTTTTTTTTCAAAATACTTTCCAGCCGATTACTGAAACCATACTGTTTAAAGCCGCCAGTTAACTCTGATGCTGTTACTGTCACATAAAAATTACTTTAGCTGTAGACAAAAACACTTTTAATTTCGACTAAAAGTACAGTATCGTTTGAATATTGACTGCCTCTGTGGCTCGGTGGGAGTGTATGCGACTGCTACGCAAGAGGTCGTGGGTTTCATCCCCACTCAGGATAAAACTTTGTGTGATGAGCACGATGGTTTATTCTGTGTCTGGGTGTTTTTTATCTTTAATAACTTTGTATTTAGATATATATAAGTATGTTTTTCGGTTGTCTGGTTTCCATAGTATCGTTTGAATATTGACTGCCTCTGTGGCGCGGTGGGAGTGTATCCGACTGCTACGCAAGAGGTCGTGGGTTCGATCCCTACCCTGGATAAAACTTTGTGTGATGAGCACGATGGTTTATTCGGTGTCTGGGTGTTATTTATCTATAGTATTTTTATGGGTTGTCTGGTTTCCATAGTACAAGCTCCGCTTAGTTTGGGATCAGATAGCTTTGTGTGAGTTGTCCCAAGATATTATTATTATATTATTATGATATGCGGGATTTTAATCCCAGACTAGCGGATGATGTAATTCTGAGAATTAATTTGACGGATTCATCCAATAGTAAGTATTCATTAATAAAGACGCAAATAGCATTGGTTGATTATATTTACCTTGGCTTGATTGATGTCTCGACATGACCATGATTATAATCCGACTCATGAAGTGGCACCAGGACTTGTTTATTTTTTATAAAATAATATCTGTCCCGCGCAACTACGTCTGCGTAAATTTTTCCCGTTTTTGCAACACTTCTCATTGCTGCTCCGCTCCTATTGGTCGTAGCGTGATGGTATATATCCTTCCTCGATAAATGGGCTATCCAGTAGTAAAATAATTTTTAAATTCGGACTAATAGTTGCTGAGATTATCGCGTTCAACCAAACAAACTCTTCAGCTTTATAATTATTATAGATTTCGTATTTTCTACTTATTAAATATCTATTTATTAGCCAAATAGAGTTTACTTCATTACTATAAGTACTAGAAATTTTCGTATACAGACTATGTAAATTTCGTTTGGCTACATCAAACATATATACATGCATCAACACTTCAAAGGGAAAAAGTTCAATGATATTTGAACTACGTGCAATATAGTAATGTGGTATATCAAGTCTTTATATTTAAACTAGCTGGCCCGCGCAACTTCGTATGCGTAATTTTTCCCCGTTTTTGCAACATTTCTCGTCGCTGCTCCGCTCCTATTAGTCGTGGCGCGATGTTATATAGCCTAAGCCTTCCTCGATAAATGGGCTATCCAACAAAAAAATATTTTTTCAAATCGGACCAGTAGTTCCTGAGATTAGCGCGTTTAAACAAACAAACAAACAAACTCTTCCGCTTTATAATATTAGTATAGATATCTACAGCGTAGCCCAAGTGGTAGATTTTAATTGCAAGCAATTTCTGAAGAATTATAATAAATTGGCCCAACACAATTTAAATAAAATGAGCAACCACTAAGCAACTGTAAGCAAAGAGTGCCTAACTTTTTTCTTTCAATCAAGTAGAAACAAAATGAACATACTTTCAAATGTACTAGACATTTTTAAAAGGCTATTTTGTGGCTCTGAATTGACGTTTCATTCAGTGGCCAGTTGTAAGAGGTTGAATGAGTAAAACCTGATGTGTGGTGCAAGTTATAAGTGGCGAGATATTATTTACCAAAAGAAAAAGTGCCAGGTTTCCAACCAATGGAGAAGGTTAGACAAGATAATAATAATAATAATAATATCTTGGGACAACTCACACAAAGCTATCTTAAACGTAATTAAATATTTCTAAATACATCCATATTATAGATAAATAACACCCAGACACAGAATAAACCATCGTGCTCATCACACAAAGTTTTATCCTGGGTGGGGATCGAACCCACGTCCTCTTGCGTAGCAGTCGGATACACTCCCACCGCGCCACAGAGGCTGTCAAAGAGATAAAACTGGATTTAATAGATTTTATCATAGATACACATTACAGAAAAATCTAACTTTTTACGCTGCATAATTCTACCATCGTATACTACTTTAAGTACATAAAGAAAATATAGACTTAATTATTTGGCCTGTTGGTCTAGTAGTTAGTGACCCCGACTGCTAAGCCGCAGGTCGTGGGTTCGATTCCACCCAGGATAAAGCTTTGTGTGATGAGCACGATGGTTTATTCTGTATGAGTGCTATTTATCCACAATATGTATGTAGTTAGAAATATATAGTTATGATTATTAGTTGTCTGGTTTCCATAGTACAAGCTCTGCTTAGTTTGGGATCAGATGGCATTGTGTGAGTTGTCACAAGATATTATTATTATTTAGTTTGAAATAACGTACTTGGCTTTGCTATAGACAAATATCTATTACCTACCTTATTATTGGCAAATACTTAAATAAGTAATTACTTACTATAGACCCATTGGTTTTTATTCAAATGAGATAAAAAAAATGTCTTTAGTACCAGTATAAGACCATACCCCCACCCGTATAAGACCATATATCTATAAGTTTTTGTCTCAATAAAAAAGAACACGTTATTCCATCACTCTGGTCTATAGCAAGGGGTTAAGATGACCTTTGCGGAATAATGCCTCTGTGGCGCAGTGGGAGTGTGTCCGACTGCTATGCAAGAGGTTTCGATTCCTATACGGGTCACCATTTTGTGTGATCCACAAATTGCTGTTCCGAGTCTGGGTGTACTTCGTGTACGGACTTATATGTTTGTAAAGTCCCCCGCGACACAGGGATTGTACACTATTGCGGGTGTCGTCTTTAAAAAAAAATAGAAAAAAGAATAGATCCACTCACTCTCAACATACCTAAACCAAAGATTGGCTTCGTTCACGTTCTTTCACTCCTCTTCACACACAAATACATGATGCTATCTCGCCCCAAACATCCAACATCGCAGTCATTTATAACTTGAACCAAGCACTTAAATGTTAAGCTGTCGAAGTAGCCGCGGTCAGGCCCTTGTGTCGAGAGCGGTATTATGAACCGTCTGCTCACTCCTCAACCCTTGTTCAGATTCCAAATTGAAAATTTAAGAAACGTTCGTTACGATGCTCGATGAATGCTCTTTTGTTTATTGTACCTTGTTTGATATGGTGACGAAACGATATGAACATACTATTCTAGTATTACATGAATCATGTTCGTGAACGTTGTTCGCTATGATATAGTAATTAAAGCTTGGTTTTGGCAACATTTTATTCTCATTTTTTATCTGTGTAGACTGAAAAGAATGATATTCTGTTTATAATTCACATTCGTCATGCTCGTGAACGTTATTCGTGGTGATATAGTAATTTAAGCTTTATTTTCGTGACTTTAAGGTACTATTTTTTGTGCACAATTTTTTATGTAGGTAGGCTTAAAAATTGAATGATTTGATTGATTTTTTTAAATATAAGAATTGAAGTAGATTTTCTCTAAAGATAAGCAACATACCTACGTTACTTTTATTCAGAGAAAATCTAATTCATGTCAATAGCTACTTCAAAATTATTACCTGCTACGTTTAAAGTTATTATGTTAATGTACCTACATGTAATTCTGGCGTATGAATAGGCTCATAAATAATAAATTAGTTTCATAATCTGCTTAGAATTTATTATATTAGATATAATTAACTAAATAATAATAATGTGGGTACAAATTTGATCAGTCGCTTGAATAGTTTAATACGTACGTATTAATAATTATCAATTGACGAAATGACGCTTAAATTTAAATTCTGATAGACGTGAACCCACTTCTAATACAGACAATTCAGCTGCGCATAAGATTTAAAATATTTCTAGTAATATACCTACAACCCACATTGCTAGATAATTAAAAAAAATACCCAAACATGTTGAACCTAAAATGTTCTTTTAAATCAACTTTCGAAAGATCAGAAAGAAACACAAAAAGGATAGCTCAAAATGAAATAATTCTTTGTCTTAACATTTGACAAACGTTGGTATAAGTAAGTAATCATAAAAATAATAAAATTCTTTCAAATTTTTCTTTGTTCATTACTTGCTGGGGCTCCTATATGTCTAAAAAATGAATACTGCCCGGGGCACATAGACTCCGCATATTAACAACGTCAGAAACGGGATTGTATGAGAAATAAAACATAAATTATTCAACAAAGGCAATGAGCCCACGTTTCATCTTTTCCATTATGTATAAATATGTATTTGGAGAGATGTACTTGTACGCTATTTCATAAATTAACGTGCAAAGATAAGATAGTAAATTAATAAATTAATGTTCCCGAAATTAATTCAGACTTGTAATTTCAAACCATGTTTTACCTTCGTACACACAAGTAGATATACCGTAAATGAATATGTTCTCAAATATTTATTTTTCACTAGCTTTTGCCAGCGACTTTACAACACGGAACCGGTGAATTTCGCAAAAATCCTGCCTGTGACAGTGTTTTTTACCCAATTGCATCAAATGTCGCTGCTATCGCCAAAACATTGATGACATTGTATTCAACAGACATGCCTGTGACAGCATTAGTGGACCCGGGGGCATGCGACCGACAGCCACAATACTTCAGCCTATCAGCAGGCGGAACGTGACACTTTTTCGTGAGTGCAGCCGGTCATCACTAAATCATTAAAATCGATTTATAAGACGCTATCACGTCAAAACATAGTTGTCAGTGAAGTCGGTTTACAGACAATAATTTTATGTGATAACATCATAAGAAGACATTGATGACATTGTTACAAACAACCATGTCTATGACAGCTTTAGTACAGGAGGTGGAACGTGACACTTGACACATTTTCGTGCGTACACCCAGTCATCGATTTATAAGACGTTATTACGTCAAAAATGTATAACTCAATTGTTAAATGGCGTATCGAGATGAAAATTATGTCCAATTTTAGGTCAGAACTGCAAAACCTCATCAATTAAAATGGCATCTGCGTACCTAATACACACAAACAGACAGACAAAAAAATCTAAAATTACTTGTTTTAGCTTCTACTGCTGTTAAGAATGCCCTTCGTATTAGGATTTCTTGAATAGAATCTCTAATACGCAGACATAGGCCGGTTACAATTTTATTAGGAGTAGGCATAGACATAGCTTGCGTGCCCTCACTACACTCTATACTATTCTTAATTCTGGTACAGCCCCTTTATACTTGACTTCCAATTTTAAATAGCTGTACTCCAATCACAGTAGTAATCTTCGATTCCAACAATGTGCTTCTTTTATGTTCTGTTCATTCTTCTGGATTCGTCGGATGCTCTTTTCAAGTTCAATTTGTTTCTCTCTGTTAGCCCTGCCCATCGAAATTAAGATGGCACTCAATCCTTAATTTTAAATAGAAGGTAAGCACTTTGTTCTTTGATCAGCTGAATCATCACATCATTAGTATTATATATCTGTGTCTGTGTATGTATTTATCTATGTATAGGTACATATATGTTTTTTTTTAAATGTACCTATATTATTGTACAGTTATATTTGTATGCAGTGTATTTTATATTCTTTTTTAGCTATTTTAATATGTGTGTTATTTATACTTTTATATCTATACTAATATTATAAAGAGGAAAGATTTGTAATTTTGAATGTAACGAATAAACTTAAAACTATTGGACCGATTTCAAAAACTCTTTGACCGTAGGAAAGCTACACTATCCCTTGATGACATAGGCTACTTTTTATCTCTGTATTCTCACAGGAACGGGAACTACGCGGGTGAAACCACAAGGCGTCTGTTAGTGTAAAAATAATATGAAGTTATTCATTTCCAAATAGATTACTTTAACTACACATTTCATTTTTATATCACCCTTAGATAGACTGGCAGAGAATGCTTTTAGCATTAAGTCCACCTCTGTACCACTTTGCGCATAAAGTTAAAAATAAATAAATAATTAATATACTCTTAAAGGTTTTTCAAACATCTATTATAGATCATACAACTTCTATTAAAGAAATAAAGTCTGAGAGCTGTTGTAAATGTTATCTTTCCTAATTGATTAGGCCCATCATATTTCATTTAGATGTTTCGAGATAAGAAGAACGGAGAAAATAGCCTTTGCTATACTGATTACAAATGCCATTAATACCGTAGTAATATGACTTAGTGTTGTGTTTTTACCGGATTGCGTCAAAATGAAGGTATTGTTTTTTGAGCGTATGTATAAACGTCCAACTTCTTTGACACGCTCTACAAATCCAACGGCTTGACGGACTTCATCAGGTTAGTTGTCGTTGGAAGTGTGGAACTGTGAGAGTGACATATGCTTATTATTTTTTCAGTTAACTTTTAAACAGTCGTTTTTTTTTTGTTTTGTAATAATTGTAAAAGTCATCATAACGTGATGAGTGAGTGGATGTTGAGTTTCTGGATACTCTATAGACTAACGTAAACGTGGTATAAATAAGAAATATTATTGTTTTTTTTTCGAGAGGATTTGGAGCCCGTTTTTTCGCAGCAATGGAGTTAATTCAATTTGATTTTGGCGTTACGGTTATTTGGGCTATAAAAAAAGTTTAAAGGTTCAAAATTTTTCTCAAAATTTCGAACTTCTAACAAGTTATGGTGAGTATCGTTGTTGTAGCAATAGTTTTTAATCGGTTAAATAAATCTAGATGTGTTTGTGAAGGAGGCGAAGATAGGTCGGCAATCAAGCGTGCTTCTTCGCGAAAATGGTGAAACTGCCGGAAATATATCATCGAATATCGACGAATGATTAAGCAAGAACTAGGGTTTTAGTCAGCAGCATCACAAAATATAATCGATGGACAATTCGATTCTTCATAAGCGTTGTTCGTGAGAAAACCCGCAAAAAATCAAAAGAGCAGGAGGTACCTCATGCTGTTTAGAGCTAAATTATAAAAAAAAAATACATTTTAATTTTGTATTTAGACATTTCATTTTGTAATTTTTGTCATTTTTTTTTGTTTGGCATTTTAATTCTTAAGTAGATTATAAGGGAGGGATCCCACCACCCACCCTCGATCTGTGAATCACCACTATTGAAGTAGTAAGGAAATGCCCTTAATACAACAATCGAAATAGATTGACAGACCGCACTCAAAAAGAGAGACCTGTAATCCTCAGGACAGTTTGGCACCGACTGGCCAAACTGTCCTGAGGATGCCTCGTGTAGAGGCGAAACACGTGTCGAAGTTTCACTTCGTGGAAGCGGAATATTGCAAGTCAAGGGCCCGGCACCTACCACTCGACTTGGTAAGAGTACCTGTCACTAATTTTCTTTGTTACAGGTCTCTCTTTTTGAGTGCGGTCTGTCAATCTATTTCGATTGTTGTATTAAGGGCATTTCCTTACTACTTCAATCGTGGTGATTCACAGATCGAGGGTGGGTGGTGGGATCCCTCCCTTATAATCTACTTAAGATGGATTTCCGCCATGTAACGCCTGATTCAATCGGTCATTTTAATTCTGTAATTTGACATTTTAATTTTCTATTTTGACACTTTGATTTTTGTATTTTGTCATTTTCATTATAAGCTACTATCAATGAAATTACAATATTAAGTACTTAATAGTATTTATTATTGTAATTTCATTGATATTGTAAGTTTGTACGAATGAATAAATCTTAACAAAAGAAAAAAAAATACATTCGCAGAAGAAAAAACGTTTATTATGGACGGACAGGTGGCGACATTTTTTTATATAATCAATGATCCTGTATCAATACGGCAGTGGAAGATATGATGTTTTGAAGATAAGTGTCACCGGCAACTGCCGAGCGACCACAAAGCACACAGAAAAAAATACTTCTAGTGTTATACTACAGAATCAAAAAACAGTTAACTAGCAATGATATGCGATAATTGATACCCAAAGGGCCCAGTCATCTTGGAGTTATAAGTGGCTGAAGTGAGAAATCCTGCTCTTTTTCGGTTATCACGACAACATCACTCCATACACTTCTGCCGAGAGATCCTACTATTTTATGTTAAAAAAGTGTTTATCCTACCCCACTTATCATATTCCTCTAACCATTTACTTCGAGATCAAGACAAAAAGTGTATTTTAAAGCAAAGAAGATTATAGAGCTGCCTATAACTTCATCATTTTCGAAGTGGTCATAGGAAACACATTTATTGGATAACTCATGTTTTAGACGAATAGAAAAAGGTAAAGGTGAAGTCAGAGTCAACACTTTAATAAGACGGATGTCTGAAAAAAAAGTAATAAGTGTGGTTTTTGAGCATCATTTGAGCATTTGACCAAAACTTTCAATATAGCCTATGTACCGGATACCTACTACACTATTTTTAAAAAGCTCTTGTCATTATTTTCTCGTCCATTAACAAATTGGTTGTAAACCAAAGGGTATTTCAATTCTAAAAGCAGTACACATATAAAATGTCCATAATAAAGATAAAAATATAAGTTAAAAGCTTCTAACACTAACTAACAGAAACAATCAAACATTCATCGAAAAAGGCTAACAACTCTGAATTTAGGCTCAACGAAATACAACAGCGTATAGTATAATAACTTTGCAGACCACTTCATCAAAATTAAAACGAAACATTTGTTGCGGATATGCCTACATATTTCATAGAGGTCAAGGTACCTTGCGACCACAACCAACGGTTCTGAAACTCTATTAGAATAATTAGGGTCGGACCTCATTTACCTAGTTGGATGCCACAGCAAGTCATTTTGAGCTGTATATAGCTTGTAATATTTAAGGCCTTAAACCACGGCCATCTATTTTGAGATTATTTTCCTTGATATCGACTAACAATATCGTTATTGACACCCATTCAATTACCGTGCCGTTGTAAACAACGGAATAGTTAAGAGTTTAGTAAGATTTGCTAAAAATATCTCTAAAGATTTATTTCCGGGCATCGCGGCAGATCATGAGCCGCGCGCGGCTTACGACAATAGTCAGAGTGCGCAGCTTACGTTAGTCGTCGGCCGCGCGCGTTTATTGCAGACCTCGGAAACAGCCCCATACATTCTCATACTCTGACTACTGCTGGTGATCGGCCGCGATGTACGGAAATGAACCTTAAAACATTACGCAGATGTGGACTGGACAAGTTCGGACTCAGTTTGGAGTGTATGAAATAGTTAATAGTAAGCAGAAATAAGCGGAGATTAGAGCATATGACAAACTGCGGCTGCACGGTGATGAATGAAACGGATTAGTTTGATGTAACGCAGACTAAGCACAGTTTATGATTTCTATCGATATTGACGATTGAAATATACGGACAGATTGTCCACCATATGCGCTAAGTGTGCCACTAAAGTGATCAGACTGTCTGGTCATATTCGCCTCGCGGACAAAAAGTACATTGTCTGGTCAGCGCCTTATTGCACATTAGGGTACATAATATAAATAGTATCTCAATTCAAGTGCTGGTCAACATTATTTCTAATCTACTGACATAAAGGTTCTCTTCTAAATGAGATACAACTTTCAAGAGGGATCGTATCATGAATAATTGTACGCCTACATTGTTTAGTTTAATCAAAGAGCTACCGATTGCCTCTACTAACCTCCTCTGAATAAACTTCGAGGCAAATTCAATTATAGCTGGGATCACAACAATAACACTTTTAGGTTAATTATGTTTGTACTCAAAACTAGAGCTTTCCTCGGTCTGGTTAAATATAGCTACATCAAATTATATTAGTTCGATAAATGCAGGACTATATCTAAAAATACACGGATTACTAGTAATACAATTGAAATACAATTTTGAACATTGATGCGTTTTTGGATACTATTAACAACTTTATATTCAAAAATTTGAAAACTCTTTATTCAGGAGGACTTAGGATGCAAAACAACACTTGTGGTACGTTTGGATTCTACATGTACATGTAATGGCAAGTTCGCAAACAATAGGTAAAGCCGGAGAAAAGAATCTCACTCGTTTCAAATTGCTAATTTTACAATGTAAAAAAAAATGTATACCGAGAAACTAACACTTTAAAATAAGCTTCTAAAAAGTAACATGAGATTTTAACTTTTAGAAATATTAGCTGAAGTCATGAGATAGTGTTACCGTACGAAAACGAAAAGCAAATAGATACATAGATACAAAGAGAACTCTTACCTACAATTAACAGCGAAGCCATTAAGAGGCAGTCGTTTGGGAAGTCTAAAAACATTATTCGTGGCTAATACTGTCTATTAGTCTTTTTGTACAAAAATTAGCAGAGCCAATTAATACAGTAATGTTGCTAGCATTGACTTCTTAATGTGGGTAATATAACTTTCAGGATTAATTACCATTTGTTTCCATATCGCCAATAATTATTTTTTAAACTTGGCGTACGCATTTCGAAAAATAAAAAGATCAATACTCTTAGCAAACTAGCATTATAAACGTTTAATACAAAAACAGTTACTTTGTAAGTAGTTATAGAATGGTATGGCTCTAAATACTAATATAATATAGTGTAAAAATTGTCAATTTGAAAAGAGTGGCCACGAGTTTTTATTGCCCGTTCTTTTCTCGGGCTTTACCTATTGTTTGCGAACAGGCATTACAAGTAAATGTAGAATCGACTTTTCACAAGTGTAGTATTTTGCTTCCTAAGTGAATAACCATTTTTCTTTTTTTTTATAGTCGTTTCGTCACTTTCAACTTGATGACGAAAATATTAACCAAAGAAATCTAACAGTTCGATGAAGAGAATAAGAAAGCAAACATGTTTTCGTAGCAAACATCACAAAGGTAAGACAGACAATTGAATCAACCGTAGCAGATACGACAAATACCTCTAAAGGTCATAAACATTTACCGCAAACATTCTCGTAGAGCCGTAGACAAAGTCGTAGAACATCTCTATAACAACTTCAAGGGTAAAACTTTATACGTAGCGACATAATTTTCTCAGCAACAACTCATAACGGGGGTAATGAAAACATACTATCGCCCTTCAAGGCTTTCTACAAATAGGTGTTGGGGTCCTCGAGGGAAATCATAAACAAACACGATATTGTACCGACGTGTGAGCTAAACTTGCTAACATAAATAATTCTATATTTTATTTCATAAATAAGTGCTTCAGAAACAATATTTTTATAGGTTCCTTGAGAATTACGATGTGTTGTTTCGTTGTGTGCCGTACGAAGACGTGAGTTGGCTGAAGGAGTAAATGACTAGCAAAAATCTTCGTCCATGAACCGTCGCTTAATAAGAATCACATGACCCTGCACAGTTGGTGGAAATAAAATAATAAAAATGTATTATGCTTCAGCAGCTGAATAGAAATTTTACTTAGTCTAGTTGTAACAATGTGACTTCTTATCGATTGCAGAAACGGAAAAGTTGTAGGGATAAACGCTGCATACTTAGTGTGACTATGCGTAATTTGTCAAAACCTCGCAAGAAGTTAGTGGTGTGGACTGTAATAAAATAATTGTAACTTTTAAACTATTGCAAAGCTTTTATCGCGGTCTTTGAGCGCAGCGACCGAATCAAGTAATTCCGTAACGAAATAAAACCTAACACCCCCCACTCCGCCTACCGTGTAGCTCGGCCGAGCGTTCGCTTAACGTACGAGTATATGTAGATGGTACGACTGTACGAAGCTCGCACGGATTGAGTGAGCTGATCCGAAATGTAATGAAAAGAAAAAAAATATATATTAATTTTTTTTTTTTTTTTTTTTTTATAGTTTTGTGCATCAAAGAAAAATGTTGCAAAAACGGGGGAATATGACTCAGACGTAGTTGTACGGGTCAGCTAGTTATATATGGGATATAACAAGTGAATTCTTAATGCCTATACCTATTTATACCTATTTAATGCCAAACTATAATGCCATCCTACAAAGTTGTTGGTCATGACATGAAGCCAAAAAATGTGGAAATATTATCCAACTATCTATTTACAAGAACTAAAACTGATTGGACACCAGTGCTAACATCCTTAACCCTGCGGTAATAAAAAAAAATAAAAAATAATAATGAAGCGGTCGCTCATTAAATAGATCTTAACTCAGTCATAGCCCTGCTAATTACAGGGACATCTGTATCACACGCTGCTCGTGTATACGGGCATTAAGTGCACCCCATTGTCTGGAGGGCGTCTGTCTCGGCATCAAGTGCTGTGTTTTTTATCGTTTATTCTCTTTGTCGTGTCTTCTGTACAAGGCCAGTGTTCGATGTCATGGCTCCTAATATTTTCGAGATTGTTATAAGCCGGTTTGAGACATAACATTTATGTGTTATTTTTGTCAGCTCAATAGAGGAAAAGGGACTAAATATAGTAGCTTCATTAAGCTACTAATATATTATATCTATACTAATATTATAAAGCTGAAGAGTTTGTTTCTTTGTTTGTTTGAACGCGGTAATCTCAGAAACTTCTAATCCGAATTGAAAAATTATTTCACTGTTGGATAGCCCATTTATCGAGGAAAGCTATAGGCTATATAACATGAGCTGATGATGACTAAAAGGAGCGGAGCAGCAATGAGAAATGTTGCAAAAACGGGGGAAATTTACGCAGACGATGTTGCGGGACAGCTAGTCATTAATATGATATTTCATGCTTCACAGAAATGCCGATGTAACGCCAGTGAAGCTTTGGTTACAGCCTATGTAATTCTGAAACACCGCTGGGAAATAATGTGCTTCAACTTAAAATATTTACGTACTAAAGAACGAAGTTAGGGATAAAATGAAGCTGAGATGTTTGTTATTCAGTCATCGTCCAATCGGGCTTAAATACATATACCTATAGGGTGATTTTTAATATATGTACTAATAAACTCCCGCTCGTGGCGTCTTTACTTAGTAACTTAGTGATAAAATTTTTAGCCTTCACCACTTATCTCTACTTTTGTCACACAACTATTTACTACACATCTGAGAGAACCCAGAGTAAATTCAATGTTTCTTTGTCAGGTTTAGGGCCTAAATCACACAATAAACAACGATTTTACTCCAGTAAAATAGTCTGTACGTGATTAAGGTCGTAACTTGAAAAACAAGTTATAGGTGATTAAGGGTATATTAAATATTTTCCAAAATATCAGTTTTGGAAAATATTGAAAACTGATATTAGAAAGTTATTTAGTGTTATGTAAGTGATAATCTCAGGAGCTACTGGTTCGAATTGAAAAAAAATTCTAGTGTTGGATAGCCCATTTATTGAGGAACCCTATAGGCTATACGACCAATGGTAATGTTAATGGGAATGTTAAAAAAACGGAGAAAATTGACGCAGACGAAATTGCGCGGGTCAACTAGATGAAAATATGTGATAATTACATTTCCTATCACACTGTGAAAAGGCCTTGGACTGTTACGGTCCTTTTCATACATTTCGGTTTAAATCTGGCGCCGGGTACCCAGCGCAAAGTGTATGGCGATGTATGGTAGCTTTCAGTCCGGTCCGGTCGCCATACATTCGCCGCCGGATACACGGTTTCAATCCAGAAACCAAAACCGGACCGTGTTTAAAGTAAGAATGGCTAAACAATTAATTAATTATAAAATATAATAATGGTCCAAAAACTATAGTAGTTTAACTAGCTAACTACTACTAGGTTTGCACTATACGAAGAATAACGTTGTATAATCGGACGTACACAATATAAGTTTTCTACTTATAAAATCTTGTACTGAGTTATCATAGTACATAAGTATTCAGTATTCAGTTGATTAAACTTTGTAAACGTTTTCATACTTTTATATAAGAAGTAATTTACCGTTGTCATAAACATAACGGGTTCAATTTACAAATCTTTTCTCTTTTATCTTTTTATCTTTTATCTTTTTCTAATATTTTAGAGTCCTTTGTATCTTGTCTGTAGCAACATTACAAAAGCAATTTGAAACTGTATTTATTTCATAATAAGCTCAAGCCCGCGGCTTTATTTGTGTTCAGTTTGTACACCCCTTTAGAGCTCGATTTTCTTGAAATACCTACTTTTATCTCTTGTCTGTGATATCTTCTATGAAACTGCAGAATTTCACCTTTTTAGGTCGTAAGTGTTTGGGGATAGACGTTGATGAGCGAATAAATGTATCAGGACTTTAATTTTTATTATAAATAGGTATCTGCACTTTTTTTTGCACTATTTAGTAACGTAACATTTTATTTTTTCAGGAGTTATGAAAAAATTTTTTACAAAAATCTTCCAAACGACTTCAATCACGGCTGATTTGCTGGCATTTATTGGGGACTCTCGTTATCTTTCTTCTAAACTCATCATCAGATCTTTACAAAATTTATATGGGACCATTTTGGAGCAAACTTCTTTCGAACAAAAAATATGAAATATTTTTGAAAATCCGTCTATATATTTATGCCCGAACATACTTATAAAAACAAAAATCGAACTTCCTCTTTTTTGAAGTGGGTTAAAAAGTTATTATTGTATAAAACAATTTTTCTCACTCATTAAATAAAGTGATCGCATTGAAGCGGCGGCGGTAGCCTAATGGCTAAGGCAGCGGTCTCGCAATCGGTCGAATCCTACCCATTATACTACCGACGTGAACCCACTCCTAACACATTGAGCCATTGAGCTAGCTGGAGGGGTTAACAGGATTGCTAGTTATACCCCACATTGCTAGTTATCTTTCTAAAAAAAATAAAAAAAAATGTGTGGCACTCGGGGACTGCCGCGGTAAAGCTATTGCATAGCATTTTTATCAACTTAAGCAATTAAAAAAAAAAAAAAATTAAAAAAAAGTTTTATTTTATTTATAAAAAAACAATGTTGCTTTTTTATTTAAAAAAAAACCTCATTAAAAGTTGTGCTATTCATCGACAGCTGGCAAAAGGTGTTAGGTTATTTTCGTTACGGAATTTCTGGATTCGGTCTCCACGCTCAAGGCCCGCGATAGAAGCTATGCAATAGCTTAAAAACTCCACGTGAATTTCCAATAAAAATGTACCGTTAAAAAAAATGTAGGTACTAAACATTATCAGAGGTTAATCTTCTCTTTTAAGAGAAGATTTACTAATATATATTAATATAATGTTCGTAAACTTTTGCGTTTTGTACACATTATAGAATTTTATAAGCTACGGATTATGACAATCGCGTAAATATGTACGGCCGTTGCAATACGATCGGAACGTCGGGCAATAAACAAAGGTATTTTAGCCTTAAAATAACATATTTACGCGATTAATACCCGTAGCTTATAAAATTCTGTAGTGTACCAAATATTAATAAGTAGGTATTTAAGTAAGTACAATAGGTACTTGTATAAATACGTACCAGAAACGCTAGAAATTAAACCAAAATTACATTATGAAGATGCTAAAATTCACATGCAGCAAATACCTATCTCGTTACTTAGTCTGTGAAATCCTTTTGAAGCACGTACTTGTGTATCGCCGAAACACATAAGCTCATTACAAGGGCCGAGAACTTGTCGATAACTAGTGGCCGAAGTTTGAGAATCATTGCTTACAGTGTAATTTTGAAGTGGCGATAGTCTGTGTACTGTTTATTTATGGATATGAGAAGGGACAGCGGTGATATCAATTTGTTTCGTGGGAAAATTTGTACTAGGTACAGGTTTATAACTATGAGTATAACATGTTTCATTTGGTTTAGCAGATTTGCTGAGAAGATGTATGTAATATTTATAATAGTTTTGGTATAAAAGTCGAAATAATAAATTAAATATATGTTGATGGGGCAATTATATACCATATATATGTACCTACTGTGTTATCTTGCGTGCAGGCTTTAACGCTGGCGTAACATCTAAGTGGAGCCAAATTGACCCAAAATATATGATAAAATATATTTAATTGATTGATAAACAACAAAGCTTAAACACTAAACTAAAATATAAAGATGTCGAATTAAATCCTTAGGCGTAAATATGAAATATATATTTAATTGGCTTGGCCTTTCTGGAAACTTATCTTCTCTATAAAATTCGATTTTTAACTTGGACTTGGAGAGGCAGCCAGTTAGGCAGGACTGTACCATGCAAAGCGCGAACGGAACGGCAGTTCCAGACACTAATGGTCAGGGGGCACCGAAGGCGCCTTCTGGCGAATATAGACGACCTCTTAACGGCAAAGTCACTCCATTTCGATTCCACTTTTGTTTACTTTAAACCGGGATACCACCACTTTCTTTAAAAAAAAACACTGTAACTAAAAGACATTTTCCCCGTTTCCTTTATTTTTATGATGCGGCGCCGATCTGGGACGCCTAGGCGACCTCTAAGATATTGTTCATTCCGTTTCTTTAATAAAGGAATTTAACTGCTAATAGGTACCGCTTTTGATATTTTATTTTCCTTTAAAAACAGAGGTGCCGTGCTTTACTCGCAGCGTAGTCTGAATATATTAGTAGATAAAATATCTAAACGAAAACAAACAAATTTTAAAACAAATTTCACTATTTTTTTTTTATTCCGCATTAGGGTACAAGCCCTGTGTCGCGGGAGACTTTACAAACATACAAGTCACGAACACAAACACCTAGACTCGGAACAACAATTTGTGGATCACACAAAGTGGTGTTCCGTGTGGGAACCGAACCCACGACCTCTTGCGTAGCAGCCGGACACACTCCCACCGCGCCACAGAGGCAGTAAAAGTCATTATATTTATTATAATGTTATTAGTATAGTATTTGCATTATTTATCGATAGCTATATTAAAAAGCTGAAGAGTTTGTTTGTTTGAACGCGATAATCTCAGGTTCGAAATGAAAAAATATTTTATTCGAAATATGCCTGTCAAATCACATCATTCCAGTGTCAAAATTTTCATCAATCGTAACTGCTGGGAGGCGAGTCAAGTACCTCGCGCGTATTTATAAGGTCTATTCAAACCGAGCGGTATTCGCTGCCGCTGTGGCTGTAATAACGTGCGGGTTTCGCTCTGGTACCTATTTAGTACGAAGTTCTGCAGGCTAGAGCGGAATAGTTAGTTGGTTAGAAGTATTACCGCATACCTACCCACTCGATTTTCTCTACCGCAGACGGTAGGAAATACCGCTTAAGTTTAAATAGGCCTTTACGGATTAATGTGCGAGGTGGGCAGTAATGTGGGTAGGTACCAAGTACGGCCGATAGCTCTGAGAGGCAAGCCGCGCGGCATGCTCCCTGTGCAACAGTTGTGTTTAGCAAACTGTTTTTTTTAATGATTTTCTGCGATGTAGTATAATAATACCTACTTTTTTAAATAAATATTTTTTTTATTTAATAAAAAAATATATTTGTATTAATATGTTACTTTAAAATACGAAGTACGCCACACAAATACCTACTTACTATTTGTCTACATTTTATTTTTAAAAGGCCGCAATATCATTTCGTAGCCAGCCAGTGTTCCTCTATTATTCCAGTTTCACTCTTACCAATCATAGCGTGGTGTACCCTAAAATAGCCTATGTAATACTTTTAACGTTAATAATAAAAAAAATATTACCAATAAATTGGCATTGTAAATACCTACCAAATTGTTCTCAAGTGGTTCGTGGATAAAACAAAGAAAGTTTCAGCTCCTTTAGGATTGTATTAAAGGTGCCCACTCTCTCTAGCCCTCTCATGTGACGCGGACGAAGTTACGAGGATCAGCTATCTGTATATTTAAGAAGCATAAGAGGAAACTGTGATTGACTGATATATCAACACACAACTCACACTGCTGAATGGATTGGGTTGAAATTTGGTACACAGATAGTTGTTATGATGTAGGCATCACAAAGCCTAAAGCAAATCTTTAAAGGGGTGAAATGGCAGTTCAAACAAGAAGTCGTGGGCGGAAACTAGTATGAAACAAACATTGTGTGACATTAAGAAACTATACAACACAACGTTTTATTACAATAACACAACTTTGTCATTTCAATGACTCTTCAAAGATATTACCAAAATAGCAACTTATCATATCACAATATTAAATCCTACTTAACATGTGAAAGCGACCTCTTGGCAACAGGAAAATATACAAAAATAACATAATAACATAGAAGATTTATTACACAATGTAGGTACTTCCAAGCAATATTGCTTATATTACTTTTTAGGCGACGTTCCTAGGTTAGTATTAGGCATTATTGTGTTTACGTAATACGCCATATTGGAGCGTATTGTACAACCAGGCCACGTGCTTGTATTGAATAAATAACGTTTTATTATCTAACCACAGACACTGTGTTTTGCTTTGATGTACAAATATTGGTAGATAGGCTTGATTACCATACATTTGTTATTAGGGATAAAGTCTGTTTGTTACGCTGTATGTTTTAAGAGCTTATTCATTATGTATTGTAGGGAATATTTATGATTTCTTTGGCAACGAAATACATTATGGAGATGATTGCTGATAATGACCAAACGTTATTTAAGGGGGCATAACGCCGAGCGAATTATTCATATAGCGCTACGCACACAGCGACACGGCCGCCTGCCTCGCTCTCCCGCACACAACCGTTACTTCACAGTGCGCAAGAGCACGGATAATATAAAGTTGAATAATCGTTCGCGCATATGTTAAATTACAAACGCCGTGTTCCGTGCAGCAACGTTTTCGCTTTGTTTCGTTACTTCAAGATTTTTGACAGGTTATTATTAAGACATATCATCATTTTTTTTTCTCCCACTAGAAGAACTTTTCGGCTAGTCACACAATTTGTTGTGTTCTTGTACATATTTAAGTTTTCTATATACACTTTGACAGAGCCGAAGCCTGTATCACCTAATCGACCCTCAATGAAATCGCTCATTCGTTGCTGAACTATTCTGAGGATGCCTTGTATGTCGAAGTTTTGCTTTAGAGAAGGAATTAAGTGCCTGAACCTTGAGTTGGTGAAAGTACCTCTCTATAATTTCCTGTGTGGCAGGACAAACCTGCAGCTTTTTTCAACGGATCTTATTTAGTCTGTCAACCTATTTCGACTGTCGTATAGAAGGTATTCCCTTACTATGTCAATCGTTCGTTTCACAGATCGAGGCTAAATAGTGGGTTGCCTTTAGTAATCCGCTATGGGACTTCAGATTGGATTAATGAAATATTAAGCTTGCTGGAGACCGTAAGTACTAAGGGGAATAATAACTTAACATGATCAGTTCTATAACGTTTCTTCTGCAGGTATCCTGGCCTCCTCTCTTAGAGACGTGACATATACATAGGCCGTACCTAATCTACCGCGTGGTCCCAGTGCAGATAATGGGGTCTGTTATCCACGGGCCGTGCAACCTAGTCGTAATGTCCTAAATGTAAGGAATACATGCGTATTACATTTATACATTAATTCCAATATTTCCCTAATATATTCGAAAGTCTTAATGTTAATACAGGTCAAACGTCTTCCAATTTTTGGTTCTACAACATGATAATTATAACCTCGTGGTTATTTCTTTCACCTTTTATATAAAATCAACAATGTGACGCTTCTCAATCGAACGTAAGGGTGATGCTGTCAACCAAGTCCACTAATACAGCCTTCCCATTGTTCATATTTATTTTGTTGCAAGAATATTTCACATATGCATTCAATACTTAATGAATATTCCTTCAACAAATCAACACTTTTACTATGTAAATAAGGACAGGAGTTTGAGGTTAAAAAGTCAAGGAGGACTCGTCAAAAGTAGAGGAAAAAAATCTTAGCCTGTGCAGCCAACACATGCCATTTATAAAAAAAACTATAGGTACAGTAACACTGACCCATATGAAGACCTGGTACCAGGTCTGATTAACAGGATCGTATTTCCTTTGTGAGAAATTAAACGATTATGAATATAATAATAAAATAGTGAATTCTAATAATAAATTTAAAAGTAATGTTTTTCATTTATTTTATTCACTATTTGCTTTGTAATTGTTTTAATTCGTATATTATGTTTGTTTTTTTTCTTATATCTATTTGTGTTGTTTTCAAAACTGTTACATGTTCTAATATTGTGACCTATGGTGCAGCAAATATATATTTTACTTCTTCTTCTTCAACTTCCCCGTTGATATTTTTATATTCATAATATAACAGTTTTCCATTTTAAATAAAATATTTTTTTGTGTTCAAAACGACTTTTCAGACCATTGACCCTGAAAGTTTCTCTCTTTCCCAATTGTTTTATTCTTACCTTTTCTTAAATTCTAAATGACCTTTTAAAAGAACGTCAAAACAAATAGTTCACAAATTATCATTGAGATTTCATGTGAGATGTTCGATCCCTCGACACATCTACCACAGTACCTACTCATAGTATAGTCATTTATAAATGCCGTAGCAAATGAATCAAATATCTTGGGACAGTTCACACAACGCTATCTGATCCCAAACTAAGCAGAGCTTGTATTATGGCAACCAGACAACTGATAAACATACTTATACATTTCTAATATTATAGATAAATAACACCCAGACACAGAATAAACCATCATGCTCATCACACAAAGTTTTATCCTGGGTGGGGATCGAACCCACGACCTCTTGCGTAGCAGTCGGATACACTCCCACCGCGCCACAGAGGCAGTCAACATTAGTTAACATGATTTATACTCACTAAATACAGTAAATGACTACATCCAAACTCGACTCCTAATTGACTATATCAAGGCCAGTTACTCAACATAAAAGTCCTCCAACATAGTCAAGTACTATAGATGTACAGACAAAGCGTTCTGCACTACTTAGTACCTACTCGCACAAATTAGATAGGTAGATACAAATGGCCGGCTCCCTACAACGAACAAAAAGAAGCTCACTCACACTAAAACACGCACGTACCTATCTTTGTTGAACTCGGTCGAATCTAAATCGAAACAGTGCCCCTATACAAGTGGTATAATCTTTAATTGAATAGATTGACAATCGAATAGAATGACGTCGTTACGCGTGCAAAGCCGCAAATATTTTTTTTTTAATATGAGTTTCGTAAATTTGCGCGCGCAAATCAGAGTAAATTTGAGTTTCGTAAATGACGTCATTCTTGTCTAGGGGCTCAGTGCAAGTTGAGAGCGCATCTATGTGTGCCTGCATTTTTGTTAAACTATGAACCGGACTTCTATATCTATGCATTCTGCAGTACTCGTATGAACTAGTATGTACTACAGTCGCGAAGTGGAAGGGTGCGCGTTGAACCAATGACGTCACAACTACTCATAGTGCACCCTTGTTTCAGTGCTTTTTATGTTTTACATATGTATATGCGACATGTGCAGAGTTGCGGACAAACATGGCAGCCGTGAGTGTGAATACGAATTGGGCTAAATGCCTTTGTATATTAAATATCAACGAAATTCTTTAAGCTAGCTGCACGTGGTCAATTTTTATTTTTTGTATTTTCACAAGTTGATTGCGTCAGTTGTTAGTTTGTTGATAGAAATATCACGAATCTAACTTGCATTTGAGTACCTAGGCCAGTTCGCAAAGTAACAAATAAGCTGAAGAGAAAAAAGTAGAATGCATGGATTTATCACTGTCACTGGATATTACAATAAAGTTCTTATAACCTAAAAATCACAGTATTAATATTAATACTGCGTCGTCGTCAGCACTGCATAAAGTAGTGCTAGCTTAATCTGACCGACTATTTTCCGATATGTAGTCTATGAAAAAAATATTGTTCTCGGTAACCAAACTATAACTCGAATAAATTTAAATCGATTAGGTTCATCTGTTATAAAAAATGCAAAACTCTTTTCTTCATCTAAATTCTTAAAAAGAGCATGTCCAATCCGAATCAGAAATTAAATTTTATTTTTGCTAGTTTTTAGGGTTTATTTAAATTGTTTTTTTAAAAACCTGCCCAACAAAACAAAAATATAATTATTCAAATCGTTATTTAGTTATGCCGTGACCAAGGCTTTGACTGTCTCTGTGGCGTGGTGGGAGTGTGTTCGACTGCTACGCATGAGGTCGTAGGTACGATTCCCACACGGGACACCACTTTGTGTAATCCACAAATTGCTGTTCCGAGTCTGGGTGTACTTTGTGTTCGTAACTTGTATGTTTGTAAAGTCCCCGCAACACGGCTTGTACCCTACGGCGGTAGTCGTCTTAAAAAAAAGGGATTCATTTTTATATGACAGAATTGGATAAGTTTTACAGATTCTAAACCATTTTTTTTTAATAAAATACTTTGTCGTATTGAGCTAACCTACCAGCAAATCGACTAACGCGTAACAATCTAGACACAGATCATACATACCTCAGGCCTTACATACCTATCTACATAGAGATAGTAAATTAGTGCCCTAAGAAAAATGATTCACCGAAATGTGCAACTTGCGTACGTTTCAAAAAACCAAGCGATTACAAAACAGGTGACTCAGAATGTCCGGCGAAAAAGATTGCTGAATCTAATCTGTGGCACACAGTACCCTAGTACAGGCACCCTGTTGTCCCTTCCCTATTATTTTTTTTTATGAACTATATATATTTTTAGTTATTAAATATAGATATGTTTATTAGTTGTCTGGTTGCCATAGTACAGGCTCTGCCTAGTTTGGGATCAGATGACCGTGTGTGTTGGCCTAAGATATTATTATTAGACGTTATTATGTATCTGCTGCTTAATTTTATGTATATGTTTTTGTAAAAAATATTTTCGTAAAAAAAATTACATACTATACTAATAACACTATATATATAAATTACATACTATACTATACTATATAACAGTTTATTTATTTATTTATTATTTCGGAAACTCAACAGCTTTTTTACATAAAACAATGATATGGTTACAATATTCGTACACTTTAGCCACTAACAGAGTTTCACAACATGATCAACAGGTTATATAGGAATAACTGTATAATATTATTTACTATATTTTTTTTTACATTTTGTAAAGGATATGTGAAATATATTATGGAGACACCCGTTTCAGTCGGAATCTCGCCTACATACATCTTGTATGTAAAAAATAACTTTATGCTAACAAACCACTTAGAGTAGCAAGCAAGCAAATAAATCTAGCTTATAAAGATAAAGATAGGCACTTAATATCAATAACGGTGATGGGTCCCAATGAAGATGCACGAAGAGGAATACAATAATTAAAATGTAATATAAAAAATACCTCCAGCTATACTGAGCTAAAACTGATTGTATGCAGCAGTCCTAACATTTGTCTGTGACCTTCGCTTGTTTACTTGTCCGTAATTAAAGATCTGCTGAGTTTAATAACTTGGCAGTTTTATAGCCGAGACTGTATTTATGCGAAGCTAACAACATCATTTCTGTTAACAGGCATTATAAATCGTAATTGTGGAAGTTTTAACGAAATAAAAGTGGTACATCGGGTTGTAACAACTTTTATTGCTCGTTTTTTTTACTTACAGTAATAATTCTAGACAGGAGTTAAGTGTGGTTTATGGTACGGCCAGAGTTTTGAGATGGAAGAACATTGAGACTTCAATTTTATATTTTTATTTTCCTTTTTGTTACTGAAATTATGTTTGATGCAGTGAAGCTTTGCTGTTGTGAAATTTAGCTGATTTTTTGATGATTAAATATATTTATTTATTTAAAACTTTATGCACAAAGTTGTACAAAGGTGGACTTAATGCTAAAAGCATTCTCTGCCAGTCTACCTTAGGGTGATGTAGAAATGGAATGTGTAGGTGCAGTAACCTAATTGTAAAATAAGAACTTCCTCATTATTCTTACATAATACACAAATAAAAATAGCTAGATAGAGAATATAAAATAAATACTAAAATCCAATATAACTATACAATAGTATACATACTTACAAAAATACATACATACATATATACCTACATACATAACTATACAATAGTATACATACTTACAGCAATACATACCTACATACATAAATAAATACATAGATACAGACTAATATTTATGTTACTAATGTTGTGATGATTCAGCTGATCCATCAAGGAATAAAGTGCGTACCTTCCATTTAAAATTAAGGCGATTGGGTGCCATCCTAATTTTGGGGGGCAGGGCATTCCAGAGAGAAACAGATTGAACTATAAAAGAGCATCCGACGAATCCAGAAGAATGAGCAGGGCATAAAAAAAGTAGTAAATATACATATTCGTCGATCGCACGCAAGCTGCGCATTCGCTAGATCTGTACGCACTCTTAGAAGATACGTTGACTGAACACAAGCCTAACAAAGCCGTGTATCTACAAAGCATAGCTGATGTGTATTAACACCCACATTTCATAACATTTTGTTGTAGTCTTATTACAATTGAACTGGGTTCGAATTCCTGACTGCTATGAGAATCTAGTATGCAAATAACTCTATAACACATTGCATGACTCGACCTCCACAACACAGGGATTTTATGAGTTAAGCTAGAAAAAATATCATCGCTTAATGTTCTAAAAAATGTACGGTTCCTATGGGAAATTGACGCGGACGCAACCACAGACAATGACTAAAGTTTAAAGGTTATCGATCCTGTATTTTTTTATTGTTAAAGTACTTTATTCATTTAGGTTACAAAATGCAACGCATATGAACGTCAAACGAAATTTGGAATAGAATGATTCTACATTGAATGCCAAGTTCGCAAGAATAAAGCCGTGACAAAAAAACTTGGCAATAAAAACTCATGGCCACTTTTTTTTAAATGCCAATTGTCCGACATTCTCTTGTACTTCTGAAGGAACTTTTCATCTGGACATATATACCTACCTATTATATATAACCAAGGGACAGAACAAAACCAAAACTAGTACAAATAAAGCCTCTTGAGTATCACTACATTACATTTAAACAACCGACTTATGACATACTGTATGGATAGAACACGTACAAGTCTCGACATAACTTTTGCCCAGATAAGGTTTCATATAGTCTTAAATTTCAATTTCAGGGGATCAACGGGCACATTTGTAGACAGAGCAAGAGCTGGGTCGTGCGCAAACGCTAATTCTTTGAACTAAGTTCTTTAAGAGAACATTTTGTTTCAGTATTATATGAGTAAAAGTTTAAACTTTTGTTTTCTTTTTCAAATTGTTTTTCCCTGTTTGATGTGTGTAAAATGTTAGGCTAAACCTTTGTAATGATGTATTATTATTGTTTTTAAACTTTCGCGATATTTATACATATTATATATATTTCGGGACTTAATTGCGTGAACTATTTAGAGGTTCGGTTTCGATCAAATTGCACCGATCGTGGTCACGGGTCTCAGTCAGTCGACTCGTGTCCGCGATCCGAAATATATTATGATATTTTTTTATTAATATTTCTTTTAAACGTTTAGCATAAGTTTTTTATATTTAAAGATATCTAGCAATGTGGGATTGTGGGTCTCACATTACTAGCAATGCTATTAACCCCTCCAGCTAAGGTCAATAGCTTGAGTTGGGAGTGGGTTCACGTCAGTAGTAAAATGCGTAGGATTCGAACCCACGACCTCACAATTGCGAGTCCGATGCCTTAGCCATTAGGCTACCGCCGAAACCGATGTTTGCGACCTAGATCAGAATAAATAATAAAAACATATATTGATCAAAAATTCAACACAGCTAATGTTGATAAACTTTCGCGATTTGGCCACGTGACCACGGCCGTTGTAATACGGGCGAAACGTCGGGCAATAAACGAGGTATTTTATTCTAAATTATTCATTTTATGTTTGTTTCACATGTTGTTTCACAAAACCACCTTACTGAATTACGTGTTCATTTTTTCAAGTCATCTGGCCAGGATGTTACATAAAGTAACGTACAAAATAAGCATACAGTGATAATCTACCTATACTAATATAATTTGATTGTTTGTTTGAACGCTCTAATCTTTGAAGATACGTACTATAAGTTTATTGCTTAAAATGTGGTAAAGAGGTAACATTGGTTTTGGCGCTTCTCAAAAAAAGGACGTCGCAATGAACATACGCTCGCTTCTGCTGATGCAATAATCTAAGGCTGTGGAACCCTACACTGAGCACGGTCCGATATGCTCTTGCCCGTTTTTTAAACCTAATCACACTAAAGTGTACTTTTTTACAGAAGCTGTGGCGTCCGAAACAATTCAAAATCAGATACCGGTCCGGTTTCAAGGAGAACATTTGCAACGGGCTGCGATCGCTATGTATTTGCCTGAATATTTCATACACAAGTGTGCCAGCTGTGAAATGGTAAGTACCTGCTACTGATTATATAATAAAGACAAGGAGTTTGATTTATGGTAGATCGAAGTGTGATTTGGTTTGGTCCACGAAGTTTATAAAATATATAAAATATTTAATTATTACTTCGTTACAAAATGAAAGAATGTGTTTCGATTAATCAGATATTAGTGTCAACTCGTCATTTTCATTTCCAACCTTGATTTTACATTCCCTAGCTTGTTTAAACGGATCGTAGATTTTTCATTTTATGCTTCATCATTTTGTGATTCAAAACATTACACGTTTGACAAAACTATTTTTTAAACGCGTTTTCCGGAATTTAGGCTTCGTGGGACCTGTTTTCATTTTACCAAATGAAAACAGGTGCCACGAAGTGGTAATTTGAGTTTAGTAAACAGAGAGAAGTCGGCTGGAGCCATATCTGGAGAATAAGATGGTTGCTCTATGGTATTTGTTGAGTTGTTGGTCAAAAATTCGTTCACAATAATGACCGTGTGCGAAGGCGCATTATCGTGGTGCAAAATCTAAGAATTTTCTTTTCACAAATCTAGCCTTTTTCGTCTAATTTGTTCTTTTAAACGCAGCGTAACGCTCAAATAATACTCTTTATTTTCTATTTAATCTTCCGGCAAGAATTCCGAGTGCACAATCTGCGATAGTCAAAGAAAATAGTCAACATGGCTTTGACTTTTGATCGATTTTGGATCGGATTTTTCGGTTTCGGTTCAGTTGAAAGTCGCTACTACGAAGCTTGTTGACTAGTTTGCCAAACTTCTTGGCAGTATATGATTAGGTATAAATGAGACAAAAGATGTAGTATAGTCTGGTTATAATTATCCAAAGGTGCATCTTATATACTAACGACTTCGTGTTGATAACAGATAGTAGAAACATTTAATAGATACTGAACGTGCGATAAGGAACATAAGATTGTGATGTAGATTGTAGATACAGCACAAAGATATTGTACTGTAACAGTACACCCCCCTGTAAAAAAAAATTTATGGTAATAGTGTTTACAATATAAATTTGACCTAGACCTGACTAGTTATTTGCTGATGTATATAAATAATAATGCTATTGTACGCGGTGGAATTTGATGACGCCTGTCATTAGTTATTTGCTGATGTATATAAATAATAATGCTATTGTACGCGGTGGAATTTGATGACGCCTGTTGTGGTGTGATTTGCTGACGTCTGTAATTTTGACTTAGCTGTTGCACGAGTGTTTATTATTTTTTTCCGTTAAACTCTTCATTCTTCTGTCCAGTGTTTTAATTATGCCGTAAATTAGGATCACGCCGATTGTTAAAATAATCTGTCCCATTGCAACATTTCTTGTCCACCGTAAGTCCTCCTGGATCAGGTTACGGAGTTGGTCCGCTTCGTTTTGATTGAGGCAATTGTCCGTATTGTATGTTATCTGGTCCTTAGAACTTTGATTTCCCATTTTAGATGTCTTGTTGTTACGAGTAGTTGTGAATTAATGGTATATGTTAAGATCTATGTTAATATATATACGAATAGCTTGCTTATATCAGCGATTTTTTATAGACGTACTACTGGCTTTACTTTACGTCCCGATCGTGTAGTGTACGTGTGTGAATGCCTGTCGCAATCCTTTGAATCTGGCACGTAGTTTGATTCGTCATTGATCATGAAAGCTGGTTTCAATCTATCAATTGATATCACTGTCTCTTTATCCCTAATTCTAATGCAAAATGTTTTATCTGTTTTACTAATTACTGGGTAGGGTCCTTCATACGGCGGTGTCAGGGCTTTCTTAATTCTATCACACCGAACAAATACGTGTGAGCATTCTTTGAGTTCGGGATGCACAAATATAGCTTGATTGTGTTTTTTTCTTTTCGGAATTGATGTCATTTGTGTGATGTCCTTTTGAATTTGTTTTACAATTTCTTCGTACGTTGATAACTGTGCTGCTGATGACTCAAAAAATCCTCCAGGGAGTCGTATTGGCGTTCCATATGTCATCTCTGCTGAACTATAACCTGTGTCTTCTCGCAAGCTACTCCGCAACCCGAGTAAAACTGTTGGAATTTCTTTTAACCAATTTTCGTTGGATTCTCTTGTCATTAACGCCGCCTTTAAAGTTCTATGAAATCTCTCTATCATTCCATTGGATTGTGGATGATAAGGTGTTGTCCTAATTTTATGTATTCCCAAAAATTGTGAGAGTGACTCAAATATTCTTGATTCAAACTGTCGGCCTTGATCCGTAGTAATGCGCAATGGACATCCAAAACGAGTAATCCATCCTTCGAAAAGTGTCTTGGCTACTGTTTCTGCAGTTATATCTTCTACCGGAAATATTTCGGGCCATGACGTACAACGATCTATGATTGTGATTAAATATCTCTTCCCTTGTGAAATCGGAAGTGCTCCGACGATGTCAATATGTAAATGTTCAAAACGTTGCGCTGTCATAAATGTACCAGGAGGTGATATCGTATGTCGTTGTATTTTTGATTTTTGGCAGGCTATACATGATCTACACCAATTATTGATATCTTTGTTCATATACGGCCATAAATACCTTTGGGTTATCATTTTTCTCGTAGTTCTTTTTCCTGGATGGCTCATACCATGAATGGTATCGAAAATTTGTTTGCGAAAATGCTTTGGTAAGTAGGGGCGGCTTTTTCCAGTAGACGTGTCGCAGGTGATGTTTATTGTGGAACCCGGAAGCGTAATGTTTTTGAATTTTAATCTTTTATTGTCATGTAATTTACTTAGTTCATTATCTGTTGATTGACATTTTTCCAATTCAGCGTAATCGATAGGTGATGGCACGTATATTTCCTCTATTCGAGATAAGGCATCGGCGGTAATATTGTCACGTCCGCTTATGTGTTGAATGTTGGTACTGTATTGTGAAATGAAATCTAACTGCCGGACCCGTCGCGGTGTATCGTTTGATGATGGTTTTTGGGAGAATGCGTATGTCAAAGGTCGGTGATCCGTAAATATTGTAAATTCTCTTCCCTCGATTAATCTGTGAAAATGTTTGACGGCCATGTATATTCCTAACAGCTCTCTGTCAAACGTAGAATATTTTTGTTGAGTTTCGCTCAATTTTTGTGAAAAAAATCCTAATGGTTCCCAATTGCGTCCGGATTTTTGTTGTAAAACTCCACCAACGCAAGTAGCACTAGCGTCGGTCATGAGCGCTAGTGATGCGTTGCGGGAAGGATGCGCTGTTAACACTGCGTTTTTCATGCTTTCCTTGCATTTTTCGTAAGCTTTGTCTGCTTCCGTTGTCCAAGGAACAGGTGAATTATCGTTCTTTTTTGAACCATGTAGATATTCGTTTAAAATTCTTTGATTTTCCGCTGCGCGTGGAATATTACTTCTGTAGAAATTGACCATGCCCAAAAATCTTCTTAATTCTTGAATTGTTTTCGGTTTGGGAAATTCCATGATTGCTTTGTAATTTTCTTCGGTAGGGTGTATTCCTTGGCTCGTTATATGATAACCTAAGAAATCTATTTCCCTTCTGAGAAATTCGCATTTTTCGAGATTAATGGTTATTCCATTCTCGTGTAAACGTTTGAAAACCGTTTCTAAATGCTGATAATGCAAATCTTCGTTGTCCGATGCGATGAGACAGTCGTCTATAAATATAAATACGAAGTTTAAATCTCTAAATAAGGAATCCATGAATCGTTGAAATGTTTGTGCCGCATTGCGTAATCCGAAAGGCATTCTTAAGTACTCAAAAAGTCCAAAAGGTGTGATGATGGCTGTTTTTTCTATATCTTTAACAGGAATACAATGGTATGCTTTACGTATATCTATCTTGCTTAGTATCTTCTTATTTTCTAATATGTATGTAAAGTCAGTTAATCTTGGTAGTGGGTATTTGTCCGGTACTGTCGTGCTATTGAGCATTCGATAGTCTCCGCACGGTCTCCATTCGCCATTTTTCTTTTTTACCATATGTAATGGGCTTGCCCATGGGCTATCTGACGGTCGGCAAATTCCGAGTTCTATCATATTTTGAAATTCCTTTTTGGCTATGTCGTATTTTTCTGGAGGTAATGGTCTTGCCCGAGCTGCGACGGGTGGTCCTGTAGTGATAATGTGATGTTCAATCTTATGTTTGGGCGCATTGCGGAGAGAGGACCCTTTCGTGATGTCTTCGTATTTGTTTAAAAGTTGCGTAATACGTGGATTCGTTCCCACTGCGATAGTACGAATTGTTTGTTGTGTCGCTTTTTCAGAAGTTACATGCGTTGTCAGCTCTGTAACTTTGTCGATAAGTTTGCGACCTGCTATGTCGACTAATAGTTTATAGTGCTCTAGAAAATCTGCTCCAATTATTGGTTGTGTAACATCGGCGATTACAAAATTCCATTTATAACATCGTTGTAGTCCTAAATTCAAGGTAAGCGTCTTCTCGCCGTAAGTCCTAATTTTAGTCCCATTTGCAGCGTATAGTGTGTATTGTTCATTTTGTAAAATTTAATGTCTCTGTTGCTTGCTAATGACTGAAATATTTGCGCCCGTGTCAATCAAAAACTTCATACCACTTTTTCGGTCGGTAATGGTGAGGCGATTGGATGGGTGGATTGCACAGAGTTTCGCCGTTGTCTGTGCTCTTATTCGTTTCCCTGGTTCCGTACGTAAGTCATTGGTTTCCAACCGCATGGTTTAATGCAGTTCTTTGCATATTTTCCGAATCTTTCGTGGTAGTAACAAAATCGATTTGCTCCTCTATAGTTTGTTCTCGGCCTCATAATCGGGAATTGTTGACGTTTCTTGAAATGATTGTGCGTGTTGGGTCGATAGCCATATTGACCTTGCTGAATTGCGTCAATATCTATCTGTAATTTTGCTAGCTGGGCTAAAATGCATGCTGTATTGTTGTCGTTTGAAGTGTCGTTGCTAACAGCTGATATTTCGGTTACTTTTGAATTCATTATTATTTTGTCTGCAATTTGGCTCAGTTTGTCAATTTCCATGTCTTCCGTAACTGCTAGAACCGTAGTAACTGATGTTGGTAAAAGCCTGAACCATAGTAGTTTAATTGTTTCGTCACTGATTTTTCCTCTCCCGAGGACTCGCATTTGACGTAATAACTGCGAAGGTTTTTGATCACCGAGTTCTGTCTCTGATATTAATTTTTGAAACTGTCGCTGTTCTGTTTCTTCGTAACAATCAATTAAACGTTCCTTGATGTTTTTGTATTTATCTGTAGTCGGTGGTGAAGTGATTAGGTCACTAACTTGTAGTATTTCTTCCTTGGATAACTTTGCTATTACTGTACAGTATTTGTATTCGTCTCCTTGCTTCTGTGGTGCTAATATGGCTTCTAGTTGCGTGAACCATAATCTTGGTTGGTCTTTCCAAAATTCCGGAATGCGGGATAAAACCGAGGTGCCAGCAGCTACTTCAAGTGTTCCTTGCTGATTTATGTTCGCCTTGCACGGTGATTGTGCCATGTTTCTTGCTGCGTATTCGTTCGTCGGGGTCACCAATTTGCCAAACTTCTTGGCAGTATATGATTAGGTATAAATGAGACAAAAGATGTAGTATAGTCTGGTTATAATTATCCAAAGGTGCATCTTATATACTAACGACTTCGTGTTGATAACAGATAGTAGAAACATTTAATAGATACTGAACGTGCGATAAGGAACATAAGATTGTGATGTAGATTGTAGATACAGCACAAAGATATTGTACTGTAACAACTAGTTTGCATGTCAAACTTATAAACCCATGTCTCGTCACCAGACGTAGAGTTGAGTTTTTTGAAAAAAATCTGGCCTTTTGCACTAGGCAGGCGGCAACATGTTTCATACCCCAATTGATTTTTAAAATAGTACGGATCGATTCATGAGATGCAGAAAGTTCAGCAACTGTCTCTATGAAACTAGAATGATATTCAATCACATCTCATTCACTTTTAGGATGTTTACTTTATTTGAAGACGTTGATGGCCTACCAGAGCGAGGCAAATCTTCCATCACATCTCGACCGCTTTTGAACGATTTGTACCACTATTCAGCTCGTGTTTTTGATAAAACCTTAAGCCTTCTCTAACATTTTCAGAGACTACAAGCACTAAACTTCAATTTGATGAAAAATTTACGACAAACTCTTTGTTTGATGTTTTTGTCCATTATGACATTCGCAATACAAAGATGCAACTCAAACTCTGCGCGAAAATGGAAAACAGTTGTGTCAATCTAACAAAACAAATTGAATTTCGAACCATAAACTAATCATACATTTCCGATACTTTTTTGACTGAATGTATATCTAAGTTTATATATTTACCGTAAGTGACAGCATTTCAATATAAGGTACATAAGAGAGATTCTAAAATTTCACATTTTTTCTAATTCAACCTTTGTCTGATCGAAAGATCAAATTCCTTACCTATTGATTTCTAACTAGTACTTACCATTCCACCTCCGAGAACACAGGACTAAGAACTTTACTTGAACTACAGCCAACTCCAACTTCTTGGCTGAGGAATGGTCCCATTATGCCTGTGACTGATTTGTTATTTATTGCCCACTCGTGAGCGCTCATATCCCACTTACACACATTTGCATTTTATGATGTACAATGTCGGCGATACCGGACGTTATACTGTCCCGTACTGTCTAAAAATGGGTCATTTTTTTTACCCGACTGCGCAAGATTTTTAATGTAATAAATTATGTAAATATGGGTATCAATTAAGATAACGCATCGTTAGCATTTCAAAAAGGCATGCATCGCAAGTCATACTAAAGAAGTCAATTAGCAACCATATATATATATATTTGTAATGTAATTGGCAATAATAAATGCCAAAAAAAACAACATAAAAAACCCCATCTGCAAAAAGTACCCTTCGCATTTAATATCATGCAGTCGGAGGCACAATTTTTAAGTTCTACTTAATTCATTAAATGTGAAGGGTATCTTGTTTCCGTATTTTTGCAGATGGGTTTTTAACATTTTTAAATTTAATTATTTTTTCCCACAATTTTTACCACATGTAATATTTTTATTGTATCGGACCACTACTAGTGATATGCCTTCCCCAATTTGAGCTGAGACGTCTAGTGCTTCGCTTTATCCATCCAGTCAACCCTAGCTACCTTCTTTATGTTATAGGTCTACCTGAATAGGGACGGCTTACGGTCCTACGAATACTGAATTGAGGTCTTCATTCCAAGACTCTTTTGCTCCAGAGGCCATCGGACATTTTAGCTAAAATTGTGTATATGAAATATGTCCTTGTTATCTAATCAAATAAGCTAAAAGATACTCTTATACAACGCGCAGGTAGTGCCCAGTTCCTGTCATCATGGACGAACGTGACTTAAGAAGAAACGAGCACAAAGATGCCGTCTGACAGGAAAGTTTGGCAAAATAAACATATGCAGGAATGGCAGGAGGGTGTTAACGAAGTTTTTTTGTATGACACTGCCGACCTCCCCATGATATGACCTAGGATATCACATGTTCTATGATCTACTAAAATAAATAGTCATAGGAGTTTTCAGATAACCTACCTACATATATCTCTAGTTATAATCATGGCGTTTTAATAAAGCTTCCTAAATTGTAATGTTGCAACGGTTTCTATGCCTGAATGTTGCGCTAGAGATATATTATGTAGTATATGTGGAATAATTACATAACGGTCTGAATAACGCAGTTGCAATTAAGTACAGTATCAAGTCAGTGTCTTTGCTTGTAATGACAAGCACGACGCAGAGAATTTTAATGGACTTTAGTTTCCTAGAAAGGCACACTGCAGTTATTATACAAATGCCATATGAATTTCTTAGCGTAATTTGCCAAAGTGACTATGCCACTGTTTGTGTGGCTGTGCTATACAGGATGACTTTTAATTCAGCCGACAAACTAGAAGAAGTAAACACGCATATAGTTAAGGTAATGAAAATAATATATTTTTTGCTAGGTATACACTTAATTTTGATTTTTATATTGCATGCGCACTAGATAAAATTGATAATTTGATTATTAATTGATTTGTTTATGTGTTATACGCTTAACAAAAATAAACACCGTTAGTTTTTTCTCTTTATCTATACTAATATTATAAAGCGAAAGAGTTTGTTTGTTAGTTTGTTTGTTTGTTTAAACGCGGTAATCTCAGGAACTACTGGTCCGATTTGAAAAATTATTTTTTTGTTGGATAGCCCTTTTATCGAGGAAGGCTATAGGCTATATAACATCGCGCTACGATTAATAGCGGAGCAGCGACGAGAAATGTTGCAAAAACGGGGAAAATTTACGCATACGAAGTTTCGCGGGACAGCTAGTTTGTTAAATAAAAGGCCATATAGATATTTAATCATAAAGAAAAAGATCGATAAGTTCACTTGGACAGCTCTATCCACGTGACAAACAAAACTTAATGGAGATTTCCCATAGGGTTTCATTTGTGCTGCAGTTCCCGGCTCCGTAGTACTTCGACCCGACGCCACTGAAGTTTTGTGTCACTAGTAATCACTTACACACCAATACTTTCCACAAATTCAGGTGAAATACGAATGTCTCTTTGAAAGAGCAGTCAGAAACTCGGCTGGCAAATCATTAGGTCTCGGTTTTCATATAAAGCGTAGCCAAAGCTTCTGTTGAATATTATTCGACCTGAAATAATTTGTTTCTGTCAGCTAGTAAATGATTTTATAAATATCTCAGTATATCTAAATTAATCATTTTAAATACTTTATCTGCAGTTATCTGTTTTAAGAACACTTCCCTGAACTTTCTGAACAAAGTATGGCATATCTGATCTGGCATTGCAGGCAATCCATGGCAGATACTAAATCCTAATACACACACTTCCGAACTGCTACATTTATACGCTTTCGTTCAAAGCGACATTCGACGACGAATTTTTAAATTATCTGTATTAACGTTATCAATACCTTACCTCTTGAAATAGGTAATCTAGGGATGATGACATTAATGGAAATATTTTCAATACTCTTTTACAAAGGACGCTTAACGAGAAATAGTTTCCAATGGCGTTATTGCTTTTGTTCAGTGACACGAAAGGATTACTCTTATTGTATTCGGTTTAAATGCAACAGCAATACTTCATCACATTTCGCTGGAATCGTATTAATTCCGAAAGTGTCTGTCGCTAATATAAAACATTATTTGCAACATTGATTTATACGCTTTTCATTTTATGATTGTTTTTGTTATCGAGTGTCAATATCAATTTATTAAAAGGCAATTTGATTTAAACCAGTATTAAAAAATACTGACTATTTTTTATTGAAGTGGAAATTGTATTTATTGGTAACAGCTTGGTATGATACGACAGGGTGTTTTTGCGAGTGCTGCAACATGGCAGAGGTATTCAGGCCAAATTATGATATCTACTATGGTCTGTCATCCTCCTGTTTGTTTAAACTTATTGGGGGTCGGTGCAATATGTTACCTCTTTGCAGTGGCGGACCCATGATTGTTGTTTGGGGGGTGGCTTGAACCAGATAAGGCTGTTGTTGCACCACTTACACGAATGGTATGGGTGAATGATGAATGATTTTGAGGGGGGGTGGCTTGGGGCCCTCTAGGCCTTCCTCTGGATCCGCCACTGCTTCTTTGTTCCACGCGTTCTTGGTGATGTGACAACCCTTGACTATTGGCAAAGGAACCGTGAGCTGCCTGCGCGTCTCATGTAAGGTACACCTTAGCCTTGTTACTCTCTGACCCTTATAATAATAATAATATATTTATATAAAAAATCAAAAACCTGTTGCTATGTATAAGATGTACTGCTCTCGGACTGTTAGTACACTGCAAGTAGAATCAAGTTCTTTAGTCGGTTAAAGGAAAGGTAGCTGTCATCCAACTTTCAATATTAAGCGTTGCGCCCGTTCTAATTTCAAAAGTGGGGTTTTAGTAGCACCATCCCAAGAGGTGATACATTACGATCTTATTGATTGACATAAAGCCTGATATACTAATTTTATAATTGATTTGTCCGCAATATGACTTTGATTTTTAAAAATGTAACTGAGTTTGCGTAATCTGGATGAGAAGTAAGTTTACAGCTGTAGATTTTGATATTTAAAAGAACTAAATGGTGGCTGGCAAAATATGAAAAGGTGTTTTGTTTAATCTATATTTAATGCCAGTGAGTTTTTAGCTAGCCATTTTGAGATCAGGGTCCTTAATCACTATGTTTTTTTCGATTTCACGGCAAACCCGCGCAAATTCCGCTCAAAGATGTCCACGCTCATGCGCAATGCATTTTTCTAAGCGCAGCTTTTAGTATATTATTATGTCAAATCATTATGTCAAGATTTTGACAGTTAAAAGCGCGGGCTTAACGCGAAAACGAAAAAAAAAATAGTGAATAAGGGACCAGATCAAAGCCTGACTGTGCATGACCAAAGGAGTCAAACGGAAAATAAGGGCAGTATCATTGGCATAAGTGAATATATCTCAATTTTGAAGGCAGTTTTCACAGAGGTAATTTATAAATATCAAAAATAGAATAGGGCCAATGATACTTCCCTGTGGGACGCCATATGTAATACATAGCTCATCGCTAACAAAATAGTTGATCTTAACACATTGCCGCTGTCCCGTTAAGTAACTTTGGAAGAGGTTTAAGTGATTGCATCAAACGCCTGAGCTAGGTCCAAAAAAATACCAATCACTTTGTTCTTATGATCTAATTCAGTCACAACCTTATTTGTGAGGTCCAATGCTGCGTAATTTGTAGAAATGCCTGGCCAAAACTCGGATTGATTTGTGAATTAAGAAAGTTAACGAGATTTTTGTATAATTTTTTATCCAAAAATTTCGATAAAGTTATATAGTTCCTGTCTCTACCATTGTTAGGGTGAACAATGGCATAATTTTATTTTATTTATATAAAACTAGCTTTTGCCCGCGGCTCTACTCGTCTTGATGTCGGCTATCGCATTAAAAACTATTCTATGTTTTCGCATTTACATGTTACAGCTAACATTTCTTTATAGTCTTTCGGCAACAAAGGAATCCGCATAGTAACCTACATTTTCTGACAAGTAACAAAATGGCAAATGAAGACTTTTATAGATATTTACATTATTGTAATTTTCATAGGAATCTCTAATTTAAAATAAATATACCCTATGTAACTCGCTTAAAATGTAGCTTCTATATCTTGAGACAATCCACACAACGCGGTCTGATCGGAAACCAGACAACTGATAAACATACTTACTTAAATAATTCTAAAAAATCATATTATAGATAAATTACACCCAGACACAGAATAAACCATTGTGCTTATCACACAAAGTTTAGGAAACCCTAAGTGGGGATCGAACGAACGACTTTCAGCTTAGCAGTCAGGGTCAATAACCAATAGACCAACACGCCACAGTCAATTACAATAACAGCTGCTGCTAAAATATGTATAATATATCCTTCGTTTATCGTATGTTGCGATTATAATGTTATTTGTTGAACAATTCATTATTTAACTAGCTGTCCCGCGCAACTTCGTTTGCACCATTTCTCATAGCTGCTCGGCTTCTATTAATTGTAGCGTGATGTTATATAGCCTATAGCCTTCCTCGATAAATGGGCTATCCAACAGTGAAAGAGTTATTCAATCCGGATCAGTAGTTCCTAAGCTTACCGCGTTGAAACAAGCAAACAAACTCTTCAGCTTTATAATATTAGTATAGATAGAGATTAATGTTAGGATTTTGTGGTACATCAACTTTATCTATGCAATTTTTCATAGTAATTGTAAATTGCTGACAGATTTGTTAACATTGCTTGGCTTCAAGTAAGTATCTTATTACTATTTATTTACTTAACCTGTAATGCGGTACGTACAACAGAAATAAAGCTTATTATTATTATTGAAGATAGTAAAATAAAATGATCCCTAATAAAGTGCTCAACCTTTTTACCCGACTGTAAAGAAGGGTTATGTTTTTCGCGCGTATCTTGTATGTATGTATGTAATATTCTTTATTACCTGATATCTCACAATCCACTGAACGGATTTATACAATTCACCCGTCGTTAGATTCGTCTTAATTGCCCAAGTGTTCTTAGATAGATGACGTTTTTAAAAAAACAAACATGGCGGCTATGAGATGTCAAAATAAAGAGGTGTGAAAAAAAAATTTGTTTCGAATACTGCAATATGGGTATCAAATTAAAGAGCTCATCTTAAGCATTTCAAAAAGGTATAACATGATTATGACTTTTATACTAAAAAAGTTAGTTTGCAACCATTGTTTTTTCAATTTTCAATACTTGACAATAGCTGTGATAAAAGTAAGTTGCTACATCGGTTACCTACATCCTACAACAACTAAAAAGTATTATATAAAAAAATAAATTATAAAAATAAAAAACCCGCCTGCACAAAAAAGATGGAAACAAGATCCCCTACATAATTATACAATTTCATGCAGTCGGAGGCATTAATGAATCTCGACAAACTTAGTAAAGTGCCTCCGACTGCATGAAATTGTATAATTATGTAGGGGATCTTGTTTCCATCTTTTTTGTGCAGGCGGGTTTTTTATTTTTATAATTTATTTTTTTATTTGATATGGTATAATGTGGATAGTTTGACTCCCGGGAAAGGACATAGGATATTTTTTATCTATAACTAACATAACCGCGGGCGGAGCCGCGGGTGAAAGCTAGTCACTCATATAAATGAAGGCAGTTAAGTTATCGAATGTATGTAAAACTAATAAAATACTGTTTTTGTAAAACAAAGGGTAATTTAAACTATTGCATTTCACATTGGGATATTAAAAAGTAAGGGTGCACATACTCACAAAGGCATTCCCGATAGAGCACAGAGCCTAACAAGCCTTTGAGGTTAGGTTTTTTAAAAACAATTTGAGTTAGCTATGTTAAAAAGTGATTAAAACCATTATTTTTAGGATAATGTTACACAATGGCCTCAAAACTAATATGATATACTTAGGAAAGTTCAAAGCCTTATTTTTTTCTTTTTTTTTTAAAAGACGGCTCCCGCTGCAGGGAACACACTCTTTATCGCGAAGGACTTTACAAACATACAAGTCACGGACACAAAGTACACCCAGACTCGGAACAATAATTTGTGGATCACACTAAGTGGTGTCCCGTGTGGGAATCGAACACACAACCTCTTGCGTAGCAGTCGGACACACTCCCACCGCGTCACAGAGGCAATCAAAACTTCAGACAGACAAAAAGAAACTTAATGTTATATTACGTACAATATACAATTGCTTGCATTTTACACCATTTCCTTATACTTATCTAAAAAAAACTTATCACCTGCAAAAAAGCTCATATTCATAATTTAATACCGTTTTTTTTCGAAGCCCTCAGAATTTGTTATGCCTTTCACAGTTCAGCATGTGGTATATTAAAATTTTATTTAAAACTAAGCCGAGAAATTCATGTCAAAAATTCATGAACGCCGTTAACACGTAGCCACGACTTAAATAAAACATTACGGTGTCGGAAATTGCCCTATAATTTATGAAATCGACTTTAAAAGGTAGCGAGCGATGCCAATTTTTTTTTTTTTATATATTATAAAGGTAGCTCTTTATGTAAGCAAATGTTTTTTTTAAGAAAGTGTAAGTAAGTACAAGAAACATACAATAAATGGACACACATCACACTCGGAATCAAAAGATTTAACCTAATGGCTAAGGTATTGGACTCGAAATCGTGAGGTCGCGGGATCGAATCCCACCCATTATACTACCGAAGTGAACGCACTCCTAACACAAGCCATTGAGATTAGCTGGAGGGGTTACCAAGATTGCTAGTAATGAGGGACCAACAATCCCACATTGCTAGTAATCTTGATAAAGATTACTATCAATAGCTAGTAATCTATAAAAAATAATGGATGTTACAAAGTTTTGCCCCTAATGGGAATCGAACCCACAACGTCTTGCACTAAATTTGCAAAATTTTGTAGTTCTATTCTTGAGTTAAAATTGTGAAATCGCCAAAGTTACGACTGAAATTAAATGAAATCGCCAAAATGGCAGTATATGATTTCGAAATTCAAATTATTCCGTTATATAAGTCATCATAATAATATATAAACGAAGTATTATGAAAACAGCTTTCAAAATATAAAGTATTTTCTCCATTGTTATTGCCCAAGCTGAAAACAAAGGAAAACAGAAGCCATTATTATATCAACGTGCTTTTATTTAAAAAATAATTACGTAAATAAAATGTTGTATTCCAAAAAAACCTTTTTAAAAAGCTAATTTCCCAGTGAACGCAGATTAAATCAGTGTCATTTTTATTAAAACAACATTCAACGTGACCGCAAGGCCGCAGCTTTTGGCCCGGTATTTGATATAAGTACGGTCACCATCAACAAGATTAGTAGCACAGGATAAACTAACAATTGCCCATTTTTTGATAAGGGCAATGATCTTTTAAGTAAAAAGGTGTTGGTAGCTTACATAAACAACATTCGATCTTTAAAAACGGCAAACTTATGCACACATAGATAACCTATATATTGCAATGTCACACTATTATAAAAAAGTCATAAAAGCAGCACGAGTGAAAAAGAGAAAAATGTAATCCACTACTTTCATCTGTTGACGTCGGGGATGCGACACTGACATATAAAAATTAAGTCAATTGTATACATTTTAAGGTGCCGCTTTCTGAGCGCTTGTAACATAATTACCTACACCTTTTTACTTAAAACATCTTTGGGTAACAGGTATCTAAATTTATAGTTATGTTGTAGATGTACAACCTATACTTATAACACTACTAGCTGCCCGCTCCGGTTCCCACGTACTTTTCTCCGCTATCTATATCGATACTAATATTATAAAGCTGAAGAATTTGTTTGTTTGTTTGTACACGATAATCTCAGGAACTACTGGTTCGAGTTGAAAAAATCTTTGAATTTATAATAAAGTCGCTATGTTCACAATAATCTCAAAACCTCAGTTAGGTCATTTCCTCCAGATCGATAATTTTATAATTCCAACTGGTAATCCCTGAGATTATCGAGTTCAAACAAACAAACAAACTCTTCAACTTTATAATATTAGTATAGAAAAACAATAGTAATTAGCAGAAAGAAGGAAATTATGGTTCTTCTATTTTTAAATGTATATTTTCTACTTATTACCTAAAAATAATAGGTAGCCTAAAATTTCTACGAACTAAGTACTTTTATCTGGGACAAGTCCGGCTAAATGTGACCGGATGGGCACCCTATTTAAACGAAATGTTATTCGGGGCTCGTGGTCAAAAGAGTTCCGTACATCGGACGGTGCAGCCCTGTATTTGCATTATCTAGATTCAACCAGCCCGCTTTCATCTCACGCTTTGGTTATATCAAATACAATTTGCGATAGAAGATTTTGTTGAATTCTCATTTTTCCTATGCATGTTCTAGAAAAATATTGTTTTACATTACTAGCTAGGTACTTTTTTTAATACAGATATTGTTACTTTTTTAGTTTCGTTTATTTAAACACTTTTAACTCGGTGGCGCGGTGGAAGTGTATCCGTATGCTATGCAAGAGGTCGTGGGTTCGATTCCTAGACGGGATACCACTTTATGTGATCCACAAATTGTTGTTGCGAGTCTAGGTGTAATTTGTGTCAGTGACTTATATACAACAATTGCATTTTTTGAAAGATAGAAAAATTTGAATCCAGACTCAGGAATCGAACCCGAGACTTCCGTAGCCAAACCGGGGCCAGAAGCGAACCACCTATCTGGACTATGTTACTAGATATCAAATTCTTCTATCTCTAAATGCTTTTACGGGTTAGGCCCCCGTAGCGCCATCTAGTCGGAAGTTAAAGAACTATCACGGCTTTTGTTATTGCTTCGTTACAGAGAGCATTTTAACAAATTATGATGACGCAGGCCGAATATTGAAGTAATTTTTATAGGCATTTCTTGCCAAAGACTTTACAAATACAACAATTGCATTTTTTGAAAGATAGAAAAATTTGAATCCAGACTCAGGAATCGAACCCGAGACTTCCGTAGCCAAACCGGGGCCATAAGCGAACCACCTATCTGGACTATGTTACTAGATATCAAATTCTTCTATCTCTTAATGCTTTTACGGGTTAGGCCCCCGTAGCGCCATCTAGTCGGAAGTTAAAGAACTATCACGGCTTTTGTTATTGCTTCGTTACAGAGAGCATTTTAACAAATTATGATGACGCAGGCCGAATATTGAAGTAATTTTTATTGGCATTTCTTGCCAAAGACTTTACAAATACAACAATTGCATTTTTTGAAAGATAGAAAAATTTGAATCCAGACTCAGGAATCGAACTCGAGACTTCCGTAGCCAAACCGGGGCCAGAAGCGAACCACCTATCTGGACTATGTTACTAGATATCAAATTCTTCTATCTCTTAATGCTTTTACGGGTTAGGCCCCCGTAGCGCCATCTAGTCGGAAGTTAAAGAACTATCACGGCTTTTGTTATTGCTTCGTTACAGAGAGCATTTTAACAAATTATGATGACGCAGGCCGAATATTGAAGTAATTTTTATAGGCATTTCTTGCCAAAGACTTTACAAATACAACAATTGCATTTTTTGAAAGATAGAAAAATTTGAATCCAGACTCAGGAATCGAACCCGAGACTTCCGTAGCCAAACCGGGGCCAGAAGCGAACCACCTATCTGGACTATGTTACTAGATATCAAATTCTTCTATCTCTTAATGCTTTTACGGGTTAGGCCCCCGTAGCGCCATCTAGTCGGAAGTTAAAGAACTATCACGGCTTTTGTTATTGCTTCGTTACAGAGAGCATTTTAACAAATTATGATGACGCAGGCCGAATATTAAAGTAATTTTTATAGGCATTTCTTGCCAAAGACTTTACAAATACAACAATTGCATTTTTTGAAAGATAGAAAAATTTGAATCCAGACTCAGGAATTCTTCTATCTCTTAATGCTTTTACGCTGCTACTGGGGCCTAACCCGTAAAAGCATTAAGAGATAGAAGAATTTGATATCTAGTAACATAGTCCAGATAGGTGGTTCGCTTCTGGCCCCGGTTTGGCTACGGAAGTCTCGGGTTCGATTCCTGAGTCTGGATTCAAATTTTTCTATCTTTCAAAAAATGCAATTGTTGTATTTGTAAAGTCTTTGGCAAGAAATGCCTATAAAAATTACTTCAGTGACTTATATGTTTGTAAAGTCCCCCGCGACACAGAGCTTGTACCCTACAGCGGGTGTTGTTTTATTTTTCATAAAAAAAAAATTAAAAAAACTATGGAAGGTATTTTAATACAGCTTTTACTATATTTTAAACATTTTTATAATATATCAAATATTATTAGAAAGTAGAGAAAACCTGCGAAAACTTTGAGTGATTCGCAAAAAATACATTTAAAAACAGCGTACAATCAAAGCAAAATAGATATCAAAAGAAGACATAAATAATCATACACTTAATTCCTTACCCGACCTGAAGAATTATATGTACTTACAAGTATTCAGACCGGCAGTAAATTTCCCTTTTATCGCGATTCCAAATGCTATCCGAGACGTTGTTACGTGACAAACTCCTCACTTCATTTAGAATGAGTCGTGACCGGATTTATAAAAGTCGCTGAATGTCTTGGGACGTTTCAATACAGTTGTTGTGGTGCTAATTATACGGATAGCTAATAATGAATGGTCAGCTTTATCTTACTGTGATATCTTACCAATGTAAACGAGGCTTGATCAACTGGATTGCTTTATTAGTGTTTATTATTTTTTGGTTTAGTGCGGATAGTTATTTCTTTATTTGCATATATGTATATAGTTATGTATTTTGCGTCGAACTTATTAGTGTTTAGTATTTGCAATCTCACGATCAGTCAGAGTACGAAATGTAGTAATTGCTTTGATTATATAATGTCTAGATGGAGCATTCTCTCAATAAGTCTATAAAAAAAATGAAGCATTCGCTCTTTGACGTTTAACACTCGTTGATGAGAACAACTATGGCTAAAACATCGGATGGCGGCTTTTACCTGTCAAAAAGTACGTCCATTTGACCGTACTTTTTGACAGACAATTTTAGATGCCAGATTAGAAATCTAGACATTATTTAATCAAAGAGTAATTGGTAAACAAAGTCCTAAGTATATCACCAACAACTTAAAGTACGATTTTAGTCTTCGTCTTCTTCATTAACGAAATTAAAACTACTTTTGACTAAGTTGTTGGTATTTTGGGTTTTATAATATTTTTATTATACGAACCCACAGTTATAAATTATTAAAATAGTTTTTTCCAAAAATCCACATGAAATCAGGAAATAGTAATTTTATATTTTTACACATTAACCCTTATTCACAATAAACAAATAAATTACCAAACATTTTAAAAGCATTGTATTTTTCATTCCATTTTTAAAATTTAGATGGAAGTTCGATATTTAAAATGTTCTTAAAACGTCGGTTAATTTATATGTTTACTATGAATAAGGGGGTTAAAGTCAAAATCGTCCATCTACTAGAAAATAAATAGCATACAAAAAATAATGAGCATACTTCAATGATTGATTTGTAAATGTCTAATACCTACCTAAAATAGTTTTCCAAATTGATATAGTTCACAATGCCAATTTATAGGAGAAAACCTTTGAAACTAAGAGAATGTTGAGGGACGGTATTCCGATATCAATGAATCTTAGCTCTGTTCGAGATCTTGAGACCCCAGGGCCGAGGCCGGGTCGTGACCCGCTTGCCAGGTGCAATTTAAGACTTCTACATAACTCAGACAAATCATTGAAATGCTCGTTGCATACTAATATAATTATAATCGTAACTCGATTGTGTAAAGGGTCCTTTATATGAAATTCGCATTTTGCTTTGAAACATTCCATACTAATCTAGTAAATAAGAAAATATCTGTCTCTCTCTTTAACCTGTAGTAGAGTACATATTTTGTATTTTTCTTGGAGAGTCTAGGGTCTTAAATCTATAATTAATCCTGTCACATCGTTTTAAATAGATTTATTTCTACATAGTTTAACAAAAACTAGCCATTATATCTATCATAAATAAATGAAAAAAAAGCTATAGTTTTGTATTTACATGTTCAAAACTTGATTTGAATTCGCTGTGGTTTTAAGGTTGTGGTTTGCGTAAGCATCTCTAATTAAAATTGTAATTTTTGCATTTCCATTAAAATTTCAACTCACGATTTTAGAACTAAAATCACCATTCGTAAAAATGGTTGATTATCTTTTATTCCCTAACAATGCATTTATTAGTCAAAATATTTATAAGTAGATACTCTGTTTTACAAATTGCATAAATAAAACTTAACGTATTCTCTAGGAACAACGCGGGCCTCATTATACGTATTTTAATATCGTCCAACAAAGGTTCTTTTACGTTGTTGGACCAAACATGCATAATGTGTATGTAAGAAAGTTGTGAACACTTGAATAGACAACAATGACATTATTAGCTAATTATTCAAAGTCGTGTCGCGTCGACTGTCGTGCATAACGCGAGTGTGTCGGCGGCCTTAGTCGGACCACCCGAACACAGCTAGCTCCGTTCCAATCCAAGCCAACACTTATTATTTTATTTTACGATCAAGGTGTGCCACTGAAGTTCAGATTACAGCATTCAAATTTATACTTTATCGGGGCACCATGTGCTTTTTTGAATAAATGATTTGTCGTATTTTTTACTGATTTTTTACTAGCAAATCATATAGATTCCTTTAGATTTTTTATTCAGACTAAAATTGAGGTATTCGATATGAATCGAATATTGATTCAAAGTGATTAATTAACAAAATATGTATCTACGTGTTTCCAAAAAGGGGTGTCTCTTTTAAGTTATCTAAACAGTGTAGGTAGAACAATAGGCACTACCTACATGCTTCTTACAAGATAATATTATAAAATCCAATCCTTATTTTATTCTATCTTATCTTGTATAAAATAGCATGTCAATTTTCTATGTAAAATTCAGATAACTAAAGCACTGAGAAAATAGAAAATACAAAGGTACTAAGCGACCAAGTCAGTATTAAAATGGCTTTAAGGTTATCAACGCTTTACAGCTGTTGTCATCAAAAAGTCTTTTAGAGATCATTCCACCGAAATATTATATTTGATCCAGAATTTCAGCGCGAGTAAAAAGCACCTGACTGCCATAAAACAGAAAATAATTGAAAATTGCTAATACAGTCCGTAAATAACACTGCAGCCGTTGTGCCACGACATTTTAATGTTTTATGCAAACGTTACAATACGTGTTAATGGTTCTCGATGAGTCCCGAACATAAATTTTGGGCTTTTATCCCATTTTTGTGGTGTTTTGTTGAGCAATTTCCTCTGTAAAATCAACCCGTATGTTTAATGACAGCGCTGTGCTCCCAAGATTGTCGTAAAACACCTACAATATGTAGCAGGCGCTTGTTAAACATTTTTGAGTGCGTGGAAATTTAGAACAATTTTCGCTTAGATTGGGAGCAGATGTGTAATAAATATTACGACCGGGTATATTGTGTACTTAGATCAAATAACTCAGTTATATTTTTCATATGTTATTACGATGACTTGCCTTATTCAAACAAAGGAATACTGTAACCTCTAGTGAATATGTTCATTTTTCCAACGCGCAATTTCTCAGAGGCCAAGATGCATGGATGCAACACCCGGTGGATATTAAATATTTTATTGGCCCAGAATGGATGTTTCATGGCACGAGTTATAAAGGATTTTAGATCGATTGTTTATAGTCCCTCGGCCCTCACTAAAACATGAGATAACAGAAAACGGTCGATGCTACTTTTACAGCCTACAAAGTTTCAAAGAAAATAAACGTAAAACGTTCACTTTCCTTCCGCGATTACAAATATTTACGGTCAATCATTCGTTTACAAAGGTAAAAATATCGCTTTCGATTGTAAGAGAATTTGAATTCGCCGTTGAATAACCGTTTGAGTCCTAAATACAACGGGGTGTTAAATTTACTACGTGTTTTGCCGAAACGATGTGTTAGTCTGTTTTTAGTGTCGATTTTACGATAAATAGCACCATTTGTTGGTGCCCATTAAGGCTTGACGACGCATAGAATGGGTACTTGAGATTGTGTGCTACGTTCAATGTGGATAAACTGCAGTTTCTAGCCATAGCAATTGTTGTAGCCACGATACATTCGAGGCGTGGAAACAAACAGTTTTAATGTGTGTGCACAACTGCAACGAGTACCGCATGCATGTAATTATATATTTATACAGAAAACATTAAGGGAGAACAACACTGCGTACACGTGAGATGCATTTAAATTTGCATAGAAATTTTTGACATCATCACATTCATGAATTTACAGTACGATCAACGTATCTTGACCGGATTGAAGTTAGGTTTTTATCACTTTCGCGCATGTCATAGAGATGCGACCCTAAAATTACTTACGAAAACGATTAATCGATTAAAAATACTAACAACATTTTAATTCAACAATATAAAAACACTATTTAAATGAGTTCATAAAAGTTTAAATTTAAAACAGTTACAGTAAATAATAAAGAAACTTTAAAAACCATTTATTTCCAAAATAATCACAAAAAAACATGAATTAGTAATACTAATTATGACAATGTAATGCGTAATCGCATCTCTAATCCTCTTGGTTTAGTTACCGCCCCCGCCCCCCGCTTCCTGTCACAATTTACTTCCAAAAAATGCATCTGCGCAACCACTTGTCGCCTACTTCAGTCCGGCCTAGTTACGTTGATCGTACTGTAGTTGCACTAATGTCTTTATTGCACAGTGCACTATGCGTAGATGATAGATTCAGCATTTTAACTACTGATTTGTAGTTTATAGACAATAATACTTTTAAGGTACCGGAGCAAAAATGACAAAACAGAACACAGATAGTTTCGCTATGTCCGTCCATCCATCCGTCTGTCTGTCCCCAGATTAGCTCAGAGTCGCTTAGTACTAAAAAGCTGTAATTTGGCATGGAGATACATATTAGTTATGTCAACATAGTAGAAAATCTTATAAATATTTTTTTCGAGTACCTCCGTTACACGTAAAGTGGGGATGTGACTTTTTTCTCACCTACCCATGTGCGGTGTCGTTATATAGGTCTTTTAAAAATATTTGGAGTTGTACAAATCACTTTTCGGTTTAGGGATCCGTTTGTGAATTAATAAGCCTAAAAGTGCAAATTTTTAGTCAAGTTGCTAGCTAAATAATTGTTTTAGGAGATGTGACAAAAATCAGGGTTGTAGTAAAGTATTAACAATGAAATTAAAAGGTAAACTATCACAGCTACGTATGCTTTACAAGTTTACGAGTAACAGCAGACCAAGTCTGAAGTACAAAATTTTCGTAAAAACTCCATAGAAAAGTATATAACTTTAGTAGTAGTACGAAGCAAAAACAACAGAAAACCCACTTCTTATACTGCATTAGTGCTGGATAGCTACGGAACCTCACATTGTGCATAGCCCGACATGCACTTGCCCGTTTATTTTATAATTTAATTATACTTATTTTTCATGCATGCTGATTAAATCACGAGATTTCAGAAATTATTGAGTTGAAATTAAGTGAAAGTAATAAGCTCATGATTTTTATTTCTTATTTTCGTACCTTAACACTTGTCCTATACTTACAGTTTTAAACTTAATTTGCGACAAGATTGGTATAAAAAAATGTTTGGCCTAATGTAGTTCTAGCTTTATTCAATAGCTGCGGGACTCCTTTTGTTGTAGGTACTTTCATTTACTGTAAGAACGTTTCATAACTGATGTTTTGTATATTACAGGGGAAATACATCAACACAGATGTAATACAAGTGTTTAAGCATAATCACTTAACTGTATTTTACTTAGAAATTTATTACGGCCGTAAACTCTACCTGTTCCTTAAAACAAGTAGGTACTTCTAGTATTGCTACCAAGATCATTATTATAGCAACTATCCTGCGCCCGCGGCTCTGCTCGCATGGATGCCAGTTATTGCGACCATTATACTTGTATGAAGTGTTGCCCACACAACTTGAGATTATTGAATGATAGAACTGATTTAAAGATTGAATTGTTATTTATTGATTGATATAATAGTGAGTACAAGTAAAAAGTATGAATGATATAATTGCACTGAATGTAGGGCCGAGCGACGCAGGTAAAGTGTTGACAAAGCTATGACTGAATTCTGTACATTACTTGCACTGTAGAATACTTAAACTTTCTTCGAACTACAACTAATATTCGAAAAAATAAAAAAACGAAATTTCTGCAACCGTTCTTTAGTTTTGACTGCTAAGTCAGACACATCTGGTGATTATTTTTTATTTATACAACATTATTCTTCGTAGTGCAAACCTAAACTATTTCGTTCTAAATCACACATTCCATTAGTATTTGGACCATGTTATATTTTCCAATTGATTGATTAATCAATCATTATCATATCAACCTATAAGATGTCCTACTGCTGGGTACGGAAATTCCCAGTAGAACCTACTTAATATATATCCTGGGGGTAATTGCCATATAATATAATTTTAAAAGCTACGGTCTTAATTGCATAAATATTTTATTTTAAGGCTAAATACCTTTGTTTTATTGCCCGACTTTTCGTCCGTATTGCAACGGCCGTGGTCACGGGTAGACTAAAATGTACACATTAAAAAATCTATAATATGTACAAATCGCGAAAGTTTACGAACTTAATAAATGGTAATTGCCATAATCGCGGCGAGCGGGTTGGCAATCGCAGTAAAGTTTAAAGTGCGCATAGGAACGGCCTCTACGGCGGTAGGTATTTACTGCGAATGTCCTAGTAAAATATAATTATCGATAGACAAGAAAGAAACAGATGTGCCCAAATTTATAATACTATTGTTACAGCTCATGCTTTCATTATATTTTTTTTTATAGTTATACGGTTACCCCATTAATAGGTTACTGACGACTGAAGAAGACGAAACAGAACTACATAATTTCTTTTTTAGGGGTGGTAGATTAAACATCAGTTTTCGTATCGTAAGTAATGCGGTTTTTATTACAAAACATAAACACAATTGCTTCAAAAATTTGGTGACAAAAAAATATAACAGCCTATGTCAATCTCATAATGGAGACAAAACCAACGACGTCTATAAAGCATGCCAATACTACCTCCTTCTAGCGGAGTCGGCTTAAAATTAATGCATAACTGTTCTGTTGTGTATATTTTTCAGCGTAATGGTGACGGACCAGGGCCGACCCGTCCATATGGCGAATGGAGCGGCCGCTCCAGGCACCATAGGTCAGGGGATGCTGAAAGCGTTCTCCAGCTAAAAAATCCAGGAGCGTTAAAGCTATGATGGTAAATTATCATCATAATAAACACCAACGGGCTTACAAAGTGTTGCTGTGTAGCAGACCAACGGACACGACTCTTATAATCACCAACATTCCATCATGAAGCCTGCAGTAATTAGGACAAGCTGCTGTCGTTCTGAGAGTGCATTGGTTGGCTGGAGTAACAGACATGATAAGTTCAACACGCACAATGGCTTAATCAGGAGGCTTTTTTTTAATTCTTTATTTACGTGTGTGGAACACGATTATGTCAGCCCCATCGTACCCTAAAGAACATATAAACATACAGCATAGAAGGAAAAATAAAAATGAAGTACTATTTAATCTATACTAATATTATACAGCTGAAGAGTTTGTTTGGAATCTCAGGAACCACTGATCCGAATTGAAAAATTATTATTGCGTTGGGTAGCCCATTTATCGAGGAATAGGCTATATAAATTACGCTACGATCATTAGGAGCGAAGCAGCAATGAAAAATGTTGCAAAAACGAGGAAAATTGAAGCATACGAAGTTGCGCGGGTCAGCTAGAAATAAATTTATTAATTTTTATGGTATTATCACCACATGGTTTTGACAGAATAGACTGAAATGTTCCCAATTCTAAGAGTTAGGACCAGATCTTAGTATGTATGCAATAGTTACAAGTCTTTGACTTATTTTAATATTGACAAACCAGGGTATTCGTTCAAGAGGCTAAATGCGGTTTTTCTTGTTCGCCCAAGTAAAATTAAGAATCTAATTGTTGTTTAGGTATATTGATAATAATGAAAGTAACCGTTTCTACACAGTACGATATTTACCAAGTATTCGCTCTATAATGACCCTCATTCTGGCTAGCTTAAGTGTGCAAATACCTTAGCCGCAATTGTTTCAAGATTTATAGCGCATAAACATTCGGTTTAAACTACGTGCAGGTAGTACGTAAAATGGTCTTCCAGGGTATTATTGTCCCAAAAGTAACAGCCAAGTCCTCTAAATTAAAATAATAGCTTTGTTGGACCCAGAAATGCTTTATTTTTGTCTTAACTGCGTAGTATTTGGCATAGTCCGACTGTTTGGAGAAACTAGGGATTTTAAGAATAAGTTATATCTTCAAAAATATCTTACCTACTTAAAAACGATATTTTAGTTACTAACAGTTACATTTCTGGAGAATATACTTTTACGGCCGGTCTCAATGCTCTAACTATCGACGGATTTGGCTACTAGAGGTATATATTTGACTTATGCTCCATACAAAATGTGTCAAAATTCTACCTCTAGTAGCTAAATCCATCGATAGGTAGATTATTGAGACAGGCCGTTAGACGCGAAAGTTTAAAACTTACATTATTTTTTGTAGGCCATTTATGACGATAACGCTATAAACGAGCAATATATTTACACCATCAAAGAACAACTACTTGGGCATTCGACAAAACATAATTATTACAGAAGCAAGTAAACAAATTCGCCTGCAGTTTCAAGTACTTACTCGAGTAAATACCATGCTGTGAAAATTTCTGAGAAAACTCAGCAAAATTTTCATTCTATAATTTAACCGCTACTTACATTTTTCATTAGGCAGATGAACTTCCAGTATTTGGTCGGCGAATAACGCCTAATAGGATGTAATAAAGGTCTGACTGGCTGTGATTTTAGCTCAGCCACTGAATTGTCGTTAGCCACAAAATTGGCACCAATTTATTTCCTGTCGCTTTTATCACCTTTTACTGTGTTAATTGAGACATTTGCGCAGAAATTGCCCACAGTTACAGTACTTATGAATGGAAGTACTCCGATAACGGGACTCGATTCAAAAGGGGGAAATTAAGGTGAGGACTCCTGGTGAGAAAGTCGACGTTTTTGTGACATGTGACAAGTTGTATTGTTATTGTATTGTGCTTAATTAACACAGAGATAGGTATATCGTTACCAACTTGGCGTGTCACCACGCCAAATCGGTCGCTGTCGATAGGAAATAAATAAAGATGGTGGACTATGTTACAAAAGGAAAACTATAGTTTCGAACAAAGACTCAGTGCACTTTGGACCACTTTGTTCTGAAGGATAGTTTGACGAAACGAAAATAGTAATGTCTAGGTGTGCATTAATCGACCAAAGCATGTATGAAGCTACCCTTTTAAATTCTCGATGTTTTGTTGATAAGGACAAAGTTTAATTTATTTTGACTGCAGTCATCGTCCCAATTTGGGATGATGAATAAATTAAATTTCAATAATCTGGCAATAATACGTCATAACGATATATATATATATATATAGACTAGCTGTCCCGCGCAACTTCGTATGCGTAAAATTTCCCCGTTTTTGCAACATTTCTCGTCGTTACTCCGCTCCTATTAATCGTAGCGTGTTATATAGCCTTCCTCGATAAATGGGCTATCCAACAAAAAAAGATTTATTTAAATCGGACCAGTAGTTCCTGAGATTAGCGCGTTTAAACAAACAAACAAACAAACTCTACCGCTTTATAATATTAGTATAGAGTATATAAATTGAACGCGTATAAGAATTTATAATCATCAAAACAGATACTAAAAGTAATGATTAGACGATCCTGAGTTGTGACGTCACGCGTAGTGACGCTCTTTAGAAATTGGTATGGAACCTTTGATTAAATAATGTTTAGATTCCTAATCCAGCATCTAAAATTGAAGCAAAGAACTGTCAAAAAGTACGGTCAAATTTGATTTTGCCAAATGACCGTCCAAATGCCAAAATCATATTAACATATGTCTTGTTGTTGTCATTATGGTCAGTGGGTTGTATACATCTTTAAATAGTACTAGCTGTATTACCCGCGGTTTATTAGGGTGTCAGCTAACTCTATACCAAATTTTATTAAAATCGCTCCAACCGTTTAGACGTGAATAAGTAACAAACATACACACTCACAAACTTACAAACTTTCGCCTTTATAATATTAGTGTGAAAAAATAAAGTCGCTCCCGCTGTCTGTGCGCTTATATCTTTTGAACTACGTAACGGATTTAAATGCAGTTTTTAGCCATAGATAGAGTAATTCAAGAGGAAGGTTTGTATTATTATGTATCATATATCATCCCGCGTGAACCGAATCCACGCGTCAAACTCGTGAACGGGTGCTACTTGGAGAACTTGATCGGCCTTCTCATTAATATTTTATAGGTTTATTTTTTTTTAATTAGTGGTTCATGAATTAAGTGTTTTTTCTATAATAATCGAATTGCATATTGCCTTTACCCTCTTCTATACTTTTGTAAGTTGAAGCTCCCACCGTAGGAGGCTAATTCGTTTAAAACTTGATTATACTAGTTTACGTGCTATGGTTATTGCTTGCGTGAGTTTCATGGTGTAATGGTTGCAGCACCTTACTGACTTTACTGTATATATACAAATATATTGTAAAAAAACGCATTTATAAAAAGTGGCCATGAGTTTTTATTGCCAAGTTCTTTTCGCACAGCTTTACTCTTGCGAACTTGGCATTAAATGTAGCATCATTCTATTCCAAATTTTGTCTGACGTTCTTAAGCGTTGCATTTGTAACCTAAATGAATAAAGACTTTGACTTTGAAGTCGAAGATATTTTGACTGTGTCTTTGAAGTCGAAGGTGTCCGCTAGTGTACAGACCAAAACTAGTTATTAAAAAAAAAAAGACGAATTTTTATAAAAATACTTCTTTAAATTTTCAAAGCGAATTAAGTTAATATCAACTTTCGTTTTAATTAGGCGGAGCGTAATTATTATCTCTAAATGACTGTTATTATTAAAGACTAGCTGTGCCCGCGACTTCGTTCGCGTAAAAGTCGGGTTTAAATTAAGGTAGTTTATGTTACGAAATAACTTCTGTGTAAATATGTTGGAAACAGTCCTGTCGGGTGAGCCGCGATATGATTCAGCAGCGGAGAATCATCATATATTGATAGCTTCAACACCCAAAAGCTTTATGAAAATGAATAAGTACCAAACACAGACTCTTTAGGTATTTGTTTACTGTGTTTTTCTGTCATTAATATGTGTTATTTGTGTCTCTTTTCTTTTTGTCTATTATTATTTTTATTATTTTACTGTTTTATTTATTGCTTTTTTTATCTTCTGCATGACTTTTCCTGTTAAATTATAATAATGTCTATACATGTGTCTTCTGTGAACTAAATAAAAATCGTTCTATTCTATTATTTTATATAGTTAATTTGGTGTGCGGCTTAAGAAGTGGGTTTTCTGTTGTTTTTGTTTCATTCATTCAACGTTATACCTACTTAATACCTAATAATTTTAAATAGAATTTGTACTAACATTTTGGTACTTCCCATTTGATCATATGTTTATCGTAAACTTGTAAAGCCTAAATACTTAACTGTGATAGTTTTCTTTATAATTTTAGTATTTATACTACTACAGTGAATTTTTTCACATACCCAACATAAACCATATAGTTGGCAGGGGAACACTTGACTTTAACAAAAATGTTCAATATAAATCCTAATATTACACAAAGGAATCCTTAAATCTAAAAATAGTCTTCACAAACCCTAAACGCTTTTTAAAAGACCTCTCTAATGATACCCCACACGATGGGGTAGGTGAGAAAAAAATCACATCCCCACTTTACATATAAGAGAGTGCCTCTCTTATATGTTACAATGATGCAAGTAAGAAAAAAAGACATGGACTCCCCCCCCCCCCCAGACTCCGCGTTGACAGACAATGACCCCCCACCTCCCTCCTCCCGTCACCCGAACTACTCACACTTGGCCGATGAGTCATTCATTATCGTTGAATTGATGAACACTTCATATCCAACCATAACCCCAAAACATGATCCTCGATGCACCTGTGTGATGCGTGGTCAAACAAACGGACAGACAGACAAACATTTCTAAAAATGATAGCAATATGTTTATTTTTAATACTATTTTAAAACTTCTTTTACTAAGTATAGAACATTATTGAATACAACGCCATCTACTTTCAAAACCAGTGAAGTTTCTTCTAATACTTAATGTTTTTTTATTAATTTAAGCAATTTAATTAAATAAATAGGAGAATGTTGCCACTCAACAAAAAATGAATCCGTCATCGTAAGCCTATACCCTAATAAATGTTTTCACAAATAAGGAATTGTTTGATCACGGTGACCAATTTGATTTCATAGATGGCGCTACACGTTTTTTTTTACGTGTGTAATGTCTTTTTTTTGAGCACGAACACATCAATTCTGGAAATATCGAATACTTGTTAAATTGGAATGTAATATTATTTTTCATTTCTACTACGATTAATTCATTACTCTCTGCAGTGCGTGCAATACCTATAGATATCTTACATAAGTGCATATTTCACTTGATTTTTAATATAAAAAAATATTTACCAAAGCAAATAAGTTACCTATGGCCGAAAAAATAACTATAACATTGAGAAAAATATTAAAAAAGGACAAATACAATTTTAAAAAAATACAAAAAGAACATAATCAGATATCAGCCTAAGACTTCGTCGTCGTCAAAGACCGCTAGCATAGCTTCGAGGCTATACTGTTCGCTACATACCGCGTCAAAATAACTGTTCTTATGAAACTTAAAAATGTTGTGTATAGCTCCTTATAGTTTTAGCGTGAAGTTATGTACTCCATGGGTTACAATTATAGATAATGTCTAATTGTGGAAAAAATTGTGATAAACCAATAAGGTGCGACAAAAAATACGTTGCTACTCGTTCCCCATAGACGTTAGCGTAATGATTCATAGTGTAAATAATGTCCTAAGTATAGTATTTACTATAAAACTGTAAATTTTCATAAAGATCCGTCAAGTAGTTACTGTTTTATAACGAAAAATAGCTACAGACATTATCCCTCACTGCTTAGCTCCTATGGGAAAAAGCGTGATCATTTATAGCCTAAATGTTAATCCGCATCTATTAAATTGCACGTGCAAAATTTCAACCGAATCTGTCTGGTAGTTTTTGCGTGATTCGTGTTCAAACAAACAGACAGACAGACATTTCTAAAAATGCAGCAAAGTGTTTAAATACTCTTTTCGAACATTTCCTAATATTTTTTTTCACTAAGTTCGGCCATGTACAGACATGTGAAATTTACAATTTTATTATATGTATAGATATAGATAGATAGCATGATTCAGTATTCAAGCGCGATGGCTTATTATTAGCGTATTTCATGAATAACTTTGGTGTTTATATACCGATTTCTATGATTCTTTTTTATGGAATAGTTAATTATGTTAACTTTTTGAATTAGGGATGACTAAGAGTGTTATAAACGTAAGAGTAGACAAATATAATTAGAAAGCTTCGAACTGCTAAGCTATCGGGAGTTACACGCGATATTGTGAGTCAACCATAAAAGATAGACATATGCTGTCGTGGGATATTTTTTATATAATTTTAAGGAGAACATTTCCGTCATACATGATTTCTGTGTAGCTTTAACCATTAAGGTTGTACACGCGACGGAAGCTTAAAAAATGGAGTAACTTCTCCCGTTTTCCCTTCACTGCTCTGCTCCTATTGATTGTAGCGTGATGAAAAGTATACTATAACCACCTCAGGAGTATGAAAAATAATTATACCAAGTTTCGTTAAAATCCGTCTAGTAGTTTTCGTTTCTATAACGGTTATACAGACAGACAGACAGACAGACAAAAATTTTACTGATTGCATTTTTGGCATCAGTATCGATCCCTAATCACCCCCTGATAGTTATTTTGGAAATATATTTCATGTACAGAATTGACCTCTGTACAGATTTATTATAAGTATATATGTAATTAACGTTCTTTGTTCTTATATCTGTCGCGTTTATTAAAAAATATTTTTTTTTTATCTGAATGATGAATATTTAATCAGATTTTGTGCTCCGTAACTTTCGTAATTTTCGTTTTACAATCGAATTGTTCAAAATTTGTTTTTTAATTTGTTCTGTATCTAACTTGATTTTATTTACAAAAAAATATTGTAAATATATAAGTAAGAACATACATAGTAGTAATATAGCACCTATTGTAATTTTGAGGTTAAATTTGGTACTTATTTACTAAAGCTTTTTTTTAATTCGCCTTAGTCTGCTTGAAATGGTTCAAGTGACAACAAGGGTTTTTTTTGGGTTTCCTTATAGTTTCGTCATGATGTCCGTCTGTCCGTCTGTTCATCTGTATGTCACAGGCATTTTACTCAAAGACTACACAATGAATATTAATTAAATTTGGTGAACCGGTGTCTTCTGTTAACTGTTAGGTAGGTACTTTGTTTGATAGCTAATTAACAAAAATTTATATTTTTAGGGGGGCATTCCATACATTTAACAGAAGCTGATTTTTTTTAAGCAAACATCGACGTGTCGCACATCATTCAAAAGGTCTTTCAAAAACATTTTAAGGTTTCAAATAAACTTTTTTATTAAATAAAGATTTTTTTTATATAATCGCTTCGAAAGTTGCATAAATTGTGTACCCAAAGATAAGGGGGCAGCCCCTTATCTTTGGCCACACGCCAAAAATATGAACAAAAAATAAAAGATAGCGTTAACAAATACTTTTAACTAAAATTATTTTGAACCTGATCAGATATAGGTACATCTCATTAAGTTATTGCCGAAACACTGCGTTTCTCAACAAAAGGGCGTAAGTGCCATTAACATACGCGGATTTTTTCATACGGTAATGGCTACGGAGCCCTACACTGAGCGTGGTCCTACATGCTCAGGCCCGGTTTTTTTTAGATATCATCAGGCTCAAAAAATAGTCTACAACCAACTCCATCCAGATATCAAACTCAGATATCAAACTCAGTTTTAACTGAACTAGAACTAGTTTAAACTGAGTTTGATAGCTGGGTAGAGTTGGATTCCATAAAGGCCGTTCTACTACGTCAAATCTCATTGTCTGTAGTGATTTTTTATACAAACTACAGATACCTATCGTAAACAAGGCCTTTAAGGTGTTTCGGGCGTAACATGTCCATGTACAATATTACAAGCCAGAGAGTTGACATCAATCCTTTCATTATGAGCGCATCGAAATTAAAGACAACTCAACTTGATAAACACAAATTATTACAGGTGAAAACTTTTAATTAACCATAATTATAATACACAAGACATGTTATCGTTCAACTAGCTGTAAGTTTTCTAAAATCGAAAATAAAATAAATAAAATCCATGATCAAAAAGATTTTTAAGCAAGCATAGCTTTTATCGCAGTCTTTGAGCGCGGCGACCGAATCAAGAAATTCCGCAACGAAAATAAAACCTAACACCCCCCACTCCGCCTACCATGTAGCTCGGCCGAGCGTTCGCCTAACATACTTATATGTATATGGTACGACTGTACGAAGCTCGCACGGATCGAGACGAGCTGCTCCGAAATGCAATGAAAAGAAAATTAAAGAAAAAAACTGCATAAATAAAAAGAGGTTGAACAAAAATGCTATGCAATAGCTTTACCGCACTCATTTTTTTCTTTGTTCCGACCGTAGACATAATATGGAAAACTGATACCATGTCTTTGACCTTAAAAAATGTAAATCAATTTTAAATAAATACAAAGCATTAATAGATTTGCAACTGAGATCGCATTTCATCACTTCGTTTACAACATTGTTATTTCACGTAATCATCCTACTAATCTAAAAATAAGAAAGCCATTTAACATAAAACCGTGCTTAAAACTTATTAAGAAACAAATCAAAGAAAGTCTTTCCAAAATGTTTCTATCTCAGCGAGTTCGCGTTACGTTTACATTGTCTTTGTCATCAAATAAACAACACGATCACCAAAATCACAAAATACCGAGAGAACAAAAGGCAATTTTCCACGCCTCGCTTGAGCAACGAACGTATAGACATGGCGAACGGATACGGAATCTCACTGTCAAATAACAGTCGTCTTTCGTACGCGCTGACCTCTATAGTATAGTACTATAGCGTTCGAAAGACGTCTGTTTGACTACGCTGGACCAGGAATGGATCCAGAACTTTGTTCTGGGGGGGGGGCAATATTTTACTCTATCGGTCAAGTGTGAGTCGCTCGCATGACGGGAGTGGAACATCGGTACACCATTTACTACTACTGTGCCCCCTCAGTAGTAGTAAGGCAGCATTCAGTGTTAAAACTCTCGAATTCTCTACAAAAGGTCATTCGGTCGAGTCAGGAAGGGGGGGGGGGGGATTGCCCCTGTTCCTCCCCCCCCCTTATATCCGCCCCTGCGCTTGACTAGCTACCCCGTACAAAATGACACCAATATCAAATGCCGAACCGAATGACCATCCTATGAACTTTTTTGACACTTAAGGTAATAGCCGCAGTTGTTATCATTGTTACACGAGTATAGACTTTCATTTGATTTTACCAAATGGCTGTTCAAATATCAAAATCAAATGGAAATCTTGTAATTGTCGACAGTAGTCTGTCAATAACACTGCAAGTCCGGCGAAAAAATGAGCATATAAAAGCGGCTTTGAGATTAAAGTGGTCAGAAGTGGTCAATAAATCCGTGTCCTTGAACGAGGTTGTATTTGTATTGCTCGAGCAAGGTATGTATGAAGGTTACCTTCTGAACTCTCGGGTGTTTCGTGCGAGAACAAAGTAAACGAGTTTCTTCCCTTTCGCACGTGGAAATCCGATTTGTTTAATTTATTGCCTTGTCTCGAGGCAGTGAGAGATGCCACGGTTACTTAGCCCTCGACACCTCATTGTAATAATAGGATCTCTAGGAGGATTTAAATTGAATTCTGTTGCAAGGACCTGCTTAAATGTATTTAAGTCTACGTTGCCGAATATCGTGATGGAAAATGTTTTGCTTCGCATACTTTCTGTTTGTTTTATACCAACAAGTTACTTCTGAAATTAAATTTTGATTGTCTTATGATTAATGTAAGCGGGTGCTATTGATGAACTTTATTTATTTTTAGACAATGATGGTTCGAATTCTGTTGTTTACCTTGATGACTTGATGATTCTGAAATGTAAAATAATGGATTTTTTTAATGAAAATTGCATGTATTATTTCTCATGTCACAATTAAAGAAAGGGTACAATTTAAATACTAACCAAAATAATATTTGGACCCCTAGTTATTAGTACTAAGTAAAATATATTAACATTAAATAAATTACAACCAACCAATTACAACGTTTTGCATTCCAAAATAAATATACACTCATCAGAATTTTTGTACTTAAATTCCTTTGCTTATCGAAATGGATAAATGCTCACCAAATATCGTTACCATAAAATACAGTTCTAAATAGATTTCGTATTATCAATTTTTTTAGTCTAAATCTAAAATATATTGTTGAAGTGAAAACTTGTTTAGTGGTATTGTGCACTTTTTGGTGTGCAAAAAAAAGTTTAAATCGCGTCGTAAAAGAGAGAGCAATGAAAAACTGCTACAATATCATTAAAAACTCAGGTGAGAAATCGGACGGTCCAAAAACCCGAAGACTGTTCGAGTCACAGTAACGACTATTTTAGTCCCTTTTTTATTTTAATTTTTGATTTTGGTTTGTGATTTTTTTTCATATTTTTTTATTACTATGTCAGTAAGATCTTAAACGAAAATTCGTAAGACAGAAGGAGAGTAGATCGCCGGCGCGGCGTATGAGAGGAAGTAATTTTCCCCTTTCCTTCTAGCGCGCGGCGAAAATGGCTGCTGTTTCTTTAAGCGGCGCAGGGCGCTTACGCAAGAGTGCGTGTGTGTTTGTACTACAGCATAATAGTTGTGTAGTATATTTTTTTAAATCTATATATCTATAATGGAAAGCTGACTGACTGACTGACATATCAACGCAGGGCCTAAACTATAAGGCTTAGAAACTTGAAATTTGCACAGGGGCTCCTTTTATAACGTAGGATAGTAGTATGAAAGGATTTTTTTAAAATTCACCCCCTAAGGGTGTAAAACGGGGATGGAAAGTTAATATGAAACTTTGCCGTTAAAATATGTTAGTAACGATCTGGCAACCACGCGGGGGAAGCCACCGGCGGCATAAGCTAGTGTAATATAAATTGTCATGTTTGTGTACGATAGCGCAATAGATTAATATTTACTGCCTCTGTGGCGTGGTGGGAGTGTGTTCAACTGCTACACAAGAGGTCGTAAGTTCGATTCCCATACGGGACAGCACTTTGTGTGATCCACAAATTGTTGTTCCGGGTCTGGGTGTACTTTGTGTCCGTGACTTGTATTTTTAAAAGTCCCCCGTGACACAGGGCTTGTACCCTACTGCGGGAGTCGTCTTTTTAAGAGAGAGTATATTGTATTTAACCATTAATAAAGCAATTCCTGCGAAATTATTCCCTAACAATTCCAAAATATTCAAAAATGCACAACGTTAATGTTCAAGTATTCACTTTTGCCGGCACTCCCGGAGTGCAATCCGTTTTTTTCTCAATAACATGGGTGTCCCTACGTCGTTCGCATTAAATTTTGAAAATTATTGCTTTCTAAAAAAGTTATCTTAGAACTTATTCAAAAAAAGTTACATCTTGATAATGCGTCACTATGCACGGAATACACATACATACAGAACTTTACCTCTCTAGATTCATTTTCAGTTGTATACACATGATTGTCTAGATTGTAGAGTAACTATAAACATAATAAATACCTACATCTAATAAGTAAACCATTTAGTCGGGGCAAGTAATTACATAGGTATTTTACACACGTCCGTTTCACATGTCAGGTCAAACTGAAGGGACTAAGCGATCGCTCAACGTTTATTTTTGTTCCAAAGTCAGCTATTTTACACCCTTGTCTTCATTTGATACATTGTTGAGGGGTAAATGAAATACCATTTTTGCTTCTTATTAAAAAACACAACTGACGTACTATATTGTTTTTAAATCTAAACATATGAGTTTTCTGCTCTGCAGTGGAGCATTCGCTTAACGTATATGTATATGGTACGAAGCTCACACGGATCGAGACGAGCTGCTCCGAAATGTAATGGATAAAAAAAAATTAAAAGGTTTTTATTTTTGTATAAATTAAATTTTTTTCATTATTTCTTTTTGTTACTTCTTTTCAATTTTTTTTTTAATTGCATGAATTGATAAAAAAATGCTATGTAATAGCTTTACCGCGCCAGTCCCCGCGTGTCACACATTTTTTATTGCATGTAATTGTGTTTATCTTTGTTCATGAATACAAAGAAAGTTCGTGGCACCCAAAGTTCTGGAAATTCGATCCCCTCATGGAACGTCACGTCACGTAGGTAATCATCAAACAATACCTAATTGCAGTTCTCTGTCTGGATGTGATGCATTTGTGATTTGCATGTAAAATTCCCTGCAATAACTATAGAGTTATACCTAGGTAGGTACTTACTAAACGGGGTGACTTTGAATTCAGTCGACAAAATTAAGTATGCGAGTGCAAAATTTTAAAAGCATTAAAGGTTTTATTTTTGTTATAATGAAAATTTTATAACTTTTACATCGTATGAGCACGGAGCTAGCCTAATACTTAGATTTTTATTAAGTTTTAGACGTTTGGAAATAAAAATAATACTTTTATATATTTAGTTTATGGTTTAGGCTATAGGCTATATAGTCGTAGCGTGATATTATATAATACCACGCTACGACTATATAGCCTATAGCCTTCCTCGAGAAATGGGCTGTCCAACAGTGAAATAATTTTTCAATTCAGATCTATAGTTTCTGAGATTACCGCGTTCAAACAAACACACAAACTCTTCAGCTTTATAATATTAGTATAGATTAGTACACTAATATATTATTTTAATATAGTTAAGTAAAATAATAGGTACCTTAATATTCTAAACTCGTATTGTTATTTCTGTTAGAGCATTACTCACATTAACTTACTTCTACAAACAGATTAGTGACAATTTTATGCCAAACAGAACACGATAAATGTTTTATTTTTTTATTTCTTCAACCGCGGCACCCATAACATCGGCCCTAACTCCTTAAAAATTATGTCAACTCCAAGTTTATGAAGTCATACCTTAATGGAAAGCAAAGAGGTAAACGTAAAAAAACAAGGAATGAGAGAAAGTAAAAAAGGAAAACTGTAAGTAAGCTATGCCGAACACGTCCATAAGAGTCGGTTGATTTCTACGTCACGTACACAGAAAAGAGAACTTTTATTACTTCCGAGTGGCGTAATTGTTATGGAGAACCGGTTTCCCTTATTACTCAACTTTGTCCTTAGATGTTATCAAAAGTATTTGATAGCGTCGCACTAGTTTGGTTCTTTTTTGACGTCTCTCTAGAAATCGCGGGGGACCAATCGTCACGAGCAATTTCGACCAAGTCTTATTATAATTTTACTTAGTACGTTTTGATACAGATATTCAACTAATATAACAAAGGATTCTTCGAAATTATCGTCTTCTCCTCATCTCTCTGAAATAATATCTTGTGTTTTTAAAATAATTTGTCTAAATATTTTTAAATCGATATTATTAGCGTGAGGTATTAGAATATCGAATCGAAAAAACTTGTTTTTTTGTTACTAGTACTTTTTCTCTCAAACTCTTGGCGAAGACTCTTCTACTTCTTTATCCAAAGTACCAACACTGGTTGCTACGAATTTTTAAAATAATATTAGGAATTTTCCGATATTAGGCGCCATCCATTTTTTAGTATTACGTAAGACAATTTTGGGCAGTTTTTGACCAACTCACCTCCTATGTAAGAAAAAATATTAATTGGCCGAACCCCCCATGGTCTGGTTTTGAGGCGGTTTTTTTTCAGTTTGAAAGCTGATAATATACATGAGATGGTCCTTAGTCATAATTTACTGATTTTGTCCAGGCGTTTGAAGATCATCAGCTTATTTCATACCTTACTAAGGGATCTTTTCTTCTTTTTTGGGTCTTTTTCTATTTACAAAGGGGTCTTGTAAACCTTTACAAGTCCGATTGATTTAGATCCACTAAATCATCTTACGTAATTAATAAATAGCCCCTTAGCTTGACTTGACTTTTAATTTAATTTAATTTGTTTTATTTGTTTAATGTTTTAATGTTATTTATTTAATTTTGTTTAATTTAATTTGTTTTTATTTAACTTATTTTAATTTAATTAGTGAAATCTGAAAATGTATTTTACGTTCATCTGTGTTTAAAGTTGTGGATTTCTTTCGTTGGCTTAGTGTTTGTCTGTCAGTGCCGCGCCTAATCTCTTACTGGTAGTGGCGAATTTACGCCCCATTGCGAGGAAAAAGAGAATGCACTTGTGTCTGTACATACACGTCTGCACTATATTATCTTCGTAGTAGTAGAAATAGTATGTCGTATGTTGTCAATTTAAAATAATATTAAAGAAAATAACAATGTCAAAAAAAACTGCTAAATTATGTCATGTTTTGTAATTTTATTAATTTTAGTTTTTATTTAACTTTTTGTTTGTTTACTGTTTTTTGTTTGTTATTGTTTCTGTATATGACAACGGCAGCAAAAACAAAAATAGGGCCTACGAGAATATCAGCGTTGCAGTTTTCGAACTGGCAACAATAGCTGACGTAGGTCCTATTTGTCCGGCGCCGAATAAATTTTTTTTCTGTGCTCTGTGTCAAATAAAAAATATTTTCTTTCTTTCTTTTCATAGTACTTAGTTGGCTAGTTTCGTAATCTAGGATTTTTGAAAATTCAAAAACGTTAGCTCTTTTTTTTTAAGTTTCTAACTATTGATTGCTGATGATGACGAGATAGGTGACCGTTTTCTAAAAATGTCAAATTACTCGAAGACCACATTAAGCCGTTGGTCTTGCGCCTAATCTCTCTACAATCTAATATCTAATACTATTGGGTTTGCGTTCCATCACCCATCGGACTATAGAAGTGAACTTGTTGTATAATCTATACTAAATATTAAAAGCTGAAGAGCTTGTTTGTTTGACCGCGATAATCTCAGGAATACTGGTTCGAATTGAAAAATTATTTACTGTTGGATAGCACGTTTATCGAGGAAGGCTATAAACTTTAAAATATTACGCTACAATCAATTGAAGTGGAGCAGCAATGAAAAATGTTGCAAAAACGGGGAAAATAGACGCAGATGAAGTTGCGCGAGTCAGCTAGTTTTGGATAAAATTGGCTGCCGTAATCGAAATTGGTTATGAGACCCTCAGAATACCTAACCTCATTGCTATATTAGATCTTCGATAGACCAACTAATTGAAACCCCGTAACCTGAGTTAAGGCGATGTCAAAACTTTTGAGACTTATGATTGGTCGTAATAATTATTGTAGTTATTCCAATGACAACCGAACCGAACAAGGGTTGAAGGGCTTAAAACGAGGGCGTCCCTGTGGACTGGTTTGTGGAGTTGCATCGAATAACTTTATTAGTACTTATGTAGTTTAACAGACTACTAATAAATTAGAATTAATGTGAGACGATGCCTGATAGTATACCACGGCGCTCCGGCATTAAGGTCTACTTTGTGTTAGTAATTTAAATGTTTATGAAGTCCCTTAAGTGATAGCTTGGTGAATGTTTTAGGCCCCGACTTCAAAAAAGCAAAAATGTCTTCTTAAATCATAAGAACGAATAAACAGTTGCAGGGGTTTTTTTAAATGAAATTTTCTGTTGTGCACTTTTTGGGATGGGTAAAAATGTTAAACTCGTGTCAGGACACGTGACGAAAATTCGTGAATTGGAGGGTGAGCAATGAAAAATTGCTACAATATCATTAGAATACGAAGATAAATTTCGCCACCATCAGATGGTGGCGAAATTTATCTAACCGATTAGATGAAATTTGGTATGGAGGTAGTTCGAGTCCCGGGGAAGAACATAGGATAGTTTTTATCGCGATAACCAACATCCACGCGGGCGGAGCCGCGGTTAAAAGCTAGTAAATAAATAAATTAAAACCAATACATCATCTGAATAATCAGATCTTTGACAAATTTTCATAGCAAACAAACAAAAACCTACCACTCCTTTTGCGGCACAGTTGATTAATAGGTACATATTGACATGATCTACCCCCATTTTTTAAATTTTAAAAAAGAAGGAAATTCACAATTCGACCGAGTTAAAAAAATAATGCCCGATAAAAGTAAAAAAAATCACTAACGATCAAACTATCGTGGTTACGCTATAATCACTATAACTTACCTCTGTTTTTTAGCCAAAGTTCTTTTCCATTTCGCAGGTTCAGCTTTTCTTTTCCTACTGGAATTATTATCCACAGGGGTAGGGTAACAGTCCATTTTGCTATTTTTATAATGTTTTTAAAGAAAACACAACTTTTTACAGTTTAATTCACTAAAATAATTAGCACGGTCGCATTGTTTTAAATAAAAACGCCATATTGAATTATGAAAAATGGGGAAACCTGATTGGTAGAAAGGGATGTCGCTGGTTTTGCTGTAAACAATATTGGATATTGCTGTGTTTGTTAGGAACATAGACTTATAAAGACGATTTTAAAGGGGATATCGCTGGTTTTGCAGAGTTCTGTTAATTCAAACTTAGAACGATGGCTATAGACTAACAGACTGCATTTACAGTTCCCATTCGGAAAAAAGTGGATGTTGCTGCTTTTGCTTTTATATGACTCTGTTATTATTACTCAGTTTTCCGTGCGTGCCCCCTAAGACAGTCATCGATTTATAAGACGTTATCACGTCATACGATACAAACCCTGTTCCACCGTCACGGGGTTTGTATCCTGTGACGACTGAACCTGTGCCACTGACATGGTTGCGGCTTAAATGACCCACACCAGCGTATGAGCCAAGAAGGAAAAAAAACAACCGGTTCTCCTGGAGTGCCGGCAGAAGTGAAAACTTCAACATTAAATTACATATTGATGAAATTTGAGTAATATTTTTCGATCTTACTAACATAATAATAAAAAATATTAAATATTAAATCAAAAAACCAAAATCAATAATTTATGAAGGCTAATGTTCAAGTGACTATGGAATTTAGTATCGCTACAAATTTTGTTGTGCCATATATACTTTCAGACAAACCAACAATGATTTACCTAATTTGCCGGGTTTAATTGATATGGGTGGATGAACTTCGAAAATCGAAATATTTATATACATTTTTTTTTGAAAATAGGACATAACTATGATATTGCGTATTAATTATGTATTGCACATGATGTGTAACACTAGTTTATGGCTATGATTTCGGCTTTGCAGTGATATATAATCCGAATCTCTATCTCACAAACTCTTCACAATTGTCACAATATTGGTACGAGTCTCTGTCTCACAAAATATTTTTGATTGTTACTATGTATATGGAGTCTCTTTCTCAAACTCACGTAATGTAACCACAATATCATACACAACACGAGAAATAATGCACCGGCGCGGCGCCAAACAAGCATTATGCACAGACAAACAAGTGACATGACATTACATTTCAGTGTTGCAATAGGTAACTGTCCTAAACAAATCGATTTTTTTATTATAATTCAATAAATAATATGTTCTTATTTTTAAACGAGCCGGGTCCTAATCTAAAGGTATCAAAGAATATGCTTATTAAAAAGTATAGTGTATAAATATTATCGTTCTTTACACTCAAACGGTGCAACAATTATTAAAGTATTTATATTAATTATTTAATAAAAATCGATAATAACCCTAATCGATATTACGATTTTATTTTTGTAATAGTGTTACCACCGTTAAAAATAACCTCATACGCAAAAAAAAGGAAATAAATAAACTGAAAGACTAATATTTGCATCTCAATATTCCGGCAAATGTGAGACTCCATATCATTATATAATAACGATATAATTATAAACAAGAATTATACATTTAATCAAATTGTGGCACAACGTAAATACTAGCGATACTGCTTATGGGCGTATCGCTAGTAAACGTACACGTAATCGTTACTCGGATTCGAACTGGTATATGGTCTTCTCGTTTCTGGACCGCCCGATTTTCCAACAGAGCTATAATAACATTGTAGATGGGGGCGAAATTTACCTTGATATTGTAGCTGTTTTTCATTGCTCTTACTCCGTCTTACGAATTTTAGATCAGGGTCACGTGATCCTGACGCGAGTTTAACATTTTTTACCCATACCAAAATAAGTGCACAACGCCGATAAAGAAGTTTTCACTTCAAAAAAATATCAAATTCATTATAGTATTTTCATTTAATTTAAATGCATATTTTAATTCAATTTATAATATATGTAATTAATTAAAACTAATAACGTACACTAAATAAAACTAAAATATATCTAAAAAATTGGGGCATTTCGTCGCTATATAGCAATGCTGATGCATTGTGCGAGGAAGCTGCCAGCTCTACGGTCACCAGTAGAGTCGACCAAATTTTGGAAACTTCTTTGAAGAATTTGTTCGCGCTGGGACCCCATGGGCCAAGGGTCTCAACGCTGAATGGTACAAATATATATTCGCTGCCGAGACCCCTGTATTTTAGAATTTTAAAATTTTCAGCCGCTTTTGCTGCCGCCCCAGCTTGAACGCTGGTTCCGTGGAGCCACCTCCACGGAACCAGCGTTCAAGCTGTTCAAGGAGCAAGTATGTCTACACACGTGGCGTCCCACACAAGCACCCTTCCCATACTCCAAGGAATCAGTGACATCCCATCAGGTCTCTTGCCATCGTCCCTGGCTAAGGCGGTAAGGCGGACCGACGGATTATATTATTCAGGGCGGCGTGTCTATAAAAAAGAATAATTATTATAAAAAAGAATAAAACATTAATATTCATTGTATTTTAATTTGATTACATTTGATAAAACATTTATTACAGGTTTTAAAGGTTTACAATGTTCTAATTTTTCTTTTAAGTCGCTGGTCCATCTTGTTTGTCTTGCTGGGACCTTCTTATCTTATACTAGCTGACCCGCGCAACTTCGTCGACGTAAATTTTCCCCGTTTTTGCAACATTTTTCATTGCTGCTCCGCTCCTATTAGTCTTAACATGATGTTATATACCCTAAAGCCTTCCTTGACAAATAGGCTATCCAACAGTTTGGACCCGTAGTTCCTTAAGTTATCGAGTTAAAACAAACAAACTCTTCAGCTTTATAATATTAGTATAGATTAACTGAGTCGCTGTCTCCTATTTCTGTATACCTAACGTATATATTTTTTTAAAAGATAACTAACAATGTTAGTCGCACATTACTAGCAATCTTATTAACCTCTCCAGCTAAGCTGAATTGCTTGTATCAGAATTTGTTCGAATGCGAACCTACGACCTTTCTATTGCTGGTCGACCAAGGTTAGATCTTCAGATTAAATAAAACAAAAATTAAATAAATATAAATAGTTTAATAGCTACATTAAAATGTGTCTTTACATAATTTATTCACCTTAAAATTGCTTGACGTTTCGACCAGGTTGCAACTGGCGTGGTCACAAGCAGACTGGCGATTGCAGAACACATACTGCAATCGAACACCAATTACTGGATTGGGTTTCATCGTCCACAAACCATGTCCACAGATCGTCATGTTTATTCAAGAATTGTGCCTTCACGCACAATTCTTGAATAAACTTTAAACGATTAAAATTAAAAAAAACATAAAACTTTCAATCGGGAAGAGTGCTTCAATTTATCCGTGACGTGGAATCCATTGATTAGTAAAACACAACCTCATATTAGTTCGCAGTCGGTTAACATGGACACAATCAGTGTAGTGTGCAGTGACCCTAACAAAAATGTGAGGGTAGGTGAAGATTCACCATCCTTACGGAGTCTTAACGTAGCTGCGACAGTCCGCTTGTGACCACGGCTGGTGCAACCTGGTAGAAACGTCAAGCAATTTGAAGATAAATAATGCGCGATAATTCCTGTATAATAAATAGTTATAATCATGCCACGCGAACGTTTAAATATGAGTATAATTTATTCAGTCTATCACATCGTCTAAATAATGATGATGTATAATGAAACGTTACTTTGCCTAGCATTGTGAATACTGACTGATATGGCCGCGAGCGTTCGAGTCTAAGTAAACTTTGCTCCACTCATTATATCTCAGAAGAAACCAGCTGGAACATCTAAGATATAATGTTATATACACAAGGATAACTGAAACAGTAAATTAGTTTCGTGAACTCAGTGTCCATTGCAGGCTGTATCTTAATTGGATTAACAGCTTGGAAAATGGTTGCTTGTGACTGTTTTAAGATTTTGTCATTATGCTATTTAAAATGTTTTTTTTTGGCATCAGCAAATAGTTCTTCTTTTCATTGTTATGCATATACTTTGACACAACATGCTTCGAACCAATTTTATTTTAAACTAGCTGTGCCCGCGACTTCGTTTGCGTGGAAGTTGGGTTTATATTAAGGTAGTTTATGTTACAATTTAACTTCTGTGTAAAACATATTGGAAACATGCTCCACAATGCTCTGTGGCATCTATGGATATTAGGGCCTAGCTCTAATCAGGGCCCGACCTATGGCAAGGCAAGCCAAGCAAATGCCCAGTGCAGCAAAATGAAGGGCGACAAAGTTTATGGCGCCAGACGGTTAGAAGACAAATTATAATAGTATTTTACCAAAATGATTTGTATCACATCAAATATTACTATTATCGGTTTCGGGTTAAATGAAGCCCGAAACCGCCCAAGTACTCGCGCGAAATAGGGCTAGTGTGAGATAAGTTTTTAAAAAAATATCCTGTTTTTAAAACATTGCATTCCCGCGGTACTGTGATGCGTGTTCAAACAAACAGACAACATTCAAACGTTTCTAAAAGATATACTGAATTAGTATATCTTTTAGAAACGTTTAGTTTAAATACTAAACTTATTTCTTTATAATGTCTACATTAGTGAATTAAAAAAGAAATAGGGCTAGTGTGAGATAAGTTTTTAAAAAAATATCCTGTTTTTAAAACATTGCATTCCCGCGGTACTGTGATGCGTGTTCAAACAAACAGACAACATTCAAACGTTTCTAAAAGATATACTGAATTAGTATATCTTTTAGAAACGTTTAGTTTAAATACTAAACTTATTTCTTTATAATATCTACATTAGTGAATTAAAAAATAGGTGTGTCAACCTGTCGTAGCCGAGGATAGAACAAAGTAGCGTGCAATTAGAGAGGCCTATGTCCAGCAGTGGACTGCGATAGGCTGATGATGATGATGATGAACCTGTCGTTAATTAAGATCATCATAAATTCATATCCCTCTACGTAAGAATTTCAGATTTATTTTTTAAATCAATTTACCTGATTCTGTTCCATTTGTATTTAAACGCCATCTATTTTCAAAACTGGATAAGTTTATTTTAATACTTTATGACTTTAAATTAAATTATACTTAAACTATCATGCATATTAAACGTAGGTAAGCAAGGTATTTAACCTAAAATTATTCACGCGATTAAGACCCGTAATATATATATATATTCATAATAGCTGTGCCCGCGACTTCGTTCGCGTGAAAGTCGGGTTTAAATTAAGGTAAGGTAACGAAATAACTTCTGTGTAAATATGTTGGAAACAGTCCTGTTGACTAAATACTTACTAAGTAAAAATCGATCTGTTCTATTCTTTTAGATAGTTAGTTTGGTGTGCGGCTTAAGAAGTGGGTTTTCTGTTGTTTTTGTTTCATTCTTTCAACGTTATACCTACTTATTACCTAATAATTTTAAATAGAATTTGTACGAAAATGTTGTTACTTCTCATGTGATCGTAAACTTGTAAAGCCTAAGTACTTAACTGTGATAGTTTTCCTTATAATTTTAGTGTTTATACTACTACCCTGAATTTTTTCACATACCCAACATCAACCATTTAGCTGGCAGGGGGACACTTGACTCTAACAAAAATGTTCACTATAAAGCCTAATATTATACACAAAGGAATCCTTAAATCTAAAAATAGTCTTCACAAACCCTGAACGCTTTTTAAAAGACCTATCTAATGATACAACACACGATGGGGTAGGTAGGTGAGAAAAAAATCACATCCCCACTTTACATATAAGAGAGGTACCCTTAAAAAAATAATGATTTTCAAGATTTTGTTCTTTCACTTTATCGGCGTTAGTAATTTATTCATGCAAAAGTTGCAACCTTCTAGCACTAACAGTCTCTGAGCTAAGCTGCGGACGGACGGACATAAGGGAAACTATAAGGGTTCTGTTTTGCCATTTTGGCTAAAAATGGGGTGTATTTCATATAGTGTTACAACGCAATACTAATAATAAAACTGCTGTAACACTTTAGTAAGCAAACGCAGAGCGTGTCATGTGTGTCATGCCCGCGAAAATGTCAGATATCCCTAAAGGTACGGTTGACAAACAACGACCCCCCTCCTCCCGTCACCCGAACTACTCACACTTGACCGATGTTGAGCCATTCATTATCGTTGAATTGATGAACACGTAATCTCCAACCATAACCCCAAAACATGATCCTCGATGCACCTGTGTGATGCGTGGTCAAACAAACGGACAGACAGACAAACATTTCTAAATATCATAGCAATGTGTTTATTTTAAAACTTCTTTTACTAAGTATAGAACGTTATTGAATACAACGCCATCTACTTTCAAGAATGTTGCCACTCAGCATCTCAAGCACCTATACCCTAATAAATGTTTTCACAAATAAGGAATTATTTGATCACGGTGAACAATTTGATTTCATAGATGGCGCTACATGTTTTTTTTTTACGTGTGTATGTGTTTTAGACGAACACATCATTTCTGGAAAATGTCGAATACTTTTTAATTATAATGTAATATTGTTTTTCATTTCTACTACGATTAATTAATTACTCTCAGCAGTGCATGCAATACCTATAATTAACTTACCTACGTGCATAATTTACTTGATTTTTAATATAAAAAAATAATAACCAAAGTAAATAAGTTACTTACGGTCGAAAAAATAACTAAAACATTGAGAAAAATATTAAAAAAGGATAAAGACAATTTAAAAAAATACAAAAAGAACATAATCAGACATCGGATTCGAGCCCGGGACTTCGTCGTCTAAGTCCGCTAGCATAGCTTCGAGGCTATACTGTTCGCTACGTATCACGTCAAAATAACTGTTCATAAGAAACTTAAAAATGTTGTGTTTAGCTCCTTATAGTTTTAGCGTGAAGTTATGTATTCCATGGGTTACAATTATAGATAATGTCTAATTGTGGAAAATTTTGTGATAAACCATTATGGTGCGACAAAAAATACGTTGCTACTCGTTCCCCATAGACGTAAGCGTAATGATTCATAGTGTAAATAATGTCCTATAGTATTTACTATAAAACTGCAAATTTTCATAAAGATCCGTCTAGTAGTTACTGTTTTATAACGAAAAATAGCTACAGACATTATCCCTTACTGCTTAGCTCCTATGGGAAAAAGCGTGATAATTTATAGCCTAAATGTTAATCTGCATCTATTAGATTGCATGTGCAAAATTTCAACCGAATCTGTACGGTAGTTTTTGCGTGATGCGTGTTTAAACAAACAGACAGACAGACAGACAGACAGACAGACAGACAGACAGACAGACAGACAGACAGACATTTCTAAAAATGCTGCAAAGTGTTTGAATACTCTTTTCGAACATTTCCTAATATTTTTTTTCACTAAGTTCGGCCATGTACAGACACGTGAAATTTACAGTTTTATTATATGTATAGATATAGACTAGACAACAAGTTAGCTCCCATAATCCAATTTGACTGAAATCCAACAGTATGTAGTGAGTGAGTGTGTAGTGAGATTAGGCGCAAGATGCTCTGGTGCAGATAAGGCTTAATGGGCTTTTTTGATTCATGTGACATATTTAGAAAGCCGTCACCAAGCCGTCACCTATCTTGTCATCGTCAGCAATCTATAGTTTGAAATTGAAAAGAGAAGACATTACGTTTTTGATTTTTTGACGTGATGACGTCTTCGCACGAAAACTTTCGTTTGTTCCGCCTGCTGATAAGCTGAAGTATTGTGGGCGTCGGCCGCATGCGTCCGGATCCACTAAAGTTGTCACAGGCATGTTTGTTAATTACAGTGTCATCAATGTTAATGGCGATTGCAGCGACATGCGATACATTTAGAAATAAAAAAGCTGTCACAGGCATGTTTGTATATTACAAAGGCAATTAGTAATTGCGAATAAATTAGAAAGTCCTTTATGGAGGCATTGGAATAATTTGTATATTTAATAGTATAGTTGTCTTTTACTAACATAGTTTTTAAGAACACTGTATACTAACACATTATGGATCATTGGTCTGAATTAAATAATTATTATTATTATTATTAATTGCAGCGACATGCAATACAATTGGAAATTCCAAAAAAAAAAACTGTTGCAGGCATGGTTTTTTTTTTTTTCTCTATTTATTTTAAGGAACTTTTTGTCCATTGACATGTCAGTTCCCTGAAGGCAAAGAAAGTACATGCTCACAAAACAATAACATATAACAATCATATCCTTAGATTTAAATAAGGTTATAAAATTAGGTTAAGTGTACTAACTAAATATTAAATTAACACAATAAAAAATTAGGTTACCTATACCACAGATAATATAATACTATACTAGTACCTATACTAAATTAACTAATTCTCTTGCTATTTCTGTTGATGGTTCAGCTAATATACTTAAACATATTCCTACATCTAGTTTATTAACATTAAAAAGCTCCATAAAAGCTTTCCTCTTCTGTTCATTCCGAACACAATTCATCAATAGATGTTGGACATCCTCTGTAACACCACATGATTCACAATTTGGTGATTCTGCTTTTCCCATTAGATGTACAAACTTCCCAGATGGATAGTGTCCAGAACTGTACTGTCGGCTCAGACTATAATTAACAAACCATGGTACACGAGGAGGATGGTGTTGGCAGGCATGGTTGCTTATTACAATGCACTGACCTCTATACTACAAGTAATATAGCGGACAGTATTACAGTGACATCAATATTTTTTTATGACGTCATCACGTAAAATTATCGTCTGTAAACCTACTTTTCAGACAACCATTTTTTTTTAATCCAATCTTTTGGATTTTTTTATAACTATCTGTATGCCAAGCAACCAAACCCGTTCAGTGGTTTGAGCTCTGCGTTGATATATCAGAGAGTCACAATTTCCATTTGTATATACAGATAAGTATCATGAGAGATTTACGAACGAACATTAATGATTTATATCAAAACAAACACTTTTAATTTTAGCTCCACGCCAATACATTGTAGTTGCCATCGAAGCGAAAACACGCAGCGCTGTTACGAAAACCGTCAACGAAAAAAATATCGTAGAGTCAAACCTACATAATTACTAGTGCAGTACTTTATACTGTTATCAGAGGCTATAAATATTCAAGTAGTGAAAAGCTAATAGGTCAATAAGCTGTTCGTTGGATGGTTATTACATTGTTATGGGGTAAGTCACGCTTGACCTGGTCACTTCGATTGAGCAATTTTCTTCGACAGCAAACTCACACGATAGTATGATTAACACGTTGCTCTACATAAAACGACGTTATTATTTGTAATTATTTTTATGCTAGATTAATCTTTAAGTTGGGTAGTAGAGCATAATTGTAGTCGTTCGCTAGCACGCTAAGTAAAAATAAATTAAAATGCTGAATAAATTGAGGAATTTGTAAAATTACCAAGTATTCGGAAAAAATGCATGTAATACTTAGTATAAAACAACGCTTATTCCAAATGTCTGTCCCCATGTACCTACTCATACGCTAAGATCTTCTTAACTAAGCAACGAATTTTGTTGCTGTTTTCACAATCATTGTGATTATTTCTAGGTACCAGATATTATGTTTATAGACACAGGAGAAAAGTCCGTGCAAATCCGAGGCGGGCCGCCAAAATATATATTTTTTTCTTATAAAGACGACTCCCACGAGTCGTCTTTATAAGAAAAAAATATATATTTTAGGGTACAAGTCCTGTGTTGTGAGGTACTTTTCAAACATACATGTCACGGACACAAAGTACACAAGACTCGGAACAACAATTTGTGGATCACAGAAAGTGGGGCCCCGTGTGGAAATCAAACCCACGAGCTCTTGCATAGCAGTCAGACACACTCCCACCGCGCCACAGAGGCAGTCAATCTACTAATCTACGATTTTTAATTTTTTATAGTAAGCCTCACATTATCCCATAACAGTATCACTGACACAGCGATATTTGAGAGAAGATCTTTGCCAAACAAAAAATGGGTTCTTGTTTGGCAAAGATCTTTCCTCAAATCTCAAAATTTAACAGAGATAATGCACCAACAAAAAAGACTTCGTCCCTGACGTCACAAAAAACTTCAAAGCAAAAATATCAATGACCTGAAAGAAATAACCAAGCAGAACCACGATATAAACCACCCACGTAGTAAATAGGTACTATATTAAAAAATGTTTGCTACGCAGACACTGCTAATATTATAGTCTCCCGGAGTAATACCATAATCATTAAGTCTCGCGTCTGCTCCATCGGTAAAGCTGAGTAGTCTGATACTAACCGCTCTTGCTTTAATCATACCATGGAATGAAACACACGAAGCTATTCTGAAATCGAGAATAGCGAAATGTTTATTACAAATAGTTAAGACTGATGAGGATTTGTTACTGTACAGCATAAAAGAGGAAAGTAAAGTACATTTGAAATGTAAATACAATTTATGACTAGCGTTGTAAACAATGGAATAACTGGGAACAAATCCGTCACTGTTAATAAATTCTTAGTGGAAAATGTTCTTTCAAAGGTATCGCAAGACAAATCAAACAATAAGGTTTCGCGTTTATTGATATTTGACAAAATAACTCAAAGTCACTTCTAGTCAGCGTGATTTGTTTTGTGAGCTAAGACATATTTGTTTGGAAAATTGTGAGTTGACAACTTGTACATATTGGATATTGTTTTTTGGTTTCTACTATGTCTCCAAATGATAAAATGAGAAATATATTGCTATATTTATAATGCTGCATTTTTGTGAGCGAGTAAAACCGCTAAAGCTAATTGGGACATCACTATACCGATAGCAGGGATAGGCAAATAGGTATCGAGTCAAATAGGCAGTTAATTTTCTTTATTAAATGTCGGCTGCGCGCAACTGATGCTTCTCCTATTTGAGCAATGACAGCCTTTGTGGCGCGGTGGTAGTGTTTCCGACTGCTACGCAAGAGGTCGTGGGTTCGATCCCCACCCAGGATCAAACTTTGTATGATGAGCATGATGGTTTATTCTGTGTCTGGGTGTTATTTATCTATATTATGTATGTATTTAGAAATATATAATAATTTATAAATATATAGAATCAGTTGTCTGGTTTCTATAGTACAAGCTCTGCTTAGTTTGGCATCAAACAGCGTTGTGTGAGTTGTCCGAAGATATTATTATTATTTCTCTGATAACTGCTTACTTACTTAGCCAAATAAAATGCAGCATCATTTATCTAAACAATTATTTTTTTAATCTCGCTTAATCTACAAAGACATTTATATTTGTAAACTTAGTTCCACGGCCCACTGCTTCGCCTATCTCGTGCATGTAAACTATGCTCTTTAACGTAAACTTTTATACGTTCGGAATCCAATCACATGCCGTTGGCGATGGCGTTCCGAACAAACTCTTGGAGTTCAATCCAACCGAATGCACTACCACTAGCTGATTCCCTCTACGAATAACGGAATTTCCGATCAGACAGGTCGCTTCTTCCGTTGCATTCGTCACTGTTTGTTTATTTTGTTCTATGTATTCCACAAGGCACGAATTTATTTTCTAGTCATGTACCCGTCAGTAAAGTATGTGTTTGAACGTCACTGCTGCCTTTTTGCTCAGTGACATCAAAGTTGGTTGGACGTGAGCTTTATAAAGGATGTGCAGACATATTTATGAACGAAGATATATTTGTGTCGACTTTTTTATTATGACTTTTCATGTCCCACTGTGTAGACGACGCATGGTATTTATTGTTAACAAGTTTAAAAAAGCACCTATTTAAAAAAGTTGTCGTCTTATTTTGGTTGCTGTTTAATATTGGTGAACTGTATCCGTAAAAGTTTCCTAATATAAAAGCAGAAATCTTTAAAAAAGTAAGAAGTGGCACATCTGCGCTTAATTTGTTTGTTTGCCATTTTAATTTTATGTATAAGAATATTCACAACATCACCAAATTGTACAAAGACATAGTGCACATTTTAAATTTTCAAGCCCGTACCTACGTTATTTCAATCTAGTTCTTCCGAAGTACATTTTTTCTTGTAAACATTATGCCTGTAATTAAAAAATCCAGCAATCATTTCTAGCAAAAAATACCATCAAACTGCAGGTGTCAAAGCATCGTTATATTCGTTATGCATTTTTTTCGGCGCGACTCGAAGCGGCGCCGCTCTTCAGACATCTTTCGGCGTTGCTTTTTTTTCTGCAAAAAGTAAAGTCGTCATATCCACGGTGCACAGCCTTCAGATACGATCTGACGGCATGTCTCAAGTGGCCAGTGACCTGTCGCCTACATACGTATCACTTACTTTGTAAAAAGTAATTAACATTGATCGATAAGTCGATTAAATAAAAATAATATTGAAACGTTGGTAATGAAGTTAAATTGAAATTTTAAATGTACTGCAGGTTGTTTAATATACTGTGATCAGAATACTAAACAGTGCCGACGGGAAGTGTTTTGTTAAGACGCATGCACACGACTGGTTAGCTGAGTTTTATCGACGTGCAATCTTGCATAATTAATTTAATTAATAAGCAAATACCTATGTAATATTAAAAGTAAAGGTATTATAAAAAAAATCAGGCAAGTGCATGTCGTGCCACGCACAATGTAGGGTTCCATAGTCACCCCTCATCTACCGGGTATCTTAGGTCTATTAAAAAATGGGATAGGTGAAAAAAAATCACATCCCCACTTTACATATAGGGGAGGTACACTAAAAAAAATGGTTTCAAGATTTTATTCTTTCACTTTGTAGGCGTAAGTAATTTGTGTATCCATGCCAACATCTAACTGGTATCTTAGGTCTTTTAAAAAATGGGATAGGTGAAAAAAAATGACATCCCCACAAAAAAATGGTTTCAAGATTTTATTCTTTCACTTTGTAGGCGTAAGTAATTTGTCTATCCATGCAAAATTACAGCCTTTTAGTACCAACAGTCTCTGAGCAAAGCTGCGGACGGACATGGCAAAACTATAAGTGTTCCGTTTTACCATTTTGGCTCGGAACCCTAAAAAATGGAAGCAATAATATTATTCATTACATAGTCCCTGTTACACTATACCTCATTGTAATTAATGTGAAAAATAAACTAAAATCGATTCTCCATAAACCACATGCAATAAAACCTATAAGCCAGATCGAACGATAGAAAATTTAAAACAATAATACATTTAGTCTTATTTTCTTTTATTGCTTCTTAAATATTGTTTGGCCTGACAAACGGAAATACGCTTATTTATCAAATGGTTAATTTGTACTTTTAACCTACAAATAAAGAGATTCTTATAGAACTAAAGACGTTTTTGGTATTATTTTTTCAATTTATAAAAGGAAATTAAATGCCTGTCTGTTTCCCGGGGCGGCATTTTAAGTATTTATACCAAGCCTTATTGAGCCGACTTTATCTTATCTACCTACGACTATGACAAGCTCGTCATTGTCAAAATTATTAATATTTTTACTTATTTTTGTGTCTTTGTATAAAAATGTGTAAAAATCAACGTATTTTGCTGCTCACCTCAGAGCTTTAGGCCGTTTTCCCACATTTAATGGAAAGCGATTTTGACAAAGCGCCGGCCATTTCTTAGTATCGTTTGGCACAGTTCACGGTCGGCGTAACTTACAACGCGCAGCGCGGCTTACGACGCGTTTGTCTACGCTTTGAAAATTATGGCAACTTACGGCCTACGACTTATACGCTTGACAAAATGTTAGAAGTAGTTTTGTCCTTGTGGTTCACCGTATTCATCCCTCAACGTTTCATATTTGCGGCCAACACGATTATATTTCTATTTTTACACGACTACGGCAAGCCAAGGAAGGATTATGTTTTAGATATACAATACATATGTTCCAACTTTCACTATAGCGCCTAAACCACTGATACGGGTCCTCATTCAAAGATATTTGTTCCGTATCCACGGCAAGCCCATGCGGTACTGTCAAAAGCTTGTCATAAAGCCTACAAATGCATCAAAGCGCATGCGTGGCGCTCAAAAATGTCTGCCACGCATGCGCGTTGATTTTTTCTAAGCGACGCTCTATTGATAATAAATCATTATGACAAGATTTTGATAGTTACGCATGGGCTTGTCGTGGATACAGAAAAAAGATCGTGAATGAGGACCCCAGATTTAATGAATAAATTGTCAATCGATTTGTTATTGCAGTCTAAATGACATCTGCTACATTTTTTAAGGTACACAGCCATATATTATTTTATTGTCGTAGTCGGGTATAAGTTTTAAGTAAAACTAGTACTTGTCTCATTATTTATTCCTTACATTTACCGCACCCGCTCACTGCTGTCGCTACCCGCTCATGTCAAGCCCGTACCTCGAGAGAAAAATGCGTGGGCAAGAGTTCTGTCGGCAAAGGAGCAAATTCGAGAGTGAGACTAGAGATTTCTTCTAAATATCAGAAGGAAAGTGGGCGCCCTTATTCAAAATGGAATAACCAACCTACGAGTTCTTGAAGTTAGGGTATCGTATAGACACCGTATTCATGTTCATACCCACAAAATAGGTTTTAAAAGCTGAAATCTGACTCGGAATATATCTAATTATTACAATGTTTACTATACCAAAAGAAAAATAAGCAAAAACAATAAAGCAAAATGTATGTACAAATTAATTTACACTCTGGAGCTTTCGTGGTTTTATTAATAAAACTTTATTTAATACTAAAACCTTAAAACGCCACTTGAAACTTGTTTAAGACGCTGAAAAGCGGTCATTAATTGAAATTTTACCTATTACTAAATGTATATCTTTATAAATGTATAAAGTTTTTATATACTTTTGCATTAAAATATTTAGTGCCAGATAGCACTGGACTTGCGCTAACAAGGGTAGAAAAATCTAGACCTAGAAAAGGTAAAAAAGCCTTTCATATAGCTGCAAACATTCAATATGCTAAGAATTTTAAAAGCTCTTGGTATTTTTGTCTGCAAATGGAATTTCAATTTAGAACAATTTTATTCAAAGTAATCGTGCCCGATTCAGAAAATTCATTCTGCTGAAATCAAATACGTAATTACATCGGCACAGATTGCCCCTTAGGGCAAGTCAGGGCTCTTAGTACCTATCCTGAATTTCAGCCAACGAGTCGCAAAAGTAATTTTGCAGGGAAAATATTCGCTGTTCAACAAGGTCGCAGACCAGAGGCGTCCTTCTATGTCGTAATGGAAGCGTCTTAAGTATACAGCAGATAAAAGACCCAAAGATACCGATTTCTACCTATTTAATAATCGATTTGCCCGAGGGTTGAATCGATTACCATATCAAAAGAATGCATGATCTCATGTCGAACGTCAATTTGGTAAAACATTCAGTTCAAAAGGCCTCAGCCGTGAGCAGTTATATTACGTTCAAATTCTATGGAATATTACGCTTTTTCATGTAATTTTGTTACGCGTATCCCATTTTTTTACTTTTATTTCCACGTCACGTGCTAAAATTCTTTTTGAAAAGTTGCGTGAGGTTGTCGTCGTTAAACCAGCCACATTTTCCTTAAACGATAATTTTCATAGCTCAAGTGTTAAATCACATACTAGCTTATAGCGCATTTCCTTATACGTCAAAATAATGGAGCGGAAAAATGTTATAATTTCTTTATTATTAGGACATAACGTTTATTATACGTTGCAAATAATTATACTTACCGATAAATAGCTTGGAACGGGCAAGATTTTTAATTACTGAGTTATAAATAGTTTTTAACCTTCGACGCAAAAGTTGTGGAATTATATTATGTTTAACGTGTGTATTCCTGTGTTTGGGCGGGCGATTGTAGCCCCAAACCACTAACCGTTACTATATATACCTATACCCACTGTAGTACTATATAGTAACGGTTATTATACTATTACATGTAGTATTAGATTATACTATAATACCCCCTACAAAGTGACAGCAATTTCAAATGCCGAATCAAATGACCGTCTTGAGAACTTTTTTGACACTTGTGACAAATGGCCGTTGTTGTTAGCCTCGTTACACAAGTATTGACTTGGAGTTGTAAAAATGGCGGCAGACTGACCTGTCATTATTTATACAGCTCCGCATTATATATACTATATCTGCATATAGTGTTGTTATAATAAATGCTTGACCCTGGCAGAAATTAGCCTTGAAATACTAGATTGCCATAAATGAAACTAAATCTACTAAGGCATCGGTCTCGCAATCGTGAGGTCGAAGGGATTCGAATCCTACTCATTATACTACCGACGTGAACCCACTCCCAGCACAAGCCTTTGAGCTTAGCTGGAGAGGTAAACAAGGTTGCTAGTACAGTGGGACTCAACCCCACATTGCTTGGTTTTTTTTTTATTTAAAAAAAAATAGGAGGAACACTCTTCCATAAATTTGAACTTTAAAGCTTATTATTTCACAAACAGATCCGTAAACCGAAAACTATATAGCCTTTACAACTTCTAAATGTTTTTATAAAACTTATCTAATGACACATCCCACACGATGGGGTAGGTGAGAAAAAGAAATCACATCCCTACTTATAGGGGAGGTACCTACGCTAATTTTTTTGTTTTCTAAATTTTACTTTGTCGGCATAAGTACGAGTAATATGTGTATGCGTGCAAAATAACAGCCTTCTAACAATTACAGTCTTTGAGCTAAGCTACGGACGGACGGACGGACAGATATAATTTGAAACGCGATAATTTTAAACGCTTTTACTGTTGGATAGTCCATTGATCGAGAAAGGCTATATGGTACATAACATTGCGCTACAACTAATAGGAGCGGAGCAGCAATGAAAAATGTTGCAAAAACGGGGAAAATTTGCACAGGCGAAGTCGCGTATGTCGGCTGATTACTAATATTATAAATGTGACGTCTGTCTGTGTATCTATCTGTATGTCTGTCTGTTACATTTTCACGCTTAAACCCCTGAACCGATTTAGATGAATTTATAGACAAACGCGAATGGCGATATATCATCAATCCTTTCTTAATGAGTGTCACATTATTGACTGGTTGCTAAGCAACACGAATTGCGCTATGTCATTAATGTTTTGTTATGACCTTATCACCTAAAATTGTCGACCGGAACGGACGGACACCGGATCATGTAAAAACTACCTTACATCCTCATACACTTTGCGCCTTACCGCTTGTCGTAAGCCGCGAGCGGCTCGCGATCGATCGCGATGCACGGAAATGAACCTTTATTTATCAAATATCTTCCAAAACTGATATTACAAAGTTATTTAATGTTATGTAAAGAATCCACGAGCTTAGTTTGTTACAAATCATCTTGTATATCTAGAAAAGTCTACAACCATTAAAATAGAATTTGTATTTGCTGCTACATTAAAATATCTTGTTCATTTATTACAACATAACATCTATTAATTTTCATAATAGTGGTTCCTTCTTTTATTAGAAATGTATTTATAGAGAGTTATTTTTTCTTTACTTGTAAAACATGATAAATCATCACGAATTACTCATTAGTGTCAACCCATAATTAGTTGTTGATTTTGTTTTGTGATGTAGTCAAAAATATAGCTTCATTTTTGTCACCAATAAATTCAATTCTATTAGTAAAACTGTCATCTAAATTTTATTTTTATTTCAACTTTATTAATGGTTTTCATCTTTCATTAGGTGGGCCACAATGCTTGTTACTTCATAAACTGTACAGGTTTACTAGCAAGGATCGGTATAGGTATTACCATTTCGCGGGCTTTGTCAACCGTGGCATAACGTGAATATGCCACCACATCTCAAAAATCCCGGGCTTTTAAAAGTCACTTTCATCTAATGTCATAAATATATAATTATCAAACTCGCACCATAAAAGTGTTTATACTTTAGCTAGAGATTTAGAGCTATTCGTATAAAAGAAAGAATTACTGTTACATAAAAGTTATCCAATTTGCTATGGCGTTACGATTCAAAAGTAGCCTAGTCAGTAGCTAGCTAGTAGGACAGCCCCCTTTGCAGAGGATGTATGGAGGCAGAAGAAACACCAATACACGTGCTCACGGAGTGTGGCATTGTAACAGAACAACGAGCACAACTCCTTGCATCACCAACATCCCTTCGGTAAGCCTGCAGCAACTTGGGCAAGCTGCTGGCGTTTTGGGAGTGCATCAGTTGGCTGAAGTGACAGAAAGGATAAGTAGAATACGCACAATGGCCCAATTAGGAGGCTAATTGCCGTTTTCTTGCTCGCCCAGGTAAAACTAACTAACTACTAACTGACGATTCAAAAGTAAATACTCTTACATATACATTCCAATGGAGCAAGCTATGCTTGGAGTCTCTTCGAAGGATAAAATTCGCAATGAAGTCATCCGACAAAGAACCAAAGTTACCGACATAGCACGCAGGTTAAGCACGCTGAAGTGGCAATGGGCTGGCCACATTTGCCGAAGGACCGATGGCCGATGGAGCAAGAGTCCTAGAGTGGGACCGCGACTCGGTAAACGACCGGATGGACCGACGACTAAAAGAAAGTCGTTGGAATGAATTGGATGCGTAAGTTAGGAGAGGCCTATGACCAGCAGTGGATCGATACAGGGGGATGGAAACATTCTTATTTATTAAACTTTTGTGATTTTACATTTGTTAAACTATTTATTATTGACGATTCAATTTTATTTAAAAAAATCCGGAATTCCGCGGTTATTCCTTATTATGTTAATATAGCATTTGAGGTCACCGATGCTAAATGACAATATCTACGCCGATCATTATTAGGTATTGGTATGGTATAGGTTATTATCACTTACAAACACTCTCACATTCAAACAAACACAGACGAATATTATTATCTATCTATACTATTACCAAATTGTAAAATAGCTGTGTCTGTACATTGAATATATTAAAAAAACTGTCTATGTGCGAGTCAAAGTAGCGCACGAAAGGTTCCGTAAGGTATGTATGGGAGCCCCCTTACCTAAATATTTATTTTATTCTATTTTTTAGAATGTTGTTATAGCGGCAACAGAAGTACATAATCTGTGAAAATTTCAACTATCTAACTATCACGGTTCATGAGATACAGCCTGGTGACAGACAAACAAACAGACAGCGGAGTCTTAGTAAAAGGGTCATGTTTTACCCTTTGCATACAGAACCCTTAAAACTAACCTAGATCGACTAATTAAAGGTTTCTGAACCCAAAACCATGCTTAGTTTATTCGTGTCTGTTTGTTTGTTTGTTCGCGGTTGGCGTAAAAATTACTGTACAGATTCTATTCAAATTTTGGTAGCATAATCTCCTATGTCCGGATTAAGTTAGGCTATTTAACATCATGTCAATTTCCTTAGGACCTAAGCAATAGCAGCAAATGCAAACTAATGACAAATAAGTGCATATATTTTAATAATAATATACAATAGATTTAGTGCGATAATTTTATTACCTCTCATTTGATCAACTGTTACTCGTAAACTTAAAAAGCCTGCTTAGCTGTGATAGTTTTCTATATACTACTTTCGTGATTTTTTCACATACCCAACTTTAACCATTTATCTGGCAGGGGGGGGACGCTTGACGAAAATTTGCACTTTAGAGCTTAATATTTCCTAAACGAATCCCCTAAAAATAGTATTCACAACCCGTTTTTCAAAGACCTACCTAACGATACCCCTTACAATGGGGTAGCTAAGAAAAAAAACCTATCACCACTTCACCAAATTTTTTTTTTCTAAATTGTATACTTTCACTTTGGCGTTGTAAGTAATATGTGTATCTATGCTAAACTACAGCCTTCAAGCACTAACAGGACGGCCCGGCGGCGGACGGATGGACGGACGAACGAACATGGTTATTGAACGAACATTTTTAGGGTTCCGGTTTGCCATTTCGGTTACGGAACCCTAAAAATGTGTAGATAGGTTACTTAAACAACATTCGATCTTTAAAAACGGCAAAATAATGCACACAGATAACCATATTGCAATGTCACACTATTGGGTATATTGTAATCATAGGAAAGCATGATTTAATTATCACGAGCGAAAAAGAGAAAAATGTAATCCGCTTCTTTTATCTTTTTCCGCTGGCGACACTGACATATAATAAAAACTCGGTCAATTGTCTAGATTTCAAGGTGACGCTTGCTGAGCGCTTGTAACCTATCTACACCTTTTTACTAAAACATAATTGGTTCTATGTTATAAATTAATTGTATACTGGTACGAAAATAAATAAAAAATATTAACCACCTAATCCTGAATTATATTTTTGTAAAGACCACCGCGGCAGTTAATAACATAGTGCATGGGTCTTTTGTAAAAAAATAATCTTTATAATATATTAGTGAAAGATATCTCTCCAAGCAATCTGTATTTGCAACCCCCAGCATCATACAAAACCAGTTACAATCATAATTTCCTGTAATTTCATCAAGTAATTATTATGCTAAATTTATTTTCTATTACAATCAAGTCACGGGTAATATTAAAGTATTAAAACCCATCTTCCAGTAGTAATATATAGCAATTACTTTATCTTCCATTAATATGTAAATTGCATATTATCATTAAACACGTTTCTTTAATAAAATATTGAATTTTATTAGCAGTAAGACACTAAACACAGAGAGTATCGAAGGTAACTTTCATAAAATGCACAACACATATGGACACCCAGACTTCGATCACAGACACGAAGTCTCGGAAAGTCTTCCGAACAAGGTGGTCCGAAGTGGTGGTATATTAATTTAATGGTTCTTAACCTTTTCTTGATTCTTCGTTGTTCGCAGGGACCACCTTGTAACTTTATCTTTTGAAGATTTTCTACACTAGATCAATCCGCAAAGAAACTTTAACATAAAAGTCAACGTATACATGCTCATGGGGGGAACCAGAATTATATTTGGCCGGTATGTTTTTTTTCTTCTTATTATTAAATAAATTTTGACACAATGTGATTTTTGAGCTTGTGTACGCGAAACTTGAAATCGTCCACGGACTCTTGGTCTACGGAGCACTGGTTGGGACCATTTATTTAGATTAACCCACGTTTTTGATATATCTGCTAAAATGGCATAATACTACTTTAATAATAAAAACCGGGCAAGAGCATGTCGGACCATGCTCAGTGTAAGGTTCCGCAGTCTGGAATAAATGCATCAGCAGAAGAGCCACTTACGCCCTTTTGTTGTGAAAAGCAGTTTTTCAGCAATAACTCAATAACGAACACAATTTATGCAACTTTTGGAGCGATTATATCCAAAAATATACACTCAAACAAAAAAAAAGATTTTATAAAGACCTGTCGAATGATGTGGCGACACGTTGATTTGCTAATTTTATTTCAGTTTCTGTTACCTACACGTGTGGAGTGACCATTACCTTCTGTAATCTCGATTAGAATGTCAGATTCCGCAAGTTTCCATAATTACTAATCAAGCCCATTATAATAAAATTTAACATACGTACAGTTGTATCGTAAAAAGTAATCACAAATAACTTTAAAACATAGAATATTTCACTCTTATCTGTAGGCAGTTAACGACAATTGAGGGAATCGCGCCACCAATGGAAGACCTACGTAGATAACTATCATATAGATACATTTAATTATTTCTACAAGATCGTTTGCAAAACCTGACTTTTGCAAACTAAGTAAGGGTAAAATTTTTAGCTTATTTGATTTCCTTACTGGGTATATCTGATTAGCGATTTTCGATGATTTTTGAGCGCGTCCTAAAAAGCTCTTAGGCAGTATTTTAAAAACCGGACAAGAGCATGACGGACCACGCACAGGGTAGGGTTCCGCAACCTTGAATAATGGCACTTACGCCCTTTTGTTGAGAATTGTAGTTTTTCCGCAATAACTCAATCACGGTATATCCGATCATGTTCAAAATAATTTTAGTTTAAAGTATTTATTAAGCGTTTATTAACCTTTGTGATTTTTTTCATATTTTTTGGTCACACGGTACAAAAGTTAAGGCCCCACCTTAACTTTAAACCGTGTGACCAAAAAATATTGAACGTGTGAACAAAATTTATGCAAATTTCGGAGAGATTATATTCAAAACTATTCACAAAAGAAGTTTGTTAGAAACCTTGAAAGACCTGTCAAATGATACCATACGTTGATGTTTGCTAAAAAATATGCTTCTATTAGGTACATGTATGGAGTGCCCTCCGTAAAAATATTTATTTATATTTAGCTATGAAACTAAGTAGCGGCTACTACAAGACACCTTTTTACCATTTTTGGTAACGGAACTCTAAAAATGGATCTATAACCGTCTACGGGAGTTTTAGGCCGTTTTGTCAAGCACGGGCATCATGTATATTTTGTTATGACAAATTAGTCGGGTAAAAACTATTGTAAGGGTTCTATTTATCTACTTTTATATGAGCAGTATTTATCTATTTTTAAGCCCTAAAACCTGTTTCAAATATTAAACACCGCAAACAGAATCCAAATTGCCAAATTTAAAATTCTCCAATCACGTAAGTTTAAAATAACGTATAGCTTATAATATACTGGGTGTAACAGAAAGGTGTGGTCAAATTTCAGCAACGGACCCTATCCGTTATATATCCCTGCCCCTCGACTGTCCGCGACCTCCAGGAGGTCGCGACTAAAATACCCATGACTGTCCGCGACCTCCTGGAGGTCGCGGTACGACTATATTTTAAAGTTCAAACAAACCTACTAAACCTGCACCTATCCTTTTCAAACTTGGCAGAATGTTAGATCGTTGGATAAAGATGCATAATAATACCACAGTTACACCATAATTTCATATTAAACCTGTTTATTTCGTCTGTATTTAGTTGCCGTTGGCGCGCTTTTATACATGGTATTGTGTGTTGTTGTGTTGTTTGTGAAGGGTGTAGTCAGTGTGAAACTGTGTTGTTTTAGTGTTATACTGTGATAAAAACATCGACAGGTAAGTCATAAACACTTTTTAATACAAACACAACGTCTCAAATAACGATTTGGATACAAATTTTACATTTTATCGTAAATTGGCCGCCATTTTGAACAAAAAAAAAAAAAATCGTATTGTTTTATTGTTTTTATAACAAAAACATTCTTGTGGCTGGAAACTGTTGTAACTATTACCGATAACATACATATCTTTAGACTTATCACTCATTTCATTTGAATTACTCCGATTAGATATTTCGTAAACTTAAAAATAAAAAAAAAACGAAATTCAGGGACCCCCGGGGGTCCGAGGGGCCGAGGCAATACCAGTGATTTTTCTAATATTTTCGTATAAAACATCTCTATTTTTGTATTTTTTAATTAGTAAATAACATTTAATTAAAGAATATACATTAACATGCAAAATAAAATTGTATAAATTACGATAAATACGCAATAGTGTGAGACCCTCCATTTTGGTATCATATTACAAGACTCTTATCGCTATATCGAGTTAGCTGGAACTCGTTTGTTTACATAATAAATATTATAGCACTTGGAACTGTTTATGTTACGAACAAAGACCGACTGAAGCTATTAAGATAAGATTTATAGCCACTCGAACCTCGAGGCACGCTACAATTGAAGTTTAAAGTAAACAATATTTTTTTTGTTTACGTTTCGGGTCGTTCTTATCAGGTACTTAAGTGCCGGTCTTAAGTGGGCTGGTGGTGTAAAAAAAATGTATGAGGTGGGTTGTTTTTATGATTGATTATTGTTTAGTGGTTTATATTATTGCGTATAAATTATTTAGTATTTGAATTAATGGCTTTTATTATTATTTATGATTTTTTTTATAAATAAAAGGAGAAAAAATCACGTGACGCGCCTTTAACTTCCAATTGATAAAATTCTACAAGGTGGTATGTGCAAAGTTATATTTTTTCTCATAGCTTATTTATCAACAAACAATTATATATATATATATTTAAATAGGTTTAATACATAATTCTAAAGATATATCGTTCGTATCCTTCCCGGCCGACGTTTGACGTCAATTTGACAGATGTACGGTGACGGCCATGGTATTAGCGCCATTTTGGGTTGGGACTGGGTAGCGGATAAATGTTATCAGTATTGCACTTACCTTGGTGCCATATTTGGTTGCATTATTATTACATAGTTAAAGCATATTGTTTTTGTCAATATTAAGTAGTGAAAGGCGTATGACATAAGAATTATACCTCCCCTTTTACAAAATTCGATTGGATTATTATTACATAGAACTTTTTAAGTCATACTTTTTTTTATTATTAACTTTTTCACTCATAAATAAACGAATGAAAAAAAATACTTTTTTAGGGTACTCCGATTTTGATAAAATTAGGCCTGTGCACTCAGTATCATGGGCACATACCAACCCTTGAGTATGACCACACCTTTCTGTTACACTATGTATACAAGTTTATAATAAGCTAAACAAGGTTTTCATAAATATGGTTCCAAACTACACTAACTTATTTAGATATGGAAAATTCCGTTCCCTTAGATACTCGACGGTTGTCTTCCGTTAAGGTTATCCACATCCTTTGTGAGTTGGAAATTTCGGGAGTGCGGCGTCAAAGGCTGTCCTCGGCCGGAAGCTTTAACCACCGACTATTATAGCAACGTAGTGCTAATCCCAAGAGATTGTACCCAATAGGTACTTTGGAGGAATTTCTGATGAATCCTTGAGTGGTCGGCTTCACTCGAGTTATGCAACAATGATTGATGTTGTTTAGTTTACTAACGTTAACATTTTCAAGTTGCATGATTACAAATAATATTCATATTTGTAATGATATTTACTTATGTATATATATAGTATGCGTATTTCGTGTCTATAGGTGTGACCTCGGTTAACCCGAAATTAAAAGCTTGTATACGGATTCACTGTTGTATTTATTTTACAGTACAAGGTATACTCGCGACGCGGGGCGAACGGTGACTGACTGTTCTAGACTCGTAAGAATATACCTCGCTATATTATTGCGTGCACAGCACTTGTGTCCCTACAGTACTCCCCTGCCAAAAAAAAAAATTTTGATACAAATTTAAACATTACAAAAGTTATTACCTTGAAACTTAAACAATACATAAGTTGAGTACTTGTACCTAGTGCCTACCTTTAACAATCTTAGTCAGCCATTTCGTCCGAACCGTAAGTTGTCGCCATACAATAACATAATATCTTATTACTAATAACACATTCTTGACAATCTAATGAGTAGGTTACACTGATTACATTATACAGCATGAGTTTATATTTTTACCAATTTACAATTAATTTAAAACACACAACAGAAATATAAAAACATAAATTTATTATTAAATTTGATAGTCAAATTCAAATTTGAATCAGTAACCAAAACTTTTTAGGCATACCCATTCATGCCTGCGGCTGCAACGGGTTGCTGCTGCTGGGGTACTGTATGTACCTTAATTGATGGTATTGCATCGTTTACCATAACGATCTCCTTTCTTATCCATTTCTTAGCTTTGTGAGCACATCTCCTCCAAACGATAAACAGAACTACGACAATGGTCAGTATGACAAAACCACATAGAATCCACGCAAAATTGTCAAGCTTTTGGTGAACGTTATTTATCACTGTTTCGTTTACAATATTTTGATTTTGTTTTTCCTTGCTCTGACCGTAACCCATAGTGAAGGATAATTTGAAATTAGCTTGTTTGCACGGTGAGATACAAATGGTTTGTGATTGACAAACGTTACAAAATACTTCAACTTAGCTTAAATTATTGTATGTTGCAATAGTTGTACTGGTTGCATGAAATGACACTATGCAATTAAATATTTGTTTACTTAAATCTAATTGGAGTTTTAATGATTCTGCCAAATTTACTACGCTTAGGTATTTCGTCATTTCCTCTTACTTGTACAGTATGTTGTTTTTCTGTTTGCATCCCAACTACGCTGTTATCGTTTAATGGAATATCATTTAAAACATATGCTGGTTTTAACCTATCTATGGATATACTAGTTAACCTATTACCTATTTTAATTACATACACTTTGCCCTGTCGTTTGATTATCGGGTAGGGGCCATCATAAGGTGGTTGTAACGATCTACGAACGGTATCATTACGAACAAAAACTTGTGAACACTTATCTAAATCGGGATGAACAAACAAGGACTTCGAACAACTGTGTGAGTCAGGTTTAGGTCTTAAGTTACTTATTGTAGTCTTAATCCTATCCAAATACTCAGCGTCTGAAATGTTCATACTTACCTCGCTGAAAAAATCTCCTGGCAGGCGTAATGTCTTTCCCAGCGTAAGCTCGGCTGCACTTACACCTGTATCGCTTCTCGGCGCCGCTCGTAACCCTAATAATACTGCTGGTAACTGCTGTACCCATGAGCTGTCGCATTGTAAACGGGCCATAAGAGCCACTTTAAGTGCTCTATGCCACCGTTCTATCATGCCATTACTCTGCGGATGATAAGGGGTGGTACGTAATTTTTCTACACCTAAATACTTCATGAGTTTACTGAACAAATTGCTTTCGAACTGCCTTCCCTGGTCGCTTGTTAACTTAACGGGACACCCAAATCGCGTTACCCAACCAGAATAAACTACTTCAGCCACGGTCTCTGCCGAGATATCTTTCACGGGAAAAGCCTCGGGCCAACCTGTACACCTATCAATCATAGTAACACAATATCTATAACCGTCTTCTGTTATCTGCAATGGTCCTACTATATCTATATGCACATGCGCGAATCGTTCAGCTCTAGGAATTGCTCCTAACTGAGATTCGTTGTGACGGTGAATTTTAACACTTTGGCACTGTATACATGATTTAGCCCAAGTACCTGTGTCTTTGTTCATGTTAGGCCAAAAATATCGTTCAGTTACCATTTTCCTACTAACACGTATTCCGGGATGGCTTAGATTGTGAATAGAATCGAAAGCTTTACGTCGGAATTGTTCAGGTAGATAAGGTCTCATTTTGCCTGTGGATATCTCACAATAAATAGGTTGTTCGCAGAATGGAATATGAATTTGCTTAAATTGCAACTTACTATTGGTTGTTATCAATGCCTGTGTGAGGTATGAGTCGGTTAGCTGATCCGCTGCTAATTCTGAGAAATCTAGCGTCGTGGGACATGTTATTGTAGCTACGCGCGATAACGTATCCGCTACGATATTGTCGTCGCCACTAATATGTTGTGTATCCGTAGTAAACTCACTGATATAGGCTAACTGTCTCACTCGCCTAGGACTGTCCGCATTACTGCTATTTTTAGTGAAAGCATAAATTAACGGTTTATGATCCGTAAAAATTGTCAGAGGGCGACCTTCATACATGTTCCTGAAATGACGCATTGCCATGAATATTGCTAAAAGCTCTCTATCGTAAGTGCTATACTTCTGCTGAGCCTCTGTCAATTTTTTCGAATAATAACCTAACGGTTGCCAAATGTTACCTACCTTTTGTTGCAATACTGCGCCTACGCTCGTATTGGACGCGTCGGTCATCAGAGATAAGGGCACGCCGTGAAGCGGGTGAAACAATGTAACAGCTTCCTGTAGGCTAAGTTTACATTGTTCGTATGCTTTATTGGCCTCTTCCGTCCAAATGACCTTAGTTTTGTCCTTCTTTTTCGCGTTATGCAAGTACCTGTTTAATATAGACTGACACACGACAGCATTAGGTATATGTGAACGATAAAAGTTTAACATCCCTAGGAAACGTCTTAGCTGTTCAATATTTTCTGGTTTCGGAAAATCTTGAATGGCTTGGACTTTATCCCTCAGTGGTCGAATACCTTGTTCACTCACCTCGTATCCTAAAAATTCTACTTTACTTACACCAAACATACATTTACTTAGATTAATTGTTATACCATACTCATTGAATCTCGAGAGAACAGCATTCAAATGTTCTTTGTGTTTCAATTCTGAGTCCGATGCTATTAATACGTCATCAACGAAATTATACAAAAAATCTAGTCCTTTTAATACTACAGTGTCCATAAATCGTTGGAAGGTTTGAGCTGCATTTCCGAGCCCAAAACCCATGCGCGGAAACTCAAACAAACCAAACGGAGTTATGATTGCTGTTTTCTCGATATCTTCTGGGGCCACCGGTATAAAGTGATATGCTCTATTTAAATCTAATCGTGAGAATATCTTTTTACCTGATAGCATATACGTAAAATCCCGTAACGGAGGAATAGGGTAACGATCTGGCTTAGTAACTGCGTTAAGACGCCTGTAATCCCCGCACGGTCTTATATCGCCATTTTTTTTAGGCACCACGTGCAAAGGACTGGCCCACGCGCTCTTAGACGGTCTACAAATCCCAAGTTCAGTCATAACCCTAAACTCTTCCTTTACCCGTGCATATCTTTCTGGCGGCAGCGGCCTCGCCTTAGCATACACGGGGGGTCCAGAAGTTTCAATGTAGTGTAACACATTATGCTTAGGTGCTTCCTTATAACATACTGGTTTGGTCACATCTGGAAAAACACCTACTAATATGTGCCACGGATTACTCTCGTCTACAGTCTTAATACTAACATAACACTCACCCTCTATTGAAGATGCATTCACCTTAATATTAGTGACTTGATCCACTAATTTACGCGAACTTAAATCTACTAACAATCTATAGTGGCTTAAAAAGTCAGCTCCTATTATAGGTTGTTTAACGTCCGCTATTATGAATGTCCATGTAAGTGCTCTTCTTAAATTTAAATCTAATACTAAAGTGCGCATACCATATGTCCTTATCTCCGTTCCATTTGCCGCGTAAAGCCTATAATTATCACACGCGATATTGTTTGAAACACTTTTATTGGAAAACGGAATCACTGACACATTTGCACCTGTATCTATCAAAAAACGTAATCCGCTTCTACGGTCCGTAACACAAAGGCGATTGTTCGACGAAACGACACCAACCTCCGCCCCAGGTTGTATCGCGCTCAGTTTTCCGACGGGGTGCTGGGCCTAGCCTTTTTCCAATTGCACGGATCTGTGCATTTTGTGGCTCGGTGTCCGTACAATCGGCCTACTCGGCGGTCGTACACCTCTAAGGCTATAATGGCTTGCGAGAAACGTCCGCTCTCTACGTAAGCGCACTCACACAGGAACATCTGCGCCTTATCGGATGCAAGGGGGCGGTGTCCTTGTTTTTTTTAGTGCGTTACGTTGTTGTTGGGCATATTTCGAACCGATTAGAAGATTGTAAATACTATTATAGGATTGTGACTTTTGTTGTAAGCGCGCTTTTTGCAGTTGCGCGAAATAGCAATGAATTATTTTATTGTAATACATACAAATCTACATTAATGTTATAAATAGTTTATATTGTATATTTATTCGTTTGTGTTGTTGAAATAGTAAAGAAGTAGTTTAAAGCTTAGAGAGGCATATAGTATATTTTGCCTCGATACCATTATACATGTGAAATTGTGGACGGAGGTGCGGGAAACCGTTAGATTTTAATATTTTTTTAAATTACTTTTTGATCTGTAATCTTTTCTATAAATATGAGTAAGTAGAGGAGTTTAAACTAGTGCCTGTAATTTATGACCTATTTTCGTTGTTTTATATTGTGCGTATGTTTTAGTATGATTCGGTTAAGTAGGTTCATCGAAAATATTTAATTTAATTTTTGTAAAATTATTTTGCATTTTTGAAACATATCTATACTAATATTATACGTGTGAAAGTAACTCTGTCTGTCTGTCTGTTACGCTTTCACGCTCAAACAGCTAAACCGATTTAGATGAAATTTGGTATGGAGATAGTTTGAGACCGGGGAAAGGACATAGGATAGTTTTTATCGCGATAACCTTTACCCACGCGGGCGGAGCCGCGGGCTAAAGCTGGTAATATATGTTGCGAAATTATCGTTTTGTAACATATAATGTTACAAAACGATCATAAATATTTTTCAAATATTTAAGTTATTAAGTCTTTATTTTGGCTTGCCCTCCGTAGGTATTTAAGAGGTAGTTCAACTCATAAGCAACTATGAGTTCAATGATTAATCTACACTTAAATATAGTATTAAAATATAGTATATAGTTGGTTTGTTTGAACGCGATAATCTCAGGAAGTACTGGGTCAAATTAATAAAATCTATTACTGTTGGATAGCCTATTATTCGAGGAAGGCTATAACATCACGCTACAACCAATAGGAGCAGAGCAGCAATGAAAAATGTTGCAAAAACGAGGATAATTGAAGCAGACGAAGTTTACGGGTCTTCGTCTGCTTCAGTCAGCTAGTATGCTATATATAGTTGTTCCCAGTGACTCCGCTTGCGTATATCTTGATTCAAGTGATAAGAATCCTACGTCCTTTACCTATGCTTTAAAACCTATATCATTTTGTAAGTTCTTTGTTTTAGGTTTTTATTTAATTTCAAATACCCATTGGATTGATTTAACGAAATAAAGATATTTGAAATTTAAAATTTAAATCGTGCTAGTAGCTTCAGGGTAAACCTCTACATACAACTTTAACTCTTTAATAATAAGTATGGTTTTAATTCAGCAAGTTATATTTAATTTTTAAACCACAGATTATTTTAATAGAAATAAATGTATTACCTGGAATGAGGGGCAAGAAATAAAGAAAAGAGTCAATTGTTTTATTAATTTTATGGATCAGTCAAACAATTTCATAACACATTTGTGCATATATAAATAATTTAATACTTAATTATACTTTAAAATTGTGGATGAGGTATACAAACTAAAACAATAGGCCAAAATCATATTAGTTAACAATAATGATATATTTTTAATATTATTTAATTATTATTTTATCATGCTATATAGTCATCAAAATGCTTAATTACCAATTACTTCATCAACAAATATTATATTAATAACGTCTTAGTTAATGAAAATAGTCAGTTTCATTATACTAAGTAACAATGTATAAATTATTAATTATCTCAGATGCTAGTTCATATTTATTACAGTAAAATAACCAATAAGTTTAATTTCGATTACAATTTAAAATAATTACAAACATTTAATTTCAATACAATCCATTGGCTATACCGTCAATATATGTATATTAACTGTGCTGTTAACAATAATTCGTCCTCACATTCAGACTTCCGGCTTCACATTTCTAGCATTATTAGCTTGTATCTAGTATTATTTACAAGCCATAAGTTCTGACGAATGTGTGCACATGATTTAAAAAAAATTGACTGAAAATTTAGCGTGTGATAAATCAAAACCTCTGTACTCGCGAGCGAAACGCACTCTTGCTTCTTGTAGTTCTTGTCCTAATTTTTGTAGCGGAATAATGCACACATTTCTTATAGCCTGCATGCCGCAGTCAAATAGTCTAGCGAACGTCGACGTCTTGGTAAATAGCTGCACTTCGTATGTGCTGACCATTTTCGTTACGTGATCCGAAGTTAAGACAGTCCTCCTCAGCATCCCACTACAGCCAACGGCACGCTGTAGCTCTCTGAAAAAAATACGAAGTTAAAATAAATGTATAAAAGATCTTCGATACCCACTCATTAAAAGTTTGAATTAATAGAACAGTAAGACAAGCACATTTTTAAAAAAAGGTGTTGTTTTATAATACCTAATACTATTTCTTTACAAATCAACAGACAATGAACGAGTTGTTACTGATAAAATTAGATAATAGTTCTTAAGCAGTTGAAATATGATTGAAAATAGAATAAGCGTTAATATGAGAAGTTGCCGGCTGCGAAAACAAATTCGCATGCAAACTATTTTCAATTCTATTCAATTGATTTTAAAGATGATAATTGCCTTAATCGTTTCCAGTTTTAGGACATTTATTGTGCGTAGGTATCATGAACCTATTTTTTCGGCAAACATATTTATGGCACCTGGAATTACCGAACCGTGGGAAAGCAAAAGCTTATTGTGTGCAAACTATTTTCAGTTCTTGTATAACGATTTAAAGACGATAATTGATTAAAGGATTCTCAGTTTTACAACTTTTACTATAGGGATCATTTAACTATTGTTTTATAAACACAATATACGCTTTATGATTTCTAAAATTTACTAAAGCGTGTGAAAGAAAACAATTTATTTTGTCAAAAGTAGTTTAAATGAATTAGGATTTTCAATACTTCAAAAAATTTTAATTATTTTATTTTGTTTAAACATAAATATTTTAAAAAGAGTTATGCATAACATCTTTAATGTAAGAAAAATAAAAATGAAACACCATGATTTAATAAGGGTGGATTTAAGTATGAATCATAGAAAAAGAATATAAGTGTATAAAAGCACGAAATTCCTACTCTTCACATTTCAGTAGTTCCAAGAAGTTCACCTTTAAAAAATATACGAATTACCAAGTGACTCAGAACACCATGTTTTAAGTAAACTAAATGTAATAAATATTATTGGACATCAAAACATGTAAATGAACTTTCACTTTACATTGATTTGTGGAAAAGACATTAACAGCATATGAATTTATAATAAATCATTTATGATATTATTTATTTGTTGAAAATCATAAGTAGTCCTATATTAATTATTTAAATATTTATTTATAAAATTACTTATTTTCTTATTATTTCAGTAGTAAATTAGTAGAATTCTTTTTCGACAATCATCGTCATATTTGAATATATTTCATAAAATTTTAATAAACTAAGCACTTAAATCTTTCTCACCCATTGCACTGTCTATTAACAAAAACCATTTAGTAGTTATTATTTTTTTTAATTATATACGAAATAAATACATTTCACTTCACTACATAGTAAAATTAAAATAATAAGTTTATATAAAATATTAGGAATAAATAACTGCGAATGATGAAACAACTAATCCTAATGTCTGCCATCATCATTAAGAATATTATTATAACAACGAAACAAACCTTAGCTATGAAATTAACCATAGTCTTCAGAAATATTGATTATATTATTATTTGGTCTCCCCCAATTACTTTTTAACCAATAGCCAATTATATTGTTAAACATAGTTAATAATTATTGTAATAAAATATAACTTGAATTTGACTTACCGTAACATTTAACTCCCGCGATATTTGGTAAAAGTTTGTCCTGTATCCTTGGCCATGAAGATCCATAATTTGATTCCCGGTTTAAATTTCGGTTAATTGTGAAGACTCGCAGAGGTCAGCAAGAAATCACCCAACAGTCCAATAAAACACAGCCACCATAGGTAAACAGATGAAGAAGAAACGGTCCACACCACAAGTCAACGAGAGTTCAATCAGTAGTTAACAAAATGGCAAGATATCGGAATCCGTAAACAGAACAAGTCGTGAGCAAAATACTGTAAACACGCGCGCGTCATCATACAAGGAAGTGCAAATTGCAACTAAGTTAACAAAAATGTTTTATGTTCCCGTTCCCACACCTTAGCCCCGTCCTAATTGGTTGGAAGTAAAATGTAGGAGTGGTTTTTGCGTTTGTGTGTGTGACCGAACCGTTGTGAACCGTTCATAGTAAAATATTTTCAGGTGGTCGAGCATCAAGTGGGCCGATGTACCTATAATGGTAGAAGCATAACCATTCTGGGTTATTACGGCCTCTACTGACATCCTTTGGACGTGACCTTGACCTCTGTTGATACTTCGATGCGTTCCTGCCGCGTTGTGGCTGACGCGAGTATCTACGCAGCTCAGCGACTTCTAGGGTCAACTTCTGCAGGGCAACAGCCAAATCGGATGATTTGCTATCCTCTTTGGCGATATTGGGCGTTACCACCGCTATCTCCGCCGGTCTTGTGGCCTCCGTGACCTTGTCAGCTATGATAGCCAAGTTTTCCAGTTCTTTTACCTCCGTTACAGCCAAAACTGCCTGGACTGCGGATGGAAGGTGACCGTTCCACATAATTTTTAAGGTATGGTCCGGAATCTTTCCTCGGGCCAGGTCACGCATCCGCCGCAGGAGCTGTGATGGTTTTTGTGTGCCCAACTCCATTTCACCGAGCAGTTTTTGAAATTGGCGTGTCTCCGATTCCTCAAAAACTTGCAGGAGCCTTTCCTTCATGCTCTCGTACTTGTGAGATCCAGGGGGAGAAAGCAATAAGTCACTTATCTGTTGAATAGCGCTCTTATTGAGTTTGGTAACTACCAAATTCTGCTTGGCGGCATCACCTAACCGTTGACTTTCAACTGCGGCCTCAAATTGGACGAACCATAGCCGCGGTTGGTCTGTCCAAAATTCGGGTATCCGCGAGGATACTGTGATACTGGCTAACGCTGCCTCACCTTCGAGCTTGATTTGCGGGTTCACGGCAGGCGTCGCAGGTGGTTGCTCTTGCACCACAGGTGGCTGAACTTGAGGTTGTCCCGGATTGGTAAGCATGTTGCTCTCAATCAAAAATTTACGAAAGTCAAAATAAATTTATTTTAGTACACGTCGGGACAATGCGTTTGAGTCACCGTAAAACCGTAAAATACACCTCACTGACACAAAAGTCGGGGTCACCAATGTAATGATATTTACTTATGTATATATATAGTATGCGTATTTCGTGTCTATAGGTGTGACCTCGGTTAACCCGAAATTAAATGCTTGTATACGGATTCACTGTTGTATTTATTTTACAGTACAAGGTATACTCGCGACGCGGGGCGAACGGTGACTGACTGTTCTAGACTCGTAAGAATATACCTCGCTATATTATTGCGTGCACAGCACTTGTGTCCCTACAGTACTCCCTGTCCAAAAAAAATTCATGTCATTAACAATTCCAGAATCAATCATCAAACGATATAACAATAAACAGAATAATAGTAAATATTATTATGCAATAATAAGAAAATACAAAATAGAAATGTCAAAAAAAAATATAGTAGATTTAAGATTTACATAGATTAATTAATTAATTAAATAATAATGTTCCAAAATTAATAAAGAGAACAAAATATAATAAAATATTTGTAGTTCATGTCAATCTAATAATAACAATATCTTGGAACAACTCACACAACGCTATCTCCCAAACTAAGCAGAGCTTGTACTATTGAATCCAGACAACTGATAAACATACTTATATATTTCTAAATACATACATATTATAGATAAATAACACCCTGACACAGAATAAACCATCGTGCTTATCACACAAAATTTTATCCTGGGTGAGGATCGAACCCACGACCACCGGCTTAGCAGTCAGGGTCATTACCCACTAGACCAACAGGCCTCACAGGAATATTATAAAAATACGGCGATATTATGGCGACGAGGAAAAAGATTTCAAACAATCCGCGACAATCTATAAAGTGAAAAGTAAAAAAGTGAGGGTACCTAGATGAAGATTCATTGTCCTCAGAGACGACGGAGAGTTGTGACTTGTGACGTAGTAGGTACCAACATTTCGCTTGTGACTACAGTCGGTGCAACCAGGGGATCTAGACTAAGTCAGATTCGAATAGCGATGTCGTTAATGTACAAAATGTATGGAATTGAAATATGTCACGTGGTCAATCCAAGTCGATGCGTGCTCTGCACTATTGACAGTATCTTCGCTATTTTTTTCCATTCGAGCAAGCTAATCTAGCGAACGGTGAGACCATGTATTAAACGAAATAAAATGGCAGATTTTATTCTTTATGAATTTGGCGTTTGCGGTGGAGACCATAGACCTTTTTCAATTTTTCTGCGGACGCGAAAAAAGTATCGTTACTTTGTGGTATCGAGTACTAAAATGTATTATTCTGTGCTGTGTATCGATCTTAAGTAATAAATAGTAGGAATAGGAACTATTATTATGAGTGCCTAAAGTGATAAATTAATATATAATATAATAATTTTCATTTGTTTTAACCGACTTTAAAAAGGGAGGTTATTCTGTTAGTGTTATATTAACTACCATTTATAAACTAATATACTTTAAATAGACTGCCTCTGTGGCGCGGTGGGAGTGTATCCGACTGCTACGCAAGAGGTCGTGGGTTCGATCCCCACCCAGGATAAAACTTTGTGTGATGAGCACGATGGTTTATTCTGTGTCTGGGTGTTATTTATCTATAATGTGTATGTATTTAGAAATATATAAGTTTATCAGTTGTCTGGTTTCCATAGTACAAGCTCTGCTTAGTTTGGGATCAGATAGCGTTGTGTGAGTTGTCCCAAGATATTATTATTATATTATTATTATTATTAATATTTGTTTTTACGTTGTCGTTTCTGACATTGCCGTCATGTCTAAGGATCTTATAGTGAAGACTGGAGACCGAACTAAAAAATACGTTATTGTGCTGGACTGGACTGCGCCATTCCTTTCAATTATAAAGTAAATATTGACTGCAAAGCGTGAAAGAGAAAAAAAACTCGTGCAGCCTTTGACGGATATCGTCCACAAAGTAGCGTTATCTCTTTCTAGAAAGTGGTCAATTTCGTGAGGTTAAACCGCAGTCCTGGTCTCTACGTCAATAATTAGGCCCAAAAAAACTCGATTCCTTGCAGTATTGTATGTATGTATTTAGAAATATATATGTATGTTTATCGGTTGTCTGGTTTCCATATTACAAACTCTGCTTAGTTTGGGATCAGATAGCTTTGTGTGAGTTGTCCCAAGATATTAATTATTATTATTATTAATATAATACATATTTGTTCCCTTGTTGTATTTGTAAACCAAAAACATTAAGATACTAATATCATATATTTGATATCTTTCTGGCATAGAACCTAAAGGTAAACATCTTTAATAAGATTCATGTTTTCATTCAACGAAATATTCTGATCGATAACTTTCAAATAATAGAAGATATTATGTTTCCCAAGAATTTAAAATTAAAATGTGCCACAAAAGAATATTTTCCCCGTAACGTAATAAAATTCACTTTCAAATCCATTTCATAAATATACAGACGTTACGTTAGTTAAACAAACGTTGAACAGACAAGCTTTTGAATTTAAAACATTGCATTTATACAAGAATCTTCGTTCAGGAGCACTGAGGTTCCAAAGAAAATATCTGCGTTATTTAAATAGCAAAGGGATCCACTCGAACATGAAATACCCGGCGTATTCGATGGAAGAACTTAAAGACAAGCTTACACTATAACGGGTATTGTTAACGTTCGCCCGGAATGCTTTGACCCACCACCGGCCTCTTAACAATTCCTTTCCCATTAAAATTCTTTCCTCGAAACTCGGGAAAACTTTATCTCAAAATATAACAGGCCCATCTAAATACGAAAATAGCGGGTAACTCCGCTGCTTATAATTAAACGAATTCTGAACATTTTCACTGAGTTTATTTTTTTATGAAAAGACTTTTCTTTTGCTTTAGTAGTTAGGAATATTAAAAGTACTTATCTTCACATGTTCAGTGTTTGTCAAAGTGAACGTCGGAATGTTTGTATCATATGTGGAGATAGTTTTGTGCATTTACGCGGCCGAATAGTGGTCTAAAGTATGCCCATATATCAAAGGACTTGTAGTTAAGCAGTCACACATTTTATGAGCTTTTTGAGCACTCCAAAATAAAAGTCATTTTAGCCCGCTTTATTCCAGTTTTGAGCTCTACATCTAGCGTTCAGTTCAAATTATATTTAGGTATAATATTCTACACGTTTATCCTGTAAATTATATTCAGAATAACCTAAGTAAATAAAGTATTTCACGTTGGAATTTGACTTCATAATTTTCGCGAGTCCCATAAATTTTCCTCACAATGTCAGCTTCAGTACTTTCTAAACACCTAAACATTTCTATTCGACGATAAAATAAACAAAATTTCCTTTATATTAAACATAATAGAAACAGCCACACATTTACGCAGTATCTTTTATATCGCAAAAGTAAATAAAATGTACGAGATAGGTAAGTAAATTTATATTCATAAGCATAGTAACATGTTTCGGGGGTTGGAAATTCTGAATATTATCGGGGCGGCACCCCTCAGGTAATCGACTGACAAATGTCTTAGATATTTTACCAACTTCATTTTCTGGATGTTCGAAATTGTGATGGGTAGGCCCCATAGAGGGAACACGTTACCCTTAAATTGAAATTGAAAAAAGCACTTCATTTTTCATCTCGTAAAGTATTGGTATTTATATTGGAAACGATGTGACCTTAAATTTATTACAATACCTATTTTATTATTTTTATACTTAGATAGTTGTGGAAATTCTCTTAGATATAGGCGAGGCGTAATGACTACGATGTAAAGGTTACAACAATGAGGTAATTAAACTTGCGTTGAGTTTAGTAGACAAATTATTAAAAATGTTAACCTACCCACAACTAATAAATATTAAACACCAATGATACCAACGATAAATGGTGAAAATATTATAGACAGACACTATTCAAGTTTAATTTACGTTAAGTTATTGAAATTAAATGCTCAAATGACTTTAATTTTAAATATTTTGCAACCTAGAAGGTGTGTGAATAAAGTCCACAACAATATTTAAAAAAGTCGCCTTTGCCTAGGTGATTATAGTTCACAGGTGAACAAAGAACACCACTTACGTCCACTCCATTTGCCTAGCTAGGTTGAGGTTATATCACCTGGGTGCAATGATTCCAAGGTGTTAAACATTAGTTATGTCCACTTTATTTACTCATGTGATATCACCTAGGTTGTTCACCTGGGTGATATCACCTGGGTAAATAAAGTGTGTGTAAAGGTGAAATAAACGAACGTAGAACCTTGGAAAAGCTCAAATGGAAAGCCCATGTCATATTTGTCATTCTGGGTAAGTGGCTACAAGGTTACAATGTATTTTAGTAGTAGGTTATATGGAATTGTATTGTTAAGAAAACGTAATTTATATTTTATAAAAGTAATAGAAAAAAAAAAAGTCGCGACAAGGTTGTACATTATTTAACTTTCAATTTGTTTCGGTCTATTTGTAACATAAACGTCCAGCTAGTTACCGCCTATTGTTACACATTACCTATTTGTAAGGAACAAAATATACGAGTAATTAAAGTTCATAGACCTGTAAGCGTGGTCTCGAATTTATATCAAAAAATACCCATTTTCTTACCACCCGCCGACAATAAGGTGCGAAATTAGGAGAAGAATTAGGTTCCCCCGACGCGAAGCGTGCTTCGAATCGTGATGCAGCGGGGTGCAGAACACGAGATAAAATATCCACCCCTTCCACGATAACAATATATCAGACGTCTATTGATTTATGCGCTGAAAGGTATTTCTTAATTTAGTCCCTGTAGATAAACGCTGTAGGCATTAATAAAGGTGACAAAGGAGCTATTATGAAACTTTATAGAGTTCTGTGGCTACGTAAGAGGAATAACAATGTATCCGAATACTTTTGTCCTCACAATGGTCTATTCGAGGAAGGCGAACCTATATTGGATGGTATTTATGCCAGATTTTTCTGTGTTATCAAAGGTTGACTCCCGAAAGGATATAGGGAAAATCATATGTACCCGCAGTAACAGTATAAGTACGTAATTACATAAATGGATCTAATTTTTATGTTACTTTGGTTCCAGTGTTTTTGATGTTAAAACTTGAAACTACGGTATTACTGGAGACTTTTGTAGCAGAGTCAAGTCAGGTGAGACTGCAAAAAGGTGAAATTTCGACAGATAAAATTCATAGTATTAAGTATTTTAAGTAAGTATTTATTATATTGTCCATCACGCCGAGTCACTCCCTGTCACGACCCTCTCGCTATGACCCTTCCCGTTCCCGTATCATAACCACCCGCGCACGAAATCATATCCATTTTCAACACCGACGTAAGTATTTTATTTGAAGATCAAGACTGTTAAAGTACCAAGACCGAATTAAAGACGCAAAGAATTTATATCAGAATGAGTGCCTACGACTCAGAATACGTTAAAGCTCTTTGCGAACAAATAGGTAGGTATTTCGCAATGGTTACTTAAATGCTTGCTCTAGAAACTAAGAACTACACAGCTCTATTTTAAACTAAGATTTAGATTACACATAAGTCCGAGACTTTACAACACTGCGTAACTTTAACAAGGAATGCTGGTAACCGAAGCTCCCTAAGGACAGGGGTGATTTTATTTTACGATTGCTTATCTAACAAGCTTTTCAAGTCACTTTGAATATCGTCACGGGCTGAAGTTAGGTAAGTTACGTAAAATCTCTACTATGTCGGCTTACATAATTCAGAAAATATGGAAGAAAATTCTAGAGCATTGTCGTTCTTTGTATGAAAAATTTTGAATGTCTTTGTCAAAAGATTTTTAAGATAGTAATAACCGCAGCTGTACAAACGGTACAGTCGAGATATAAAAATAAAACGTAGTGCCACGAAACAAAACAGAGTTGTCTATGAGAGTTATAGGTACAAAGTTATGACAAAATATAAAGAAAACCTTGGAAAACAAAAGCATTTTTCTTATTGTAACCTCGTGTTTACTGCCAAGTGTTTGCCGTCCTCGGGCCCCAGATGTTATTCGCCATAAGCCTCCCTTATTAGGGATTCCGTATGTTCAGCCGTAGGAACAAGCTGAACTATGTATTTTTATTTTAGCGACATTATTAATATTTTCCTCTTAGAAAAATGCGGGGAACCAAAAGAAAGGTCTCGATGTTTGTGTAAAGGGAGGGAAATTAAGCAAACAAGAATCTAACCTTGAGGCATGAGTAAGAATCAAGTCAGCTGTTTCATACCGTTTGTTTTGTTTTTTTTGTACTTGCCTTGCCTCAGCTGTCTTATTTGAATCTAATAGATTCTGAAACAGATGACTTCCTCAGTAATACATTGCCATCTGTAGCGATACGTATTTCAGCTATCAACTTTTAGGGAAGAAAGAAAATCTTGTTAATAAACAGTAACGGAAAATATGTATCATCATATCATTCACGTATACGGAATTACAGACACTTTGGACCACTTCGTCCTAAAGACGTTTCGAGAATCCGATCCGTGAGCGATGTCTAAAATAAATTGTCGCATCGGCCGCGCGCCTCAGACGCTTGTCGTAAGCCGCGCGCGACTCGCGATCGGCCGCGATGCACGGAAATGAACCTTTAGGGCATTTGACCACCGCAGGCCGTCAACGGGACGTTATGACGACGCCGAAGTAGCGATACATAAAATTGCTATAGTCGTTTGTCTACCGCATATCTGTAATCGTCCCGGTCGCCAAAGTAAAATAATCACGTTCACAGTAATTTCCCGTTGAAGGGCTGTGGTGGACATATGGCCTAAGGGCGTTTTTCCACCACAGTCCAACAACGGGACGTCATGACGACATCGAAGCAGTGATACCTAGAATTACTTTACCCGTTTGTCCACCGCACGTCCATCATCGTCCCGGTTGCCAACGTAAAATAACCTCGTTCACAGTAATTTTCCGTTGAAGGGCTGCGGTGGACAAATGGTCTTAGGGCGTTTTTCCACCGCAGCCCGTCAATGCGGACAAACGCTCTTAGACCATTTGTCCACCGCAGCCGGTAAAGGGGCGTCGTGATGTCGTCAAAGCAGCGATACATAGAATTACATAGCCCGGTCGCCAAAGTAAAATAATCTCGTTCATGGAGACGTTCCATTGATGTCACGTTGACGAGCTGCTGTGGAAATACTATACTATATACTTATAATCTGTTGTCGGCCGAACTACGCTCGGCCATCAATGCAAAATGCCGAAAATGCATCGTTCGAGATCGAATGAAACGCCATTTTCGGGCGTCATCGGACGATCGCAGTTCTAGTAGTGTACGCACTTTTTTTTTCTACAAATGTTTGATTTGATCGACAGAGTTTCGCCGTTGGCGGCGAGGATAGCTCGGCCGATAACGGATTAGGTGTATGAGCCGTATGCGTGCATTGCTCGAGCGTGTTACAGTGGTTGTATGAAACTTATCTTCTGCACTCTTAGCATTTTATGTTACTTAAACATTTCGCACAATGCAACGTAAACCAACTAATACCGCCTTCCGCATAATTTATTCTCTAACAAAATAAATTCACGTTAAAAACTTAAAGAGGCTAAAGAAAGTTCGAACAAATTTTTACTCGCGGAAAACTTATATTCAAGAAACATTACATTTTAGAAGAAAGCGGGTTCTTAAAGAATTCCTTCCGTCATACTCGTGAACAAAGATTCTAGTTTGAAGCCAGTAAGCTTTAATTTAAAATATAAAAAATATGATTAAAAGAGCTACGCTTTGCCCTGTTAAACTCAGTTTGTATTAAGAATAATGTTGAAAACATAACCATGAGCTATTTTATTTTTTTCTAAGTGAATTATAATATTATTGTAGCTGCAGCTTTCACCACAAAAATACTAAACTTTGAAGCTTTTAATACCAAGATACTGTTATGAATTGTGTGTGTACTGCACCTTCATAAACAGTTTTGAGATCATAATACTATCACCACTATAATTACTATATAATATAATTATTTTTGACTTGATAACGTAAAATAATCGATGACAGGGTGCACGCACCAAAAAGAGTCACGTAGCAACGGTCACGTTATTGATTGGTTGCTAAGCAGTCACGTTATTGACTGGTTGCTAAGCAACGGATTGGAAATAAAAAATAGTTGTCAATGAAGTCGATTTACGGACGATAATTTTACGTGATAACGTCATAAGAAAATATTGATGACATTGTAATAAACAACCATGCCTGTGACAGCTTTTGTGTCTTCCACAATACTTCAGCCTATCAGCAGGCGGAATCGCCAATTACAGCAACCAGTCAATAACATGACTGCTTAGCTACTAATCAATAACGTGACCGTTGCTACGTGACTGCTTAGCAACCAATTAATAAAGAGACCGTTGCTACGTAACTCTTTTTCATGCGTGTACCCTGTCATCAAAAAAAAACTGTCACAGGCATGGTTGTTTATTACAATGTCATCAATGTTTTCTTATTTCGTTATCACGTAAAATTATTGTCCGTAAACCTATCTATCCAAAATGACCTTAGTGTCATCACTTATTTAATAAAGTAAACATAATATTTATGAATTACGAGAAAAGTTATTTTCCGCATCCCGAAGTACTTAGATCAAAAAGTGACACTTAATAAACAACACACTACCACCACAAAACACCTTATGTGCCGAAAAGAAAAGGCTCACACGTACTTCACTCAAGCACACATAGACACCGTTTACGGACATGGAACCTCGGAACACCTACGGAACTTAGTGGTCCGAGATTTCGTGTCGTTGGTCCAGCACGTTTGTATGAAACTTTCCTTTTGTACTTCGCTCAAGCAACGCATAGATAGACATCGCTTACCAACCCAACGCGGAACCTCGAAACACCTTTGGAACATAGTGGTCCGAGATTTCGGGTCGTTGAGCGATGTCTTACTGTACTTCGCTCAAGCAACGCATACATAAACATCGTTTACCAACGCGGAACCTCGGAACACTTTCGGAACTTAGTGGTTCGAGATTTCGGGTCGTTGAGCGATGTCTGTGAGTGCATTGATCCAGCACGTTTTTATGAAACTTTCTTACTGTACTTCGCTCAAGCACCGCATACATAGACATCGTTTACCAACGCGGAACCTCGGAACACCTTCGGAACTTAGTGGTTTGAGATTTCGGGTCGTTGAGCGATGTCTGTGAGTGCATTGATCCAGCACGTTTTTATGAAACTTTCTTACTGTACTTCGCTCAAGCACCGCATACATAGACATCGTTTACCAACGCGGAACCTCGGAACACCTTCGGAACTTAGTGGTTTGAGATTTCGGGTCGTTGAGCGATGTCTGTGAGTGCATTGATCCAGCACGTTTTTATGAAACTTTCTTACTGTACTTCGCTCAAGCACCGCATACATAGACATCGTTTACCAACGCGGAACCTCGGAACACCTTCGGAACTTAGTGGTTTGAGATTTCGGGTCGTTGAGCGATGTCTGTGAGTGCATTGATCCAGCACGTTTTTATGAAACTTTCTTACTATACTTCGCTCAAGCAGCGCTTACATAGACATCGTTTACCATCGCGGAACCTCGGAACCCCTTCGGAACTTAGTGGTCCGAGATTTCGTGTCGTTGAGCGATATCTACAAGTGCATTGATTCAGCAAGTTTTTATGAAACTTTCCTTCTTTACTTCGCTCAAGCAGCGCATACATATACATCGTTTATCAACGCGGAACCTCGGAACACCTTCGGAACTTAGTGGTCCGAGATTTCGTGTCGTTAAGGGATGTGTATGCGAGCACTGATCCCGCATGTTTTTATGAAACTTTCTTTCTGTACTTCGCTCAAGCAGCGCATACATAGACATCGTTTACTAACGCGGAATCTCGGAACACCTTCGAAACTTAGTGGTCTGAGATTTCGGGTCGTTAAGGGATGTGTATGCGAGCACTGATCCCGCATGTTTTTATGAAACTTTCTTTCTGTACTTCGCTCAAGCAGCGCATACATAAACATCGTTTACCAACGCGGAACCTCGGAACACCTTCGGAACTTAGTGGTCTCAGATTGCGTGTCCTTAAGCAATGTCTATGAGTGCATTGATCCAGCACGTTTGTATGAAATTTTCCTCCTGTACTTCGCTCAAGCAGCGCATACATAGACATCATATACCAACGCGGAACCTCGGAACACCTTCGGAACTTAGTGGTCTCAGATTGCGTGTCCTTAAACGATGTCTATGAGTGCATTGATCCAGCACGTTTGTATGAAACTATGCTTCTATTTTCTTGGTCTTTTGTGTTACCACATTATGGCATTATGAAGCGCTGACATAATCATAACAAAGCCACGGCTTCACTACCATAGTAAAGCCATGTTTTTATTAGGGTTACGTCTTATTCTGACTCAGTGGCGACCGAACAGATCGAAATATCTGCGAGGCTAAGCAACCTTACCATTGTCGGTTAATAGACGGGTGACCGTTTTCGCAAAATTTCATGTGCCTCGGAGAGTACGTTAAGCCTGTTGTGTCAGATATTCGTACAATCGGGCTATGAGAGTGAGGGAATAGAGAGTGCACTTGTGTCTGCGCATACACTTGTGTAGTATAATATCTCCTGCGTAGTTGGCTAGTCGCTAATGAGATTGACTGCCGTAACCGACATCGGTTAGGATACACTTTTTATTAACTACTAGCTTTCGCTCGCGGCTGCGCCCGCGTGGATGCCGGTTATCGCTATATATAAAACTATCCTATGTCCTTCCCCGGGAATCAAACTATCTCCATACCAAATTTCATCTAAATCGGTTTCGCTGTTTAAGCGTGAAAGCGGAACAGACAAACAGACAGAGTTACTTTCACATTTATAATATTAGTATGGATTTTATTTCTTTACTAGCTGTCGCACGCGGCTTAGATCACGTGGATGCCGGTTATCTCAATAAAAACTTTTCGATGCTTCGGGTCTCAAACTATCTCTATACCAAATTCATCAATTCATCGGTTCAGGTGTTTAAGCGTGAAAAGGTAACAGTCAGACAGATAGAAAGACAGAGTTACTTTGACTTTTATAATATTAGTAACTAGCTGACCGGCGTAACTTCGTCTGCGTCAACGTTATCTGTTTTTGCAATGTTTGTCATTGGTACTCCGTTCCTATTGGTCATAGCGAGATGTTATATAGTCTACAGCCTTCCTCGATAAATGGGCTATCTAACATTTAAAGAATTTTTAAATTCTAACAAGTAGTTCCTGAGATTATCGCGTTCAATCAAACAAACTCTTCAGCTTTATAATATTACTATAGAGTCTAGATAACTCTATATAAATACAAGCCACATAAAAACTAATCCTTACAAAATTCAACAATATATTATGTTCCTAAAAACCTGTCCATATAGGCATAAAACATCACGTATATGGACCTAATCCATCATTTTGGAAGTGGGGAAAAAATCGAGAATATATATATTACATTCGGTCAGGTGTCGCGGCTGTCCTCGGGGAAATCTAACTTTCCCGGAGGCGTAGACACCAATCGATTCTATTCAAATTTATGACAGAGAGAAACGGTTTGTATTATATTTGTATGGAGCTGATAATACCTGATGCAACGGTCGAAACGTCGTGCAATAAGCAAGGTATTTTACCTTAAATTATTCACGATTAAGACCCGTAATATATTATTATGTGTACAAATCGCGGAAGTTTATCAACATTTATACCTGATGCAGTGATTATATTAAACGTGTGAACGGATAGGTCCTTATAAATAGGGCGCAGGATTGAATCCAGGTAAAACTTACCCGGCGCAAAGTTTATGGCGATTGGTGATGTACGGTGGTTTTTACACGTTCCGGAGTCTGTCCGTTGCGATTGTTATACATTCGCCGTTGGGTAGCCGGTGATCGGGTACCCGGCGCCGGATTGAAACCGGAACGTATGAAAAGGACCTTAGGAACTGTGGGTGTGTTATATTATTACAAAATACTATCCATTTACCCTTTTTTTTAAGATATGAGTAAATTGTTATGTGAGTTGTATTATTATTAGCAATTTTGCTATAGTGAGGATTCGAACCTACTACTAATCTAATTATATTGAATTTTTGTTCTGAAAATTTGTGATTGAGAAAAGATGGAGTAGAGAGTATGTTCACATATTTCTGTTTTTTTATAACATTTCAAATTCAAAAAGATAAATACTCTCATAGTCTGAAAGAATAATCGTAAGATTTAACTGAAAAAAAAGATAGAAATGAAAAATTACGACACGCGTTAAGACGCCTACATAATCTCTGAAAGGTTAAAGCATCAGAATCATAAAAGGTTTTCAATGAATAATATATAAACTGACGGCTTTTCTCCGAGGCACTGGCTTGTGTTTTTTTTTTTTTTAAACGAACAGTCGGTTCTGAGGTTTGTCTCGACCTGCTTCATCGCATGAGTCACTGGCCTCTCAATAATACTAATAAACAAAATAAAATTTAAATCGAAGTAATTTTTATAGGCATTTCTTGCCAATAACTTTACAAATACAATAAATGCATTTCTGAAAGATAGAAAAAATTGAAATCCAGACTCAGGAATCGAACCCGAGACTTCCGTAGCCAAACCGGGGCCAGAAACGAACCACCTATCTGGACTATGTTATTAGATTTCGAATTTTTCTATCTCTTGTTGCTCGCGAATTTAGGCCTTCGCAGCGACATCTAGTCGGTAGTTAAAGAACTATCACGGCTTTTGTTATTGCTTCGTTACAGAGAGCATTTTAACAAATTATGATGTCGCAGGCCGAATATTCAAAAATGCATTTATTGTATTTGTAAAATTTAAATCATCAAAAGTTACACTCGTATAAACAGCTCTCAATAGATGACGGTACATGAGGAACCCTATCGATAGCTGTCTGTAACTGGCAGGCTTGGCGCCGACTTATCACAAAATTCCCGCCCTTATTTTATTGCCTTCTGTCCAAGATTAAACTTTCCTTCACCGTTTTTTAACAAACCATTCACTCAAATATACTCCGCAATAAAACTTGGTAAGAAACATGTGAAAATAACTTTGTTACTGCTCCACTCTCATACATACATACATACATATCAACCCATAAGATGGCCCACTGCTGGGCACGGGTCTCCCCAGTAGAACCTACTAGTATGTAGATCCTGGGGGTAATTGCCATAATCGCCACGCTTGGCGAGCGGGTTGGCGATCGCAGTAAGGCTTTAAGTACGCAGCGGACGCTGCTGCCCGTCCTCCGGGGTGAAATCCCTTAGTCGCCTTGACGACACCCACGGGTAGAGATGGGGTGGTACTATTCTTAAGCCGGCACCACACGGCAAGCTCCACTCTCGGTAGAATAAAATCGTATACTTTTTCTAGTGAGAAATATGCTTTGTGGAAGTCCACATACTGGCACGAATTTGGTTTTTAACTAGCGGCTTCATTGAATATGTTGACTTCAATTCTTCATATTCCATTGTGCTTCGCAGAGCACGTTAAGGCCGTCGATTTTGCGTCTAACCTCCCTTCGGTCGTGAAGTATTTTCGTCTCATCTGGGTCCTTATTCACTACCTTTTAAGCTATTTCACAGCTTTTAGCGCGGGCTTTGAGCACGGCGACCGAATCAAGAAATTCCGTAACGAAAATAAAACCTAACACCCCCCACTTCGTCTACCATGTAGCTCGGCCGAGCGTTCGCTTAACGTATATGTTTATGGTACGACTGTATTTGTTTCGTTTTCGCGGCAAGCCCACGCTTTTAACTGTCAAAATCTTGTCATAATGATTAATAGAGAGCTGCGCTTAGAAATGAATCGCGCCAATTCGCGCGGGCTAACCGCGAAAACGAAAAAAAACATAGTGAATAAGAACCCTGGCTATGAAATAGAAGAAATAGAGAGTGCATTTGTATTGCACCGCACACACACTTGTGCACTGTAATATCTCCTGAATAGTTGGCAAATCACTAATCAGAGACTAGTTGCACTTGCACATACTCTTATTACTTGTTTTTACCCACATGTAAATAGCCATTAGTAGGTATGTATATCTAAAACAAAGAAATTGAGATGATTGTCTGTAATAACATTTTTCTATCCTATTCCAAAAGAACTTCTACCAATTTATAACATTTCGCCCGAGGCTTGTAAGCAAAACAGTCTCTGTTATGAAATTAAATATTATTTCTTAACGGATACGTACCCAACTACAAAATCTGAACGAAGTGAAAATACAACCTTTCAATAAATTGGAATATTTCCAACTAAGATAGGGGCCATCACAATTTGTTGTGTAAATTTTTAATATAATTTGGGGGAACGGCAGGCTGTTAGGAACGTATTTTTTTCATTGAATCTTTTCAAAAAAAGAATTGCGTCTTTTCTTCTCGGATCTCGCGAACAAAGTCTGTGATAAATAAATGATTAAGCTCGACACAAAAGAGGCTTTATTGGAATAGATTTTATTGATGCCGTGTCGACATGTGGCAAGGGCAAGATATTAGAATTCGATATTGCCGAATATTGAACAATGTCATGGAAGATATTAAACATCGAGCCTTCTTCAGATTATTTCAGAACATTATTACGTGACATTTCTTGGATTAGCATTTGTAGGTCGTATTATTATAAGAAAATGTTTTATTCTGTTTGATGTATCGTGAGAAATGTTGTAATAAACGATCGAGAGGTTAGGGGAGGAGTGGCTAAAAACGTCAAATTACGTGATTCCTCATAGAATAATAGTACTTTTATTTTTTTTTAAATAACGACTCCCGCAGTAGGGTACAAGCCTTGTGTCGCGGGGGATTTTAAAGACATACAAGTCACGGACACAAAGTACACACAGACTCGGAACAACAATTTGTGGATCACACAAAGTCTTGTCCTGTGTGGGAATCTAACCCGACCTCTTGCGTAGCACTCAGACACACACTACCACTGCGCCACAAAGGCAGTAAAATTATTAATACCCTAAATCAAGTTTAAATTTAGGGCATTTGATAGAGTTGATCACCAAATACTACTGAATAAAATTGCTTTTAATGGCATAAGAGGAAATCTACTGCGCTGGTTTTGGTCCTATATTTCAAATAGAAACCAAATAGTTTTAAGTAATGGGTATCAATCCGAATCGTCATTTTTAGCCACATCTGGTGTACCACAAGGCTCAGTTCTTGGTCCGTTGTTATTTGTTCTTTATATAAATGACATCAGCCAATGTTTTCTGAACAGTGGATTTCTTCTGTATGCTGATGACCTCAAAATATTTAAAACTGTTAAGACGATGGATGATTGCAATGGACTCCAGGAAGATTTAAATAGATTATCGGATTATTGTGTAGCTAATAAATTAAAATTAAATATCTCAAAATGCAAATACATTAACTTTACGAAAAATAAAAACGTAATCCATTGCAATTATCAACTGTGTAATGAGTTAATGGAAAAAGTGACTACAATTAGTGATCTTGGTGTAATATTGGATTGCAAATTGCATTTAAACTTGCATGTGGAGAAAATTACCGCCAAAGCCTTCCAGATGTATAATCTAGTTATGAGAGCATCATCTGACTTTAAACGCGCGAGCACATATTTGTACCTTTTTAATTCCTTAATTCGTCCACAAGTCGAGTATGCTTGTGTGATTTGGGATCCAATTTACTCTAAGTACGTCGATGCAATTGAGAAGGTTCAGCGAAAGTTCCTTAAAATGCTCCAATTTAGGTGTCAAATGCAACGCAGATCGTATACTGAAGCTCTTAGACACCTAAATTTAATTACTTTGAAGTCTAGACGTATGTTGCTCCATATCATGATGTTGTATGGATTGGTTCATAGCAATTTTGATTGCCCTGAACTAATAAATAATATTTGTTACATAGTGCCCAGAACTGTTATGAGAAGAGGGGTGCGCGATTATCCGCTCTTTGCTACAACTTCTAGTCGTACAAACGCGGGTGAACGGGCGCCTCTCCAACGTTTAGTTAAAATCTATAACGATAATTTTATTAAATTAGATATTTTTTTTACAAGCAGCCACTCATTTAAAAGCGCTGCTCTTCATAGTCTTAGAATAACATAAGACTTTAATATTATAACATTACTTATTTTGTTATTAATTAAATCTAGTATAAGTATTACTTAACCAACTTAGCTTCACCTTACTTACTTGCCTTACTTAACTGTACCTTTTATCTAACATAGTAATAAGTGGAAACGTAGTGGATTGTACTTTTATCTAAGTTTTAGTGTAACATCTAAATTCTGTAATTTATTATTGTACAATTGTTTGTTTTCCAATAAAGTAAAAATAAAAAAAAAAAAAAAAAAATATATAAATAAGGTATTGAAAAGCCGCAAAACCAGGTTTAAACTAAAACCACGACAGTGGAAGGCTGAGAGAACGAAGTACAGCGAAGTAATTAAAGTTAACCAAATTAATATTGCCTTAAGTTGCAAGTGCAAGTAGACAAACAGGGTCCGAGTACCCTCCAAGCTTAACAACAAACTGATGAACTTAAAGTTGCAAACTCCTTTCATGACTCCTTTTGAAGTAGCGTCCTCTTTGTGTTTATGGTTAAAATTAAGTAGGTAGCCTCCTACTAAAAAGATTTCCCTTTGTGAAGTTTATTATATTTTTTTTTACAAAGCTGCAGTGAGAGAGATAAACAGTATCTGTTTATTTTATCTTTAAAAGGTTATTATGAATAACTAGCATTTCAATAAATAATTGGTTGACTCGTTAATCTTGGTATCACTTAAATAGCGAAACAATCCGTTCTTTCCTTTTTTTAAATTTCTTTTTTATATCACATCAGTAGTAACGTCAACTGTAGATTTTATCAAAATTAAAATTCTCTATCTGTCTATTTTGTTTTCAAACCTAAACCGTCGAACCAATTTCTAAAAATCCGGGAAATGGCATTCGAATGTTTTTAGCAGTTTTTATCGCGATAACCGTAATCCACGCGAGTGGAGCACCGAACAAGAGCCAGTACATTATTATATTAATACATTATTTACCAAAATAATAAAATTGAACAACTGTCATAGCCCAATTTAGGTCTCACAGCGAGTTCAGTGGCATCTTGAACTAGATCTAGACCTATACAAAGGAATTGGAAGAACACGTGACAACCGCCCTAAAACAAAAGATAGACATTGCATGTCTATTCTGTCATCTTAATTTAAAATATTCTTATTTTACAAATACAATAATTGCATTTTTTGAAAGATAGAAAAATTTGAAATCCAGACTCAGGAATCGAACCCGAGACTTTCGTAGCCAAGCCGGGAAATGCCTATAAAAATTACTTAAATTCTTATTTTAATTTAGTTTCACCCCATTTTCCCCTAACATCCTGACACCCACCTAATACAAAATCTGGACAATGTATGTCTGTTTTTAACGTGATAACGTCTTATTAAACCGATGAACAGCTGCACTTACGAAATAAGTGTCTAAAAAAGTCACGTTATTGATTGGTTGCTAAACAACAGCGAATGGCGATAGTTTTTACAGACAATCATTTTATTTTGACGTGACAACGACTTATAAATCGATGACCGACTGCACTCACGAAAAAGTGTCACGATATTGACTGGTTGCTAAGCAACGTGAATATTTTCTTAAAAAATGTCACTTTATTGACTGATTGCTAAGCAATATGAATGATAATATATCATCAATGTTTTCTTATGACGTTATCACGTAAAATTATCGTCCGTAAACCAACCGTAAGCTGACTTTACAGACAACCATTTTTTAATTTGAAATACTCTTCATTTAAATCCACTTTCACCCCATTTCCCTCTTAATATCATCTACGAATGAAAGTTTTCACCAAGAAGGCTCTGCAGTTACAGTTGAAAATACGCTACGGGCCGACGAGTAACAGGTTGCTAACTGATTTCATTCAGTGGAGCAGGTTGAGTTGGCTTTAATCAATGTCGTTGATTAAATTCTGCTAAAACCTGCAATCCGTTTCAAATAACGAGAAAGTCTATGTCATTATGAATTTCTTTCACGGGCAAATGAAATTAGAAACATCAAATAGATACTTTGGAACATAAATGGACTAAAAACCTTATCGAAATTAAATTTTGGAATGGAATTAATTTTAGGCATATTCGTTTTTGGGATTTTATTATCGTAATCCTAAAGAATAACAGTTAAATATTCAAGTTTTTGCGAAGTAAGAATACAGCCAGGCTTTTTGTGTACGTTTGTAATTGAAAACATTGAAAAAAGGGTTAAATAAAAACACTGGGCCGATCTAGCAAATCCATCAAACATTTAATTGAGAAAGGATACGCATGGATTGCCTATGAATACCGCGTAGTAACTATTTATTTTAATGTTTTTAGCCCATAAATCGATTTAGTTTTTCGAGTTATTACTTTCTATTGTCGGTTTCCTTACAAAAATGATTGTCTATAAAGGCGGCTTACGGACGATTATTTTATGTGATAACGTCATAAGAATACATTGTTGACATATCGCCACTCCGGTTGCTTAGCAACCAGTCAATTACGTTAGCTCCAATTTTATCGCATGTCACTGCAATGGCCATTCGCTGTTGCTTAACAACCAATCAATAACATGACTACTTAGCAACCAACTTGACTGCTTACCAACCAATCTATAATGTGATACTTTTTCGTGCGTGCACCTGATTATTGATGTATAAGACGTTATCACGTCAAAAAATATTACACCGGAAAAATCATAGATGAGCACCTAATAATTTTCTAGTGACGTATTTAACATAGCACCTACTAAAAACTCAAGTCACTACAGTCTTAATGCTCACAATCACATGATCAGAAAGTTACATACCTACTTACAATGTTTTAAATGTTATTATCTACGGGGCTGTAAAAATGGCGGTAAACTAACATGTCGCTTTTTTTACAGCTTCGCATTTTAACAGTTAAAAACATAAATAAAATAAGACGTGACTTAAAGGTCCAAGCGACCAGGTCATTACAATCCAAACAACAAGTTAATATCTACAATGTTATTCTTCCATTTTCGAACACCAATTCGAAATTCAAAATTAATATCGTAATAGATAAACTACATCAACCCGATGGCGTACAAAAACATTATAACAATATCGGTGCGGGTCCAATGTCCCCATTTACTTTTAACTTACCTCATAACCCAATGCGGACGGCTGGCAAACACTGATATTAGTTTTCTGTATAAGCAATTTTCGTAAGTGTCCCCTGTTATTTGTACGTAATACCTCCCTCTATTGGTCCCATAGTTACCCCCTGTCCCGTATCACGTGTTACAGTATTATTGAATCGTAATAAAAGGCGTTGGAGTATTAATAAATCTTTATTGTTATGCCGCACCCAACGGGAATGCTAAGATAAAAGTAAGCTCTGGAAAAAATAAATAACATTGAGAGATCTAGAAAAAAATTACAATTACTTTTTATAATAGTAAGAAAGTATAAATGAAAGAAGACGTTAGAAAAAATTAAAGTTTCCCGCGGGAAATATAACTGCGTGCAAAATTGTTTGCTGCCAACAACTTAAAAAGAATTCTTCATCTTCAGACAAAAATGTGACGAAGCCCGAATATTTTCTAATTTATTTTATACATCAAGATAAACAAAATAAGAGAAAACATAATCATAGATTGTAGAGAATGGCGGCTAACTTGCGTACCACAATTGTGTGAGTTGGAAGAAATTTTATGAACTAATTTCCCAGAGACAACATTCCTTATATGCGAGCGAGAAGCCTCGGGCCATGTAGGCATTTTTTGGACAAAAACCGAGCGCTGTGTTTAATGAAAACTCTGTACCCACAATATGCCTCAGGGGGCCGCTTTCAGTGATTGTAGAAATTTTTCCATACTTCGTATGAATATTTTTATGGAACGAAACGGCGCTTCGCACGAACCCAGTGACGTTAACTTTGACTGGCCCATGATGAAAAGGTTTAGAGGCAGTTTATTTTTCAAATTTAGAACGTACGTGGAAAGCTTTTCAGAAATATTACAGGCAGTTTAATGTCGAGCTAATATGCGCCCAGCGGGATGTTTTGTTGTCGCTTGTTTGTTATGAATAGCTAATATTAATCAAGAGTATTGCTAATATCGGTGTATTGATTATAATTAGTATTACATGTTTTGTTTGTTTATCTAGTGAAGCGTACGTAACACGTTCTTGGATTATTATTGATACTGATTCTAGGTTAATATTATAATCTTACACAAATATTTTAGATTATTTTTCGATTTGACCAGCTTTTTCAACGCGTTATTATTGATCTTTATAGCCTATGTGCTATTCTGATTTACAACGTCAAATTTAGCAGCGGATAGTGTATAATTCAATTGGACTATTATGGCATAGAACTTTTTTCAATTGATAAGTTTTTCATTGATAAATTAACGATTGAAAAAATAATAAATAAAATGTTGTGGTATTGCACTCTACTCCGATTTTGATAAAATTTGATATATGCACTCAGTATCATTAGATAGCATGTAACAATCCTTGAATTTGACCACACCTTTCTGTTACACCTTATATAAACTACATTATAGCTAAATTCCATCCAAATCCAAACAGTTTTTGCGTGAAAGAGCAATAAACGTCCATTCATCTATCCTCACAATCTTCCGATGTATAATATTAGTTGCAACCTACGATATATCGTAGATGAAGTCGTACAGAATTAATTAAACATCCCAGCCATACATTTAGAATACAGGTACTAGAGTAATATTACTACTAATATGAACGTATAAATTCACAACAATTACGCCTACAATTTAAAAAGAGGTGGGCAGGCGAGTTTCGGCCGAACGTGATAGTGCCATAGCGGACGCGCATGTTGCAATTTGTTAGTCACAGTTTTAATCTCGCGTAGTTATTGAATTTTTTAGCTTTGTTTTACGAAGCTGGAATCCCGAATTGCAAATATTTGTTTTCAGGAGAATAAAGAAGCGATTAATTTGACTCACAACAACATTTGCTTGCTAAAAGATACAGAAATGTTCGTAAGGCTTACAAATGAGATTTAAAGTTTGTTTTAATCCTGGAACTCTTTTTAGGGTACCGTATCTCAAAAGGAAAAATCGGAACCCTTATAGGATCACTTTGTCGTCCGTCCGTCCGTCTGTCTGTCAAGACCTTTTATCTCTGGATCGCGTAGAGGTATCGACTTGAAATTAAAACCATTTATAATATGTACCTAAAAATTTGTACCAAACCCTCGGTGGATAAATCCGACTCGCATACACCGGTTTCTTAAATTTGATCTATTTATCGGAACCTATAGTTTTGTCATGTCCGTCTGTCTGTCTGTCCATCCGTATGTCACAGGCATTTTACTCAGAGACTTCTGAATGATAATGGATGAAATTTAGTTAAAGTCCATACATGTAACAGAAGCTGATTTTTTTTTCGGCTATGCATCAGCAGAAGAGCGTATATTCAGTATGGCACTTACACCCTTTTGTTTAGAAAAGCAGTTTTTCGGCTATAACTCAATGACGGTATATCCGATCATCTCCGAAATAATTTTAGTTTAAAGTATTTGTTAAGCGCTAATTTTGTGATTTTTTTATATTTTTTGGTCACACGGTTCACCTCTCCATCTGACCGATCGTTACTGTGTCTTTTTGATTTTCAATATCAATTCATTATAAACTTGATGTACCTATATTATAGACCAGCAAAATATGTCAATTAAATCCTCTGTCATCATAATGCACCCACTTCTAATTCCACTCAGAAAAGGGACGAGATTCAGAACTAGTACAACAATATAATCACGGTTGATGTAGATAACCTCCAAAGGGATGCAATAACACCCTCGGGAAACGAAGGCTTATTTGCCATGAAGACGGAACAAATATATTATTTGTTTTGAAAAACAGTACAATGTTATCTACCCCAACGACTAACAGACATTAAACTGAGCTTCAGAATGCGACAAACAAAGGAGATTGATTAGACAAAACGTACGTGTTCCTCAGTTCTAAAGAGATTTACAAACATTATATTGCAGTATCGCAAAGGAGCTTTAATAGCAACGCAAGGTGAGCGTAGGAATTTGCAATAAGCTCCACCTTTGTCTCGCCAAGCAGCCCCTTTATTTCCCAAGGTCCCTGAATTTCATTCACTATGTACATAGTGTAGCAACACCGAATTGTTCAAACACATTTTTCTTCTACGGTGACATTTTCTCGTTTTGTCGCCAAAAGTTCTAGCTATCTAGCGATAAAACCGACAAGCAGGCAAGCTGTTTTATGTACTTAAGACGATTTACAATAGCTTCAAATAATCTCTGAACCTATAGAATTTGTAGTTGCAGATATTATTTGATGCTTTCGTACAATGTCCTTGAAGTTTCGGACTTGCCTTGGTTTTTCATAAGCGTTGATAATTAGCTACCAAACGATTTCTTATTCTGGATTATGTTGTTGTTTATTCGATTAGAATCCAGAACAATATTGTTTTTTGCTTTCACAATCTTGAAGACATGAATAATGGGCTGAATGGTGTAGTGGAAGCGTTTACGACTGCTGTGCAAGTAGTTGTGATTTCGATTAACACGCGGAACATTAGACAAGTGGCATAAACTAATCGAATAGAATGGCAATCAAATAAAATTACGCCGTTACGCGTGCAAAATTAAAATTTTAATTTTAGATTCGCAGTTTAGCCCGCACTAATAGAATGACGTCAGAATGACATGCATTCCGTTGTACCTAACTATATTCGATTAGAGTTTATGCCATTTGTCTAAAAGGGCAGAGCTTTGAGATAAATGTTGTCACTTTTATCCGTTAATTGTATCACAGGCTCTCTAAAGAAGCTCGCAGATTACCTACAAGCCCTGTGCCTAAAAGAAATAAAATAAAATTAAAAATGGACTATACAGGATTACGTTGCTGTTTGTAATATGTTTTAAACGCATGGTAATTGCCAACACTGCACCGACGGAAAGTGCATCCAGAAATAATCAGAACAACAATTTGAAATTCCCACAAATTCTGTGTGGCCTACAATACTCAGAACTGTGGTACGTCGGCCATTCAAAGCCATGCAATTAAACCTGTTACAATTAAGCCTGCACAATCCGCTTACAGATAGGCCTTGTTGACATAGTTGCATATTAAACACTAACAACGTTTACTGCTTGCTAAATAAATAAGCCAAGGTTTCGCTGCAATAATATGGTATTGGAAAGAACTGCTTAAAAATAGTTTTAGATAAGTGAATGTAGCAACGATAACCGATCACTTTTTTGAAGAGTCTATACATACAGTGGTCTTAATCCCGTTTTTTTTTTTTTATGTTTTCGCGGCAAGCCCGTGCTAACTGGCGCAAGCGCGGTGCGCTCAAATATGAACTTTCTAAGCGCAGCTCTCTATTTACTATTATGACAAGATTTTGACAGTTCGCATGGGCTTGCCGCAAAAACGGAAAAAAGAACATGAATAAGGACCCCGCTGTGTAAGCTGGAGATTCATGAGTAATTAAAAGTTTCTATTTCTTGGTTTTCTGGCATTTCATATTATGAATTAGCTTTCACCCGTGGCTCTTATATTCTACTCCGAGTATCAAACTAACTCTGTACCAATTTTCTTCTAAATCGGTTCAGCAGTTTAAACGCGTAAAGATAACAGACGGACAGAGTTACTTTCATATTTACAATTATTTTTTTTAAGATTATAGTACCTACGTTCTAAAACGTACTCAAGTCTTTTATAGTACCAGATTTTGTTACTTGGGTAGCGATGTGAAATTGTGGGTCCCACATTACTAGCAATCTTGTTAACCCCTCCTTAAGGTAAGCTCAACGACTTGTGTTAGGAATGGGTTCACGTCGGTAGTACTCCTAATGGGCAGTATTCGAACCCGCGACCTCACGATTGTGAGTCCGATGCCTTAGACATTAGGCTACCACTGCTTATTTATAATATTAGAATGGATGTGGCCTATAATACAACCACGTCAACAGCATTGTCATTGTCAGCACAGGAACTGCCCGACAAAGTGATCAAGATACCAAAACAAAATACCTTAGGTACAGATGGTAACCTTCATACGTACCTTACCTACTCTGACAACGTAAACATAGATATCTTTACAACTTCAGACCACTTTGTTTGGAAGCGCTGTATGTCTATGTGTATTATTCGAGCGCGCGTAGTAATATATATAGTAATAGTAATCTTTAATTGCAAAAATGGCAGATTCCAGAATATGTAACATTCATCATCAACAATTTACATAGTGGATACTTATAAATTACATCTACAATCAAGTAGATGAAGCGCTGTTCTCCTTGCTAGGTAAATAGCCTGTATTAAGGAGTAACAGTCTCCCACAGATCCCTAAAAAAATTTTTGTAATACTTATGTATATTGTATTAATTTTGTTACATTTTGCGAAGAGCAATTATCTGTATGTGTGTGGGAGTGAGTGTGTGTATGTTGTATGGAGGTTACCTTCTGTATTCACGTAATTTTGTAGTTAACGGTTAGGAAAACGAAGCCACTGGTGGTATAAATGATACCCTCATTCATACCACTAGTGGCTACTAACGATCACCAAAGGCACTGGCCATTACCCACAGATCGAGCAAATATCAACTTCTCAACTACGATCTTCCTAATGTTTAGAATATAATATCTTGGGACAACTCACACTACACCATCTGATTCCAAACTAAGCAGAGCTTGTACTATGGCAACCAGACAACTGATAAACATACTTATATATTTCAAAATACATACATATTAAAGATAAATAACAACCAGACACAGAATAAACCATCATGCTCATCACACAAAGTTTTATTTTGGGTAGGTTTCGAACCCATAACCTCTGGCTTAGCAGTCAGGGTCACTAACCACTAGACCAACAGGCCAGTCTATATAGTGGACATAAACTTTTTTCTAACTACAATATCTGACTAATTTCAAATAAATTTTAAAATGTTGAAACTGTGCCAGAAATAAATTTAAAATATATTCCTGGGGAAGCAATATGCCAGAATAAAAATAATTTCACAAATTTGCTGTGGGAAACTTTGAAATTTTCTGACGTTTCAAACACTTATAAGCATTTATCGTCGCATCTATACTAAAAGGCTCTCGTAACTTGGTAAAATGTAAACGTTTGTATCACACTCAAAGAGAAACGCAACCAAAACGAAGTATGAATAAATGGAGAAATTCTGTCGTGTGATCGATTTGACTACGTACAGTGGGATTCAAATTACAAGGTTGATAAAGATTGATAGTATGCTCAGCTACATAGAACAAATTGTATTTAAAGAATGTAAGTTTTACATGGATTTTGAATAGAGCACTAGGGTCCATGCCCGGATCCAGGATCGTGTTCTGGGAGGGGGGGGGACTTGGACCCAACACCGGCCAAGTGTGAGTAGTTTTGCCCGTCAGCGCAGACCAAATGTATAGCAAACACTTAAAAACTTTTTTTTTTTGTGGCCCTGTTTTAAGTGGACTACGGGCTATAGAGAGAAAGTTAGAAGTAGGTAGGTACACTATTAATTTTATAGACACTTATTCTATACCTAACAATTTTATAAATATGTTTTTAATATTATTAAAAAGAACAACAAATTTTTACATTATCAAAATCGCCTGGAACCAAAACCAAGAATATGTACACCGATTGTTGGCGAAAATTACGCTCTTATGAACTACTGTACTGTTTTTACTAAATGCATAGGAAAGTATATATATGGTACTTATAACAATAACACAGTTTAATTTTTTTTTGTATGTCTGTCTGTTTGTTGGGCTAATCTCGGAAACGGCTGAACGGAGTTTGACTGGAATCTCACTGTCAGACAGCTGATGATGTAATAGATGATAAAGTAGCCTATATTAATCAATTTAGGCTACTTTATCACGCTAAAGTCTATAAGGAGTAAATATCTTAATAATGATAAATAAATCACGTTAAATTATAAACGCATTATACTTAGAATAAAACTTAAAGAAATTTAGATCACAAATGTTGATAAACTTTCGCGATTTGTACATATTATGAAAATATATATATAACGGGTTTTAATCGCGTCAATAATTTGAGGTACCTAATATACCTTGTTTATTGCTCCACCTTTCGACTTTCGATTATAAACACGGCCGTTGCTATACGGTCGAAACGTTGGGCAATAAACAAGGTATTTTACCTTAAATTATTCATGCAATTAAGACCTGTAATATATATATATTTTCATAATTTAGCTCACCTTTGAAGGAATTTAGTAAAAAACGTTTGATATCCAATGTAAATTGTTCAAAATTTAGACAACATAATTATAACTAGTTAATGAACAGCACATTTATTACTTCTAAGCTTTGATTAGTTTGAGTCAAATTGCTTTATCATTCTACAGTAACTAGTCATTGCCCAAGGCGAGTCTGATTTATTACTCCCCCAACGGTTTCACGGTTCGTTAGAAATGTAAAAACTTCACTCCTTCTGGATCAATATTGGGAGTAAGATTAGACTAAAACGCGGGGGTACTATTCAAATTAGCCACACCGAATTCGGGAAACAAACGTTCCGATTCACCGAAGTTTGTGGTCAAAGTTTCAATTCTCGTCCGAGCTGAATACTAATGTTGACGAGTTGGTGAAACCATTTTTTTATTTTACCTGAAAGTGTTAACGAGGTTCAAGTAGGTTAACTGCTGGTGACATTTCTAACGATCATATCGTACACAATGCAAAGAGTTGAGTCGTAAAAAAATGTAATTATAACTCCGAGTACTTGAGACGGCAATGATATTTTATAGGTGCGCTGCGGAAAATATTTCCACGCCAACGTTTTACATTCCTTGAAGCGACAGCTAAAATGTTAGCAATGAGGTCTTGCATAACAATAGCTTGTATTTACCCAACTGCGTCAAAAATCGGGTAAGAGAAATATTACACGCTTTTTGACGCAGTTGTAGATCGTTTAAGAGATGTAGAGCGTATTTTCATTTAAGCTATAATAGTATCGTATAAAGAAACGGACTTTACAGGGTGCCGATTAAGTCAGTGGAATCCTAGCAGGGACCCCCTGCTAGGATTCGACTGACTAAACCCTGTATAGTCTATTTCTTTGTCACGCTTTACAGCCCAAACGTTTTTGAGGTGTCATTAGATTCGTCTTAGTTGTGGGAGTGTCATAAAATATATATATATTTTTTTTTAGTAAGACTTTACGCTTTTTTTCTAAACCCCTAAATAAAGAGACAAGCACGGCGTGAGTAAATGTCACGCAAGCCCATACCAGTGTCAGTGACACCCAAATCCTTGTTTCACCAAGATTTGATTGTCACCACACTACGATACTCATATAAGACATTAGTTTGTAGTCCCATTTGTGCAGTAATTTTACTGGCTACAGTGCCCTTCAACCGAACCAGAGTGATGCATTAACATCACTATTTCAAGGAAGAATAACTGGTACTATGGTGGTAGCCCCCAAGACAGCCTAAGTCTTAAAACCTATCACCATAATTTGTTAGCAATAAGAATTAATGAGTAAATGAGTGATCGTGATTATTCATTGACAAAATAAGGCACTTTCATAGTGACACGATCGCCATCAAAGTTCAGTGGTACACCAATGATTGCATAGGCTCCATACATTCAATATCGTTTTCCAATAAGAAGGAAAAACTTGGTCGATATTACTCGAGTAAATCTTTTCAGGGTTTAGAAAAATAATTGGATTGCTACATTGAGGGAAAGCAATTACATTCGGCAAGAGAAGCAATTTCGATTTACTCAACAACGACGATTTAGGTAAACTTCCCATATTAAATTGTACTACGCCATTTTATATATATTATTTGCTTCATAAATCCCGTTTAAGGTTCGATTACGATTTTCCCTATACTTATTTAAATTAAATAGAAATGTAGGTATGTACGTTACTGTTTCCTTTTACCACAGATTGAAATAAAGACCCTTTAAATGGATACTCCGGTGCAGGTGTTTCTAACATTTATATTTTGTAATTGCTTCGGCGAATGGTTTGAAAGTGTTTCTAATTGGTTAGAATTATGTTATGTTGACCACGTATAATAGTGATTGTATTATAAATACGTGCTAAAGTTACTACGTACTGCTAAATAGGTAGGTACCTAAATAAAAGCTAAAATCTGAAAGAATTATTTTTATGATGTGCGTTATGTGATAAATTTGGAAATATTTTAGCGTTAGGTTTTTATACATAAGTTTTTATATGTTAAACGTTCTCACTACTGGGACACAGGATTTAACTCTCAAAGAGTAGCCATGGAGTTTGGTGGGTGTGATATATCTTTGCAGGTTAATCACGCTGGAGTGGCAATGAGCTGGCCATATTTGCCGAAGGATCGATGGCCGATAAAGCAAATGACACCTAGAGTATAGACCTTAACGCGGTAAATGAAAGGTAGAACAGCTCCTAGTCAGGTGGTATCTGGGATGGACTGGATGCGAAAAGTGGAAGACTGAAAGTTGTGGCGGAAATTAGGAGAGCTCTATGTCCAGCAGTGGACCGATACAAGCTTATAATGATTATTTATCTTTGAATTTTTGGTTCTTCGCATGCCTGTTTTACAATGCTGTCGTTGTGCTCTTGTTTTTGAATCCATTACTTTTGGCTCGTAATTTGATCGTATGTGAGATGGTAATACTATCGGCCACCACTGTTTCATCATCAGCCTATCGCAGTCCACTGCTGGACATAGGCCTCTCCAATTGCACGCCACTTTGTTCTATACTCGGCTTCTCGCATCCAGCACCTGCCAGCTGTTTTGCGTAGATCATCACTCCACCTGGCCTGAGGGCGTCCTACACTACGTTTGCCGAGACGCGGTCTCCACTCAAGAACTCGTTTACCCCAACGGTTGTCGGTTTTCGGCTAATATGGCCAGCCCACTGCCACTTCAACTTGCTAATCCTGTAGGCTATGTCGATAACTTTGGTTCTCTGCCGAATCACCTCATTTCTGATTTTGTCCCTAAGAGAAACTCCGAGCATAGCCCTTTCCATAGCCCGCTGAGCGACTTTGAACTTGTGGACCAGCCATACCGTCAGTGTCCACGTTTTGGCTCCGTATGTCATGACGGGTAGGACGCACTGATTGAAGACTTTAGTCTTAAGGCATTGTGGAATCGACGATGAGGAAACTTGACGTAACTTCCCAAACGCAGCCCAATCCAACCGAATTCTTCTGTTCACCTCGTCCTCGAAGTTGTTTCTACCTAACTGCAATGACTGCCCGAGGTACACATATTTTTGAACAACTTCGAGAACACCACTGTTTAGTTCTTTAGAATTATTGAAATCCAAAGTAATATTATAAATGTGACAGTAACACTGTCTGTTCGCAAAACGCTTCATGCTTAAACCACTGAACCGATTCAGATGAAATTTGCAATGGAGATAGTTTGAGTCCCGGGACTCAAACTATTTCCATAGGATAGGTTTTGTCGCGGTAATCGGCTGAAAGCTAGTATCCATACACTTCTTTTAATTTATATTAATTAAGTACCTACGTTATAGAGTAACAAACAACAACCAAACATTCTAAACGAGATACCGAGGTACTATCGGAACCAATTGACATTTTTAGTAGATGTTTATCTTCTTAATACTGGAAGATAAAGTTACGCTCAGTTCCAATCAAGCCGCAGGGCCTGAACAATGAAATCAGAGGCAAGTTCCTCTATACACACTCGTCGCTAAGTTTGGATACACGCCGACTGATGTCACTATATGGACATGCACCTTCCAAATATCGACTTTATAATTTAGGATCTAAAAATCAAATTTGACTAACAAAACCGTACACTTAATATTATAGTGCTAAAATTCATTGGGTTGCTACAAAAACAGGCAAATTATTCTTCAATTATATACTAATATTAAAAAGCTGAAGAGTTTGTTTGTTTGAACGCGGTAATCTCAGGAACTACTGGTCCGAATTGAAAAAAAATATTTCGTCGGATAACTCATTTATCGAGGAAGGCTATAGGCTGTATACAACCACCACTGTATGGTCGTTGGCTTTATAACATCATGCACGCTAAAAATGTTGCAAATACGGGGAAAATTGATGCATACGAAGTTGCGCGGGACAGCTAGTAGAAGATAATAAAAACGGGCTAGTCGTGTGGCGTCCTCAGTTTTTTTTTTAATATAACTTGCAATGTGGTATTAGGTTCCACATTATTAGCAATCTTAGCCCTCCAGCTAAGCTCAAAGGCTTGTGTTAGGACTGGGCTCACTTCGGTAGTATAATGGGTAGGATTCGAAACTGGGATCTCACGATTACCAGTCCGATGCCATTAGGCTACGGCCTTCAATTTGATTATCAAATATTCGAACATTACCTACAATATTTTTATTTAAACATCCAGGTTAAAAATATATTCCAATGAAAGCCCTATGTAGTGCTTAGTAGGTATCAGCCTTTAGTCACCCGAACTTTTAATAAACTCCAAAGTACTATCATGCCCAACAAGCAATAAAGTCTAAAGTACCAAACCCTTTTATGACAACATTTGTCAAATGGGAATCCTCTCTAAATATTTTAACGACAATCTTGAAACAAGTCGGGCATAAAGACTTTTGTCAGTAGGAGTACTGAAACTGTAAAGATTGTACTGATTCTGTTTAACATTTATCTAAGCTAATTTTAGTTTAGTTTTATCTCTTTCCTGCAGAATATAAAAGAAAAGGACAGGCAGTTTGAAAAGTAAATAGATATTAGATTGTTTTTAAGTTACTGTTTCAGTTGTATAGCCATCTCTAGGGCTGTTGCTATGACCAATACTACTACGACTTAATAAATAGATATAAATATAAATAGGTAATTACATGACTCAAAAATTTTTTTGACCATGAGTCGGTAATTGTGTATATACAATACATTTGTTTTTATACAACGAAATGAAAAGCAGGTCGTTTGCCTAATGGCACATCGTGCGAAATACATCACGGTAGCCCATAAATTGGCAAAGACATCATTTGAGACATAAAAAACAAGAAAATATCAAGAAAAGAGAGAGGTGTCTCTTCGACACCCGTTTGCAACATAGTTCCTTTTGTATATATTTATTGTGTTTGTATTAAATAATAATTTTTAAAAGATCTGAAAGAATTTTCACACATATATATTACACACAGCCAGTATCATAGGTAAAATAAATTGAAATACAAATATACAAAAAACCTTTTAGAAAAATACAAACAACCTATTTAACAAGACCTCCTTATTCTAGCTCTCTGGCACATAACCATAAATAATAAATTTTTGATCAATGTCAAAATGTAACACTTTTTTTCGTGTAGCCTCTCAGCCCGTAACCAAAAACGTGCGATAAGGATCTACGTCCCAAAAAGAGACGTTAAATATACCCCCTCTCAAGTTAAAATTGATCAAAAGTACAAAATAAGCCAACAGAATCCACATCATTCCCATACTAAGCGAACATTAAAGAGCGAACCGAAATTGTATTTGAAGGTTTTCAGAAACTTAGGCATTAGTGAGCAAGTTTTTCTTATAACGCACATGGGTGGTTTGCCACTAATGGAGGACAGTCTTACCAACTTTCAACCGAGACGTTGGTATAAAAAACTTTTCTTTGACTGAAAATTGCTAAAGACCGATCTCATCCTTGCTATAAACTTTTTCGTTGGGATAATAATCCCGGGCGTAGGTACAAAACTTTCTCCGTTCGTTAAACAAAATTAACCAATATACTGTTAAAGTATTCCTTTTGAAATAGCTTACTGATATTTCTTTGCAGTTTGTTCTATTTACTTTTTAACTTACTTTCGAAAGAGGTTCTCAATTTGAGTGTTTTCTTTTTTTTCTGTTATATTTCCACAGCCAAATGGAAGTTATTATCTAATAAAAAATAAGAGATATAGCATTCGAAACCATTTATTGTAAATTAAAAAAAAAGGACAATGGCCTAATCAGGTGGGTAAGCCTGGGTAAGTGCTAGTTTTTAATCACCCCGTTTAGTTTAAGATATGCTCTTGGTTAATTATGAAAAACAACAGAAGTCGCAAAAACCCGTGAAGTTAAGTATAGTTATTTATATTAGTCAGTACCTAGTCTAGCCATAAATATTGTTACGAAGAAAAAACATTTTTTTTTATTGCAAATAATATTTATTACTTTTACAGTGTGTTAGTTTAATACATAAATAAAAAACAATTCAAAATATAAAAAGCTTATTCGAAGTGGTCTCCATTGGCTGCAACACAGTCCTTTAAACGTTGAGGCCAGTTATCAATAGAAGCACGCACTCTTTCCATGGGAAAATTCTTCACTGCCAATCGTATGGATTGTTTTAGGGACTCCAAATTATCATGGCGTTTAGAGCAAGCTATACTCTCTAAAACTGACCATAAATCATAATCCAGCGGATTAAGATCGGGACTAGACGACGGCCAGTCTTCAGCTCTGATGAAGTCCGAAACGTTCACTTCCAACCAAGACTGCGTGGACCGAGCTTTATGACCCGGCGCTGAGTCTTGTTGGAAGGACCATACTTGGTTATTGAACATGGTGTTGTTAAGGGGTTTAACTACCTTCTCAAGAATGGTATCTTGATACACTTGTGCCGATGTTTTGATACCTTTTTCACAAAAATATGGCTCAGTCACTCCTTCATAGCTAACACCCCACCAAACCATCACTGAAGTCGGATAATGCCCACGTTGCACTCTGTCGACTAATTGGGAAGCTTCCTTAGAGCTTTGAGCATAAATACGGTCATTTTGTTTGTTAAAATTTTGCTCAACTGTAAAGATTTTCTCATCCGTAAACAAAATTTTTCTGTGACCTCCCTTTGCGTACCGCTTCAGTAGTTGCTTCGATTTTACCACCCTATTCTTTTTTAAATTATCAGTTAAAAAATGACCAGTGCGTCTCTTATAGGCTGCAAGTCCTAAGTCATCTTTTAAAATGCGTGACATGGTTCTGGGTGCTATCTTCATCTCCCGAGATAAAATCTTTTGCTTTCGGACAGGATTTCTTCGAATTCTTTCCCTTACTGTTTTGACCACCATTTTCGTACGAACACTACGTGGACGGCCAGATCTTTTTCTGTCACAAACAGAGAAGGTCTCATTGTACCTATTAATAGCCCGGTACACAAACATTTGACTAATACCAAGCGTATGGAGAGTTTTAAAAATTACATTCGGCTCCATACCAACTTTGTGTAATGCAATCACAGCGATTCGGTTTTCTTTATCACCCCACTCCATTTTAATATAGCAAAATATTGTACAATGTATTGGCGCCAAAATTAGAAAATACAATGAACAATCGTATAAAAATGACAGATTCCAAATTCAAATGTAATATGTTTCTTATTTTTAATTGTAACAGTATTTATGGCCAGACTAGGTATATTAGTTAGTATTCTTTATCAGTACTATGCGGTCACCACTTCAAGTAGACCTGACGCACAAAAGACCCAGAGTAGGTACAAAAGGGTCATACAATACAACGCGTGTTCGAGCTACGCGCACTACTCGACACGACACAGAATCTCGGAACTCCTTCTGAACTAAGTGGTCCGGGTGATCTATAATTCCACGTCCGTGAACGATGTCTATGTCTGCGTTCCGCAAGCGAGCAAAAGGTTACATAAACCCTCGGAATTGTGTGCCTTATAAGAACAAATAGGTACCAAAAAGGTTAGACTTCAAAGTCCTATACGTGAGCTTACTTAGCACATTTTCTAACCTTTTCTTTTTTCAGATGTCACGAAACAACACACATTCATATAGGTAGTATATTCCTCTGCGGTAGATACAAGACGAGGTTCAGCCAATATTAACTTGCCGACGCTAGTTCGAGGACGGAATAAGAATGGTTAGGGTTCCACACTTACGATTCAGAGCCATATGTGGGTTCTGGGATAGTTCTTTAATTAACTGGATACAGTTTTGTAGCTAAAGGAGTTATGTTTGCTTTGAAAAAGTTTCATGTCTAAATGCAACTGCCCAGAAATAAACTATAGTAGGTACTATTACAGTCAATTTAAATGTTGAGTTAAAATTGACAAGTGTTTAAATATACATATATACGAGTACATAGAAATCCTTTAAGCTTGAATAATAGAAATATTTGATTTTAAAACCTTTTTCGACGTGAAATAAAACGTCCAAAGCCATAAAAAAGATGGTTTAAAATGAATTTTTGATAATACCAAATCATATAATCTAAATTCTTGTTGCCTTAACTGCTTCAGCGGCACAGTGAGATCAGGTGGCAGTGTAAGACTGCTCCTTGCCATTTTGTGTGATCCATAAATTCTTGTTCCGTATCTGGTAGTCCTTTGTGTAAGTAATTTGTATGTTTGTTTGTCCAGTCCCCCCCAAACACTGCCTGTACCCCAGTGAAATACCAAAAAAATGTGTATCCAGTATTGAAACAGCATTTACCTACTTGAGGACAAAGTTGCCAGCATCAGATTGGGATCAGATGTCACGTCTGCCATACAAACAGGCTTTTATTTAACAACGTGTACCTATTTATTCGCTTGTCTGTGCTCACTGTTCTCATATTTACACTGTTTTGGGTTCAGATTTTTTTGGATTTTATTTTTTTGTAAGCTTATTTGTGACCTGTGTGTATATGACCTGTATATTTTGCGTGAAATATAACGTAAATTACCTGTTTTAGGTTGTTGGTGATCTCAATTTTAAATGTTTATCAAATTCCCTGTCCTTCCTTCAATAAGGCAATCAAATCTAGGATTTGCCGTTGAGCCTTCCCTGAAACAAACGTATTTTACACCTAATATAGTCGGATATACAATCCAGTTAAAATTTATGTTAATACCTACTTAACAAACTTTTTTCATTGATCTAAGGCTATTGTCAAAATTCAGAACTGGAAAAATAGAGGGATATAATGTGTATTTCTTACATTTGGTTAGACAACAAATATAACATGTAACGTCTCTTACCTTTTTGCAAGTCCGTAGTTTCTCAAAACTAGTACAATATCAATACGGTTCCGGAAAATACATTGTGTTATATATAACCCACCTTCAAACGTTAACTTGTACCCGCACACGCAATCATGAGGTCCCAAGGTTGCACCTGTATAGGGTTAATTCTACTAACTCAATTACGCTGTGTACACTCCAAGATTGAGTTGTGACAGGTAGTGAGATAACAAACTAATACAGTCGCGGGTTCGCTCGCGTTTCGACTACAAAATGGGCGACTCTAAACAATATACAGGGAGCGTCTTATACATAGATTGTACATACTCTGTATTTTGACAACCCTGTTTTGCAAGCATGGGTACCTACCTACAGATTAACTAGTTACTTTGTTGTAGGATGCAGTCGAAGGGTTGATTAACGTAGATAACTTAATTATCGTTGTGTGTGTAGCGCATCTAGTTAATCCAACCCTATACATATATCATAAGGTTTTAGAAAAGTTTGTTTTAAAAACTCAAAATAATAGATATATTTCGGGACTTAATCGCGTGAATTATTTATAGGTACGACAAAGGTACCTTTTATTTACACGACGTTTCGATCGAATTGCACCGATCGTGGTGCAATTAAAAACAATAGGTTTTTATTATTTCAATATTTTCAGTCAGACTCCTATATAAAAAAAATCTTTGAATAGATTTAGCAATATGAGATTGTGGTCCCACATGACTAGCAATCCTGTTAACCCCTGCAGCTAAGCTCAATGGCTTGTGTTAAAAGTGGGTTCACATCTTTAGTATAATGGGTAGGATTCGATCAAGTAACCACACGATTGCGATTCCTTAACCATTAAGCTAGATCTTAAATGATACTATGATATATATAGCGGTGTCTGACTCAGTGGCAACTAAATAGATCGAGATATTTGTAAGGTTAAGCAACGTTACCACTATCGGTCCATAGATGGGTGACCGTTTTCGAAAAATGTCACACCCATCCGTGTCTCGGAGGGGTGTGTAATCCGTCGGTCTAGCGCTTAATCTCGGGCTACTAAAGTGAGGGAATAGAGAGTGCACTTGTGTCTGCGCATACACTTTTGCACTATAATAATTAATCTCTGGCATAGTTGGCCGGTCTCTTATGAGATTGGCCGCCGAAACCGACATTGGTAGGAGGCCATTATTATCTACTAGCTGTCCCGCGCAACTTCGTATGCGTAAATTTTCCCCGTTTTTGCAACATTTCTCGTCGCTACTCCGCTCCTATTAGTCGTAGCGCGATGTTATATAGCCTATAGCCTTCCTCGATAAATGGGCTATCCAACAAAAAAAGAATTTTTCAAATCGGACCATTAGTTCCTGAGATTAGCGCGTTTAAACAAACAAACAAACAAACAAAGCAAACAAACAAACTCTTCCGCTTTATAATATTAGTATAGATAGTATTAGGTAGTACCTTCTTACAAGCTATGTTTTGTTTTTAATATCTGAAACGGTAAAAAAATAATGTCGCCACTTACACGACTGTTTACGTAAATACTAAAGTGTTCTTAATGGCTTACGAGCGAAAATAAGTAAAATTTCATGTGCGTTGAGGATATTAAGTAATTTGAAGGGTTGAACTCACCCCCGAGACTTTCATCCATCACGGGTGCTGCTCAATTGACATTGACGTCGACGCTTAACCCCTAGTTGTTTGACCTCGTCTCACATGCCTCTGAGAAATCTGCTATATTGAAACATTCCTGCTATCTGCAACTAAGCTTTTATCTTTGTCTACTGATGTGTGAAATGTGTTGCAGATGACAAATGAATAAAGAAATTGAGAGTAGTACGCATAAACTCACTTGTTACATAACTTTGAGTGGAGCTTAAAAGTATTTCTGTCGCTACTATCCACCTTTAACTGACAGTGACCTAAACTGAGTTACGTTTGATGCCATTATGTAACTAGCTGACCCGCGCAACTTCGTCTGCGTAAATTTTCCCCGTTTTTGCAACATTTCTTATTGCTGCTCCGCTCCTTATTTCTCCACTATTTAATGGATGTTATTATACATATAAACCTTTCTCTTCAATCACTCTATCTATTAAAAAAAACCGCATCAAAATCCGTTGCGTAGTTTTAAAGATTTAAGCATATATAGGGATATATGGACAGAGAAAGCGACTTTGTTTTATACTATGTAGTGATAATCTATACTAATATTATAAAGCTGAAGAGTTTGTTTGTTTGTATGAACGTGGTAATCTCAGGAACTACTGGTCTGAATTGAAAAAATCTTTTATTTGGGTAGCCCATTTATCGAGGAAGGCTATAGGCTATATAACATCACGCTATGACCAATAGGAGCGGAGCAGCAATGAGAAATGATGCAAAAACAGGGAAAATTTACGCAGACGAAGTTGCACGGGACAGCTAGTCTCTAATATATAAAATTCTCGTATCACAGTTTTCGTTGCCATACTCCTCCGAAACGGCTTGACCGATTTTGATGAAATTTTTTGTGCTTATCCGGTATCTATGAGAATCGGCCAACATCTATTTTTGATCCCCCTATGAGTTTGTTTGTTTGTTTGAACGCGATAATCTCAGGAACTACTGGGCCGCATTGAAAAAATATTTTATTGTTGGATAGTCCATTTATAGAGGAAGGCTATAGGTTAAAACATCACGCTACGACCAATAGGAGCGGAGCAGCAATGAAAAATGTTGTAAAAAAAAAAAGGGAAAATTTACGCAGACGAAGTTGCGCGGGTCAGCTAGTAATAATATATTTTTAAACTTAAAACTTTGTGAGAATACACTTACACGCAAGAGCTTGGTACCTAATATTAATTGCTTAATATCACTTGGGCTAGGTATATTTAACTTTATCTTACTACACGATAAAATTGCACCCACGCAGGTAAAAAGCTGGTATCCTACCTCTAATACTTTTCGTAATTTTTAAAGCATTGTTTTGTTTTTTTTTTAAACATAATTTTGCCCGCCTGAGACGATTCTTTAAAAACTACAGAAGTAAAGTAGTTTGAAGCGGCGGTAGCCTAATGGCTAAGGCATCGGTCCCGCAATCGTGAGGTCGCGGGTTCGAATCCTACCCATTATACTACCGACGTGAACCCACTCCTAACACAAGCCTTTGAGCTTAGCTGCAGGGGTTAACAAGATTGCTAGTAATGTGGGACTCGATCCCACATTGCTAGTTATGCTTTTAAACAAAAAAAAAAAAAAAGTTCAGGCCCAACGTCATCATCTGTGTGTGTATATATGTTTAAATGGTTTCTGCAACGAAACTTTTAAGCCGTACAAGTTCCTCGGAAACACGGTTGGTGGCATGATGATCGTATTACGTGGAGGCAAAATTCGACTCAGATAGACATGTCTCGGTGCCAGAGTTGATAATGGCTAAGGGTCGATACCCCTTAGGTTCATGTCCCGCCTGAGACGATTTTACCTCCATCCATTTTAAATGATGACCTTTAAATACTTCATGTAAATATACCAACTTAACTTAACTACTAAAATTACTGTTCTTGGATATGTTTCAAAATATGAAATTTTAGTTCGCACCTCACCACCTTTGCATCTAAATGTTCACGCTAAAATTATTTGAAATGCAACAGGATTTCACGCCACAACTTTCCGATTCAAAGTTTTCATGTATTTTATATTCGTACCTATGATAATATTGAAGAAAAGTCATAATGTTTGTGTAAACCACAAAAATTATGACACTTTCCTTCAATATTTTCATAAGTAGGTATTTCACGTATTATTATTGGTTCCTTTATTGTTTGTGTTCTATCGATACATATTGGAAACAAACAATAAATATCGGAATATTGTTATATACGATTGAGGAAATGTGTTGTAAGTTGTAATAAGTACTCACTCGTATCAATAATATCTGCCAAATAAATGTATTTGTGATCGTTTGAAAAGATGAAAGTATTATGGGTAGTCTCCTTGATCCTTGTGATAATAATAATGCGTGTGACATAAATTCTTTACTAATATTTAGGTAGATATTTGTTATTTTATTATATTACCTAGCAGGAAATATATTACAAGTTACACAAAATTCGGACAAGGTAAAAACCAACATTTCAATAGACGTATTTATTTGGTTTTCAGTGTAGTAGTACCTATAAATCTATTTTATGATTTTTTTAAATACAACACTTTAGCAACATAAATAGTTATTATTAAAAACTTTTTTACAAAAAAATATTACCGACTTCAAAATTAATTACAAGGCAACTAAAAAGCAAAAATTAAAATACCTAGAATAACCAAAACAAATTAAACATTTTGAAGTAGGTGCCATGAAATAGTAGTATTTATGTTTTATTCGGCATCAACTTCAAAATGTTTAATTTGTTTTATATACAGTCGAATGTAGGTAGAGAGGGTTCCTACATGAGCTGTTCCAACTCGCAAGTCAGTTTGTTACAATCAAACCAATTTGATTTTATTTTTCATACTTAACACCGACTATCAATATCGAAAAAATCAAAAAGATTAAAGTCTATTCAGTCCAATTTAAAATGAAAACCGGGCAAGAGCATGTCGGACCATACTCAGTGTAGGGTTCTGCCGCCATGAATATGGCCAGCGTATGTTCATGGCACTTACGCCTTTGTGATTTTTTTCCATATTTTTGGGTTAAATGGTTAAAAAGTTAAGGGGGGGGGGGGGACACATTTTATGCAACTTTCGAAACGATTATTTCCAAAAATATTCACTCAATCTAAAACGTTTATTAAAAACCTCAAAATGTTTGTCAAATGATGTGCCACACGTTGATATTTGCTGATTTTTTTAAGCTTCTGTTACATGTATGGAGTGCCCCCCCCCCCCCTAAAAATATTAATTATTATTATTTAGCAAAAATGACTGCCTCAGTGGCGCGGTGGGAGTGTGTCCGACTGCTACGCAAGAGGTCGTGGGTTCGATTCCCACACGGGACACCACTTTGTGTGATCCACAAATTGTTGTTCCGAGTCTGGGTGTAATTTGTGTCCGTGACTTGTATGTTTGTAAAGTCCCCCGTGACACAGGGCTTGTACCCTACTGCGGGAGTTGTCTTTTTCTAAAAAAAAAAAAAAAAAAAAAAAAAAAAGCTATCAAATTAAGTAGCGGCGATTACAATGAATCTTGATGATATTAGATGAAAAGGTGTCCTTTTCACCTAATTTCATCAAGATTCATCGAGTAGTCTTTGAGTTGCCTGTGACATACGGACGGACAGGCAAACAGACAGACGGACATGACGAAACTATAAGGGTTTCGTTTTTGCCATTTTGGCTACGGAACCCTAAGCTGATAGCTTTAGTTCCAATTGTATTGCATTTCGCCGCAATCGCCATTCGCTGATAGGCTGATACTATCAGCCCATCAGCAGGCGAAACGTGACCCTTTTTCGTGCCTGCAGCCGGTCATCGATTCATAAGAAGTTATGACGTCAAAACATGTAATAAAATAAAACAAGTGGCCAATTCTCATGGACATGTAAACCAAGACTGTACAAAGATTTATGAGCGAATTTTGCTCTACGTACTCGTACGTCAACGGTGATGACTCCTGTCAATCAATCCTGAAATTGTCGTTCACAACAACATCTTATGGCATTCATGGGATTCCATCCAAATTGCATTCGACGCACACGCACTTAATTTTAAACGCCTCGCCTGTTTCATTCTTCAGCTACAATAAATACCCTTCATTCTATGCTACTTTCGAATGTAGAAATAGCAGAGCATAGCAATGTTATTCGAATTCAACATTCCAATGCACAGACCAAGATTGTTATATATGTTCGTAAACTTTCGCGATTTTTACACATTATAGAATTTTATAAGCTGCGGGTCTTAATCGCGTCTACCCGTTTATCGAGTCTACCCGTGACCACGGCCGTTGCAATACGGTCGAAACGTCGGGCCATAAAACAAAGGTATGTAGCCTTAAAATAAAATATTTACGCGATTAAGACCCGTAACTTATAAAATTATATAACAAGACTACAATTATAATAATAATATTTATTTATTTTCCACCACAATAAAATTACAAAAGTACAAAGTTTACAGTAATAGTGTAGTAATAATTCTGAAACATGTTATTTGTAATTATTTTGGAGCCTAAACTATGAAAGTCCTATATTTCAGGACCCCAGGACTCTGTTACAGACTGTTATTTCCCCTAAAAGTGTTAGCAACAAAATCTCAATAAGTATTATTATTTTACATTGGCAAAAATGAGGAGCCGTTTTGTTCAAAATTAAGTAGGTACTGTTCTACCCATCAGGTAGAACAGTACCTACTTAATTTTCACTGAAGACCTGACACATTCTCAATAGCAAAAACTCTAATTCGCATCGTGATGTACTTCAATGTTACTTCCCCAATTGAACTGCTCAATATGAGAAGAGAAACTCACTGCATCTTGCTACTACTAAAATTAAAAATACCGCTGTAAATTATTCAGAGCATCGCTAAGTACACCTAAGTGCAGCACTTGATACCATAAAATTAATAAAATAAATATCTGCAATATATCCTCGAGGGGTTAGATTCCCCATTCATTTAAGAAGTAAACCCCAAGTTGCACTCTCGAAACTCATTAAAAGTAAATCCGGGTGCATTTTCTAAAGACGTTGAATTAAGGATTCTTTATAGAAATTTTCTTAAAACTGCAAGCGGTGAGCGTGCCTCATTTGCCACTATTGAGGCGTTTCCTCATAGTTCAATGCTCCGAGTTCCGTTTAAATGAAGCTAAAGATTGAATCGTTCCGGATTCGTCTCTTTGAAAAACTCCGCTTCATCCGTCGACTATGCATTTCACATAACTTCAGAATCCTTTGGCTGTGTCAGTCGAAATTTCTATTTCGAGGACTGAATTTGCTCATTACTTTTATTCTTTTAGGCAGTTTTTATCTTTAGGTACCTACTATAAAGCAACAGTCTAGCTAGTGGTTTTGCAACAACTAGACAAACAGGCCAGCTGGTGGTCTAGTGGTTGCAAAACCGGAGGTCGTGGGTTCGATCCCCACCCAGGATAAAACTTTGTGTGTTGAGCACAATGGTTTATTCTGTGTCTGGGTGGTATTTATCAACCGACTAAACCGAAAAAATAATTAAACATTTTGAAGTTGGTCCCTAAAACATAAAACTACATTTCATGGCACCAACTTCAAAATGTTTGTGTGTGGTTTTAATTTTTTTGTCTTTAATATGTATGTATTTAGAAATATGTAAGTATGTTTATCAGTTATTTGATTTCCACAGTACAAACTCTGCTTAGTTTGGGATCAAATAGCGTTGTGTGAATTGTCCCAAGATATTAATGATTATTTGAAAACGTCAAATTAATACATACTAAAAAAAATATAAAATTATGATTGTTTGAAAAAAATAGAACAGAATGAGGTTAAGCGGCAGTTCTCTCTGCTTAGTTTGGGATCAGATAGCGATGTGAGTTGTCCCAAGATATTAATAAAGATATTAATATTAGAAAATAGAATTCAATTTCGTAACAAACTATTATCTCGAACAGCAACGTAGTATTTAAAGCACCAATTCTAATTACAATAGTATCTCAGGACGACTCAAGACAAGAGACAAATCGTAACAATAATCCTGCAACATCTGCAGCTATCGAGAAATTTCAATAATTTAGCAAAGCTCCTGTCTGCAGTCGTCCGCAGGGCGCAGACAGCGACTTGTCGCACAAGTCTCCTGTTTATTTAATAACACTCCATGTATCGACTCGGTAAGCGTGCATTGTGTGAATATTGTAGATTTTGGGTTTATACGAGAGATTATTGCACTTGGGTTGGTTTGGGCGGCACTTTAGTGCTGTCTGCAACCCTTTGGACTTAATAATGCACTGTGAGAGTAACCAAATAAATATCAGTACAAACTCAAACTCAAATTATAGAATTTTATAAGCTACGGGTCTTAATCGCGTAAATATTTTATTTTAAGGCTAAATACCTTTGTTTATTTCCCGACGTTTCGACCGTATTGCAACGGCCGTGGTCAAACTCAAATATCTTTATTTCGTAAAATCAGGTTAAACAGCCTCTGTGGCGCGGTGGGAGTGTATCCGACTGCAACGCAAGAGGTCATGGGTTTGATCCCCACCCAGGATAAAACTTTGTGTGATGAGCATGATAGATTATTCTGTGTCTGGGTGTAATTTATCTATAATATGTATGTATTTAGAAATATATAAGTATGTTTATCAGATCTGGTTTCCATAGTACAAGCTCTGCTTAGTTTGGGATCAAATAGCGTTGTGTGAATTGTCCCAAGATATTAATGATTATTTGAAAACGTCAAATTAATACATACTAAAAAAAAAAATATGATCGTTTGAAAAATAGAACACAATGAGGTTAAGCGGCAGTTCCAAGTGTAAAGCTCAAACTAACATTTAAACTTTCGCGGTGCATGATTATAAGTATTTGTATTTTATTAAGCTATTGCATAGCTTCTATCGCGGGCCTTGAGCGCGGGGACCGAATCCAGAAATTCCGTAACGAAAAAACCTCACGCTCCCCACTCCGACGGGCACGGAGGTGTGGCTTGAAGGCCGTGCATCGTCTAACGTCGTTTCATTTTGTACTTATGATTCTGGCTGCAAAAATCATAATAGCGCGATTCAAACCGTAGTACATTTTGTATTGAATAGTAACAAAATTAAATACAGCGCCATCTATTGACATTATGTTACCTATTGTCATTTTAGTCTTCCCCTTTCTTGTTGTTTCTATTATATATTTTTTTAATTGCTTAAATTGATAAAACTGCTATGCAATAGCTTTACCGCGACAGTCCCCGAGTGCCACACATTTTTTTTTTTTATGACGTTTCGACCAGTTGCACCGAGTCCGCTTGAGACCACGGCCGGTCCAACCTGGTCGAAACGTCAAGCAATTTTAAGGTAAACAATGCGCGTTAATTCCCGTATAATAAATACTTGTAAAGCTCAAAGTCAGTTCAGTCAGTTCAAAATTGTACCTTAAGTTCCATGTGGGAACACTGTGAATGTGCTGTTAGGTTTTACTTGACTAGCAATAGGGATGTTGACTGTCAAGTCAAATCAGTCTCTTTTTATGAAATGTCAAAACGACAAGCTCTATAGAAATTTGTATGGAATAGCAACCTGGTTAAATTGCAAAAGAACACTTATTTTCAAAGCATTTTAGATCTACTATTACCAGATTAGTATAAAATAATTTACTTTTACTGTAGCCAACTACCCAATTATATAGAAAGCTTAAAAACAGTACACACAAAGTCCGGTACAGTTTAAATATCTACCTATCTATGCCTAAGTATCAAAAGGTTTTATCCAATAAATTGGGCATCCGCTATTTGGGTAATTTATTGCGTCCAATTTGGGGACCAAAATGGGGTGCATAAGAATCACACAAAGGGATAAACTACCCGTAGTCTGTCGCGTTTAAAGTACCTACCAACCTATGAATACAATCTCTTTTTACAACATGGACAGAAGCGGTAAAATAGGAATTATCCATCCGCTTTAAATCGTCTACGCTGTCACCCCAATTTTCTAAACATGAACCAGTCGGCAAACACAGATATTAGTTTTCTACAAAAGTACTCATCTTAAGTGTTTCCTTCTATATATCATTTAGAACATAACATCGTAATAACTTATACAATATTATTTACATTCTGGTCGTTACGCCTGCTATAACATATTATGTGGAATAAAAATTTGTCTTAGAATTCAGTGTGAACTCTTTCTTTTGTTTTGACACCCTTTTTGATTAAGGAGAAAGCTTTTATTGCTCTGCATCATATTATAGTTTCTTAGTAAGAATAGGCGTATCTTTATAGCTTGTAGTTTTATATAAAAAAAACTGTACAAAGATATGAGAGACAAATATTAAAAGAAAAAATGTACATTGAATAATAGCTTACTCGGAAAGTTTCAAAGATTCTGTTCTATTTATCCTTAAGCATTTTTAGGGAGAGGAAAATGTTATACAGTATACCAATAAAGTAAAATATCAAATCCCGTCTTTCACAAGGAAAATCTTGATGGAAAGTAAGAATATGGAGGCACATTTACCTTTCTGAATGTCAAGTCACTCCAAAATCTAACGTCTTGATGTTCATCCCACCGGAAAATGGCCATCTTCAAAATTAATGGACATTTTATTGCGTTACAAGTTAAATTATGCGTGAAAGCGCAAATCCCTCAAATGTATTCCGAAAATCTTATATACCGACATGTCCATTTGTGGAGTAAGCGAAATAATATAGGAGGCGATCGCATCGAACGAATTCAATAAGCCAAAACGTTCGCTAAAGGATTTTCCAACGCATTTTTCAAGAACGAAATTGATTCTGACGTTATGTTTTACAGATACAATTGAAATGCTTTTTAAGTCCTCGTACCTCTCTTTTGTGATAACTATCAAATCAAGAATGAAATACGTTGACGTCATTCAATTTATTTTATGAAAAGAATGAAAATGCATTTAAGTATTAATAGTTATTCTCTCTTTAGTTTGAAATTCATTGTAGACCGTTTTTCTGTTAGTTTGTGTAATTTATTGAATAATGTGCTTCTGTAGATTTTGCGTTAAGTTTCTAATAGAACTGATAGTGAGATAAGACGAAGTTTTAATTAAAGTTTTCTTTTCGAATGGGGTTACTTATTGTGGCTTTTCCTGTAGCTGTCAATAGTTGAATATTCTTAATAAAGAAGGTGCCACAGTTTTACCAAGTCATAATTAATGTTTATACTTCGATTTGTTAAATGAATAGTGAGATTTCATGAATAGGGTGATATTATATTTTTTTGTGTTCGTTTTCAATAGAAGCGATATCCAAATGAGATGGAGATTAACTCTAATTTACTTATAGCCTCTTGTGTTTGTATTATTATGTTGTAGTATTATAATAAATATATTATCTATACTTACTAATATTATAAAGAGGAAAGATTTGATTGTTTGTTTGTATTGAATAGGCTCCGAAACTACTGGACGGATTTATATTTTCTATTGACTTTAGGGCTTTAGCCGTCAACACTTAGACTGGCCTATTGGTCTAGTGGTTAGTGACCCTGGCTGCTAAGCTGGAGGTCGTGGATTTGATTCACCACCCAGAAAAAATCTTTGTGTGATGAGCACGATAGTTTATTCCATGTCTGGGTGTTATTTCACTATAATATGTATGTATTTAGAAATATATAAGTATGTTTATCAGTTGTCTGGTTACCATAGTACAAGCTCTGCTTAGTTTGGCATCAGATGACGTTGTCCCAAGATATTATAATAGTTTATTATTCTTAAAGAAAGTACATTAAATAGTTTTCCCAAATCATAAAGAATTCTTAAACTTCGTTTTTAAAATGCATTTTTAGTTAAAATTTGCCCGAATACTCTTATTTTTTCAGAACAAAATGGTTTCATTTCATTGCAGCATGAAGAGGGTAATGAAAAGAAAAGTTCGGATTTCACGACACATAGATTATACTTAATGCCCTCTTTTGTCCACAATGTATGTGCGCTGTGGAGGTTTCATATAAAATTTTATGAAAGTATCTCGAGCGAAGTCCGGATTCAATTTGATGTTCTCACTTACGACTGATTCTATGAAATTTTGTTTTTAAATGAACTTGTGACTTTGACTTTAATACACTTAAAGCTAAGTTGAGGTTTTCCCTCGAAATGTAAGAGTAATGTAACCACATAATATGAATTGAATTTAAAATGATCAGGTTAAAATTTAATTTGACAAATTAAAAAAACTTCGTTTCAAAAATGTAGTATTATTCTTTTATTCCCAGTAGTTCCGTGGCAAATGTTCCATGGCAGAACTAGGAGGAATTTTATTCCCAAGTAATCAGCTTTGTGGCGAGCTGAATGTGCGTGGCGACACTGCGGTCCCGATGCCTCAGAGAGTCGGTCAGGGCCTCGTCTCCCGCTTGCCTTCACTGGCCGGCGGGAGTGGAACACCTAGAGCGCCCGCAGGACTCTCAACTCTGTCTTGCCTCAATCGGCCGGCCAGAGGGAGGTCGCCAGAGCTTGTATGCTCGGGGGTGGAAGTGTCATTTTTAAGGGCATAACTACGGGGAAACCCGCTCACGGGCCTTCTTCGTGATGGTGAAACCGGCGCCGCACCACTCGACACCCCAAGCTGCTCACACCCATGTTGCTCCCTGTCGCCTGTTTGGCTGTATGCCTGTGGCAGCCAGAAGGGGGCCCATCTAGTGAATGGCGAGTCACCGCCTGCCCATTTGTCCGTGTGTTTTTACCATGTGTTTGCAGGGCAGGCGCCATAGTCCTTCAATAGTACCAGTTAACCATTCCACTAACATATCACCTCCATAACCCAGTTTTTTAGCTTACACTTTTTGACAATAGTTTATGCACTAACCGGGGAATGTCAACGACATTCCCCGGTTAGTGCAAAAACTATTGTCATTTATATAGTGTACATGTACATTTATAATGTACATTTATATAGATTGCCTTTAGATTAAAGTGTCTAACGGGCCTCTATGTGTTGGCTTCGACCCCACGCACGCCTCCCAAATGACCGGGACTCCATAGTCCCGTGATATGGAAACGACATACATAATAATAATGTTACACAACGCTATCTGATCCCATAATAAACAAAGCTTGTACTATGGAAACCAGTCAACCGTAAACATATATATATATATATTTCTAAATACATACTTATATATAAATAACACCTAGACACAGAATAAACCATGCTCATCACACAAAGTTTTAACCTGGGTAGGGATTGAACCCATGACCTCTTGCGTAGCAGTCGGATACACTTCCACCGCGCAACAGAGGCAGTCAATTTAGTATTTTTTCGCAAACTATATTGCACGTCACTTTCCATATCTGAAATTATCGCATACCATATTTTAAACGCTTACCTATTACCTCCTTATTCAGCTAGCTTACCCGCGCAACTTCGTCTGCGTAAATTTTCCCCGCTTTTGCAACGTTTTTTCATTGCTGCTCCGCTCCTTATGGTCGTAGCGTGATGTTATATAGCCTATAGTCTTTCTCGATAAATGGGCTATCCAACAGTAAAATATTTTTTTGTTAATTCGAAACACAAACCATCAAACAAACTCTTCAGCTTTAGCAAACAGCCTTTTCACTATTAGAATAATAGCGAATGATTTGTCATTCATTCTATTTTCAAAACAGAATAGAAGAAGATAAAACATTCGCTTACTAAAATACTGTTATTAATTTCACCTCATAGGTAAGGCACCTGCCCAACCAACTGCCAGTAGCGAGTAGCGATTCTATCGCTCAAGTAACATCCAATAAATGTATATTGTAGATCCCATCCGTGTAAACAAAAGAGATGCAGTATAGAGCGAGTACTCGCCGACAGTGTGAACGGCCAGCGAACAACAATAATTAATATATTATATATTAGTAATCTCTTTTGTTTACAAGGGATCTATAGACGTATGCACGTTTCTTGGGAGATAAAATCGCTACTCGCTTTCCCGCTGTTTGATGGGACAAGTGCCTTAGAAATGATCTTACAAAAAACGCTTTCTGAGTACGCATCTACTTACGTGCCTACGTAAAGTGAAAAATTTATATTTCTACTTTCTACACCCATTGGTTTCGACTTTCGACTAAGCGTTAATATATCAGTCGGCTTAGTGACTTTTAATTGACCTTTAAAATGTAAAGAAAATACATAGGTAAGATATTTAACGACACCGTACTTTTTTATAAAAGTAGTAAGCTTCAATCACAGAGAACACGTAAATTACAACTGAAAAATATTGAAACCGAACAAAATCACACATAAAAGTCAGAATCCATTCAATAACATTCATCCCGTAGTCTCATTGTCAGCCAGCCAAACCGTTCAAACAAAATTAAATCCCCCACTTCATGTTTACTCAAGCAAAATTCAAATGCCATTATTCGCAACACCATTACGATCCCATAGCACTTTTCCAGCTGAATGGGACGAAACGGGACGAAATCGTCCTCGCTCCGTAATGGTTCCACTGGTTCAAATTTGTGCAAGTAAGTGCACTTTGCGTAAGAACGGATGAATAGAACCTACAGAATATTTCATAGTACAACTTGGCTCATAGTCAAACTAAGTTAGTTTATGCTATTGTTACTCCACCTGATTGATAATTTATTGCCGCACTTCCCCCTCGTGAATAGTCATGTATTTCACGAAAACCTAGAAGTAGTCAGAGAGATGGTATATTTTTTTGTGAAGCCCAATAAACAAAATTTGATAAATAAACAAATATCTTAGAATAACTCACACACGGCTTAGATACTGATCTCTCTAATTAGGCAGAGCTTGTACTATGGCAGTAAAACAACTGATTAAAATACTAATAATGAAGGTAAATGACGCCCATATACAGAATTAATAACCGTGCTCAGCACACAAACAAACCTGGGGGGGAATCCAACCCACAATCTCTGGCTTGGCAGTCAGGGTCAATAACCAATAAATTGATTGAATAGGCCAATCAAATTGATTGTCTTACACACTCCAAAATGCAGCTTCCGAATAGCTTAGTAATATTTACATTTATCACAGATATCTACACCAAAATTGAAGAGCTCTATGAAAACGGCATAATAATAATAGCCTTTTATTTCAGACAAGATTGCTGACTGTACCTACATTATATACTTAAATCTAAATAACTTAATTCTAACTTAGTTTTACTGAATCTGCATTATCTGTTTATCATTATCGACAAAGGCCTCCCGCAGACGTTTCCATAGCTCCCTATCTTTGGCTGTTCTCGTCCACAAACCTGCGACCTCTTTTTCATTTAGTATTTCTTGGATACTAGTTCAAAATACATTTGCTTCACTTCTCCTTTCCTCGGACTGTATGCCCTGTCCATCTCCACTTCAAAACGGCATAACCAACCTGTAAATAGATACTCGTACCAATCGACATACTTCAAGGTTATTGAAAATAATTATGTAACAATTAGCCAATGCTGTTCTCAGACATTTTAGTTCCTGTTTTATATTTTAAACTTAATAATACATGTTCTTCTACATGTTCTTCACTTCTATACTATTGAAAATAATTATGAAACAATTTGCCAATGCTATTCTCAGACATTTTAGTTGTTGCTTTATATTTTAAATTTAATAATACGTGTACTTCAATATTATTGAAATTAAATATGTAACAATTTGGCAATGCCATTCTCAGACATTTTAGTTGCTGTTTTATATTTTAAATTTAATAATACTTGTACTTCAATACTATTGAAAATAAAGTAACAATTTGCCAACGCTTTTCTCAGACAGTTTAGTTGCTGCTTTATATTTTAAATTTAATAATACGTGTACTTCAATACTATGGAAAATAATTATGTAACAATTTGCCAATGCTATTCTCAGACATTTTAGTTGCAGCTTTATATTTTAAATTTAATAATACATGGACTTCAATACTATTCAAAATAATTATTTAACAATTTTCCAATGCTATTCTCAGACAGTTTAGTTGCTGCTTTATATTTTAAATTTAATAATACGTGTACTTCAATACTATTGAAAATAATTATGTAACAATTTGCCAATGCCATTCTCAAACGTTTTAGTTGCTGCTTTATATTTTAAATTTAATAACACATGTACTTCAATACAATTGAAAATAATTATGTAGGTAACAATTTGCCAATGCTATTCTCAGACATTTTAGTTGCTGCTTTATATTTTAAATTTAATAATACATAAATATCATTCTAATTTACTATTATAAAGAGATTCAGTTTAAATAAATTGGTACTAGTTGCTTCGCAAGTCATGACTAAACAGCCACTACCTCCTTGTCTATATGAATGGATATGATATATCGGATATTGGCGACACATATTTTGGCACTATTACACAGAGGCGGACTTAATGCTAAGAACAGATTACGTACTTTTCATTTAAAATTAAGGCGATTAAGTGGCAATCTAATTTCTAGGAAACAGGTACCGACTTGAGAAGAGACTGGAGACCGAATTGAGAAGAACGAGAGGGACATAGAAGAAGCAGATTATTGGTAGATCGCAGATCTCTACTGTGAGAGGAGTGCAAGTATTGGAAGTTGGAAGTCAAGTATATTATATTATTATACTTAGATATATCGCAGTAGGAGAATTAAGAATTTAATAGAGTGTAGTGATAACTACGTCGCTGGCGAATAGGGAGCCATTTCAGTTAAACTTTTATGTTTATTTCGTCCATATATCTGTCAGACATCGCGATAAATTAATAATATCCCAATAAATTCCACATTTATTTTGAAAAATATATTTGTATGATAAATTTTAGAGAATAATTCATAAATACGCAACATCGATTTTTAGGGTTCCGTAGCCAAAACGGCGAAACCCTTATAGTTTCGCCATCCGTTTGATAGGTCTTTTAAAAACATTTGGGGGTTGTGAAGACCATTTTTCGATTTAGGGATCCATTTGTGAAATATTAAGCTTCAAAGTGCAATTTTTTGTTGAAGTCAAGTATCCTCCCTATTAAAAGAAAAAATATCACAACTGAGTAGGTTCTACTTAACGAGTAACAGCAGACCAAGCAACGACATTTTCGGTCAGATTCCATTGAAAAATATTTATATAACGTTGTTAGTAGTATGAAACAAAAACAACAAAAAACTCACTTCTTAAGCCGCATTATTCGGATGGAGGACTACGGAAAACGGAAATCTACATTGTGAAGCGGCGGTAGCCTAAAAGCTAAGGCATCGGCCTCGCAATCGTGGGATCGCGGGTTCGAATCCTACCCATTAAACTACCGACGTGAACCCACTTCTAACACAAGTCTTTGAGCTTAGTTGGAGGGGTTAACAAGATTGCTAGTAATGTGGGACCCAATCCCACATTTCTAGATATTTAAAAAAAAAATTGAGCGTGGGCCAACATGCACTTGCCCGGTTTTTCTTTTATTCTAAGCCGGTACCTAAGCAACGTTAATATTGAATTATCATAGTAGGAAATAACAAGATTGAACGCACAAATTATATTTGCAATACGTTTACTCAACGGGGCGTTACACAAGGTCGTTAGTAACGTTGTGATGCCGACAAAATATTGCCACAGAAATATAATAAAACCGATTGGTCTGACGCCCTATGCTTAGCTAGTTTTACGACTATGAAGGTTGACGAACGGAAAACTGCTAGCCGATACTTTTTGAGCAAGAAATACGAAGATGTTATCTAAATAGAGCCCATACTGTGAATAACCACTTACCTAATTACAATAATTGCATTTTTGAAAGATAGAAAAATTTGAAGTCCAGACCCAGGAATCGAACCCGAGACTTCCGTAGCCAAACCGGGACCAGAAGCGAAACACGTATCTGGACTATGTTACTAGATCGCAAATTTTTCTATCCCTTGATGCTCGCGAGTTTGGGCCCTCGCATGCGCCATCTAGTCGGTAGTTAAAGAACTATCACGGCTTTTGTTATTGCTTCGTTACAGAGAGCATTTTAACAAATTATGATGTCGCAGGCCGAATATTGAAGTAATTTTTATAGGCATTTCTTGCCAATGACTTTACAAATACAAGAAAATTTCTATCTTTCAAAAATGCAATTATTGTATTTGTAAAGTAATTGGCAAGAAATGCCTATAAAAATTACTTCACTTACCTAAAGTTTAAAAAATAAAGATTACTGAAAAATTTGTCTAAACGTAGTTTTCCACCACCAAAAAGTGCCCCACGCGTCGCTTTAGGCAATTTAAAGTTATTTTTTTATAAAAAAAAAAATATTTTACTAAATTGATATTTTTAATGGACTAGGTTATTGATACGGTGTTCAAAATTTTACAAAATCACGGTGTATACAGAGTGACGACAACAGCGACATTTACTGAAACCCCGGGTATATCATCACGCTTCTCGATCATATACCAAAAATCAATCAAATCCCTCCAGTAGTTTAGTTACAGGATTGATTTGATATTTAATAACCAATCCATGGATTGATATGATCTGTTTTCAATAAAGTAAAGTAAAGTCAAAGACCTCAGTACCATAGATAATTTTAGACGAGGGTGGGATAGTGAAAACTCTTATTACCTCTTCCGTGTTAATGATAGGTACCTACTTAATACGCCTACCACTGCAAACTGCACTGCATTATTTGCAGTGCTAGGCTGATTAAATAAGTTGTTAATTTAATTTTGAGATAAAGTATTCACATCTACCTACCTTTTTTGTTTATTGAGTTGTGTTCAAATGTTTGTTTGATTTGTGTGTCATTTGATTATGTCGCTGGGTAATTATTAAAAAGTGATTTTTTTAGTTAAATTCTCATGTAAATGAATGTTATTAATTCTTTATGAGAATAAAGTTTCTTAGACCCGAAGTTAGGCTTATTAGGTGTGTAAAAAGAATACCGTGCATTACACGATATTATTTTTAAACAATAAACTGTGTGGTACTTAATCATAATAAATAATCCTGTTTGACAAATTCCCGAAGTGGTTTAGTGGTAGAAGTTTCTGTGTCCGCTATTAACTATAGTAATTAGAAGCTTTGCATAATAAAATGGTCACTTAGCAATTATTAAATGTATTAGTTCGCACCACTGACATTGATTAATGGGCTTCTTTCGCAGTTTATAAAAATCTTGATGGTTCGCCTTCATGACGCAAAAGCAAGATTTTTTGCCAAATAAAATTTGAACTAAATATAACATTATCAATTAAGATTAGGTACTTAAATGGCTGTAGCCTAATGGTTAAGGCATCGGACTCGCAATCGTGAGGTCGCGGGTTCCAATCCTACCCATTATACTACCGACGTGAACCCACTCCTAACACAAACAATTTAGCTTAGCTGGAGGGGTTAACAGGATTGCTAGTAATGTGGGACCAACAATTCCGCATTGCTGCATAGTTATCTTTTTAAAATAAAAAAAAATGTTTTTATTTTAACATAGACAAATGCAAAAAACATTATGAAAATATATATATTACGGGTCTTAATCGCGTGAATAATTTAAGGTAAAATACCTTGTTTATTGCCCGACGTTTCGACCGTATTGCAACGGCCGTGGTCATGGGCAAAAACAGTTCGTATCTTACCTTTATCTTATTCACTTACCTACCAACATTCTTTTCCTACTACTTGTTCTACTATGGAGCCAAAGTCATAGTCCCAAATATACTCTTATTGCAAAGATTGGTATATTGGGAAAATTTAGCACTCTCTGCAATAAGAGTATAATCGGCATCCTAATTATCTACATTATGTCTTACTATGCAAACATAATATTTCTATACTTAACTAACCATTATAAATAGATACAAGTTTCTCCTATGCTATCTTCAAAATAAAACTCAAAAGCAAAACAATTCTGTAACAAAGCAGTCATTGTTCACACTTACGTCAAACGTTCGTTTAAAAGCTTCAAGCCTTACGTAAATAAAGGTACTTATAATAATATTACTTAGCGTTCATAATCCCACCTACAAAGTTCATCGGACTACACCGTTCTACGTAAATGAAGCCAGTGAAAGTCTGTATTTAAATTCTAAGACTTTTGCTCTCAAACTTTGTCCAGCTTTTCCATTTGACATTCAAGCGGTTTAATTGTTCCACGAGCTCTGAATTTGTTTCAGAATTATCACTTCCACTTCTTTGAAACTCGAACCTTCCAACTCGAAGTACTAAAAGTGCAATTAAGTTTTAAATATGGAATGAAAAATGTTATATTTTTTTTTGTGAAGCAACGAAGTAGTAAACCAACCTCCTTTGTTATTTATTCTTTACCCAACGTCATACTGTTACTCCATTATCCGAATGGGGAGAAATTCTGCTACGCGGACAAAGAAAAAAGTCACGTTAATTAGGATGTCAGCTACGCAAATAATAATCCCAGTGTGTCTCATTTCGTATGCGGCTCCGGCTTTCGGCCAAAAAATTTATCTTCGCATTTTTTAGACAACGCAATTACAGGAATATTTACTTAATGTGGGCCCACGGTCCGACGGAAAACATGTACGACAGGGTTTTTAATTCGGTGTTGCAATGTTCCAGTCGTTATAGCAACAAATATAATATATTACGGTAACATATTAATTAAGTAGATATCTGTAATATTAATTCAAAAATGGTTGTTTAGGTCTTTCAGCGAATAGGTAACTCACCTTTGGCATAAGAACTGCACGAGTCATGATGCTAAATTTGATTGGATTATAGTGGCATAGTTGCAGAATTTTCTTTGTCAAAAAGTATTCTGTTACACGTTGTACATGGGGGGGTCGCGTAACATCTTTAAGATATTCTGAAGTAAGTAGATGTGATAAAAAGAGATTCAGTTACTTATATATATATATATTTTTTCTGCCGTCACAAACTACGTAGATTTGGCTAAAAAATTGTTTAGGATAAGCCTATTTGGCTCTTGTCAGCGCCTTAAGTAACAATATAATTTAAATAACGGCATTTCATTTCTCCTTGTAAATAGTAGCCCTTGACCTACCTAATTAAATATTTACGAAAATAAAAAGACGTCATAATTCTTAAATAAATAAACCTTTGACATAGCAGGTAGCTCGTTTTATTTATTTGTTTTCCTCTTATATATTTTGTTGTGTGTTAGTATGTATCTTGTTTGTGTGTGTTAGTTTTAAGGGTTTATTTTCAACACAACTGTAATTTTGTTCAGAAATAAATGTCTAATGACTATTGTGTCAAGGAATAGGTATATTTGATTTATTTTATAATTGAGAACTTGTAGGTTTGCTACATTACATTGGAAGGTTCCTACTGGGTAGATAGGATAGACTTACCTACCAATATCTTTTGACCTAAGTAGCTAAGAATAAAATAGGCCTGCTTCATGAAAGTTACTTGCCACTGTGCATTTTATAACTTGCATTTACCAAAACATTTTAGAGAAATATGAAAAAAGGTGTCATAAATGTTTGTATTACATTATACAATTTTATACATTCAAAAGGTGGTCAGAATCACAGCCGTTGCAAAACAATAATTGAGAAGAAAACCAAAGATAAAAATGTTTACGCGACATGCGATTAAGATCTTCTCTATAAATTGTTAGATGCCATGATTTACTGTTTTCGCAGCTCCACCATGCATTACAAACTCAAGTGAGGGTAACTTTATCGCAATCAAAAGATAATAACAACTAGGCAGAATATTAAAGCACCTTTGCCTAAATTAAAATATTTGTGTAGGGACGTCCATTGACGTCATTGACGTATAGACCTGGAGCGCGCCATCCCTTTCAATTATACATTGTTGACTGCAAAGCGTGAGAGAAAAAACTCGTATGGCCCTGTCTCTTTCACAGGTATTGCCCACAAAGTACCGTTGTCCCTTTCTAGAGAATGGTCAATTTTGTGAGGTTATGGCATAGTCTATGTCTATACGTCAATGCCGTAGAGACTGGTACATCCAATGCATACACCCTATAACCATTGCCAGCTCGTATGCATTCCCTATAGGTACAAATAATTTATTTTTTAGAATAGATATTCTATTTGTAGGTATACTACGTAGCACCTCATTGATATTCGCAGGTTCAAAGAGCATAAACTGCACGCTCTTTCTGGATCAATAGAAAAGCTCATTTTGTTTTATTCTACCACTCCAAGGGAACGCCCGAACCCTTTCAAGGGTGCTATGTTTACTTACATTTCGCTATAGATCAGTGGCTCCCAAGGTTTAAGTTTGTCTATTTTATGTCCCAAGAATAGCTTTGGTTTTCAGTCAACATACCTTTAGTTTTACGTTAGGTTCAATTTATTTGAGAATCTAGTGTGCTATTTTTTATTCATTTTCAGTATTTTGGAAGAGTGATCTTTATAGTTAGGCGAAAGGTTATAACAAGACTGAGTGAGTTAGTTTCAATTTAAGACATAAGTGGATTTTAGGACCTAAAACTAATCCCTTTTTTTTTAGTTCAGTTCTATGAGTCTTTTTAGCCCTGTGTGTATTTACTTGGAGTCCTTTCAAGTCTTTGAGTCCAGTAGATTCTTTCGCAATCTTCAATAGGTAAGTAATATATAAGAAAAGAAGCGAAGAAAAAGAAGAAGAAGTCGAAGCGCAAGGTGACCGTATGATCTATTAGGTACAGCTCAATATTAGAATTAACAATGGATTATATGAACGCTTATACCTCAAGCAAAATAAAGTTCGCCAACTGTTCTAATCATTTAAATTACACAAATGCACTGCATCACTGACCCTTTAAATAATAATTACACAAATGCACTGCATCACTGACCCTTTAAATAATAACAGTTTGCAACACACACGACTATAAAAATAGCGACGACTATCGGTATACATGTTGCCGCTACGACCACTCGATCAGGACTGCCAAATTAGACTCACTACCCCACTACCGGCATCTTGCGGCGGCCATGTTTAAATGAGTCAATAGACTTGCTTTTTAATCAGAACAGATACTAGGTCAACGGAAAACAATTAGCGTTTTAATAATTCTCTGATATATATTTTATCAGACAACTCCAACACTAGGGTTTCTTGGCCTTATTAGGTTACTACTAGGCACACATAGGTACAATACTAGATAGTAATATATAGTAACAAACATATAACAATCACACGACACATATAAATTGCATTGCAATGGTTTTAGATATATTGGTACTATACAGATATACTTTAGATATAAGCTCTTTATTAATCCGTAGAACAGGTAATTTATTATCACACGTCATTGTTTTCGTTCATCAATATTATTTTGTATTGTATCGTTTTTTGATAAATTTGAGAACCACTTACCTATGTACTAGATAGTGGGAGTGGAGATGCGAGAACGTAGGCAATTATCGTGGTTGAAACAAACAATCGAAGTGGCTTGTGAAGAATGGATTTTGGTACATTAACTACTTGGTAGTTAACTGTTTAAAGATCTGAAGATTGCTACCAAATAGAGGGGTCGCTACTGTTTTTATTTCACTAGCTGACCTGCGCAACATAGTCTGCTTAAATTTTCCCCGTTTTTGCAACATTTTTCATTGCTGCTCCGCTTCTATTGGTCGAAGCGTGATGTTATATAGCCTATAGCCTTCCTCGATAAATGGGCTTTCCAACAGTGAAATAATTTTCAATTCGGACTAGTAGTTCCTGAGATTATCGCGTTCAAATAAACAACAAACTCTTCAGCTTTATAATATTAGTATAGACTAGCTGACCCGCGCAACATCGTCTGCGTTTATTAATTTTTCCCGTTTTTGCAATATTTTTCATTGCTGCTCCGCTTCTATTGGTCGTAGCATGATGTTATATAGCCTATAGCCTTCCTCGATAATATATATAATATATCCAAAAGTAAAATATTTTTTCAATTCGAAGAAGTTCCTGAGATTATCCCGTTTAAACAAACAAACAAACTCGAGACGTTGGGACAAGCGTTATTCTAGATCGAAACGTTAAACGGGTGGTGTTGGGATCGACGTTGGGGCCAACCTATGGAACCGGTGTGAGCTGAAACAATCCCTCTCCGCTTCTGCATATACCCCACCATTAGTAACTTACCGAAAGCTTACCGAACGCAGCATCCTTCGGTGCCTAAGGCAGGGAAATAAAATATTCCAACAAGTAAGTATTTATCTTTAAACTACCTAGGCTCATGGCACAAAGATGTGGCGGCCTCTGTGGCGCGGTGGGAGTGTGTCCGACTGCTACGCAAGAGGTCGTGGGTTCGATTCCCACACGGGACACCGCTTTGTGTTATCCACAAATTGTTATTTCGAGTCTGGGTGTACTTTGTGTCCGTGAATTGGATGTTTGTAAAGTCCCTCGCGACACGGGGCTTGTACACTAATGCGGGAGTCGTCTTTAAAAAAAAAAGAAGAAGAAGAAGATTACCTAGGTACATTAAGTAGATACTTCGAAAATACCAACGTTTGCGTCCAAACCAAGGTATTCGCTTTCCGCCGCACTTGCGCATCGCGTCGTCGTAAGGATTTCGCGATAATAAAGTTCGCGAAGCTTTTTCGGTGTTATGACTCGACTGACAAAAACGTGTAAACAGGGACATGCTCGTAAATTCTTTTGACATGGTAATCTGCTACTTGGTTCGTAAAACGCTGTGTTTTTCACATAGGTAGGTCCTACCTAGTAGGCACCTACAACTTGATGTTTGGTTTTAGGAGCTATCGTAGCTATCTACCTACTTACCTACCTCTGCTAAATATGTAGGTAGGCACTTAGGTGCTATGTAAGTAACCTATGAAAGCCACAGAATACTTTTTTTTTGTAAGAGAGAGAGTTGTCATAAATTGATAACACTTTAGAAGAAGTTCTTTCTTCTATTCTAAACGAATCATGCCATTTTTATTTTTTACATGATATTTCTATAGGTATGTTCGTAAGTAAAAATATAAAAAATATTTGAAAGAAACAGCAAAGTTTGAAAAAAAAACAGTTTTAATATTACTTTTATAACTTCAAGTTTAGGTACAATACGAAAAAAAAAACAAATTTCAAAATCCATTACATTTTTAGAAAAAGCAATTACCAAATTCTCCTCCCTCCAGCCCTCTGCCTCCCTTCAGCAAACACACACTCACACACACACACACACACACACACACACACACACGCGCGCACACACACACACACACACACACACACACACACACACTCCCACGCACTTTTATTTTCGTTAATTTTCATTCATTTTATTTGTTTTTAATTTAATTTAATTTTAATAATTTTTCCCTAAGTTTCTAAGTTCTAAACTAGCTATTGTATCTTTGCACACCTAAATTATTTCATTCATCTTTAAGCATTGTAAATGGGAAGAGCGAAACATCCTATCACAAGCAAATCCTTGCTTAAAAGGTTGTTTTTAATGAATTATGTAAAACAACAAAGTGATGAAATAAATATTTTTTATTTTTTTTATTTATTTATTATTTATCCTAAATAATATAATCACTATTTACTTCATTACTTATTGTTCAACCCATTTGGTTAACCTCTTGGAAAAATCCGATTCTTCAAATTTAGTTTTTTTTTAATTCATTATTAAGGCTGAAAAAAGAAAATATTATTATACATTTATTCAGGCCCCATAAAAGTAGGTATATTTCACCTAATTATAAATAAAAAAAACTTAAAACTTTTTTGTTTCCCGCTTCTAGTGTTGCCCAAATGCAAGAACAAGACGAGACTTAGCCAGTCTTGGTCTTGGTCATGCAGCAAGAGTCTCGCAAGTCTCGCAATAACCTATCAGCCTATTGCTATTTAATAAACGTTACTTTAGATCTTAGAACAACGTAACAGAGTAAGTACATTTTGAGCTTGAATTAACATAGCCGTAGTAAAGACTAACCAAATTAATAAATGTCTAAACATTTAATGAAAAAATCGAATAATCAACTGACACCAGGTGGGGTTTCAACCCACGACCTAAGCGATCCATAGCGATGCTCTAACCAAATGAGCAACAGCTACCTACCGTCCCACGAGAGTCAGCCTGTATAATAACCGTTTACATTTAATAAACTTGTATGTGATAAGTAAACATATAACAAACAAACGTATAACGTTAACTCGACTGTATTTTAAAAAACATTATCTGCCTAGAAAGCGATTGTTACACCTTCACCTTTATGAACTGGAATAAAAGAGTTTACCTATACAATTTACCATTTATTTGAATAAAAAAATAAAATACAATACAAATTACATTACAGAACAGTACAAAATAGCTTTGACATGAATGTTACTTTAAATGTATTGGTTCGATCAAGAATTAATACAAAGTAGTACAATTTACTGAATTTACTATTTATTTTAATAATAAAAAAATAAATTATAAAAAGAAACACGCCTTTACAAAAAAGATGGAAACAAGATCCCCTACATAATTATATAATTTCATGCAGTCGGTGGCACTTCACTAAGTTCATCAAGATTCAATTTCTATCGATTTCGAAATTCAACCATTCCTTTTTACAATTTTCAATAATTGACAATAGCTGTAATAAAAGTTAGTTGTTACATCGGTTACATCCTTTAACCACTAACATGTATTAAATAAAAACACAAAAAGGATGAAAACAAGATCCCCTACATAATTATATCATTTCATGCAGTCAGAGGCATTAATGAATCTCGCTGAACTTAGTAAAGTACTTTCGACTGCATGAAGTTATATAATTATGTAGGGGATCTTGTTTCGATGTTTTTTGTACAGGTTTATTTTTATTTTTATGATTCTTCTTTTTGGTCACATAGTTCAAAAGATAAAAGGGGGAGGGACACATTATATGCAACTTTCGGAGCGACAATTTCCAAAAATATCCACTAATATTCACTTTATCAAAAAAGTTTATTAAAAACCTTAAAATGTTTTTAAAAAACCTGTCGAATGAAGTGCCACAAGTGGATGTTGGCTCAAAAAAAAAAACCGGGCAAGTGCACAATGTAGGGTTCCGTAGTCCTCTCCGATGTGACTTAAAAAGTGGGTTTTCTGTTGTTTTTGTTTCATACTTACAACGTTACATCTACTTATTTATTAATATTTTTCAATTAATCAATTTGTACGAAAATTTTGTTATTTTTCATTTGATCAGCTGTTACTCGTTAACTTGTTAATGTTTAAAATGTTAAAAATTAAGTAGGTATATCCTCGTAACACTTAACAGTCTCTGAGCAAAAGTACGGACGGGCTGGCATTGCGAAACTATAAGGGTTCCGTTTGGCATTTTGGCTACGGTACCCTAAAAAACAGCTTACATGTACGGAGTGCCCTCTAAAAATATTTTTTTTTATTTAGCTGTCAAACTAAGTAGCGGCTACTACAAGACTCATTCATTGTGCAGTCTTTGAGTAAAATGCCATACGGACGGACAGACAGACAGACGTCACGGACATGAAGAAACTATAAAGGTTCCTATTTTGCCACTTTGGCTATGGAACCCTAAAAACGCTAATAAATTCAAATCGTGTCACTGGATCCTATAAAATACCTAGCATTTAAATATTATGTTATACACTTATCATCTAACCCAGTCCTAAGATGACGGATGATCACGCTCCAGATTCTGTGGTGCGAAATTAACGTCGAATTATATTTCATTTAATTCGACGATTAATTTTAAGTTTTGGGAATAAATTGTTCTTTATTTTAAATTCCTACTTTTAAAAGTTTAGAACAGAGCCATCTGTTAGGTTTTATCCGAAGTACTTTTAAATTTTCCTAGTTTACTTTGTATTTTGGTAATATTGCTGTTTAAAATTTCTTAAATACCTCAATTTAAATAACTCTATTATTTTTATATTTCTAGTATCTATTTTATGTTATTTATTAAATCCCAGGTTTCGATTTTATAAAAGTAATAGCCAATGTGACCACTAAAAAAACAAAAATGATTTGTCATTGTCACACTTGATTTTGTTCTCTATTACACCAATTTTAGATTGTTCATTGGTCACTTCGAAAAATCGTTCCTTCTTATGAAGTTACTTTTTATTTCTTATTTCCTAAAATTACCGACCAGTGCTGAATAAAAAAAATAATAAGTTAATTCTATAATTTTGTTCATCCAAATTATATTAATAAAAAATATACATTGATTTTTTGATATTTTTACTTACTTTTAGGTACGTTCCTACATAACTGTATATTTGGCTGAAACAGAACGTAATTCAGGTATTTTAAGTATAGTAATAGAAAACATTCCAATGACAAAGTAAACCGACTGAATTGCTTGTCATCGCTGCCGCAAACTAAAAATATTGTTAGAATTCGTAAGTTACAGTGATCGAGCCATTTGTGTACTACATTTCAAATTACTAATCTGAATCATGAGTTCTATTGGAACAGGTGTAAGTATATAACTTAGAATTGATGATTACCGCATAGGTTATTATTTTAATTTATCCGGTTAACTTCTGCCTATTGTGAGTGAAACTCGTAAAGTTTACTTTAAAAACTCTTGTTATCACGATTTTCATGTACCTAATAAATGTAATCTGTAATTAACGACATAAATAAAGTTAGGGTTGTCTATAGTGCGGCCCGTTTCTAAAGCAACTCCTAAAAAACAACCTTATTTATCGTTACAGTATGATCTTTCTGCCTCACAATTCTCACCCGACGGTCGGGTGTTCCAAGTGGAGTATGCTGCTAAAGCTGTAGAAAACTCGGGCACCGTCATCGGCCTTCGAGGTAAAGATGGCGTGGTGTTTGCAGTAGAGAAACTCGTCACTTCAAAGTTGTACGAACCTGGTGCAAACAAGAGGATATTCCATGTCGACGAACATGTTGGAATGGTAAGATTTTGTGTTACCACACACTTGCTGAAGCGGCGGTAGCCTAATGGCTAGGGTATCGGTCTCGCACCGTGAGGTCGCAGGTTCGAACCCTACCCATTATACTACCGACGTGAACCCACTCCTAACACAAGCCTTTGAGCTTAGCTGGAGGGGTTAACAAGATTGCTAGTAATGTGAGACTCCATCCCACATTGCTAGTTATCTTTTTTTAACAAAAAAAAACTAAAAACTAGGGCTGCAATCAGTCACCAAAACCTGCCACTATGTTCACTACCAATGCATATGTATAATTTTTTCCCACAACTTAAGTAGTTACTAGTAACTTTGTTGCAACTCCTAATGTTGGCTCAGTATACGCCAGTACATTAATTTAAAGTTACACTGTTTAATGGAAATAATTCCTGGTGCAATTAAGAAATTGTTACTAATCCTGTTGTGATACTGTATACTACTTGGACTATGACCTTATCTCATCGTCATATTAATAAAGATGAAGGTGATTACTTGACAGTTTCGGCTCCCATTTGCAATCACACTGTTGGGATTCCACCCAATATGATACCAATGTGAATTAACTTTTATTCAAAGCAATTAATCTAGTTTTAAAATATTTTTATATTATTAGGCCTGTGTTCCTACAGTGGGTATTATTAATTTCAACCATATTCCAATGACTGTGGTCATGGGTAGACTACCTACTAGTCTACCCTTAGTTTATAAAATTCTATAAAATATAAGGCTAATTACATAAGGTACTCAAGCTTGCTTGTAATAAGCAGCTCATATTATTTGTAAGAAACAACTCTTAATAAATAAAAAAACATTCTAGGCAGTATCCGGTCTCATATCTGATGCAAGACAAATTGTTGAAACAGCCAGATCTGAAGCTTCCAACTACAGATCGCAGTATGGTGCCCAAGTGCCACTAAAGTACTTAAATGAGCGAGTTTCAATGTACATGCATGCATACACACTATACAGTGCTGTCCGTCCTTACGGGTGTTCTGTTGTGATGGGAACATGGAACAGTTATGAAGGACCTCAGATGTACATGCTCGATCCCAGTGGAGTTTCATTTGTAAGTATTCTAACAGTAATTTTATGAATGTTATATTTAGCTTTTGCCAACAGATGCACCCGTATATATCATTACTAGCTTATGCCCACTGCATCATCTGCGTAGATGACAGATTGTTACCAAAATATTTTTTTATGGTAATGTTTTCAGTTTCATACTGAATGCCACTGTATGCCATAATTTTATCATTCCAGTCATATTTTGGGTGTGCTGTTGGAAAAGCAAAACAGGCTGCAAAAACTGAAATCGAAAAACTGAAGCTTGCTGACATGACTGTCAAGGAACTTGTAAAGGAAGCTGCCAGAATGTAAGTGTAAATTGTTGCAAATGTACAGGTAAATTAGCTTGAAGAAATTTTTGCGTTTGTAGTAGTGTATGGTCAGCAAATAAAAAAAACAACATTTTATTTTTAGTTTTTATTGTTTTAACGGTAATATACGCAATTTTGAGTGCAAAGTTTTTAAAGTGGGAACTTCTTTATTTGTGATGTGGAAGTCATGAATTGTTCTTCTGATAACTTGCTGATCAAAGTTATCGATTACTATTGTAGGTTTACGATTCGGTTTCTTTTTAGGAGATTTAAATGTTACTTCCTGATCTGAAGGACGACATTTGCTTTCTGATACTACCTTTCTGACGGATGCTATTGAAATTCCTGTTGATTTAGCAACTAATTGAGTGGGGGTCATAATACTGCTCGGGTTGTTATTACACTCATTTTCGAAATATTTGTACAAACAGTACAAAACTTCCTTAGTTTGAGAAGTCAAAGGCTTGCCTCGACCATGTTTTAACACTGGAGCCATTTTGAATTATCAATATAAAGTTACAACACTTACACACTTGAAATTAAACACTTCAACAAATATTTTAACAATAATAACAAACAATAACAACAATCAACAAATACAAAATTTCACAATGAAACTACTACGAATCTAATAATTATAATTTTTTAATGAAATGCGTGCTTTATGTTCTAACGGTATCAAGCGACTGACGTCAGACTGCACGTGGCACCTGCGGACAGAGTAAACTGGTTTATTCTGGTTTTGTGCGTGTTTCCACTTTCCACTATCAAGTGACGATTTATTTATTTGTTTTGTTTCGTAATTATTATGGTCAAAACTTTTTACCTATAGCTAAACTACTATCATCTAAAGAACGACACGATATCTTATTGTTTCACGGTAGTCGCCTTGTCGTTTGCTCAAGGACGTGAAATTGAATGACATATTTTTTTTAATAAAGTCAAAACCTTTTTCTTTAAAATAAAAACTTGTTTTTATTGAAAACAAAAATCAGAGTGTTGCTAGGGATAAGTATTAAATTAAATAGTAATGTTAGGATATTGAAACATTTTTGTAAGGGCCAGAACGATATAGTGGAAACGCGCTCTAATATCTAAGTAACATACACACCACTACATATGCAAAAATTTCTCGAGACTAATTTCACTGTAAACTAATGGACCCAAGATAGCCTGACTTAACCCTACCATCTACAATAGTAGGTCTTAGTCAGGCTATCTTGGGGAGTATCCCCACAGTGTCAATTATTCTTCTGTGAAATAGTGAGGCACTGTACCGAGTTAATTGACTGGGTAAATGAGACTTTTGAAGTAATGTATTAAATGAGCTGGCATGGTGCTTACCATCAGCCTCACGATCCTCATCTTTTCACTTAAGAGTCATAAAGAACACTCTTCAGTACTAGTACAGTCAGGGATTGCAGGGATCGATCAGATCTCGGCCGCCATTCTTGTTGGTTGGTTGGTTGTAGTGATAGCAAACACTATGTTGAAAGGGTGCAAAATTCAGATTATATAGGTATTTATTAAATATAGGTATAATATATATATACAAGAATTGCTCCTCCAAAGGTATAAGATAATTTAATAATAAAGCTTATTTTATTCAACAAAATTTAAAAAGCAATAGTTATATACATAGTTATGTAAAACAGCTATAACACTACCCTAAATCCAGGGCCCAAAATCGAGGTAGCCTTGAAAATGTGTTAGAGAATTAGGGCCCTATCTCTTATTACACCTCTCTTTTTAAGGCTTTAGGGTCTCGGATTTAGTATAGTGTAATAAGCCCATTAATTAGATGTTTCTATATTTCTGTTTTTGCAATGGATCCCTTTTGGGTGAAAGCCTCCTCCATCTTTATCCAGTCCTTTCTTTCTGGACCGAGACTCCACCAGTTCCTGCCTGCAACTTCTTATATGTAGTCTACCCACGGTTTCTTTGGTCTTCCAACTTTTCTTATTCCCAGTGGGCCAGACTACTTTGTTGACTCACCTTTTGTCATTGTATCTTGTTAAGTGACCCGCCCATTGCCACTTTAGCTTCAAGGCTTGTTTAAGGCTCTTTATCATCTCTTCACTTTTACATTTTCTATTCTTCTAAGCTTCAAGATGCTCCTTTCCAGTAGTTGTCTGGCAGCGGTATGTTAAGCTAGGTTGGAAAAATGCAGGTTTCTATTACAGTTTTTTAGTGGCATGCTGTAGTTATTGTTGTGTTATTTATTTTTGGGCCCAAAAGCTTTTCCATGTAGTTGACTCTATTTGCACTTGTTTTTCATCGGTATCTTGATTGAAGGATACTTGTTTGCCGAGGTACATATATTCTACTTGGGTTTTGTTACTTACTTGGATTGGTTTCTTTAGGCCATTTGTCATCACTTTGGATTTACTTGCATTCATCTGTAGTTCCGCCTTTTTGCTTTCCACACTTAGAGCCTGTATCATTTGTAGTTCTGTGGCTGACTTAGCGAAGATAAGAATGTCATCAGCAAATCTTAGGTGCTAGCTAAAAAAATATACTTATATATTTCTAAATACATACATATTACAGACAAATTACACCCAGACACAGAATAAACCATTGTGCTCATCACACAAAGTTTTATCCTGGGTGGGAATCGAACCCACGACCTCTTGCATAGCAGTCGGACACATCACTGTGCCACATACCAGCAACCTTGATAAGTTAACAAAACATGGTTGTTATTCTTGGGTTGGGGAATTTGATTTCTTGTCTGTTGGCTGTTTATGTTTCTCATAGGCTCCTTTATTTGTTTACTTTTTTATTTGGTTAAGGGTGAAATCGCATTTAGCTGTCAGAAGTTTTTTTTGGAGTCTTCTGTTGTCGAAAACCTTTTTACCTTGCTCGATCTGCCGTCCATGATCTTGTTTATTTTCGGTTCTGGTGAGTGCATCATGTTTGGAGATTTTATTGTAGTTCTTTTCCTTTTCTCTAATCTCATTTTCTTTATCTTCTTTTCCTGTTTTAGCTTCTTTTATTATTACTTTGTCGTATCGGATAAATGCTTTTCCTTTTGCCTTTTTCTCTTCTACAGTTTGCTTTCGGTAAATCTTCCATTGCGTAGATGTTGTCACGGATTTTTTTATTATTTTTAAAGATTTATTTTGCACCAATTAAGTGTTAGTGATATTAGTACATGTCTGTTGCATCCTTCGACCTTTTTTACGAGTGTTCTTAATTGATTGATGTCCCATCTTTCCCAAATTTCCATTTTAGACTTTTCGCTTAGATCATTTAAAACTTTCAGGACTTGCTCGACTCGTTATTTTTTCTTGTTTCTCGCTCTAACAGGTACAACTTCGTTTATAAAATCTCGACTTAGCTTTTCAATAGTTTGTTTTCCTCAAATATTGGTTGTAGCTTTTCATCTAATTTAGAAATTAAATTTTCTGATAAGGTATCTGTTTGAGTTTGCAATCAGAATTGCATTTCATTCCTTAGTTTTTCGAATAAATTTTGTATTGGTTCGTTCATTGTGATTTGCAATAAAATTCTTCCTAGATGCGAAAGTACAAATTTTATTTATGTTGGTTGAATTGTAGAGTTACTGGTGGTGAGTTGTCGAACTTGCGGTTGAACTGTCTCTTGATGTAATGTTGGTTATAACCTCTTTTCAGTTTCAAATTTTTAACAGAGCTATTTTTGTAACTACCGAGCGTTTATTGTGAAGATAACGTAACATTGGTTGCTGTAATTCGCATCGATATGTTATAACTGTTGTTGTGGTTTTCGGCACTGATCACTCACTTTATCAATGGTTGTAAAAACAATTTGTGAGTGTTGTTTTACGTTGTGAACTGTTTGACAGCCGGAAACACAGAGTAAGTAATCACTTGCCGGAAACAGACAAAAATGTTGGAACAAAGAGGTCTGTACTTCTGTGTCTTTATACAATGTCTATAATATGTACGTTGCTTGAGCGAGGTAATTCTTTACTCTCTGTGTTTTCGTGGTCCTATATCCACTATTCTCTAACCAGTAGATAACAACTAAATCTGATGCACTTTTATTGATTGATCAACATAAACAGTCCCTTTCTAAAAATTAAAAAGTAGTTATTATTAATAGTAAATCATACTCATGCAATCCAATGTTCTATTGCAGTATCTACCTTGTACACGACGAGTTAAAAGACAAGCAGTTTGAGTTGGAGCTCTCCTGGGTATCGAAGGACACTAAGGGACGCCATCAATTGGTACCAAAAGAGCTCGCCAGTGAATCTGAGAATTTGGCCAGACAGGCATTGGCTGATATTGAAGATTCTGATGATGGAGAGATGTGAATGTGCTTAGATATTAAATTTTTATAATATTACAGGTTTTGTTTTATTTATAACTTCCACATTAAGAAGGAAGCCATTGTGTGTGTAATTTGAATGTGGGGAGCCAAATGTCATGTCTTTTTAAGGCGCTATTTACAAAATAGTGTGTTCAAAACATATATGGAGCTCTTATTCGAGGCACTAGGAGCTATTAATGAGAATATCTATTTACCTAAATAACTTTTCAACTGTTTATTACTTTTGTATTTTATTAATCAAACAAATTCCCAAGAAAGAATATACAAAAAATCATAAGCCTAACCGTTACAGAGATCCAGCAAAACCCCAAATGTTCCCCCAGGAAATTCTTGAATATCTTCGTAACCAAAGAAAAAAAATATTCAAAATAAGTTGCAACATTTACAACAAATTGACAACTAAATATGTCGCTTAAAATGTATTTCACTACCAGTATCTATACTTATATTATAATGCTCAAGAGTTTGTTTGAACGCGATGATCTCAGGAACTACTGGTCTGAATTTAAAAAAATATTTTTGTGTTGGATAGTCCATTTATCGAGGAAGGCTATATAACATCATGGTATGAGCGGAGCAGCAATGAAAAATGTTCAAAAAAATATTCTCTAATGCGCTTCCGTTAGTAGTAAGCTCTAAAAAGAGTCAGCTTAATATCGTGAGTGAATCCTGCAAACCTTCGACCCAGCATATTGCATCGGGCTGCCAACGCCCTTCCAACGCTCCCTCTCTATATCTTGGTCGTCTTTGAGGTGATCCGTGACTACATGACCGAGGTACTTAAGTAAACTGAGTGACAGCTCTAAGTGGTGCTCCGCTTAGCTTGACTTGCTGCATTGTTATAGGCACAGTCGTACTGTTTCGAGATTTAGAATAAATTATTTCACTCTTAGTGGCATTGTACCTCAGACCGTGAGACACCGCATACGCCTAACAGACAGCCAAGAGTTTCCTAAGGCCGTTGATTGATGGGCTGAGCAGTACCATGTCGTCAGCTTTGAAAGTTGATTTAAAGTTACACAACTATAATGTATGACGGATTTGTTCCTCTTAAAAAGTTCAAATAAAAAAGTCTACGACAGCAAATGCCTATCTTTTAAGGTTGACCCACTATTTCCTTTTTTATGGTAATCATTTTTTTTTTTTAAATAATGCATTTATTGGAGAAAGTGGAGATTTATTTAATCTCAATGAATATCGTAGATGTCACAGTTTTAAAATATTACGCAACAAAATCGGGCGTGGATCCAGAACTTTGTTCAGAGGGGACAACTATTGGCTCAACTGGCCAAGTTCGAGTTGTTCGCATCACTTGAAGGGATGTTGTTGATAGATTGTTGTTGTACCGGTGTTGATGCTAATGCCCCCGCATTAGCTTCAACACCGGTACAACAACAATCTCTACCGCCGAGGGAAGGGTGGGGGGGAAAATATGCCTGTCAACATTTTCATCAATCGTTTCTGCCGGAAGACAAGTCAAGTACCATAAGCATTTACGTAATGTTCTGCGAGGTGAGCACCGTACCAAGTCTAGCTCTGCTAGGCAAGCCGAGCGGCATACTCCCTATGGAACGGTTGTGTTCAGCAAACTGTTTTTTAAGTTTTTTTGCGATAAAACTACTTAGTATATCTAATAGTTAATACTTTAATAAACATATATGTAGGTATTAATAAGTTACATTTAAATGCAAAGTGCAGCACACAAATACCTACCTACTTATATAATACTAGCTATCCCGCGCAACTTCGTCTGCGTATCTACATTTTCCCGTTTTTGCAACATTTCTTATTGCTGCTCCGCTCCTATTGCGTGCGTCATGTTATAATTATAGCCTTCCTCGATAAATGGGCTATCCAACAGTGAAATCATTTTTCAATTCGGAGCAGTACTTACTTACTTAGTTCCTGAGATTACCGCGTTCAAACAAACTCTTCAGCTTTATAACATTAGTGAAGATTATTATATGCCTACATTTGAATTTAAAAAGGCCACAGTATTGTATCGTAGCCACCCAACGTTCCTCTATTATTCCTGTATCACTCTTACCTACCATAGTGTGGTGTACACTAAAATAGCCGACATTATACCTACTTATAATGTTAATAATTAAAAAAAATATTACCCTTTACACTATACAAACAATGTATCCCTTGGTTTCTTCTGCGTGATTTTAAATTAGCATTGTAGGTAGGTACTAAGGAATTTTATCAAATTTTGTTCAATTGTTCTGAAGTGGTTCGTGGATAAAACAAAGAAAGTTTCAGCTCCTTTAGGATTGTATTGTAGGTGCCCACTCGCTCTACCCCTTTCATATGACGCGGACGAAATTGCGACGATCAGCTATCTGTGTATTTAAGAGTCATAAGAGGAAACTGTGGTATATCAACACACAGCTCACTCACACTTCTGAATGGATTGGGTTGTTCAGACAGTTGTTATGATGTAGGCATCCACTACAAAGCCTAAAGCAAATCTTGAAAGGGGTGAAATTGCAGTCTAAACTTAACGCGGGCGGAAGTTAGTATCTCTTAAAATCATTTTGCTGGGGTAACGTTTGCAAACGATCCTCCAGCAGAAACCGTTTTTTGTGAAATAACTTGAAAAGAATCAGCGCAACAATTACATTAGCTGGACAGCTAATTTTGTATAATACTTAAATAATTAAATTCGACAACATTTTGCTGGGGGAACGCACACGAGTTGTTGGAAAGCTAATTTCCTGGAGGTGGTTTAGATAATTTTTCCCGCATTTCAGGAATTTGTTTATATGTAGGTAACACCAAATAAAATACACACTTTTTATTTATTTTTTATGTCTAAATGTAACAAATACTATTATAAAAATATCTATTCTACCATTAGGTGTCTATGGGAAAGGTGTACAAGATGATCCCTAAAGGCAAGATGATCGCTTGACCGGAGATGATCCCACTTAATTGCAGCAGCAGAACTTTATGCGCTTTATAGCTTTTTAATAGTTTTATGATTGTTTTTTTCAAGAATCACACCTAAGAACTCTTGGGTGGTTAAGACAAATCTAAGGACGTCTTAATTGTATAAATCCGTTCAGTGGTTTTTGAGATAATAATAATATCTTGGGACAATTCACACAACGCTATCTGATCCCAAACTAAGCAGAGCTTATACAAGCTCTAGTTGTGTCAGTTGTCTAGTTTCCATAATACTATGGAAACTAGACAACTGATAAACATACTTACATATTTCTAAATACATACATATTATAGATAAATAACACCCAGACACAGAATAAACCATCGTGCTCATCACACAAAGTTTTATCCTGGGTGGGGATCGAACCCACGACCTCTTGCGTAGCAGTCGGATACACTCCCACTGCGCCACAGAGGCAGTCTGAAGTAATAAAGACTATTACATACATGGATAGGTATATAGTTACATACATACAAGATACGCGCGAAAAACATAACACAATTTCTTACAGTCGGGAAATAAAATAAGAATTATTTGAATCTCAAAATGTAGTAATTGATGATTTCATAATTATAGGCAATCGTGAACTCAAAAATATTATTTTTTATTTAATTCTACCAAATCCTAGAACATCTTACCTTATGAAGTCAATTAAGTATTTAGGTTCTCATTATATAAGTATAGGTAACTGTTGTTTACAGATTGTGGTGTATTTAATTATGACGATGCATCCAGCTAGCATGACACCCACAAGTCCCACAACCGCAATGATCCAATATTTAGGTACCATCCGAAAATTAAATTAATACATTAAAATTAATAACTAATTTGTAAATTAATAATTTAGGTAGCTAACTGTACTATTTTTTTTTATAAATACAGTTTAAAAATATAATATATTTGTTAGATGATGAATAAAGGGAATAATAATATTACCATTTGTCAGAATATTGTAGTTACAAGGTGTTACATTTTTTTTTTTAATTATTATAAGACGATTCCCGCTACTGCGGGAATATCACGGGAGACTACAAACATACAAGTCATGACACAAACTACACTCAGACTCGGAAAAATCCCGTGTGGGAATCGAACCCACGACGTCTTGCGTAGCAGTCGGATTAACTCCCACCGCGCCACCGAGGCAGTCAGTCAAATTATAATGTCCATCATATTCTGTCATTTCTGGCGTACAATTTTCTACAAAATATAGTTAAGAATAGAAAACACATCAACTAATAAAAAAATCTGACAAGTGCGAGTCGGACTCGCCCACTGAGGGTTCCGTACAAATTTGTAGGTAGGTAGGCAATCGTCCTTCAGGTAGGAACCTATATAAGTAAATAGTTCAGAAATAGAGTCGCAGTTTTTAAAATAAACGGCCGTATATTATTCGGATGTTTGTTTGTTTTTTTAAAGTAGGCCTAAACTCTAAACTAGTACTCTGTCATTCGATTAGATCCTTCATATTAATATAGGATTTAAAAAAAAAATGTATAATAAAATTAATTAATAGGTGGTAGGGAGGGGGGGGGGGGACACTTGACTCAAACAAAAATGTGCAGTTATTTTGATGTCTGAAGTAGCGAACAGTATAACCTCGAAGCTATGCTAGCGGTCTTTGACGACGAAGTGCTCGAATCTGATATTTGATTATGTTCGTTTTGTATTTTTTTAAATTGTCTTTTTCCTTTCTTAATATGTGTCTTCTGTGTACTAAATAAAAATCTTTCTATTCTATTCTTTTAGATAGTTAGTTTGGTGTGCGGCTTAAGAAGTGGGTTTTCTGTTGTTTTTGTTTCATTCTTTCAACGTTATTCCTACGTAATACCTAATAATTTTTAATGGAATTTGTACGAACATTTTGTTACTTCCCATTTGATCAGATGTTTATCGTAAACTTGTAAAGCCTAAGCACTTAACTGTGATAGTTTTCCTTATAATATTACTATGTACTACCGTGATTTTATTTTCACATACCCATCAAACATTTACCTGGCGGGGGGACACTTGACTCCAACAAAAATTTTCACTATAAAGCTTAATATTTCACAAAGGAATCCTTAAATCTAAAAATAGTCTTCACAAACCCTAAACACTTTTTAAAAGACCTATTTAATGATACCCCAGACGATGGGGTAGAAGAGAATAAAAATCGCATCCTTTTACATATACACCCCTTTTTTTTTTTTTTTTTTTATCGTGTGCAAAAATCCCCACGGATTCCACTCCTACGAGGGCACGCAGGAGGGGGTATGTCGGAGTCGAACCGACTAAAAATCACACGGTGTTCCGGCGCAAAGCCTATGGCCAAAGGTGAGGGTGTCCCTTGCGGAATTGGTGCCTCCACCATTAGCAGGTACGGTCGTTGGTTACAACGACAATTTTTGCGACAATGTGGGTGGTTTCATTACCACTTCGTGACAGAAGGTGCGCGTGGAACACGTCGCAACACCATCTCGGGCTTACTTCGTTAAGGACGACAAGTTGCCCTTCTTGTCGCCCTCTGGTCAGAGCCTATGGGGGCCGAAGATCATTTAGTGCTCTTCGACGCCCCGTTCTTGTACTACGGGACGGATGTGAGCTGGTTCTCTCCCGTTCTCTCTCCACCTCCTCCTTGGCGCTCATAACCTGCTGGCTGAAGGTATCGACATATGTCCATTCCCTTTCATTGCGTGTCATCGACGTTACTACATTTTCTAGCGAAAGGCTTTGGACTCCGATGGCCACCGCAAGGTCGTGGCGTTGCTCAGCCCAAGCTGTACATTCCGTCAAGGTGTGCAGTGCCGTATCCTCGCTACAACTCCCACAGTGGTGACATTCGGAAGTTGGTTCCCGGCCTATGCGATGCAGGTACTTTCCAAAGCAACCATGCCCCGTGAGTACCTACGTCAGCCGGTATGTAAGACAGCCATGTCTTCTGTTTAGCCAATCCTTCATAATGGGTCTTACTGCCGCTATTGTAGCATGCCCTGCGCTTGGGTGCTCAAGCCTTGTTGCCCAATCCGCCAGTAAAGTATCGTAGAGCTGAGATTGTTGTACCTTAGTCTCTCGAAGCGTCGGTCGTACATCGCGTTCCAGTGCCTCCTTACGCGATTGATACAGTGACGCAAGACTTTTCGCTACCAAATCCCAAGGCGGTGTTCCTGCAATAAGGCTTGCTGCCTCAAAGGAGATAGTGCGGTATCCACGTATAACCCGGATGGCCAACGCTCTCTGCGGCCTTCGCAGAATGGCGATGTTCATTGGGCTCCATAGAGAGCCATAGACCTCACGACCCCTATATACAGCATTCTGCATTGATTATTAGGCCCTTTTAGATTAGGCAGCAACCTCGATAGTGCAGTCGCTGTACTTATGAGCTTCGGGGCCAAACTACGGAAGTGAGGTCCAAAATCCCATCTGCTATCGAGAACGAGGCCAAGATATTTCATCGTAGATTCGATGCCGATACGAGTGCCTCCCACCGTTATGCTGGAGCCTGAGGGTGGCTTGTTTCGAGGGCCGTGAAAACATAGTGCCTCGGACTTGTTGAGAGCCACCTGAAGACCTAGTCGCCGAATCCTACCAATAACTTGTGCCACCCCGACCGTGGCCAATAAACACATATACACCCCTGAAAAAAAATATTTTCAAGATTTTATTCTTTCACTTTATCGGCGTAAGTAAGTAATATGTGTATTCATGCAAAGTTGCAGCCTTCTAGCACTAATAGCCTCTGAGCTAAGCTGCGGACGGACGGACATAAGGGAACTATAACTCTGCGGAGTGTTTTAATATGTTTTTTACTTTACAATGATGCAAGTAATAAAAAGACATGCCCTTCCCCTAGGCTCATGAATTTTCAAGCCTTCGCCATACATTTAGTCCGCGTTGACAGACAATGACCCCTAGCCCCCTCCTCCCGTCGCCCGAACTACTCACACTTGGCCGATGTTGAATCATTCGTTATCGTTGCTGCTCCAACCAGCTATCTCCAACATAACCCCAGAACATGATCCTCGATGCACCTGTGTGATGCGTGGTCAAACAAACGGACAGACAGACAAACATTTCTAAAATGATAGCAATGTGTTTCTTTTAAATACTATTTTAAATCTTCTTTATCTAAGTATAGAACATTATCGAATACAACTCCATCTACTTTTAAAACCAGTGAAGTTTCTTCTATAATACTTAATGTTTTTTCAAGATGGTTTTAGTACATTAAAACTCAGCAAGAATAAAATAAATGTTTTCACAATTAAGGAATTATTTGATCACGGTGAATTTAGGTTATATGTATATGACTGGGTGGAGGTCACTATTATTTGGGTATGTAAATCAAACCAAGTACGTGTTCACGTTAGCTGCGTTTATTCACGACTGACTTACGTGGCGGGCGCAGCCGCCTCTACAGCGCTAGTATCCCTTACCTAAGCACTTACGTAGGTATATTGTCCCTACACCATTCCCCCTTTTTAAAAGAAAACAAGAAAGTTATAACTAAGAGTACATATAAAACACATGTCACGAAACACAATCTTATCACTCAAGTTACACAATCACTGCACAGCTTACATATGTGCGCTGGCTGCCGGTGCCTGCTGCTGTGGCAACGTTTGCACGGTGGCCATATTTGGGTTGCTAGCAGCTTGCTTGCGCACCCAAGACTTTGCCGTATACTTGCAGCGCCGCCACACGATATATGCAATAGCAATGGATAAAATGACTACCATTGCAATGATAATACAAACTACGTTGTCCAATTTCTGATTAAAGTTGTTTGTAACTGTTTGGGCAATGAGGCTATTGCCAGAGTTATGCTCCTCTTTGGTTTGAGTTGAACCCATTTCGACTAATGCTGAACTACGATGTTACGTGTATAATGAAAGCTCGTGAAGTAATAAAAATGTTTCGCAACATGTGGTTTCTATTGGTGCATAATTGACACATTGGTACAATACAAACATGTTTAGTTGCAAATTATATTTGTGCTAAAAAAATATACAATTAACTAAAATTAACTATATTACCTACATTTACATAAAATTCTACATTACATTATGTCGCAATAATGCATACAATTAATTATAAGTAACATTTGCGTCACCCTACTCATGTTGCATATTATGCAAAACGTAGCGGTGTTTTGATAACTCGGCCACTTCGCGTTGTTTTATGATTTAAAGCTTTACTAGAAGTGTCCTCGTTGTTATTAAAACTCACATACCTATTATTTTTAACTTCTAATTTAGGACTAATATTAGCACTACAGTTATCAATATCAATTGTATAGGCAGGTTTGAGCCTGTCTATAGAAATACATTTTTCCTTACCATCTATCTTAATAATAAAAGTCTTTCCTTCTCTTTTTACAACGTTATATGGACCTTCATATGGTGGCTGAAGTGACTTTTTCATTAGATCGTTCCTAATGAATACACTTTTGCACGTATTGAGATCGCTAGACACAAATAATGACCGTGAATTACCATGGCTCGGTGGTCTGGGTTTAAATTTGTTAATGGTATCCCTAAGCAACTGTAAATATTCCGAATCCGACATATCTACTTTGGTCTCGTCGTAAAAATCGCCCGGTAATCGAATCGGTTTACCGTAGGTCAATTCCGCTGCACTTACTCCGCTATCACTTCTGATAGCTGTACGCAGTCCTAATAGCACAATCGGAAGCTCGTCTACCCATGATTTGTTGCATTGTAAACGCGCCATAAGAGCCACTTTTAGTGCTCTATGCCAACGTTCTATCATGCCGTTGCTTTGTGGATGATAAGGGGTCGTTCTGAATTTGTGTATGCCTAAATACTTCATGAGGTTGCTAAAAAGATCGCTCTCGAATTGTCTACCCTGGTCGCTTGTAAGCTTCGAAGGGCACCCAAAACGAGAGATCCAACGCTCAAATACTACCCCAGCTACGGTTTCCGCTGTGATATTTTGGACAGGTACGGCCTCTGGCCAACCCGTAGCGCGATCTATTAGAGTCACACAATATTTATAGCCCTCAGATGATATCGTCAAAGGTCCGACAATGTCAATATGTAGATGTTGAAAACGGTCGGCCCGTTCAAAATTGCCTACACCTGAAACAGTATGTCTACTAACCTTAACCTTTTGACACGTAAGACATGCTCTGGCCCATTTGGCGACGTCTCTATCCATATTTGGCCAAAAAAACTTTTGTTTAATCATCTGTTTACTACATTTAATGCCAGGATGACTGAGATCATGTATTGCATGAAAAGCTATTAGTCTAAAATCTTCGGTTAAATAAGGTCTAATTTTTTTAGATGAGACCTCACAATAAACTTGTTTCTCACAGTCCGGTAAGCAAAACTGTTTAAACTGCAAGTTGCTATCTGACGCTCGCAACACCTGCAGTAAGTAGTCGTCACAGGATTGTTTATCTGCTAACGCTGCGTAATCTAAAACTGTGGGACAATTTATTGTCTCTATCCGAGATAAGGCATCTGCTACAACGTTTTGATTACCGTTTACATACCTAATGTCAGTACTAAACTCACTTATATAAGAAAGTTGGCGTATTCGCCTGGGACTTTCCTTATCGCTGTTTAATTTACTAAATGCGTATATAAGTGGCTTATGGTCCGTGAATATTGTTAGTTTTCGACCTTCTACTAAATTTTTAAAATATCTTATGGCCATAAATATCGCTAACAATTCGCGGTCGTAAGTAGAGTAATTCCTTTCTGTTTGCGTTAATTTCTTAGAAAAATATCCCAGCGGATTCCAAGTGTTATCACCTTGTTGTTGTAGGACCGCCCCTACGCTAGTATTTGATGCGTCACACATAAGAGATAAATTAGCATCGGGCAATGGATATGACAATGTAACCGCGCTTTTTAAGCTCACCTTACATTTTTCAAACGCCTCGACGGCCTTTTCGGTCCACTCAATCACAGTTTTGTCTCGCTTTTTGGTATCATGCAAATAGTCATTTAATACCGATTGGTAATCGACTGCCCTCGGAATGTGCGAACGGTAAAAATTAACCATACCGAGAAAACGACGCAGTTGTTCTATATTTTCAGGTCTTGGAAAATTTACAATTGCTTTTACTTTATCATCTAGCGGGCGAACGCCGTCCGCTGACACCTCAAAACCCAAAAAGTCTAATTTTGAAACCCCAAATACACATTTTGAGATATTAATTGTGACACCGTACTCGTTGAACCTTTGGAAAACCGCATTCAAATGTTCTTTATGTAATGTTTCTGAATCACTTGCTATGCACACGTCATCAATATAGTTAAAAACAAAATCAAAACCGCGTAGCACTATCGTGTCCATGAATCTCTGGAACGATTGGGCTGCATTCCGTAACCCAAAAGTCATACGTGGGAATTCAAAGAGCCCAAAAGAAGTTATGATTGCGGTTTTCTCTATATCATCTGGTGCAACGGGTATGAAATGGTATGCTCTATTTAGATCTAATTTACTAAATATGGTCTTTTTCCCTGCCACTAAATACTTGAAATCGTTAATGCGTGGGATGGGATAACGATCCGGCTTTGTTATTGCGTTTAGCCGTCTATAGTCCCCACAAGGACGAATTTCACCATTTTTCTTGGGAACCACATGTAGTGGGCTTGCCCAAGGACTTTTGGATGGCCGACAGATTCCTAAATCTAACATATTTTGAAATTCAGCTTTTACTTTTTTGTATCTATCCGGCGGAAGTGGTCTCGCCTTCGCGTACACTGGTGGCCCCGTAGTTTCGATATGATGGCACACCGAATGTTTCGGAATATCTTTATAGGAGACCGGCCTGGTAATATCCGGATATTTACATAATATATCATGCCACATATTATTATTACATACTGTTCTAATCGACGACTCACACTCGCCCTGGCACACGACTGAAGCGATAACATTTAAACGAGTAAGTTGATCTACCAGTCTACGCGCGCTTAAGTCAACTAGCAACTTATAATGGGTTAAAAAATCTGCCCCTATTATAGGTTGCTTAACAGCCGCCACAATAAATGTCCATCGGAAAGCTCTTCTTAAACTAAGATCTAAAGTTAAAGTTCGCACACCATAAGTCTCTATCTCGGTACCATTCGCCGCGTAAAGTTTATATTCGTCACTCGTGAGTTTTTTTTTTTAAATTCAATTTAGAAACCGGAATTACCGACACATTCGCACCAGTGTCTATTAAAAAATTTAGTCTACTATTTAAGTCTAAAACACATAGGCGATTTGACGCGTTGATACAAACCTCCGCCACAGGTTGTATCGACGTTAGTTTTCCGTCGGGTGAATGTTCTTAGACGTTTTCCAATTACACGGTTCTACACACTTAGTAGCTTTCGACCGGAACTTATAATGATAATAACACAACCACTCGGGGTCGTTGCGATTTCTACTTACATCTCTCGTGCGCGACCTTGACCGACGATACCCGTCCCTTGTGCGTCGTGGTTGCCGCTCTCGACGCAGCTCCGCAACCTCGATGCTCAGCTTTTCTACTATGGCAGCTAGATCGGACGTTGCGCTGCTGTCCTTGGGAATGGGGCTAGGCATCACCATCGCTATCTCCGCTGGACGGGTTGCCTCCATAACCTTGTCAGCTACAACGGCTAGATTGTCTAACTCCTTTACCTCCGTGACCGCTAATACAGCCTGGACTGCCGCCGGCAGATGACTATTCCACATAATCTGCAAGGTGGAGTCTGGTATCTTCGCTCGTGCTAAATCTCTCATTTTTCTCAGGAGCTGTGACGGCTTTTGGTTACCGAGCTCCATCTCCCCTAGCAACTTCTGGAACTGGCGAGTCTCCGATTCCTCGAAGACTTGCAACAATCTGTCTTTCAGCGTGTCATACTTACGCGTATCTGGTGCCGCTAAAAGTAAATCGCTGACCTGTTGGATTGCGCTTTTATTCAGCTTCGTGATGACTAAATTTTGTTTCGAAGCCTCGCTTAGCCTTTGGTTTGCCACGACAGCCTCGAATTGAACGAACCACAGTCGCGGTTGGTCCGTCCAAAAATCTGGTATGCGCGACGAAACTGATATACTAGCCAGCGCTGACACGTCTTCAGCACGTGGCTCTAGTTTCGGCTCCGGAATACATATTTCCGGTTGACTCGCAGGTTGAATTGCAGGTTGGATCGTAGGTTGAATCAAAGGTTGATTTACGCCCGTGGTAGCCATAGTCCTAACCCAATATACCGCCAAAAAATACTACACACAACTCACGTCGGAAGTCACCACTTTAGGTTATATGTATATGACTGGGTGGAGGTCACTATTATTTGGGTATGTAAATCAAACCAAGTACGTGTTCACGTTAGCTGCGTTTATTCACGACTGACTTACGTGGCGGGCGCAGCCGCCTCTACAGCGCTAGTATCCCTTACCTAAGCACTTACGTAGGTATATTGTCCCTACAGTGAACAATTTGATTTCATAGATGGCGCTACATGTTTTTTTTTACATATGTAATGTCTTTTTTTAGCAACGAACACATCAATTCTGGAAAATGTCGAATTCTTTTTAATTGTAATGTAATATTGTTTTTCATTTCTACTACGATTAATTCATTACTCTCAGCAGTACATGCAGTACCTACCTATAAATATCTTACCTAGGTGCATATTTCACTTGATTTTTAATATAAAAAAAATAATAACCACAGTAATTATGTTACCTACGGTCGAAAAAATAACCATAACATTGAGAAAAATATTAAAAAGAGAAAAAAGACAATTTTAAAAAATACAAAAAGAACCTTATCAAACTTCAGATTCGAGCCTGGGACTTGGTCGTCATAGACCGCTAGCTTATAGACTGAGATACGGCTGCAGATTCGCATCGTTCATCGAGTATTGTAATAAAATCATGTTTTTATATACAATCATAAAAAGGGCAATACGTTTTGGCCAGTCTGCCTATCAGATTTTGCCCGCTAGTATTTTTAATTAAATTAATATGAATCGACTTACTGGGAAAAAAAAATCTCACTTGTTATTGCAATGAAATACACTCTACTTTATAGAACTAGACGTAGAGAACTTGAAAAGCGAGGGGTGCCTTTGCGCACTTGCCCGCAGCCCCTCGCAGCCAGTTGTAAGCAGGTAATATTTTGTTACGTTATTACGTTGATGGCGTATTGTCATCATTTATATATCAAATTAAAGCTATTGATTTCCTGTACATGATAAACTACCTCTGCCTATGCAAAAGTGCAGTCGGAGTTGCCGGCGTTTAAAGTTTGTTTAGAGTGAGAAAGACTTATCGCTCTACATCATTCGTTAGACGAGGATGGCAATAGCCTGTTCTGCTGTCGTAACAAAGAATACAGTAACTGACAAAAACCATTATTTTAGTTATGTTCTTGAAATGGCAACGTAATCCATACACTATGCAATTATAACAAAAAAAAATTAAAAACAAATTGGAAACTAAAATGTTATTCACATAAAATGTAGTAGTTAGACCAAATTATTTACATTCATCAAGATGAATTGCAATTGTCGTAACTATAATAAACTAGCGGCTCGCTTCGGCTTCGCACGGACTATCTCCAGTCCATAAAATAGCTCCACAGTCCGGACCGTTCGATTCGCACTTGACATTTCAAAATGTAAACGTCGAACGAAAGGTACCCCATCCGCCGGCGGCCATATTCAAGTAAGTCAATACAATAGTCTCTAAGCAATAGTCTCTGTTTGCTGATAAGCTGCAGTCAGGAATCTCGGTAAGTATATCATATAATAGTTTTATCATTAAATTTATAAGATTGTCAGAGACAAAGGTAAAGTGGACTGGTTGAGAGTGTAATAGTAGTATTAGGTACTGATAATAGTGGGCGGAGTGTCTGTCTAATGGGTGGCGGAACGTTTAGTGATATGTACTGTAAATGTGAGGGATTAGATAAGAAACCACGAATTAGACGTCTTTATTAGACTTCTAAGCTTTGATACCCACGCGACCATGCTCAGTACTGACATGACAATATTATCATGAAAATATTCTTTCAACGTGTAGTAGCACTTTATTAAGAGTACATAATGAGCTCATTTTTAAATTTTACCTTATTGTCTATGTCTTTGATATATGTCGGTAGTTTGTTATAAATCAGCGGTGCTTTACAAAATATGCTACTATACATCAACGCGGTTTTGCTTAGTACCACACGTAGTTTACCTAGGTGTCGTTGACGTTCCCTCTTATTAAATAGGGTTATATTCTGCTTTCAAACATTGCGCTTTCATAAATGAATTTGCAAGGTAACGTTAATATAGAATATTGAATACCATAACTCTTGACTTCAAACCGAACATTATTCTTATGCAGCGTTTCTGCGAAGAGATATCCAGGATAGGCAGTCATAAGCGCGTCTCTACTAGTAATAAATTTCAGTCTGTACAATTCATACGCAAACTGGCTGATCTTTTTGCAAATATGCTCAGTAATTTCCAGTTCATTTATTGATCCAAATGTAGCCCTAGAAATTTAGTATATAAACACTCTTAGATTCTTACCCCCTGATAATTCATATTAAATGCTACATAATTGTCATTAATTTCTTGTCTTTGTTTGAAATTAATAATTTTCGTCTTCTCTAAATTATTTTTTAAATTATTTAATTTTAGCCAATGGATAATAGATATCAATGAGTTATTAATAGTAGATTATAGTGATGTCAATGTCAAGTCAGAGAATAATACTGTGCAATCATCTGCAAGTAATGTCATTTTATGTTTATTACTTATTTGGTAAGTCATTAAAATATATAATAAAGAGCTGTGGGCCTAACATACTGTCCTGGGGCACTCCACATTTGACTTTTCTTACATCAGATTGATACACTTTTTCAATTTTTGTTCTTGTACACAGTCTTGTTATTTGCATGACCTGCTCTCTGTCAGTTAAATAAGACGATGTTAGTTTATGAGCATTGCCCCTTATTCCATATGAGTAAAGTTTATATAATAAAATGTCGTGTCTTACGTGATCAAAAGCTTTTTTCCTGTCCATAAATAGACCAACTATTGGCTGTCCCCTATCCATATTATGGATCACGGATCGTAAAAAATCATAAGTAGCCATGTTTATATTTTTATTCTTCCTAAATCCATATTGCTGGGGGATCAATATAAATTCCTTTTCTAAGAAAGTATTGAGGCAGTTATAAATCACTTTTTCGTATATGTTTGCAAATATTGGTACTATTGCTACCGACCTATGATTTGTTTTTCATCCTTTTTGTACAGAAGTTTAATCATTGATTTTTTTAATTCATGAGGAAATAAACCTTGTTCAAGGCTCAAATTAATTAAACAAGATAAAACAGGTGTTATAGAACTACTTACGTCTTTGACTATAGCTGTTATTATCCCATCGATGCCAGCGCTTTTTGTATTATTTAGTTCCATGATTATATTGAAAATGTCAATAGATGACATCGGATTCATAAAAAAATATTTGCATATAATATGTCCAGGTGAATTATTACTAAGTTAAGAGTTACATCCATTATCCACTATTGCATTAAATTTGGATTTTTTTATCATTTCACCATTATATTTTATCTCGGTAAAGTTTAAATTAGTATTTTTATTTTGAGCGCCATTAATAATTCTCCAAGTTGCTTTTAATTTATTTTTATTTATTTTGATATAGTGATCATTTTGTGACCTTTGAGTTAATCTAATTATTTTCTTTATTCTATAGGCGTTTCCAAAGTAATTCTCTTTTCTTTTTACTACCTAGTTTTTTCCTTTAGAAAACCATTTTGTTTTAGTTGTAGAAAACAATTTTAATTCTATGAATTCTAAAACATAGATCATATAGCAGCTTAAATAAGTTTATAAAGCAGTTCATATACTTGGGAAAAACTCAATGGAATTATATTATTTTTAAATTTATATCTGTATTCTGAGGAAAAATCCCTTTTAAGTATAAACCTAATACCATGCTAGCACTAATAGGGCATTGTATAATTTGCGCAGAATGATTCGATATCGTACTACCAATTCACTTTTGCACCCCCGCAAGTTGTGTTGAATATTGTCAATGCAAGTATTACTGGCATATCGAGTAGCTTGTTGGAATTCTGCTTTTAAATTGAATGACCAAATAATATTTTGCAATTCTAATGAAAGTCCATTATTTTTTAGTAAATCTATGTTGTAGACCACAGAGTATAACTTTCTGGTTTTTGTTCTTACAAACATATGACAAGAGAGTATGCATTTTTTCATAAAAACATTCAAAAGTTAATGAGTTAAATTTAGGAGGCCTATATATACAGGCAATATAAATATCATAACTAATCAATTCAATTATAGAAAATTCACATTTGTTTGCTATTGATAGATTGTCCATTTCATGCACAGTTTTGTATTTAATACCATTTTTACTAAAATACATGATCCGCCATGTCGAGACTGCCTCATAAAGGAAGCCGCTAGGCTCAAATTAGGTATACATAAATATGGTTCGTCCCCTGGAAGCATATTATGTTCTGTAATGCACACTACGTTAATTTTCTTATTCATTTCATTTAGATTAACACACAACATATCTGACTTACTTATTATCCCATTTATGTTTTGATGAAGTATTGACAAGTATTTAGGCACGAAAAATCTAATCGTGGTTTCTTATCTAATCCCTCACATTTACAGTACATATCACTAAACGTTCCGCCACCCATTAGACAGACACTCCGCCCCAGACAGCGCCCACTATTATCAGTACCTACCTAATACTACTATTACACTCTCAACCAGTCCACTTTACCTTTGTCTCTGACAATCTTATAAATTTAATGATAAAACTATTATATGATATACTTACCGAGATTCCTGACTGCAGCTTATCAGCAAACAGAGACTATTGCTTAGAGACTATTGTATTGACTTACTTGAATATAAATGTTGATAAACTTTCGCGATTTGTACACATTATTAAAATAATATATATTACGGGTCTTAATCGCGTGAATAATTTAAGGTAACATACCTTGTTTATGCAACGGCCGTGGTCACGGGAAGACTTCTAAGAGTCTGCTCGCCGCTGCAATACGGATGAACGATGCGAATCTGCAGCCGTATCTCAGTCTAGACTGAGATACGGCTGCAGATTCGCATCGTTCATCGAGTATTGTAATAAAATCATGTTTTTATATACAATCATAAAAAGGGCAATACGTTTTGGCCAGTCTGCCTATCAGATTTTGCCCGCTAGTATTTTTAATTAAATTAATATGAATCGACTTACTGGGAAAAAAAAATCTCACTTGTTATTGCAATGAAATACACTCTACTTTATAGAACTAGACGTAGAGAACTTGAAAAGCGATGGATGCCTTTGCACACTTGCCCGCAGCCCCTCGCAGCCAGGTGTAAGCAGGTAATATTTTGTTACGTTATTACGTTCATGGCGTATTGTCATCATTTATATATCAAATTAAAGCTATTGATTTCCTGTACATGATAAACTACCTCTGCCTATGCAAAAGTGCCCGCAGTCGGAGTTGCCGGCGTTTAAAGTTTGTTTAGAGTGAGAAAGACTTATCGCTCTACATCATTCGTTAGACGAGGATGGCAATAGCCTGTTCTGCTGTCGTAACAAAGAATGCAGTAACTGACAAAAACCATTATTTTAGTTATGTTCTTGAAATGGCAACGTAAGTCATACACTATGCAATAATAACAAAAAAAAAAGTTAAAAGCAAATTGGAAACTGAAATGATATTAACATAAAATGTAGTAGTTAGACCAAATTATTTACATTCACCAAAATAAATTGCAATTGTCGTAATTATAATAAACTAGCGGCTCGCTTCGGCTTCGCACGGACTATCTCCAGTCCATAAAATAGCTCCACAGTCCGGACCATTCGACTCACACTTGGCATTCAATGTAAACGTCGAACGTAAGGTACCCCATCGTCTTAATCGCGTGAATAATTTAAGGTAAAATACCTTGTTTATTGCCCGACGTTTCGACCGTATTGCAGCGGCCGTGGTCATGGGAAGACTCTTAGAAGTCTTCCCGTGACCACGGCCGTTGCATAAACAAGGTATTTTACCTTAAATTATTCACGCGATTAAGACCCGTAATATATATTATTTTAATAATGTGTACAAATCGCGAAAGTTTATCAACATTTATATTCAAGTAAGTCAATACAATAGTCTCTAAGCAATAGTCTCTGTTTGCTGATAAGCTGCAGTCAGGAATCTCGGTAAGTATATCATATAATAGTTTTATCATTAAATTTATAAGATTGTCAGAGACAAAGGTAAAGTGGACTGGTTGAGAGTGTAATAGTAGTATTAGGTAGGTACTGATAATAGTGGGCGCTGTCTGGGGCGGAGTGTCTGTCTAATGGGTGGCGGAACGTTTAGTGATATGTACTGTAAATGTGAGGGATTAGATAAGAAACCACGATTAGATTTTTCGTGCCTAAATACTTGTCAATACTTCATCAAAACATAAATGGGATAATAAGTAAGTCAGATATGTTATGTGTTAATCTAAATGAAATGAATAAGAAAATTGACGTAGTGTGCATTACAGAACATAATATGCTTCCAGGGGACGAACCATATTTATGTATACCTAATTTGAGCCTAGCGGCTTCCTTTATGAGGCAGTCTCGACATGGCGGATCATGTATTTTAGTAAAAATGGTATTAAATACAAAACTGTGCATGAAATGGACAATCTATCAATAGCAAACAAATGTGAATTTTCTATAATTGAATTGATTAGTTATGATATTTATATTGCCTGTATATATAGGCCTCCTAAATTTAACTCATTAACTTTTGAATGTTTTTATGAAAAAATGCATACTCTCTTGTCATATGTTTGTAAGAACAAAAACCAGAAAGTTATACTCTGTGGTGACTACAACATAGATTTACTAAAAAATAATAGACTTTCATTAGAATTGCAAAATATTATTGGTCATTCAATTTAAAAGCAGAATTCCAACAAGCTACTCGATATGCCAGTAATACTTGCATTGACAATATTCAACACAACTTGCGGGGGTGCAAAAGTGAATTGGTAGTACGATATCGAATCATTCTGCGCAAATTATACAATGCCCTATTAGTGCTAGCATGGTATTAGGTTTATACTTAAAAGGGATTTTTCCTCAGAATACAGATATAAATTTAAAAATAATATAATTCCATTGAGTTTTTCCCAAGTATATGAACTGCTTTATAAACTTATTTAAGCTGCTATATGATCTATGTTTTAGAATTCATAGAATTAAAATTGTTTTCTACAACTAAAACAAAATGGTTTTCTAAAGGAAAAAAACTAGGTAGTAAAAAGAAAAGAGAATTACTTTGGAAACGCCTATAGAATAAAGAAAATAATTAGATTAACTCAAAGGTCACAAAATGATCACTATATCAAAATAAATGAAAATAAATTAAAAGCAACTTGGAGAATTATTAATGGCGCTCAAAATAAAAATACTAATTTAAACTTTACCGAGATAAAATATAATGGTGAAATGATAAAAAAATACAAATTAAATGCAATAGTGGATAATGGATGTAACTCTTAACTTAGTAATAATTCACCTGGACATATTATATGCAAATATTTTTTTATGAATCCGATGTCATCTATTGACATTTTCAATATAATCATGGAACTAAATAATACAAAAAGCGCTGGCGTCAATTCACGTATTTAAAGCAGTGCAGTTGTAGTTAAGTTTCGATTAAAACGTCCATTTTCGTATTCTTGTAACTTTGGGATCGATCTTAAAAACGCTTGCGCACCGTACTAGAATGTCCTTATTGCGCTCTCGAGACGCATACTTGACGCAAGCGTATTTGAGATCGATACCAAAGTTACAAGAATACAAAAATGGCCGTTTTAATCGAAACTTAACTGCAACTGCACTGCTTTAAATACGTGAATTGACCCCCTGCAATTTTTATGAAAATCATAAACAATGTTTAATAAATAAAACACCACACAATATCTTCATAATTATTTGTATTGTCAGTTTATGTGTAATAGTTCACAACATTTGCAGAACTAAGATATACAAATTTTATGACCAATAATATCAGTGATGACTCAAAATATTTATAAAATGTACAATATAATCTCATTCATTTGACTTATGCAGTTAAATATTTACAAAATATTATAGATTTGATAAAATTGTATACAGCGTCGTTACTTTTACATTACAGTGATATAAATACATAAAAAATAAAAGTAACTTAGATATTTACAAATTAATCAGGTCATAATTCTAGCTTCATTCTTGCTGTGGGGTTACTCGTGGATATAACTGTAACAAAAATATATATTTAAGTTAATAAATGAAACAGTCAAAAGCTCAAAATTCTTTTAAAATAATATTGATCGCAATTTAAAATTTATATAATACTAGCTGTCCCGCGTAACTTCGTCTGCGTAAATTTTCCCCGTTTTTGCAACATTTCTCATTGCTGCTCTGCTCCTATTGGTCGTAGCGTGATGTTATATAGCCTTCCTCGATAAATGGGCTATGTAACAGTGAAAGAATTTTTCAATGTGGATCAGTAGTTCCTAAAATTACCGCGTTCAAACAAACAAACTCTTCAGCTTTATAATATACTAGCTGTCCCGCGCAACTTCGTCTAGGTAATTTTCCCCTTTTTTTATAATTCTATGTTACTTCTAATACCTCCAAGAATATGTGAACAAACTTTCATGATGATCGGTTGAGTAGTTTTCGCGTGAAAGCGTAACAAACAAACTTACATTCACATTTATATATTAGTAGGGATAGGGAAGAATAGATAGAATAGCGGATAGTTTGTTTGAACGCGGTAATCTCAGAATTGAAAACATTTTTTTTATAAACATTCAACCATTGTAAAAAAATATTGATTTGATAAGATTGACCGCGAGTTTTGATTGCAATGTTCTTTTCTCCGGCTTTACCTATTGTTTACGAACTTTACATGTACCTGTAGAATCCCGACGTATCACAAGAGTTGTTTTGCATCTTAAGTAAATAAAAAACTTTCGTTTTTTTATTTGAATCAATCGAATAACATCATTCCATTCGATTGTCATTTTATTCTGAAGCGGCGGTAGCCTAGGTAGGCTAAGGCATCGGTTTCGCAATCATGAGAGCGCGGGTTCGAATCCTACCCACCCCTTTGAGCTTAGCTGGAGGGGTTACCAAGATTGCCAGTAATGTGGGACTCAATCCCACATTGCTAGTTATCTTTTTTTTTTTTTAAATATATACTCGAGTAGCGTTTATGTCTAGGGCAGTATAGTTTCAAATAATGCTAGTAACTGACCCCAAGCAAGTTCCTGGGCACATATCCCTCGCTGGACGCATCGTCTCTACACCACCACCATTCCCTCTCGTTGTCATCTCCCTTCCTCAACACTTGCAGTCTCGCGCCTTCAACGAATGACAACTCGTCGTTCCTTGCCGCAGTGTAAGAGAACACCGCGTACACTAAACCGTTGTTCATTATGCCGAGTTTTTCTTGAACACCTGTTGGTTAAGAATTTAATTTTAATATTTACAACACTATCGTCAGACATTTTTACATAAAATATCTAATATGTAAGTATAGCATAAGTAATCTTATATCAATAAAATAACATTCAACACGTGTTTTTACAATATTGATAACTTCCATGAATTTAAAAATAAATTAAATGATGCAAAAGGTATATTATACTGTGTAAAAGAGTGTTTAGAAGATAAAAATATTTAAATGATATTTTTTTATTGGAAATGTTATTGATATGTTCATTGTTTATTATTATTATAATTTATATTAATATTAATTATTTGTATTCATTAATAATATTAACCTATGACATAACTATTATATAAATTGAAAATGTATAATTAAGTATAATTATGGACCGGACCCATTTACATTATTTATATGATTTATACAGATCCTAATATTAATCATTAAATTTGGAAATGTTAATTTTTTGCATGCCAGCAGGTGACATAATGGCAGCTTACCATAACTATGTAAGACCTTACTATTGTACCCATATTTGCAAATAAATGAATTGAAATTGAAAATTGAAATTGAAATACATTTTTGGATGTTTTTCTCAGTTTTTCTTTACTTCAATTTAACATGACATTTACATTAATAGTGGATAGTTAAAATAAAGTGGGAGTTAAGTTGAAAATCGGGCAAGTAAAGGACCATGCTCAGTATAGGGTTCCGCAGCCGTTATTACAATTAATAAATGCATTACATATGAAAATTGCTCCAACAGAGGAGCGTACGTTGATGGCATTTACGCCCTTTTATCGGCAATATCTATGACAGTATATACGATCATGTCGAAAGTAATTTTAGTTAAAAGTATTTATTATGCGTAACGTTTGTGATTTTTGTTTTTTTTTTGGTCAAACTGTTTAAAAGATAAAAGACATCTAGTTCTTAATAAATTAGCAGGCGTTTCAACAGAATATTTACTAGTGATGTTTTGAATTTTGTTTAAGTTGGTATAGTGTGGCCATTAGTGCTGTGCACTCCCTGAGGTATGCACGGCGAGGTGGGGGGCGAAGAAAAAAGTGCATGAGTTCACATGAGGTCGATACATGTCGGACAGATCTTACGATATCAGTTTGCATTTCTAAGGCAAGACTTGTGGCGGGACGTTGCGTTGGTCGGAGGCTATCTATCTGTAATATATACTTACTTTGTTGATTAAAATGTAACCCAAATATACTCATATTTTATTAAAAATATGCAGGTGATAAATAAGAATTGAAAGTTATAATTCACAACAGGACTTGTTTTATTAAACATTTTTTATATTTACAAACAATTATATATTCTAACGAAAGTTATTCTGACATAGATTCTGTTTCAACTTCATCTTCCATTTCGTCATCATCTTCATCTTCCTCTTCGCCACCGGAACTTGAATCAGAGTCTTGCAAATTTATTATGAATGAATCGATAACATTATCGAACCTACTATCGCGACTCCAGTAATCATTTTCATTTTTCTGGACATGATCGTCGCATTTCTGCCATTTTTCCGCCGTGAATTCCGAAAACAATTTATCCAATAAGATTATCTTTTCGTCTAGAGAAGAATTAATATAGTTTTGGGCTATGTTGTTTTTAATATCAGCCCAGACCAACTCGATTGGATTTAAATCTGGATGGTACGGAGGTAAACGCAGAACAGTGTGTCCACTGGCTTTCAGGAGTTCGTCAATTCTATACACGGGTTCTTTTTGTGTATTTTTGATAAGAAGTAGCAGTTGAGCCTTTGACATGGTTCCTGAAAATTCTACATTATGGCGTAGCAACCAGTTCTGCATTTCACTTTTGAGGCTTGATATAGTTGGTTTCTTCTCAATCTGAACGCTGTGGTAAGACGCGTTGTCCATTACAACCACAGAATTCGGCAGCAACTTATCTTTTAACTTTTCATCTACCCACTTATAAAAAGTAGGTCCGCTCATATCTCCATGATAGTCACCGGTTCTAGCATCGGATTTGAATATAGTCAATGTATCATCCACTAAGCCATTTCGACACCCAGCGTGGAGTATTACTAGTCGCCGTCCTTTCCCAATATCAGCATGAATACCGGGTTCTGACGATGATTGCCAACATTTGCTGGCATGGTGACTGGCGTTGATGTATGTTTCATCAAGAAAATATATGTTTCGGTTTTCCGTTCTGTAATTTCTGATTTGTGTAAGATATTTTTTCCGCCACACTGTAATATTAGGCTGCTCTATAAGGAGATGTCTCTTTGATTTGCATTTTTTGTAACGGTAGCCCATTTTGTGTAAAAGCTGTCTTAAATATTCCCGTCCACAATTCAATATGCCATCCTGTCTCAAACTTGATAGTAACTTACGGACACTTGGTATTTTTTTTTCAACTTCGTAAAACTGATGAATTTTTCTTCTGATAACTCCAAGGTCAAAATCATCCACAACGTGTTTTTTCTTTAGAACTTTTGGTTTTTTTGGCGATTGAAATTTTAATTGGCTTGAATTTTCAATTGTTAAATAGCCCGCAGAAATCACATTATGTACGGTTCTTTTGCTGTATCCCGTAGCCTCCGCAACGATTTTAGCAATATTCACGTCATTTTTAAATTCAAAGCTTTCTTTGTCTGCTTTTCTTTTCTTAAAATATTCAGCCACCTTAAAAATGACAGTCTTCATATCACGAGATAACGCACGACCCATCTTTGAATATTTATCTCGTGTGCGTCTGACATAGACAGTCCGATACAAATAACACTACCTGCCGTCACAAGCGTTGACGGCGCACTGACAGCGCAGCAGCCGATTCTAACCCCCCCGTCTCACCGCGCGCATACCTCAGGGAGTGCACAGCACTAATGGTCATACTATAGTTAAAATGCTGCTAGAGCGTCTGCTAAGTTAGAGGTGTGTAATGTAAAGTGAAGAATTACAAAAACAGAAGTTGGACAGCTATAAACTATAAATAACAGTTTAAAACCGTTCAAAGTGGCGCTGGTGTAGTTATAGATATGGGGGAGAGACCCCTCTCCCCCATATCCATAACTACACCAGCGCCACTTTGAACGGTTTTAGCTGCCGGTCAAAATACACCGATCTGATGTTAAATTTCTCAAATTCCCTAAATGAATGGGCAGAGAGGGGCTAATTTGACTTGTTACACACTGGGATGTGCATTTGTCGGTCAACATCGATACACAAGCCACACTTGTAATTGCCGGTCAAAACACATCCGGTCTAGTCTCGAATTTACCAAAAAAAAGGGCAATTGCCTACGGGCCTGCCGATTGGATAATTGGTAGGGATGAGATGATTAGAGGCTTCAAGTTTATTACACTGCTTTATTGTGCGTTTGTTGGGGATTATTACAGCGAATCTAGTAACTAACTAACTCGGACACAAATACTCATGATAATATAAAATACCCGGTTAAATTACAAAAATGTACTTACTGTAGAGGTACTCTGAGCATCCGTCGAACCCTTCCTCGTCCTCTTCGCATTTCTCAGCCGCCGTCTCGTGGTCAGACAACGTTGTTGCGAATATACACGCACCTGGAAGTAGTTCCAACCATTACCGTTAGATGGCGTTGATAAAAAATATTTAGTTTCAACGTTTAAAAAAACAATTTATACAAAAAAAAATACAACAAAAATAACAATATAGCTACATAATTTTGTGGTCTTCACACTAGACAAGCCTGTATAGTGAAGACCCAATGATGATAATTATACAAAGTTGTAACTTATACACAATGTACAATGTTAAACGCATAGACATAGAGACTAGACTGAGTTATAGGCTTACACAATTGACTACTCTCTAGAAAGACACGCGACTGTCCGGCCAATACCTGTCTCTTTCTAAAGGTCTGTAATAACAACACAGTAGACAATCGCCATAAAGACAGAGACATCATTACTACTGACCAGTGACCACACAATTGTTTTGTCTCTCTCTTATGCTTTGCAGCCTGTATCTACATTATACCTGGAAGGGAACACTCAATCCGGTCTCTATGTTTATGAAGTGGAGCTTTGTGAAATTATGTAGTTAAATAATTGTAGGCCAAGTGCTTTTATAAAGGATATTATTTAAATGTGCTTTTATGAAGGGTACTATTAAAATGTGCTTTTATGAAGGGTATTATTCAAATGTGCTTTTATGAAGGGTATCATTCAAATATGCTTTTATGAAGGGTATTATTAAAATGTGCTTTTATGAAGGGTATTATTGAAAAGTGCTTTTATGAGCGGTATTAGTAAAATGTGCTTTTATTAATAGTATTATTCAAATTTGCTGCCTCAGGGCACGGTGAGAGTGTATCCGACTGCTACGAAAGAGGTCGAGGGTTCAATTTTCACACGAGTATGAGTCTCAACCCATGTGAATGATGTGAGGGAGCAGAGAGAGGGGGTTGAGGAGTCACTACAACGGTGATATTTCCTGAATTTTCCGAATCCCTCTTCCCCTTTTGAGCCTCACGTATAATGGATGGAACGATTAATGGACTACTTTAGAAAGACGTTCAAACTCTATTATTTATGTGTGAACATAAATAATATACTGAATTTGATCATAAGGGCTGGGCTACTTACCATTGTCAACGAGGAAACGGACCATAGCTAGATTATTGCAAGACGCAGCGCAATGCAACGGCGTCCAACCGTCTGAATCTTGCGCGTTCACGTCACAACCCAACTCCACTAAGAATCTGAAAATATAAAATAATATTCGGCATTTTAGGCATTGGACTCGCAGTCTACCTGATACTACTACGGAGGTCTTATTGTACTACCGACGTGAACTCACTCATAACACAAGCCATTGAGCTTAGCTGGAGGGGTTAACAAGATTGCTAGTAATGTGAGACCCTATCCTACATTGCTAGTTATCTTTGTTAATACGAATTTTTGCTTCCTCTACCTAAGAGACGAGGAAGACCCGACTAACATCGATGCTACTGTAAGGAGAGATATGCAGGAAGCCCAAGTAATAACTTACAGAGACGACCAAGGACCGAATATGCTGGCGAAAAATAACTAGGAGAGCCGACCCCAAATAATGGGAACAGGACCAGGAGAAGAATAATAAGATGAGATTTTTATATGACATAAATATATTTAAGATAGATTTGAACTAGCACCTAATGGGGAAACTTTTAAAGAAACATAAACAGTGAACTTTAGCAATTCTAAAAAGTGAACATCAGACTTTATTGTCTTGTAATTTTCTCTAGATTGCTTTGCGAACTTGGGCTTAAATGTAAATGTAGAATCATGATTTTCATGATACCTCTGTCAACACAAGGTAAATTAAGGTTTTTTGAGTTTGAATCTTTTATGAAATTAATCAATTTAATCAAAAGTAAGATACTCACTTTACAATCTCAAAGTGTCCGGCACAAATTGCATTATGTAGAGCAGTGATCCCTTCGTCATTTGCAGCGCTTGCATTCTGCACCTGAAATGATAGAACAATATGTTTATATATTAAACTAGCTGTCTCGCGGGAACTTCGTATGCGTAAATTATAGCCATTTTTGCAACATTTCTCGTTGCTGGTCCGCTCCTATTATCGTAGCGTGATGTTATATAGCTTATAGCCTTCCTCGACAAATGGGCTATCCAACAGTGAAAGAATTTTTCAATTTGGATCAGTAGCTCCTGAGATTACCGCGTTCAAACAAACAAACAAACTATTAAGCTTTATAATATTAGTATAGATTTTAAAATTTCATTTTGTTTATAAATTTTAAAATTTAATTTCTTTGTTCTTGAATATTTATTTATTTATTTAAAACTTTATGCACAAAGTTGTACAAAGGTGGACTTAATGCTAAAAGCATTCTCTGCCAGTCTACCTTAGGGTGATGAAATTAGAAAATAGGAGTAGAAAAATTACCTGTGTTGCCGTTTTCTTAACGAGTTCTAACTCGCCTTCTAAACTGGCATCCAACAGTAGCGCGAGGGGATCGAAGCTAACCCGCCTGGCTAGCGGCGCTTTACCGCCTTGCTTCAAGTTGCCCTTCTTCCGCCTCAGGACATTCTCAGAGCCCTGAGAATCCTGACCGTTCAAGTCTACCGAACTAATCTGTTCCGTGATATCTGACACTACGATGTCCTTACTATCATCCTGTCTATCTATTGATATGTTATTATTATTCAAAGCCCTGTCAACTTCGTCTTTTTGTTTCTTATCCTTAATACCGTTTTCATTTGGCATGTTTTCTAAATGATCCATTTCAGGAAACAAGAATGCTGGTGGCATTTCAATGCGTCTGTTTATGCTGACGCTGATTCCATTCTTTGTGTTGCTAACGTTTCTCAGTTTAGGCTGTTCACTCATCGGTGGTTTTCTGATTGTTAGTGGACGTGCCTTGATGATCATTTCATTGCTACTTGTACTGCTGGCAGATTCTTTTTGTAGTGGTTCACTGTCATTTGATGTGTCTGTAGGCAAGGGTATGGTGGGCATTGGTGTGATGTTATCATTAGATTGGTTGAAGCCTACATCGTTGTTCACCGATTGTCTTGGTGGTGTCTGTAACATAAAGAAATAACATAAATATTATTCAACGGAGGATACATAACAAGAAAGTTTTTGTAGTCAATCAATTTGATTATTCCTTTGAAAATCGTAAATATTAAAATAATTGATAAGTGACGTTAATTTCAAAAATAATATGTTTACCAATTTGATACCAATAAATAAAGATTTTTTAAGAACTGTTTTAAACTTAGAAATAGTTCAATTTAAAATCTAGGTAAAATGTGAAGTAAAATGTTATTTAGCAACAGTTTAGCACAATCAAACAAAATGAAAAACTAATGAGTGATGACACATCATCATACCTTGATTGTAGGCTTTGGAGGTAGGGCTGGTTTAGGAGATTTATCTGTACTGACATCAGGCGTCGATAACGGCGTGCTAGCACTCTGCGGTGGAGACAACAGGATACTCTGCGATGATGCATTTTGACCAGCAAACGTAGAGCTCCCCGTACTAGTAGACAACCCTGACGCCGTGTTCCTAACGATCTGGGGTTGGGAGGTCACCACATTACTAGCTACATGATTTGATGATGATATTGTGATACTTTGTGTTTGAACGGTCTGTGGCTGGACCGGTTGGATCTTAGTGGATGATGTCTGGTAAATGGGTGACGGTTTCCCGCTGGATACCTGAACTGATGTGGGTGCTACACTTGATACGGGTTTCTGTAATGAATGAATGAGGATGGTATTTACAGGTGAAGTGCATGAGGTGAAGCAACTGGTGCATAGAAGCTTTTAAAGAAAAAAAAATATGAATAAAGTATGATTAAAAAAACAAAAATTAAATATTATGATGATGAAATGTCAATACTTTAGCATTTATAACTGATTTAATAGCTACTAGCGTAGCCTGTACTACACAGAGACTTTTTATCACTCTGCCTTTATTGTTGTTTTCTTGGCATACACATAACATTTACAGTTGGATAAACATAACTAGGCCGGACTGAAGTAAGTGACAAGTGGTTGCGCAGATGCATTTTTTGGAAGTAAATGGTGACAGGAAGCGGGGGGCGGGGATTACTAACTCATGTTTTTTTGTGATTATTATCGTAAAGAAATGGTTTTTCAAAGTTTCTTTAGTATTTACCGTAACTGTTCTAAATTTAAACTTTTATGAACTTATATAAATATAAATACTACATATAAATACTATTTATATGAGTATTGTTGAATTAAAATGTTATTAGTATTTTTAATCGATTAAACATATTTAGTCGTTTTTGTAAGTAATTTTAAGGTCGCATCGTAATAACATGCACGAAAATGATAAAAAACTAACTTCAATCCGGTCAAGTTACGTTGATTGTACTGTATTTATACAACAAGTTAGATGTTTTGTTATATGTGAACATTTTTACAAACATTAATTTTAATCACACAAAGCACCAATGTGAAATGTGTGAAAAGTGCTTTAAAGACAAAACTTTTAAGCTTTCATGTAAATATACAATTTAATTGTTGTTTATTTTAGTACTAAATAATGTTCAACTCACCCCAAATCCAATAGAACTGCTGGCAGAGGTTGTACTGGAACCCAAACTCGGCGAACTGCCTTTTATAACCTGCTGCTTGCCATTCTTCGAACCATCATTGTTCTGACTATTATTTTGACTTAGCCTATTCTGTGGATATGCATGATTCTCTTTGCCTTCTTGATTACATCTACTAGAGGAGTCAGATTTCTGCAACTGATATGTATTATCTTGCTGATATGTAGATTCCATTTGACTTAGAGGCGTTGCTAAACTTTTGTTAACAACTGAAAGAGGAGTTGAATGCACCGTCATGTGATTGACGTTTATTGCATTCTTTTCCTGGTTTTCATTATTTTTACTGTTTACTTCAGGTTTTAACTTCCCATTCGAGTTTTGAGAGAACTTCGTATTATAAGGCAATGTTTGATATTTAGGATCTGATTTACTCGCAGCAAATTCGGGCAAGAATTCTTGCTCGTTTATCTTTAGGTCTTTGCCAGTTTGGTTACTGTTCGAACTACTTGTACTGTTTGGACTGTATTGCGGCTGTTTTAGGTAGTCCATATATTTATTTTGATCGAGCATAGGCTTCTGATCGTAAGGGTTGCTGATACCCTGTTGAACATGACTAAAGTTTTCATGTTTATTCGGGAATTGTCCCTGATATTGATCCTGTATTTGAGTATGGGGATAGCCATTGAATAAAGGGTTAATCATTTGTTTTTGTTGTAAATAATGCGCCTCCTGCTGTGTCAAATGACTCTGAATGTTATCACTTTGAGTGAGTTGTTTCAATGGCACGTTATTTTGATTAACATTCTGCTTCATCGCCTGTAAATGTAAAATAAAATACTTGTTACTATTTACTTCCCACGACATGGTTAAATTAATTTGAACTACGCAGCGAATCGTGAATGAAGTGCACTTAGAATTTCTAATTTTCTATCATCCCGCCAAATTTATTTACTTTGATATTTTGACGTTTGTTTTGATTGGCGTTTTGAATGACGTTACGTTTAATTTTTACAATCTCTAATGTTGATATTTTTTATTTGTAAAGAACATTTAAAAAATAATACAAAAATTAAAAATACCCACCTGTAAAAAGACGGAAACTAGATACTCTTCACATTTAATTTCATGCGGTCGGAGGCATTAATGAACCCCGTTAAACTTAAAAATTGTGCCTCCGACTGCATGATGGGTATCTTGCTTCTGTCTTTTTGCAGGCGGGTATTTTATTTTATAAATTTAATGTATTATTTACGTACATTTTTTAGCATGTCTTATTCAAAATTACATTACATTACAGTTATATATATATATTTGTTATCAGCTTTTAAAATCCTTTATTTTGATACTCCTGTCGATAGGTTTGGAAACATTTGAAGTAGGCACAGTGTTACTCTCACAACTAATGCAATTCTATCGACATCTCTCAAGCTGAAATCCATCAAGCCGTTTAGGCTCTAGGGCGTGTCAAAGAAATATACATACATACCTACATACATACACTCGAAAAACATTTAACTCTCCTTCTTACGCAGTCGGGTAAAAATAAGTAGTAGTTCAGCAAACTTAGAAACAAAATGAATACATTTTCATATTGAACAATATTATACCACGTATAAAGCTTATAACTTTAGGAAGTTATATTTTAATCGTGGGAGGGTATCACACAGTTCACGATTAGTCGATTACAATTTAAGTACTTAAGTACTGCGCTGCAAATATAATAACATTTTTTTTTAAATTTTATTTACCTGGAAGTTGGTATTATGATTGACGCTTTGAGCATGCGGCACGTGATTATAAGGTTCAACAGCAGCAACATTCCCTCGGGGTTGTTGGTTCTTTGGTTGACTGTTGACCCCAGTGTTACCCGCTGAATAACCGGGTAACTGTTGCATGGGCGTCGGATTCGTTGTCCTGAAATATACAAGAAAAAATAATAATAGGTAGGTACAAGAAAAATATAAAGTCTTTAGTTCCTACATTATAGGTACCTATACCTACATTTTGCTGAGAATGATAAAGATACTTTCATATTACATTGTTCCGTTACGCTTTGAGACCAAAATTCCTACTAATCCGAATTTAGGTAGGTACATATAATAGGTAGGGGCAAATGTATTTTCGTACTTTGAATTTAATGTTAGTAATCTCTTTGTTTGTACTGAATGTAACTGGCTGGTTTTAATACCATTCAATATTGACATTCTGAAGATGCAATAAATAAAATAAAACTAGTTCCCGCCATTTTTTTATGTGACGAAGAAATTCGGTACATTTTAAAGTTACAAAAAAGGTAAAAATGCGAAGTACGCCGCGAATAAAATTTGCACGGTTTACGGACATAATGCGGTATCAATACGAGTAGCACAAATGTGATTCAAGCGTTTTAAGTCTGGAAATTTTTGTGTGAAGGATGAGGCTTGCTCTGGACGCCCTGTCACGGATAAAGTGCCATATTTGAAAAAATGGAACAAGATCGACATATTAGTAATTACGATATTGCTGAAAAACTAAATGTTGCGCACAAAACAGTTTTACGTCATACAAAAGTTTGGGTATAAGAAAAAACTTGACATTTGGGTACCACATGATCTCACTGAGAGAAACTTAATGCAACGTGTTTCCATTTTCGATTCTTTGTTGAAACGTAACAATTCCTACCCATTTCTTAAACGGTTGATTACGGGTGATGAAAACTGGGTGACTTACATATAAGAATGTCCTAAAAAGATCGTGGTCGAAGCATGGACAAGCCCTGCAGATCATGGCAAAAACCGGCCTGACTCGGAACAAAGTGATGCTGTGTATGGTAGGATTGGAAAGGAATCGCCCACTATGAGCTTTTGCCGCCAGGTAAAACTATCGATTCTGACCTCTACCAACAGCAACTGATGAGGTTAAAAGAAGCCATTGAGAAAAACCGGCCGGAGCCGTTGGACAAGAAGGGCGTGGTGTTCCATCATGACAAAGCCATACCGCACTCATCTATAGGCACTCAGCAAAAATTGAGGGGGCTGGAATGTGTTGATGCATCCTCCGTATAGCCCTGATCTTGCTCCATCAGATTTCAACCTGTTTCGGTCACTTCAGAACTCTTTAGGAAGTATAGTTAACCTCAAAACAACACTGTGAATACTACCTGTCAGATTTATTTGATCAAAAATTTCAAAATATTTACAGCAATGGGATCACAGCACTACCCACAAGATGGCAACAAGTCATCGATCAAAACGGCACATACATAGCTATTATTTATATAAACAAAAATATATTTTTTTAATTTTTTTTTTCTTTGTATGAAAAATATGAAAATACTTTTGCCCTGACCTTATAATATGTAGGTCATTTTTAGTGATCAAGCAGGTTCTATAAGTTGGTACCTAACTTTTTGGTAGAGAAAGTAAGTAGAACTATTTACTTTGTAAGGTTATTCCGAACTCGTAGTATTTGTGGTAGGTATATACATGTTAACAACCGAATGTACGTCCAATACAAACCTTTGCTGCTGTGGCTGTCGATGAGCTGCCGCCAGCTGCCTGTTCAGTGCTCTCTTTCTAAGCAGCCGCGCTTGCAGCTCGGAGACGCGGCGGTCGATGCTCCTCATCTCTTCCTGCCGCGCTCCCAGCGCTGCCCGCTGCGCCGACAGCCTGCCGTTCTGTTGCTCGTTCAGTTTGTTGCGGTACTGGAATTGGAAGATTAGAGGGTCAAAAACAACTGGAAGCCAAATGACTGGAATCTAGTCTAGGTGAAATAGGAGGGTTGACTCTAATATTGAAATCGGCGATAAATCTTTTCGAGAGTTTGAACCAACCCCCTCCGTTGTCGACCGTTTACAAACAAGTCTAATAAATATGTTTCTGAAGAGTCTTTGGCCGAGCGATGGGATCTACTAATACAATATAATAAGTATGTATTAGTAGATGTAAATTATACCTAGATTCAGTTCGCGATTTATAGTGACGCACGACCCTTTGAAGATTCTTTGATATTCAAGTACCTATTGATTTCCATATTGCATGCTTATTAGGGAAAATGTAGCTTCTAAGTTCAGCTGTTAGCAATCCCACGGTGGTAATAGCTTTATAAATGTTTAATGCGACACACAACTGACAATTCTCTCAGACCACTTTTACGATTATGCGAATTGCTGCTTGTTGGCAATTGGTTCTTGAGTTCCCAACTAAAACCATTCCATGGAAAGAATAAAATTAGGTTTGTACGAGTATCTATTAACAGAGAGAGTCCTAATTATGACTGTGGAAAACAGAGGAGGGAAAATATTGGGACTTATTATACGACATGATAGCTTCATACTAAACTTTATTGAGGGAAAACGGGAATGTCAGAGAGGAAGAGGCAGGCCCAGAATCAGCTAGGTACATGAACCAAATCAAGGAGAAAGTAGCTGTCATGTATTTTCTTTTGTTATTCCATGTTTAAGAAAATCTATACTTTTATTCTAATATTATAAAGCTGAGGAGTTTGTTTGTTTGAACGCGGTAATTTTAGGAACTACTTTCTGTTCGAATTGAAAAGTTCTTTATCTGTTGGGTAGCCCATTTATCGAGGAAGGCTAAAGGCTATATAAAATCACGCTACGACCAATAGGGGCAGAGCAGCAATGAAAAATGTTGCAAAAACGGGGATAATTGACGCATACGAAGTTGCGCGGCACAGCCAGTAATAATATAAATCTGAAGAGTTTGTTTGTTTGAACGCGATAATCTCAAGAACTACAGGTCTGAAAATATTTTACTGTTGAATAGCCCATTTATCGACGGTTATAGGTTATATAACATCACGCTAGAAAAATATAGCAAACACGGGGAAAATTTACACAAAAGTTGCGCGGGTCAACTAGTAAAAGATAACGCTATTGGGAGAGATTGATAGAAGCACCTGCATCAGTTTACCGACAAGAGTATGTCACTTAAATGTATGATGATCTATTTACTGGTAGGGTAACAATAACGTGTAACAGAAAAGTAAGGTCACCTTTTATCTGCAGTCAAAGTATGTTATGTATAAGCATTGCATCCCCATGGTGCCATATCCGATTGTATTATTATGGCATAGTTAGGTATGGAGTTTTCTTTTTGTTTTATAATGGTGAACGGCGTATGGCATAGGTGTTGTAAGTAGATACGTCCTGTAGTGCAAAATTCGATTCGTTTCACGTTGTATAGATATAGGCCTGCCGGATTTACTCCCGCATTGGTGGATTTTATGAAATAGACTACTTAATATAATTTGTATATGAAGATAACCTGTACTTGCCAAACTACCTAATATCTAGATACAAACCTACAAGACTAAACCCTAAGAGAACTCAGCGCTGCACGTAAATAACAGTTAGAAAAAAATATTTATTTAATTAAAACTTCCTGCTAACCTTGCAAAAGGCGGACTTAATTCCATAGGCATTCTCTACCAGTCAACCTTTAGGTGGTAAAGGGAAAAGGGTGGCAGGTGCTTATTATTTTGATAAAAAATTGAAGTAGCTGTACATTCATACCAACAGTTAACCTCGATATGGGCTAACGTTAGCGTACTACTTATTTCAAAGAAATCCACGCTCATTTTAAATGCAGGTAAATTGCACTGCAGTCAACAGTCACTTGGAAAAAGTTTTATAAGTTGCAAACACGTACAGTCGCACATCTAGGCATAAACACTGTAGTTAGGTAGGTAATTGCTAAACAAAAATACAGAGAAATAACTTTAAAGTTCCTATAGTTCCTAGTTTCCTACTTTAAAGTTCCTTTAGTCAAAAACAATATAACCAACCATCAACATGGATTTAGAAGTGGCTATTCCGTAACGACAAATTTGGTCAATTTTGTTTCCAACGTATCTCAGGCAGTTGATGCTGGGTCACAGATAGACGCAATATATACCGATTTTAGCAGTGCCTTTGATAAGGTGAACCATGTAATTTTATTGCAAAAACTACATGCTTTTGGTGTGGGTGGGTCATTGCTGAGCTGGTTTGAGTCATATCTGCAAAATAGACCGCAAAGTGTGGCTGTTAATAGCTATGAGTCACAGGTTTATTATTCAGTTTCCGGGGTGCCTCAAGGCTCACATCTAGGACCAGTCCTTTTTCTCATATTTATTAACGACATTACCTCTCGCATTAAACACTGTAAGATCTCGTTATTTGCGGATGATCTAAAAATATATCGTGCGGTCAATTCACTCTGTGATTCTAAGCTAATCCAAGACGACCTTACAGAAATCTTAGACTGGTGTAAACTAAATTGTATGACCCTGAACGTCAATAAATGTTTTCACATTAAATACACCCGCAAAAAGAAGTCACTTGACACAAAGTATGAGATTGGTGGGGTCTGTTTAGCCGAAGTGAACGAAATCCGTGATTTGGGTGTTATCATTGACTCTAAGCTAACTTTTACAACGCACATTGATAAAACTGTAAAGAAGGCAGCGCAGATGCTTGGATTTCTAAGAAGGAACACTATAGGTTTTAAAAATGAAGGTACAAAAATAATCTTGTATAACGCTCTCGTCCGCAGCAATCTTGAATATGCTAGTACTGTATGGTCACCTTTTTATGCAGTGCATTCGCAACGAATCGAAAGCATTCAACGAGCCTTTACTAGAAATCTTGCTTTCTCTTGCAGTGGTTTTTCCCATCGGAGTCCATACAACCAGCGGCTATCCAGATTTGGAATGACCACCCTCAGTAATCGAAGGCACGCTTTTGACCTCTGTTTCCTTCATAAAATAATAAATAATCAAATACATTGCAGTGATCTTCTTGAAAAGGTACGCCTGGCTGTGCCTTATTCTTATCCAAGGCATAAAATTATAAAAATCTTTCATGCACCCTCTTATAGAACCAATTTGGGTAGACAATCACCTGTACACAGAATAATTGATCAGTGCAACACTATCCAGGCTCGCTATCCTGACATTGATATCTTTCATGATTCACTCAGCAAATTCAAAGCGAAGATGCAATTAATATTTACAAAACCAAACTGCTAGTCCTCAGTTTAAACAATGTCTCACAAATTGATACTTTAAATTATTTTAAATATTGTAAAAATTAAAAAACATTTATTTTGTAATTTAAATTAGCTCAAAATTAATTCTACATTTTACAGTGAATGTTATGTACACCGTAAGTGTCATATATATCAGATGTAATACCTATTTGTAATTGTACCAAAAATGTATGAATATGTATGATGTGGTTGTACTTACTTAAATAAATAAATAAATAAATATAATGTAAATATGTAAGTATATGTAGGTAAGTAGCGGACGGCCTTTAGAACACCATTTTGTTTTTCGGTTTTTGAACTACACTTATTTTTATGATACTTAGGTAGAAATGTGTCCAACAAGGTTTTTTTTTTTGTTTATTTATTAACAAGCTGTCCCGCGCAACTTCGTCTGCGTAAATTTTCCCCTTTTTTTTTTTTATAATCCTATGTTACTTCTAATACCTTCAAGAATATGTGTACAAAGTTTCATGATGATCGGTTGAGTAGTTTTCGCGTGAAAGCGGAACAAACAAACTTACATTCACATTTATACTTAAATTAGTAGGGATTCATCAAACATACATTGTTATTACAGTTAACACAACACCCAATACAGCAACTGGTACTGGTCAGATTGATGTCTCTGTCATGATTTTTTAGGCCCTGGCCTCATTGCTAACGATAGATTTATTTGTTTATTTAAAAAAAAAACCGTTTTAAAAAAGCGCTTGAGCCGCGGTTGAAAGCTAAATGTTAAGTAGGAAGCATAGACGTATAGACCAGGACTGCGCCATCCTTTTCAATTAAAAAGTAAATATTGACTGCATACCGTGAAAGAGAATAAAAACTCGTACGACCTTTGACAGGTATTGTCCACAAAGTAGAGTCTCTTTCTATAGAGTGGTCAAGTTTTGAGGTTATGGCGCAGTTCTGGCCTCTACATCAATGGTAAGTAGGTAGATAAAAAAGGTTAAAAAGAGTCTTTAAGCTATATGTATGAGTAAGAAATATACGATGGGTTTATTATAAGTAATATATAACACACAGAATATCAATCCACATCATTATATCCCTGATTTATCTAACGCAGAATCCATTCTCGAGGTAAATCATTCCATGTGAATGAATTTTTCCATGTGACTAAACCTTTGGTCAACATTAAGAGGGGCTTGTATTTTTCGTTTTATATATCGTTTTCGAGAAGAAAATAATAAAAAAACTACTTGTCGATGACAAAAAGGTTTACATTATTTATTGTAAATAGTATTTTTTTCTAAATTGGAAACAATGCTCAAAGAATAGACAATAATAGAAGCTTTTTGTAGCCTATCAACTGGCAACACTAAGGTAAGCAATTCCGGTAAAATTTCCTTGATTTTTAACAAACAAGTAAAATGATAAAATGGTGCTAACATTGTTGAAGGACACTCCTGCTCCTTAAATATAATGACATAAGAAAATTAAGGTTTGGCTGTAGGCAATCCGCATCCCCTGAGATTTTAAAATACATTGACAAAGTCTACATTTTCTTAGATAAGGCACGCAAGTTGAAGACTGATGTTTATTTGATGTAATTGTTAAAGGTACACTTCCCGACTTCTAAATCGTGCCATTCTGATTTTTTCACATCATTCTTAAACTTCATAGCTTGGAAAATAATTATAATAATAAAGAAAAAATGAATGGTGTTGAAGCCATGTTAAAGTGGACATGAGTTGACATACCGGTCATCAAGAAACACCATTGTTTGGATTAAAAATTAAAAAATCGAAAAGAGGAACAAATTATGAAAATATGCAGTGTCTCGGTTTAAAAAGTAGGGTTAGATTACAAGATGACCTACAATGAGACAGCCAAAATTCCAAGTCTCCTACAACCTTCATTGTGACAGTTAGAACTCTAATCTTTTGAGGTACAAAGGCTTTATTGGTTATCGGATGTCTTACATGGTTTTTCAATGGCAAGATTAACTGTTCTGTGTAATGAATGAAGAAAAAAAAAACTGGGCAAGACCGTGGTCCAATCATGCTCAGTGTACCTATGGTTCCGCAGCCATTATTTATATTAATATTATAAAGCTGAACCGTTTGTTTGTTTGTTTGAACGCGATTATCTCAGGAACTACTGGTACTGGTCCTGTCAAATACGACATAATCCAATTTTTCATCAAACACGTCAAACACCTTGAACGTTTGACAAACCTTTCAAACAAAGAGGGATACCTACTATCAAATTTCCTAATATGAAAGTATATTATATTGTACTTATAACAAAACCACATTTTTTTGTTGTCGGTTGGTCTGTCTGTCTGCTTATTCCGGCTAATCTCCGAAACGGCTGGACAAATTTTGACGGGACTTTCATTGTCACAGCTGAGGATATAAGGAGTAACTTAGGCTACTTTTTATCATCATGCTAACGTTTATAGGAAGAGAGCAGCACCGCAACTTCACGCGGACGAAATCGCGGTCACAGCTAATATCTATAATAGTATATAACATGCAAGAATAGATGAGAATTCTACGCCAGCTTTTGCTTACTCTCAGTAAAGTTCGTCGCATATAAATTTCTAATAAAGTGACGTTCAATGTATTGCCATTTTAAAAACCCTATTTTTGTTAATAAAGTAGCGTACCATCAAATTATCTCTTTCATCTAAGTAATGCAGAGCTTTCGTTTATATTCAGGTAGTCAGACATTCTTAACAACTCCCATCTTGGGAGGTAATTCGGTAAATGACACCGTCAATTCAGACGACAAGCGAATTAAACTAAGATCCAAAGAATGAAATACATACGTAGAGAAAGCCGGCTCAAAGCTCAACGTCAAATCCACTCACACAAAGATGCGAATGTACGACGATCTCAAACGTACGCAATCTCGGTTGATGATTCGATCAAGTTCGACCACGATCTGTGTACGATCGTATCTATGTTAGCGTGAGTTTGTTTTTGCTCGTTGTAGATACCCGGCTATCTGTATCTATCTAATTCGTGTCCAAAGTGAGGATATTAATCTGACGTAGGTATATCTCTTCCAGAGCATCTGTACGTAATTACTCTAAAGGGACATTGGGAATAGTCCCGTGTACCTATCAGCCGGTAATACAATTTTGTCATGTCTAAAGAGACGGGGCTATTCAAAGGGAAGGGCTGCGTTAATTTATTGGTGCCTAAAGCAATTTTTATCATATTATGGTCTACTACAAGTATGATACTCTTCAGCGTAAGTATTTAGGTATTAAATTATGTATAGAAACAAAATAGGTAGGTAGGTACATACTGCATGCCAAAACAAAGCACAGTGAAAAATATTTTAAACAATCAACTAGCGGTACGCTCCGGGTTTGTACGGACTTTTCTTCATCATCTATAAGTACACATAATATGCATGTTTTATTACTAATATTATAAAGCTTAATAGTTTGTTTGTTTAAATGCAATAAACTCAGGAACTACGAGTCCGAATAGAAAAAATATTTCACTGTTGGATAGCCCATTTACCGATGACGGCTATTGGCTATATAACTTCACGCTACGACCAATAGGAGCTGAGCAGCAATGAGAAATGTTGCAAAAACGGGAAAATTTACGCAGACGAAGTTGCGAGGAACAGCTAGTTACTAATATGATAAAGCTGGAGAGTTTGTTTGTTTGTTTGAACGCGGTAATCTCAGGAACTACTAATCCGAATTGAAAAATTCTTTCACTCTTTGATAGCCCATTTATCGAGGAAGGCTGGCTATAAAACATCACGCTACGACCAATAGGAGCTGAGCAGCAATGATAAATGTTGCAGAAACGGGTCAGTTAGGACTTACATATACACCTTCAGAAATCATCTTAATGGTAGGGAAAACCACTTCAAAATCCATTGCATATTTTGGAAGATAGAACAAAGTGGCGTGCAATTGGAGAGGCCTATGTCCAGCAGTAGATTGCGATAGGCTGATGATGATTTTGGAAGATCTAAGCTTACAGAATCTAAGCTTTCCGCTGAAGCGACTTTATTTGATACTACGTAAAGGTTAATTAAAATTATAGACCACATTAAACAATCCCCGATACATGGGAGAAAACTTTTATGTTTTCAAAATGGGTGAACGTCTTTTCAATAAACAAATAAATACCTAAATAATGCTAAAAACCATTGCAATTGAACTAGCTTTTCGATTTTATTTAATAAATCTTATCATAGTCGATTAATTCATTAGGGGCTACCTACGACAGAACAGACACACACACATGCATAACTTTACACCTACCTTTTTCGTGGGTTAAAAAATAAAAACAAAGTGCAAATAATTTGTCTTTTCTATTGTCACAAGAATAAATAGTCTCGTTACATGCTACAAAGAAAGAACTCATCGAAACCCAATCTACATTGCATTTATAACTCGAAAGTTGAAAGGAAGAAAAGGTTCAGTCCAGCTCACGAAATAAATGACATAAATTGGTCCGGGCACTGGCAGAATAACTTGATTTACTTAAATACCGACCTTTCAACCTCGACCCACTTAGGCACTTAGTATGATATTCAAGTCACAGTAAGCGTAGAAAAAAAAAAAACAAATACTTTCACTATGGTTCACTGTAGTTCTAGTACTAAGGTCAATGGAAGGGACATTAGTCCGCTTGAATGTCGCGTAGGTAACTAAATTGTCAAATTGGAGACTGAATCAAAATGTTGGCATTAGACACACTAACGAAATTAGTAGCGTGACGTGGGTTTAGTAGTTACCTGTAGGGTTGGTGAATCTGAGATTTAGTTGTTCTAGAAATAGTACTAAACTAATTAAATTAAATGACAAAAATGTAAGCCTGACAAAGGACTGATGCGATAGCCGTGAAAAAGAGACAAAATATTTCAAAAACTGTTTTATAGAGATGGTTATAAAAAAGGGAATAACCTCAAAAAACAGCTGAAAATTGGTCATTCACGTCAGTTAGTTCGTATTTAACATTGACGTATAGACCTGGACCGTGCCATACCTTTCAATTAAAAAGTAAATATTGACTGCAAAACGTGAAAGAGAGAAAAAACTCGTGCGGCCTTTGACAGGTATTGTCAACAAAGTTAAGTCTCTTTCTAGAGAGTGGTCAGTTTTGTGAGGTTATGGCGAAGTCCTAGTCTCTACGTCAATAGTATATATGTGACACGACGTTCACAGGTATAGCTAGGAATAATTTAATTAAGCTGAGGAAGAGTTGGTTTGTTTCTTTGTGCATTAGTAAATAGCTATCTAGTCATATGTGTCCTTATATTTTTAATACTGATGTGTTTTTATGTTACCTAAATTTGAATTCGTTTTTAGAGACATTTGACAACTACTTAGATTAAAAAGTCTTCAAGTTTGTAATAGTTCGGTAAAAGTATAAATAAGAATTCATAGCCACACGAAATGCTCTCTGATTTTCACCTCACTACGGGCACTATTTACTCATAAGTGCTCATTAGTCCGACACACCAAGGTATACCAAGTAGTAGTAGGTACTAGAGCAAACTCGTGGAATGAACTTGCCATTTATATACAGCTTCAGTTCCCTAGAGGAGCAACGTAATGCAACGCTCATAGATACCTGTTCTACATTTAAATTTGAAGTTATGGTTTTTATTATCACCATTGACGTATAGACCAGGACTGCGCCATGACCTCATAAAATTGACCACTCTCTAGAAAGAGACAACGCTACTTTGTGCACAATACCTGTCAAAGGCCGCACGAGTTTTTACTCTCTTTCACTCTTTGCAGTCAATATTTACTTTTAATTGTAAGGGATGGCGCAGGTCCTGGTCTCTACGTCTATGATTATCACCTATGTAATCAACATGTAGAAAAATCCGGGCAAGGGCATGTCGAACCATGCTTAGTGTAGGGTTTCGCAGCCTTGAATATTTGCATTAGCAAAAGAGCGTATGTTTATGGCACTTACGGCCTTTCGTTGAGAAACGCAGTTTTTGTGTATGTATGGAGTGCCCCCCGAAAAAATATTTATTTTTAATATTTAGTCTTCAAAGTAGGTTGCGGCTATTACAAAACACATTTTCACTAAATTTCATTAATATTCATTGCGTAGTCCTTTAATAAAATGCCTGTGACATACGGACAGACAGACAGAGAGATGGACATGGCGAAACTGTACGGGTTCTTTTTTTGCCATTTTGGCTATGGTAGAAAGAAGGATTAAGGTTTGTTGTCATAAAGCTGGCGTTTTTTTTTTAAAGTTTCAAACGTAGGCAGTCAGTTCATTCCATATTCAAAAATAACTGTAGATAGGGTTACATAATTCGTAGTTAGAAATTGTCCTCACAAGGCATTTCGGTCCCGAATAATCTTAACCCATATTGTTACTCATACAACCCTAATTCCTTACCTACCTACCTAATTACGTATTGTACAAACGTTCGCACTATCCTATCTCATAAATTTGTATCACGGTCATAATTTTATTGCTAGTTGAAATACTGACGTCTAATCCGATTAATTTATATATCAAGCTACGTCAGTTTGTTTTGTTTATAATATGTCACTAGTTTGAATTTAGAATTTTAGAATCAATAATTACATACACCGCTATACTATATTGATAGCAAACTCATGAAAATACTTACCTATAATGTAATTCGATCTGCTTCATATCACAGATTTGTCGCTAAGATTTGTAATATACGCGTAATTTCTACGAAATTCTGATAGAAACCGTTGTCCAAACCTAGATACATAGAAATATACATACTTGTGGGTATACCTTATTCGTATAACCGTGTTGATAGGACGGCTGAAAAAGTACCCATAGGTACCTAGTCGTAGTTATATAATAGTTATAGTTAGGTATTAGTCATAGAGGTATGTACCTACGTGTTGCATTTCTCTAAAAAAATATACCTAGTTGTTTATTTAAGATGTCACGTCATGTTCAGTGTCCAGACTATTAGTATATTAATTATTACTTAGTACTCATCAGACTGTTTAGCGTTTAATGCACATAAATTAGAGTTGACAAATCTTTATATTTCGTAAACACTGCGCAAAATGTTAGGCTTCAAGGCGAGACAACAGAGACAAGACTAAATATAAACTTTCAGTTGCAAATCGAAAGAAAAGGGTAATAAAGTTAGACATTTTATTTTCAAAGGGTTTTTTTAATTGATGAAAATCTGGCCGATATTCTGGCCATTTTTTGCCAGTGTCAAGTATCAATGGTCTTATGAATTTTGCACGTATTTAATGCATTTTCACATGCTAAATGAATAAGGAGTTGAAAAAGTGATGACAGCTCAATTTGCCGCCATTTTCACAGCTCTTGTCAAAGGTAGCGTAAAAAAGGCCGCATTGGAGGCCATAAACAAAGTAGGTACAATAACTGTGGATTTTCAGAGCCAATCCTTCAACGAGTATTGAAACCAATTTAGAAATGGTAGGTCTAAGATAGGTACTATCGCTCATCTCGTACCAAACCCAAACGATTTTGTTTTCCCAACCCGCTAATTATTTGCACAGCGAATCAAGAATAATAAATGTATTTTTCTTCCGCATATTTACCCTCCGACACTTCAACCCGTTTACGAGATTAACTGGCCTGAGGAGAGATATACACCAATATTACTTTTTCCCTGTTATGTCTGGGGTCGCTGTTATTTTAATATTTTTGTCTGTAATACCTATCACAAAATACAGAGAGCATAGAAGGACACCTTCACAACGCTCTAAAGTGGTCTATAGATTATAATCTACGAGTAGTATTCATGAACGATATCTATGTCTGCTTTACTCAATAAAGGTACGTATGAAGGTAAAATTCCAACTTTTAGGTCTGTAATTCGGTGTCAGTGAACGATTTCAGTTTGCGTTGCTCGAGTCGCCTCCAGTATGGTACCTGCGAAACAAGGTTACCTTCTGTTGATTTGAAGTGGTCTGGAATTTCGTGTTTGTGCACGATGATTTGAACTAGCCATAGGCCCAAGCCAAAGGGCTATTGCGAGTCATAACACTGTCCTGATACGGCTGTAGCTACGCCTATGGTATGAAGGTTATTATTGCTTTTTATAACTTCAAATATGGGATTGTGGGTCCCACATTACTAGCAATCCTGTAAACCCCTCCACCTATACTCAATGGCTTGTGTTACGTCGGTAGGATTCGACCCCCGACCTCACAATTGCGACTTACTTACATTCTGTACTCTTGGTATTTTGTGGTAATACAGTAGGCGTCGGATTTTGTACATCTAAAAGAAAATACAATCAGACCAAGAGTCTTGTTAGACGCATGTCTCATTATTCCAGTTCGACGAATTCAATATTGTTTCTTTGGCAATACATCTCAGACAGTCGTGTCGTCGCGCGAATTTTACGTTCGTCTCATATAAATGGGGACTATCCTTGAGACTTTCTTGTTATGATTGTTGTTGTTTATCTTGTATACAATAAGAGTTGTTATAAATAGATCAGGTATGTGTTAGATGTTAATAATGAATGCTTCTAGTCCTATATTTAAAGACTAGCTGACCAGCGCAACTTTGTGTGCGTCAATTTTCCCCGTTTTTGCAACATTTTTCATTGCTGCTCCTATCCTATTGCGTAGCGTGATGTTATGTAGCCTATAGCCTTCCTCGATAAAAGGGCTACGCAACAGAATTTTTTTTTTCAATTTGGACCAAACAAATAAACTCTTCAGTTTTATAATATTAGTAGGTATAGATTATTAAATATAAATATTATTAAACCTATGGCATACAAATGTGAATGATAGAAGTCCTCTACATTCCTTTATACTTCAAGAAGAAGTTTTCGAAGGAACGGTCATTCGTTAGGACTGATACACCTAAATATCAAGGTAATAAAAATCTTTCTTTTAAATAGTTACAAAAACAAAACTCTATGGTTGTTGCCAGCACAGAATTTTTTAATTTAAACCTACAGGCAACAGGTTAATTTCCTGTAGTGTTATGGTTAAATTTTCCGCGTGTTTTAATAACCTAAATGATGCAGTGGTGGGTAAATACATAGAAAAAAGTAAGGAGAAAATACATAATTATATAATGCAGGTTATTGCTATCGTAATATATTATAGATTGGTGTAGATATTTTAAACTCCTTCCTTATTAACCAAACGGAATTGTGAAAATTGCAAATTTAAATTTACACAATTAATCATTTTCTTACCTCCGCATTTAACGTTTAAAATATCTAAGTACATGAAATAGTATAAAATCCTTAAGACCTTTGTGCAATTAAAGTGTAGGTATGATAAATTCTTGACACTGGCAGAATTTGGCTGAAAAATTGATTAGGTTGTCAACTCTAAACAACAGAAGAAAAAGAATTAAAAAAAAACAGATTGTAGAATAGTACTCCGGTCATCAAGTCCAAGATGCGGGTTTTAGCGGCCGAGTGCCCGCAACCTACTTGGCGTGCGACTCTCTCTACAAATATTACTGTGTATCCAATGTGTTAGCGAACTCGTTTAGTAATTCGAAGCATCTATAGCAGTCAATGGGTTCACGACTGATCTTTTAGCATTAATAACACTCTATTTATTGCTGGTGGACGACGTGTTTGAAAATCGAACGCTACTAAAAAGAAAATCATTTTGACAGTTCATGGAAATTGGCGCGAAACGATATGTCGAGTCATAGACAAATGGCTTAGAGCAAAGGCTGAATAGGTACATACTTAAACTTTTCTTTGAAGTACGAGAGGAAAAACAAACTCTTTTCCTCATTGAATCATACATTCACATTAGTGGAATAGAGATGTGTAGAATGCGGATAAAATAAGATTTCCTCGAATAAATAGGGCTTTAAGTGTAAAATAAACTAATATCTGGTACTAAAATAATGAGTACCAACGTGAGAGAATTAGAGGATTATTTCCACAATGTTTTCAGTAGGTAAGTATGTGGATTCATTAGCTTTGTTGAAATCATGTTAAGTAATTCATATTTAATTAAATACACGTGTATGTTGTTTTATTCAAGGTTTCGGGGGCACGTGTTGCGTTCACCGACTCTTGATCAATAGTTGACAGAAGTTTAAATTTTACACAGCACTTTTATTTATTTGTAAAGCCCGAGTTGTTGGATTTTTTCGTAGTGCTTTTGCGTGATATGAACTTATGTTTAGTGACATGCTTATTACGTGTATTATATTTAAGGTATTTTGAGGCAATTTTAAAGAAATCACTTTTTATTTTTAGAAAGAAGTGATTAAACCTTTTATAAAGATCACGTTCAATTAAAAACGTTAAGTATAGGTTACATACATTTCAATATTGCACTCAGTAAGCAAGTAAAAATTAAGAAAATCCAAATGTCAGTAATGCTCTATATCTACTTGCTCTATAGGTATATGGACGAAACTACTTAAGTAGTAACTATTATTTATTTTATTTTAGTATTAGAGATATTTAACATTTTTTTTTCTAAAAAGACGACTCCGCAGGTTGGGTACAAGCCCTGTATCACGAGGGACTTTACAAACATACAAGTCACGGACACAAAACGTAACATACATAACTATAACTTTAAACTTATGCGTTTGGACCTAGTTTGAACGCGTTAACTTTTTCCGTGTCAAATTGTGTATACAATACTTAACTATTTTATATTATAAAATAGTAATTTTCGAATAACACTCAGTTGGGGTCCTGGTACCCAAAACTCTGTTGCCTCACGCAATATTTATGAAATCCATTACCGGCTTACATGTTTTAAGATTTACCAAATCTGTCTAAACTTTTAAGGCATCAAAATAGCCTCGTGCTTCATAGATACCATATAAAATTTATTTATGTGTATTAACCCCAAAGTTCATTGTCAATGTTATCGAATTTTGTATTTTGCCAGTTACTGTCACAGGCGTTCGTTTTGGATGCTGACAAGGATCTGGTTGATTAAGCGGAGTCAAACTATGTACTCGTATTTATCTAATATTAACTGACCCGCGCAACTTCGTTTGCGTCAATTCACCCCATTTTGCAACATTTTTGATTGCTGCTCCGTTCCTATTGGTCGTAGCGTGATTTTATTTAGCTTATAGACTTCCTCGATAAATGGGCTATCCAACCCAAAAACATTTTTTCAATTCGAACCAGTAGTTTCTGAGATTATCGCGTTTAAACAATCAAACAAACTCTTCAGTTTTATAATATTAGTATAGATAGTTATTAAACCAAGGCATGAGAGTCCAAGAAAGACAAGAGAATTTCTGTATAGCTATGAGTATATGTGCATAAGTAGGCATAATACACTGCGTTATTTTTTAAATACTTAAATTGATCTACCGCTCTTGATGCGTCATTCAGAAATAGATAATGGTACATGGACCTAAGTAACAAAATATTCTGAAAAAATATCATACTTTAATTAAGCAGATTGAGTAAACTACACTAGACTCTGATGAAGTAATTTACAAGACAAATTCTAAAAATCACCAAGACTACCAAGAGCTTTACTTAGTCGACTCTTAAACGCAAACCAGCTTAAATTTTTCATCTGTCCATTATAATTCAACAAAGCGAGTGCGACTTCCATCTGGTTGCTTTATCCATTCAGTACATCTCAACCATCGCCTTCAGGTCTTAGCTTATCTAAAATTCAAACGTGCGGTTATTATCTTAATTTAATTAATTAAGATAAAATAGACCGCCGTCGGAAGTTTCAACCCTTTCCCTTTAAACGAGATGGGGAAGCAATAAGTCAAGTTTAGAAGGTATCTTATAAATAGGTCATTGTTATCTAAATTATTTTGTGAGTAAATTGTTCGAGTTGTTTCGAAGTTGACTGACGATTTTAAACAAAAATTGTATGCAACATTTTTCTTAGTGTTTTCTTTTGACGTGATAACGTCTTATAAATGGATGACCGGTGCACAGGATACACGCACGAGAAAGTATCACGTTGTTGATTGGTTGCTAAGCAACAGCGAATGAATACGTCGCGATGCAACGTCATGGTTGTTTATTACAATGTCATCTATGTTTTATTATGACGTTATCACGTAAAATAATAGTCTGTAAACCGACTTTACAGACAATCATTTTTTTTATTGTTTTGGTTTCTAGCGTTTGCCCGCGTCTCCGCCCGTGTAATTGTCAATTTTCGTGATACATTATGTGTGCTGTACCCAATTAGGTACAGCACAGTTTAAAAAGGTTAATACTTTAATCTACCTAAACTTTCGCGTTAACAATAGGTATTAGTACATATTCGAAATATCTATTCAGGCGCCATAATAAAAAAAAAATGAATGCTTTTGAGCTGGTGCCAAATGCGACCGAGGTTAAGCCAGCTATTAAAAAAAAAACTTCTACAATAAGAGAGTAATCCCTATTACCTATCTTTCAAATCAAAGAACATCAGTACTCGTTCGTAACTGTCATTTATGAATACTTACACCACTTTTTGTTTAGAAATTTCTGATTAATTCATTACTTTTTCCGTTCGTTGATTGTAAAATTTGCCAATTTACAAGAGAGGTCGTGAGTTTTTATTGTCTTGTTCTCCGTCACCATGGCTTTGCGATTTAGCCTAAATGAAGAATAATGTCAATTTTGTAAGCAACTTTATAACTCGTCGTTGTTGCTTAGGTAAGTGATAAGCTTATACAGGATAGCAAGGCCAATAGCCACCTATATGCTAGAAACTAAAGGCGTAGATAACCATTGAGTTTGCAATCTGCTTCCTATAAGTTTTTATCGCGGGCTTTGAACGCGGCGACCGAATCAAGAAATTTCGTAACGAAAATAAAACCTAACACCGCCCACTCCGTCTACCATGTAGCTCGGCCGAGCGTTCGCTTAACGTATATGAATATGGTACGACTGTACGAAGCTCGCACGGATCGAGACGAGCTGCTCCGAAATGTAATGAAAAGAAAAATAAAAAAAATATAAAAAATGCTATGCAATAGCTTTACCGCGGCAGTCCTCGAGTTCCACAAAGTTTTTTTTTTTTTAAATATCTAATAATATTCTTCTATAAGCTTTTGAACGGGTAAATTGAAACAGTTAACGTACCTACATTTTGTCCTTTCTAATCCCGTGTTGTCCTATCCGTTGTATGTTTCCTTAGTGTGCATACGACATTAACGTATGCTAATCGCTTTATTACCCAACTGATACCGACTATACGCTCATTAATGTGCAAGGTTTTGTTTTAGAATTAATTTTAAAGTAAAGGTAGTTGGAAAACTCACCATGCTCTCTCTCTCTCTCTCTCTCTCTCTCTCTCTCTCTCTCTCCGTCTGTTTTACCTTACCAAATGAAGATGTAAATTACTTAGTAATGCCTAAGTTCGTATGTTTATAGATATCGATAGGTATCACAACCCTTTTGGTATGCAATTTTCAACAATAAAAACGTTCAGTCATAAGTCATTAGTCATCCATCAAACTATTACCTACCACTAACATCCATCGAGTTGATTACCACAGAGATCTTCAACTATTTCAATTAACGGATAGCACGGTTTAGCAATTTTACTTGCATATCTAAATAGTACTCACATCTGCAAAAACTCTATCATTTCTGTAAATGACTTCTTAATTAAGCTGTACGTATGTTTGTTTGTGCCTTACAACGTAAAATACGTAACATAGCAAAGAAGTAACGTAGCATCTATTGCGTAACCTAGTAAACAAAACATATTGTTTTCTGTATTTTTTTTTTTTTTAAAGATAATTGATTTGACTTCTCTGTTTAAAAATGTTACATTATACTACTTGCACTTACCATTAATTCCCTCCTAAGTTTATCAAGTTCGTGCGCAGATGGCGGCGCGGGTTGCACTCTCCCTCTTCTCAACTCCTCAAGCTGCCTCGTCAGCTCCTCCACCTTGGCCACCGCCACAGACAACTCCTTCTCTTTTTCATTGAATAAAGCTCGTATTGATTCTAGGTCACTCGCTGTGGACAAAAATAATACACGTTAATTTTACTTGTTTATAAAAACTGGATCAGGGAATGTCAAAGCTGGACGCATTTAGTAAAGGCACTTAAGTATATTTATCAAGAAAGGCTAGGCTATGAAAAAAAGGTATTTTTCATAGCTTAGCCTTCCTCGATAAATGGGCTATCCAACAGTAAAATATTTTTTTAATTTGAGGCAGAGATGCCGAGATTATCGCGTTCAAACAAACTCTTTTGCTTTATAATATTAGTAGGTATAGATTTGTGCCGGTGATTTCATCAGCATTACCTATTTTTTACTGACTACGCGGCATTATGAACTTGAAGCAAAATTCCGTCAGTGGCAAAATAATGGCCCACTTGTGGTGTAGAAAGGTGCTACATAAACGTAATATTAAGTTTGATTATAGTTTTTAAACTTTCGCGATTTTTATACATATTGGTTATATTTCGGGACTTAATCGCCCGACCCGTGACCACGATCGGTGCAATTCGATCGAAACGTCGGGTAAATAAAAGGTTCGTACCTTTAAATAATTCACGCGATTAAGTCCCGAAATATAACTAATTAAGTTTGATGTTAGAAGTACTGAAAATTGTTTGTGTTTTTGTTTTTAATAAATATTTTATGTAAAACCAATATCTGCAACAGCCAGTTCTTGCAGTCGCAAAAGGTAACATTTTATTTAAAAATACAGGTCCATGATAAATGATTTCGCGCCGGAAATTTTCTTCGCCTCCACTGATTACACCTGTTTACATTTTCTAAGAAAAAAATAAAATCTTGCGGTGTACCCAAAGGAAAATAACGTCACAGTTGTATTTCTAAAAAATATAACAAGACAACATGGCTAATGCTCCTTTAAATATAACGAGAAAATATTTCTTCAAAGGACATAGCTTAGGAAAAAACAAAGACTAAAATACTTGAGGTTCCTGAGTGAAAAATAAATGATTTTCATCACTTACGAAGGCGACAAGCGAATCTGTAGAGGAGTAACCTGTTTATTCTAAGAGAACCATTTTATATCGTCGTTTATAAAAATGTGGGGAAATAATACAAACCGGGCAAGTGCGAGATGGACTCGCCCGCCGAGGGTTCTGTATAAACTTGTAAGTGGTTCATATTTTAAATAGGGAATCGAGAAAATCGAGGAATCGAGTCTCGCAGTCTCGCAGTTTTTAAAGACTATATTTTTTATGATTTAATTGTATAGTGTATAGTTTTCAGACTTTTCCCTATACTTGTATAAAACGGTATTACTTGCCAAATTTCATAGTTCTATAAATTTTGATTTCTTATGAGTATCGAAATGTACGTTTTCTGCGGTATTATCTTTTTTTTACAATAAGTTAGAAGTTTGATTTTTTTATAGCTTATAGATACGGGAGACGTAAGTATATGGCTTTCTGTAATTTCAACTAGATACTTCCAAGCGTTCCCGAGATAAAAGGTCTTGACAGACGGACCACAAAGCGATCCTTTAAGGGTTCCGCTTTATACTTTTGAGGTAAGGAACCCTACATTTTGAGGCGTAAATAAAATTGTGGGTAAAGGTTGGCATTACGATTATCTCCTGTCGCGTCGAAACAATAAAAAAACGTCATTACATGGGTATTCCGGATGTTGAGTGTTTAAAGTAACCGGACGACTGTTGATATTCCCGCCTACTCACTTCATGAAAATGTACTAAGGCTGATATGGGATGAGTCTGTGATTCAGGCTATAAACGTAGGTATTTTTAAGGTTCCGTACCCAAAGTGTAAAAACGGGACACTATTTAGGGTTTCGTAACCAAAGGGTAAAAACGGGACCCAATTACACTAGTATATTTATCTGTGCTATTACTAAGAGTAAAGTGTGAAATGTTGTACTGAACTCTTCGTGCACGTGTCCAAATCGCACTTGGCCGGTTTTTTTTTTAATTTTTATGAAATGTAAATACTTTTTTTACTATCTATTTCATTTATTGTAACTTATTTAGGATTTAAATTTAAAGTATTTTTTATTTTTGTAGACACTGTTGTGTACCTACTTTGATACACACTTTAATATACAAAACATAGGTAAATTACATTACTATACAAAATTAATCAAATGACAATATACAAGATTATCTACAGAATAAGGAACAATTCCGACTATTATAATTACTTCAAATAGTTACGAGCAATTACGCCCCGTCAGCTTTAAGGCACCGTTAGTGTTTACTTTAAATTTTAGTGCCAAACTTCACTAATTGTTCAGTAGAATTTATTGATAAATAAACATTGATTTCGCCCTAATAGTTGCCATTAAAACAACTGTGAAACTAATTTGAAACGGAATAAAGTTAGCAATTGAGAAATTCAACGTATCGAGAGGCAAAAATGCTATTTTACAGAGGCCCAGCTGGGCCCTAGTGAGGCACATTTAAGAGGCTCCGAGAGGGAAATACCTCCGACCTTTCAATTACAGTAGACAATAAAGAGGGCTTTATCTGTTCGAAGAGACCTCCCGTTTGTACACGACGTCTCGACGGAGTGCCATCATTTTTTGGCTATAAGGTTTAAGACCGAAGAGAATATGTGTTTAAAATAATGACTGGAAGGGTTGGTCCCTTTTGCAGTGAGAGATATTTAGATAAACTGTAGGTATATTAGACGATGGTAAAGGTCCAATATACTACTGACTATGATTTTTTTTTTAAATAACTAGTAATGTGGGATTGTGGTTCCCGCATTACTAGCAATCCTGTTAACCCCTCCAGCTAAGCTCAATGACTCGTGTTAGTAGTGGGTTCACGTCGGTAGTATAATGGGTAGTACTCGAACCCGCGACCTCACGATTGCGAGACCGATGCCTTAGCCATTAGACTACCGCCGCTTCTAAAATTGCGTTTTTTGTTTTTCAAAGTTGTTACTGTACGGGTCAAACACACTACAATAGGTTACACGAGTCGAATGTGTCAGCATTTCGCCATAGCGCATCGTATGACTCGATATTATACATTAAGGTTAATAATTGATTAGTACGGTTAGATAACCGGACGCGGTTCACACTCATCTCATCCCTTTAATTTGTAATTTACTTTGTACTAAAAATATAGGTATCTTTTTATTCTTTTATCTTAGTTTATCTCAATCTTACCCTCACCCCGAACAGTTACTGTCTTTATATAAATTGTCTATTATGAAAGCATGTTACCTACTTTTCAGGGACTCGATGAATTTGTTATGGAAATCGTATGATATCAGGATGAGTCCTAAAGTATACGGTAAAAAGTTTATAAGCTTTTTAACAAACTTTTTGATTTATAACGAAGATTAATCTATTCAAGGCTCATATCAAATCATTGCCAACATAAACAGATTGTAATATGTGCGATGCCTAAGGGAAATGGATTAATCATGGTAATGAAGTAATGAGGCATATCAGTATCGCAGTTTGGAATGCATAATCTATACTAATATTATAAAGCTGAAGAGTTTGTTTGTTTGAACGCGGTAATCTCAGGATCTAATGATCCGAATTGGAAAATTCTTTCACTGTTGGATAGCCCATGTATCGAGGAAGGCTATAGGCTATATAACATCACGCTACGACCAATAGTAGCGGAGCAGCAATGAGAAATGTTGCAAAAACGGGAAAATTTACGCAGATGAAGTTGCGCGGGACAGCTAGTATGATATATAACATAATTATTCATGTTACGAATCATGATTACCGTATAAAAACTCTGAAAGCGTATGAATGTGTTTATTTTGAACATGCTAATACACTGAAACAAACAACGCTAAGAATTTTGTAAATTTGTAAAGCACGTCTCCCGGTCCGCAAACAAATATAAGATGTACCAGGCTTACATAACATTGTAAGAGTTATGAAATAACGAAAAATGTACCGTCAGTATAAACAAAGTGTAGGAAATATGTTTAGTATCTTTAGGGGTATATTTGTACACGGGTAAGTGTATTAAAAATGGTAGGGTATTATGGAATAATGGTACATTTGACCAGAAAGTTTTGGATTAGATCAATAACTAGGGCCTTGATTTGGCGGTACCAAGATTAGGAACATAACTTTCCAGGTTATTAACAGTTCAAACTTAGAATGAAGATCTTAGAAAAGTTAAATTTTCTCCAATTTATACCAAACGAACCGTTTATTCTTAAAAAATAGGGTAACGGTATTCGGTATTCCCAGTGGTTGAATCGGTCAGTCCTATCAGTGATTTGTTTGACACGTCACTACACACCAATAGTGCCTCTTGTAAAGGTTTCGTGACGAAGCGTGAAATAAAGAGTGCAAATAATATTATCAGGGAGCACACACAATGTCTATTGTATATATATATATATTTCTTTATGTTTGGATGACAGCGCAAGAAAATTGAATTTGGGGTTTCAAACATTCTAAGAACCAATATCTATACTAATATTATAAATCTGAAAAGTTTGTGAGTGAATTACTGGTTAGAATTGAACATTTTTTTTACTGTTGGATAATCGAGGAAGGCTATAAGCTATATAACATCAAGCTACGACCAATAGTAGCGGAGCAGCAATGAAAAATGTTGCAAATACGGGAAAAATTCACACAGGAGTTTCTTTTTCTTTTTTCAACGTTGGAGCCAACGTGTGGAGCCGGCGTAAACGTTCAAAAGTTTACGAAGTTTCGTTTCGAGGAAAGACAGTTCCCTACTTGTTATTTGATTCCTGAACGGCCTGAATGTAATTGATGAGCAGTCATGATTTGATTACTAAATTACTAAAATAAGACATGTCCCACCTACATGTAAGCGTTACACAATTCACGCGTATAAATAAGCGATTATTGAATTTGTATCACTCTAAATTTCGAATCACGTAACACCGTTACAGCAGCCATAATACATTTCAGGTTAAAAGAAAAGCGACCTAAAACAAAAGTACCCGAAGTCGTAAAATCGAATAATGGAATTTTCCTTAAGAGAGTGAATGTATCGCGATCTGTGCGACCCGCCCAAATTGATTTAACTACGCGCCTCTAAGAGAACGTATTCCACTTTTAGTATCTCTAATGTACGAATAGAAGGGACCTTTTTTCCCCTTTTTTCTTCAGTAACAATTTACGCGCAAAGGGTTGTTTCACTCGTTATCTCGCATCAAATATAATGTGCTTAGCTTCAGGAAACAGTTTCTTGTACAAAGGAGTTCCGTGTAACTTTGCCTAAAAAGAGTTAGTGACCCATTTCACTGAATTTACATTTATTTTATAGTAAACCTTTTTGAATGGTTTAGGAATTGCTGTTAGAAAACCTTTTAAAAAGACTTTTTATTCACTTCTTTTCACAAATGAACGTTAACGTGCAACGTTCCTGAAATAAAATAAGAAGTTGAAAAACATAATAGAATCAAAATTCCCTCGCTGAATATCCGTCATTTGTTGCATTTTTAATAAAGACAAAGGTACCTTCCAATTTTATTTAAAGGTTTAAATAACGAATGCGAAATTGTTGCACTCTCACAAACGCAATCGAAACGAAATTTGATTACGATGATTGCAAAAGGTAGACGAATATAGTGAGTAAATTGGCTGAACAGAACTATGAACTAGTGTGGGTCACAATCAGCTTAATGAGGCAAAACTTGTAAAGTGATTAGCCTCAACAGAGTGTTGGGCCGCTACACTAAAACCCACATTTGTAGAAGCGTAGCTAATGTAGGTGCGACCGCAAAAACCGCCGTGCTGACGCAGACTGATGTCTAGGGACGGAAACAAATGGAACTTTCAACTTTAACAACGATTAGGTCGAATGAAAAATAGCAACATGTAAATATTACCTTTTTTTGCACACAGTTATTCATCGTATGAGTTAAACGTTTGGTAGCGAAAAAAGTATGTAACTACCCATAAAAATGCCAATTTAGAATATTTATCTACTAGCTGTGCAAAAAAGCTAAAAGCGTTTAAAGGCTCGTTAGGCTTTTTATGTTTTGACATGAAATATCACACAAGTAACAAACTGAAAGTGGTCAGACTTGCTCTTAATTTATATTTGAAATACCTGAATGATATAGTAATTTATATAGAATATTTTTTTTTAATGCTGGCTGTTTTTTACTGGTTATGAATACGTTGAAATGTTGACTACAGAAACAAGAATATTTATAATTAGAAAGAAAAACACGCCTACGTTCGTATTTAACATAATTCCAAAGTTAGGTAATGATAATGGTCTCCTAACCGATTTCATTTACGGCGGTCCATCTCATTAGAGACTAGCCAACTAGGATGACGATATTATAGTGCACGAATGTATGCGCAGACACAAGTGGGCTCTGCATTTCCTCACTCTCATAGTCCGATGAGACGGGAAAAACAACACGACCGGAGAGAGATTAGGCGCAGGACCGAACGGCTTAACGTGCTCTCCAAGGCACGGAGGGGTTTGTCAATTTTCGAAAACGGTCACCCCTCTTTGTACCGACAGTGGTAACGTTGTTTAACCTTGCAGAAATTTTGATCTGAATATCATAAATCTGAAAAATAATTGACTGAATCAGTGGCGACACTGAGTCAGTCAATTATTTGAAATCGTGTTATTGTGATATTCATATTGACTCGATCAGAAGCAAAAAAATATTCGATTGTAACTTTAATCACTATCAAGACTGACGATAGCCATATTAAAATATAATCGGATTGTAACAGTAATTTAAATCGATTCAAGCGCTTAGAACTTATAGTGGAACACATACACTCACATCTGTGAGTATATCTATATATCTATATCTAACCTAATGTACCTATATCTATACATAACCCCAGAAAGAACTACACTCCTTTTTAATGCATTAGCAAAAAAAAAAAACGTGCTATGTAATGTGCCCACAGTTTAATAAAACCGTATGTATTGATTTTCCTAAGTTTAGTCGATGCGTCATCCACAACGGTATCATTTGTTGCCTGGTACTGGCGATATTAGTAATGTAGACTACTTTATGTCCTCGGCTACGAATATTTCATTTTTATAGAGACTGATAAGAAACTGTCAGTAAATAAAAACGAAAAGCTCGATTTCATGAATTCGAAATCTTGTTCGAAAAGTTTTAGTATTCATGAAAAATGTTCTATTGATAAAGCTGACAAATACGACAAGAAGAAAAATATTTATTCGAAGCAATAAAATGCCTATTGCTATACATTTTAATACCATTTGACTGACCTGTTGGTCTATTGGTTAGTGACTCTGACTGTTAAACCAGAGGTTGTAGGTTCGATTTCCACTTAGTATAAATCTTTATGTGTGATTTTTCTATAACTAACGGCCCGCTCCGGCTTCGCACGGACTTTTCTCCACTCTTTATAAATGTAGTTTTCGGAAGGAACTCTCATTTTTTTGAGAATAAAATATAACTTATGTTACTTCCCGATTATGCAGCTTTCTATAAGTGAAAGAGTTTTTGAAATCGGTCCAGTAGTTTTTGAGTTTTTTCGTTACAAACGATACAATACTAATCTTTCTTCTCTATAATATTAGTGTAGAAGTATTGATATAGATTTGTAGGTATGTAACTTCTGAATCAATATTTTAATCGGTAGTCCCGTTGTTATCAGATCAGAGATAATGATCCTGTATGAGTTGTCTCAAGATATTATTATTACTTAAAATCTCGTTCATTACGTATTCAGTACAGAACCCTCCTAATCTCTAATGAAAATTATTTTTAATTAGTTTGCCTCGTAATTATACCGTCAAAACCGACTAAAACGCAAACGTAGAAAATTGATAATGTAAGCTAATTATCCTTTCTCGAATCTAAAACAAAATAAACACATTAGTAGAAATTAGTGTGGTTTCTAATTATATTTCAGGTAGGGCTGCGGTTTTGATAAGCGTGGGGGTTGACCATGACCATATTCCACCATAAAGATATAGGTATAACCTACCTATACGTTACAGGCACAATAGATATGTTAGCCAAGCCTAGCTCTCTTATACATAATATTCTTATTTTTTTTTCATCTTTTTCCATTCTATATCTATACTAATATTATAAAGAGGTAAAGTTTATGAGTTTGTGACGTTGTAGGGGGTAATCTCTGGATGTACTGAATCGATTTTGAAAATTATTTTATCAATAGAAAGCCACGTTTTCTGTGAGTGTCATAGGCTAAATAAATATATAACATCACGCTACGACCAATAGGAGCGGACTATCAATGAAAAATGTTGCAAAAATGGGGGAAAATGTCGCAAACGAAGTTGCTGTTAGTTGAAAATAAAATGAGAAATAATGTCAAAACATTTTCTAGTTTAAATTCTGTTATTTTTAGGTACTATGAATATGGGCTACGTAAATGTAGGAAGGACATGTTTGTTCTCACCACAGGACGCCACGTGATTGTTATTTGCTCTAATTTGTCAAACTGTATATAAAATAATTTCTTCCATTAGGAAATTTCTAATTACATTATCACGGGTTCGGTAAATTATATTTTTTTTAATAATAATGGTTGTCTGTAAAGCCGGATCACGGACGATAATATTACGTGATAACATCATAAGAAAACATTAATGACATTGTAATAAACAATAATGTCCGTGACAGATTTACTTCCAATTGTATCGCATGTCGCTGCAATCGCCATTCGCTGATAGGCTGATTCTAATTTTAAGAAAGCGTTACAATATCTAACGATATTTGTATTAGCCTGTATTTGTAGCTTTAGTTAGCTTGTAGACTTCAAACTAATAATAAGTATAATCCCTAATGTTAGTCATGATTAAAAATACCTAAGTATTTCCAATCAGAAAGCAAGAAGAAAATATGCCTATTTAAATATTCCTTTAAGCTGTAATACGCTTTCACATAATTAAACATTCTCCTTATTCATAAAACATCTCAAACTCAAATATCTTTTATCTCGATAATACTTACATATTACACATACGATTAACGATGAGAAATCAACACTTCCAAATATTACCCATGAATAGATTACGTTTTATTATGATTCTAACAAGTCTTATCCACTGAGAGAAAACTCGATTCCTTAAGTAATTGGATATTTGCTTGAATGCGAGATAAAATCGAATGCCTACTCGATATAAAGCTTCTCGATATAAATCGAACAATCTGTGCGGATAGGGATTTTACCTACCAATTGTGAGGGAATAGCCCAATACGCATTCGATACAGCTTTGTTCTTTTTTCAACAAGTAGGTCAGATATAATTATTCTTATATTATTGTTACTGTGCCCATCGCTCTTATTCGCATTGGTATTCAGGAAAATAATGTATTATAATTTATTTTTTATTTTTCAGTCAATTGCCGCACTATAGCCGTGTGTCGCGCGCGGGAAACTTTACAAACACAAAAATCATGAACTCAAAGAATCACACAGAATGGATTTCCCGGGTGGGCATCGAATTCACAATTATTTTGTATTTTTTCAGTTGCTATTTTTTTAAATTAAAATTTACCAAAAAGCAACTGTGTGTGGCCTTAGAATAGTACCACTCCATCTGTTTCCGTGGATATCGTCAAGGCGACTAGGGGATTTCACACTGGAGGACAGGCAGCAGCGTCCTCTGCGTACTGTGAAGACTTACTCCGATCGCCAACCCGCTCGCCAAACGTGGTGATTATGGAAATTACCCCCAGGATTTACTGGAAACACCCGTGCACAGCAGTGGAACATCATATGGGTTGATATGATGTGATGATGAAAAGGCAATCAAAAATTAAGGCACAATTGCCCACTAACGGAACTCTTTAAACGGACCGATTGCTGTCACGGTCACATTCGCAGTAAGAACCGCACGTGAGTTTCTTTCAGTAACAATTACACGAAACTTATTACAATTATCTGTAATATGTATGTTTTTAGAAATATATAAGTATGTTTATCGGATGTCTGGTTTTCATAATACAAGCTCTGCTTAGTGTAGGATCAGATAGCTTTGAAGATATTATAATTATTATTATTATTCAACATCTAAAATTACATTATTTGGGTTAAACACACTGACAAGATACAATTCATAGTATTTGGCATGCCGGTTTATTTTCCCATACTTACCACAGTAACCACACGTTTTCAATTTACAAAACAAATTAATTAGTCATGTTTGTTATTAATATTTTTGTTGTGTGTAAATTTCATATTTAACTTTGGTGTTTAGAGAACAGTATTTTATCTGGAGGTGGAGAACTTACCTTCTTTTTACATCGCTTGGGGGTAACACGAGCCGACGAAACAAACGATAATGGTCTTACAGTATTGTCTAGATTTTTATTATATACTAGCTGCCTGCCCCAGCTTCGCACTGGTGTCGTATCGTAGTTTTTTATACCTTGAGTTACATTATTGTAATTTTCGTAGAGATGTCTTTTTCGTTTGAGAATAAAATATTACATATGTTACTCCCAGTTATTGTAGCTTTCTAATGGTGAAAGAATTTTTAAAATCGGTCCCGTAGTTTTTAAGTTTATTCGTTGCATACAAAAGTACAAATCAGTATAGAGTACAGATACTATATACCAGTGTATTTGTACACACTATAACCAATCCAAACAATACTCGCAAAACATTTGAATGGCGATTCAAATTCTGTTTTTTTAATATTTCGAAAGATTAAAAATTTGACATCCCCCACAGTGATGTTACTCAACCGATTTCAACAGTATTGACTAGAGTTGACTGCCTCTGTGGCGCGGTGGGAGTGTATCCGACTGCTACGCAAGAGGTCGTGGGTTCGATCCCCACCCTGGATAAAACTTTGTGTGATGAGCACGATGGTTTATTCTGTATCTGGGTGTTATTTATCTATAATATGTATGTATTTAGAAATATATAAGTATGTTTGTCAGTTGTCTGGTTTCAATAGTACAAGCTCTGCTCAGTTTGGTATCAGATAGCGTTGTGTGAGTTGTCCCAAGATATTAGATATTAGTATTAGCCGGGCATTGGGAAATTAATCATAATCAAATAATGTCAACAGAACTATGAGATAGTGTGATACATTGTATTCTAACCAAAACAAACAAAGGCCTATTGCACTAAAGAAAATCGAAGACTACACTCAATCACTTGATTTTCGGTCGTAAAACACAATCTATCTTTATCATGTCAGCAAAGGTACGTAGGAGTGAGCCAAATTACCTCGGCTCACATTTATAACCCGACAACATTTAGACGCAACCCAACTGATCTTAATATCCTCTGAGGTGTTATGGGTTAAATTACTTTTTTCTTTTTCTTAAGTTTTTTTGTTTCCAAGCGTTGTTTTGCAAATAAAATGACAAATGACTTTCTTTATTAAACCTTACTTTCATATTAGGTAATATCTAGATTTAAATGTATGTTATTTTTTATTCTATATTTTTATGTAGACTCTTTTAGGAGCTTACTAAAAGTTCTAAGTAAAGGATGTTTAGTTTTTTTTTTATCATGATTAGGAAATAGATACCTAATACATAAAGGACTACACAAATATTAAGTACTAGCTAACTTGCGCAACTTTGTCTGCGTAAATTTTCCCCGTTTTTGCAATATTTTGATGTTATATACCCTATAGCCTTCCTCGATAAATGGGCATGAAAAATCAATTCGGACTCCTGAGATTATCGCGTTCAAACAAACAAACAAACTCTTCAGCTTTAGAATATTAGTATAGATTTACTATTATAATGATGGAAACAAGGCTGGCCGTTGCCATACCTAACCGTTTCGACATCCGTGCTGTCAACTATCATAAAATCCGTAACGAATTTAATCTAAATTACATTGTAGGTATTAAGTTTATAGTTCCGCGAGTTTGACATGGCATTAAAATGGCGTAACTGAGCTCATGAAGGTTAGGATTTAAATTCCATCCTGTTAACTGAGTTTGCGTGAACTCATTCCTATCATTTAGTATTTTTATTTTATAGGTATAAATCTATAAAGTAAGATTTATACCAAAGGCTCTGGATTCCAAGATTTAACGATTTTTATGCCTTACGGCGCTCGACTAATAAGTACCAACCTAGTTCATAATCATGATAATTAACATTTCGGTCCATGCTTAGCGTAATTCGCTCGAAAAAAAAAACAATATACCTATAAAACAATAACCTGCCGTTCTTTGCTTCTTTACATTACACCAAATAACTACATCGAAAAAAAACATTATCCCTTCATATACTTTTGTCACACAACCACCTATCAAACATCTGAAAGACCCCAGAGTATAATCGATGTTTCTTTGTCACGTCGAGGGCCTAAACCTCACAGTAAGGAACGATTTTACTCCCGTAAAATGTCTGTAGGTGGTTAAGGTCATAACTCCAAAAACAAGTTGTAGGTGAGTAATGGTTATTATAATAAATGTTTTCCAAAACTGATATTACAAAGTTATTTAGTGTAATGTAAAGAAGCCACGAACGGGAGGTTATTAGTATATTATAAATAATCCTGTATAACGATCAATTAAAACCTAAGAAACTTTGTAAAGGCGAATGAAATAATAGTTATCCTCACTTAATATTATTTTAGCAAAATAATAGATGGCGCCATCGGTCAAGAAACGCTAGTCGTCAAGTCGTCATGAGAAATGAAAATATCAACCTTTTAGCCTACGGTAACATCAACTACAACTGTTTGTATTGTATCAATTTATACCTACTGGGAGAACTGTAGATTGCTATTGTCTCTTTTGAAGACAACACAAATTATGGTTACAGTATAAATTTCACGCTCCATCGACCAATCAATGGCCCATAAAATGTTGGCGTTATTTGTTTAGAACCGCACTTCCAGTACTATTTTATGGGCTTTATTTCTAGGTCTGAAAAAGGCGTGTTTTAATGGGATATTGTAATATCCATTACCGGATTAATTTAAGAGTAAGTGATAAACGAAACGAAAATCACGCCGTATTTACTACACGTTTAGAAAAGTTAAAAGAAAAGAATGTCTTAAAAAGAAAAATGTTAAGAATTTTATAGTTGATCGTCGGAAAGTTTTTAATAACTATTTTATGGTATCGTGTCGTAAATATCTTAATTTTGGAAAGTCAATTTTAAATATTTATACACTTACGACATTTATTTTGAATTGGAAACAAATCATCTACATTTTAGTGCTTTAATAATAGAGTCGTTAACCGTTTAAAGTGAAGGCGCATTGATAAACCTAGGGACGTAAAAATAAACAGTATCAATAAATTTAGTCAAAAACAAGTTATTTAATTCCTTCATTTCGAGTCCCAGTCTATATTTTACTATTCTAAAAATATAACTGTCGGAGAAGATATTAATATTCGATTTATAATTAAGCAATAAAACACTTATAAAACTTTACGAATGTCGCGAAAGGCCGGAATTCGAGAATAATAAAAGATTTACGACCAATATAAAATCGAAATTAACTTTTTTATTGTATGACATGTGTTGTCGTTTGTTGATATTTAGGGCGGAGATGTGGTGCCGCAAATTAATCATAAAATCGCAAAATTTAGAACCGATTAAAAATTCAAAGGGTACTTTAGCGGCTGGACATAAAATACACCTGGCACTGTGTAGTTTGCCCTGACAATTCGGGATGGCCACTAAGCCGTCTTATTTACGGAACGTGATTGTGCGAATAAAATAAGAAACTTAATTAAACTTTCCCGAGATAAAATACTTTCGAGAGGAAACCAATTTTACAAGATGACGTCACGGTGAAGATACTTCAACAATGAGCTAATGAAAATTAAATTATGATAAAGGAATTATTCTAGTAATAAACGACTATAGGACTGAGTTTGTTATTTATACCTAAAATCTTTTCAAGAATTTAATATTACAATTTATTTGTTCGTTTTGTTTTTGCTTATAAACTCTGGGGAATAAACCTACTAATGTAAAGAATCAAAGATATCACTTAAGGATAGGAGATATCCAATTCTTTGTAGGTTCTTTAATAATATCGCTGATGTATTAAAGCTGACATTAGCCAAAACATGTCGTACAATAAAATTTCAAACATGTTTTCTCGATAAACCGTTTTCAAGGAAAATGTTTCAAAGGAATTCTCTTAGCACTCGCTAAGAGAATTCCATTTTCCCTGAAAGCAAAAATATGTACAAATCAATGTTAAACAAACCCTCTCAATTTCCTCTTTCGAAACAGCAATCGTTTGGTTCCAATTATTGAAACATTAATTGGCATACAAATGCAAACCCGCATTGTGCTGCGGTGATGATTACTTAGCTAACCGAACTGGAGTTGAGCCAGCGAAGTGCTTTTAATTATCGGGTATCGGATTCTAGACCATTCTAGAACATTCTTCGATTGATAGAAGCTTTTCGAGGACCTAAGTATTCGAGTAATCCATTAAATGCTCGACATGACTTTGTATTCGACATATTTTCGTAGATAGGACAAATAGTCTTGCTTTGATGAATGTAGGACTAATAATGTGGAATGCCGTCGTCACATTTATGTTAAATTGTTGAATTGATGTTTGAAGTGATTTAGTTTTTTTCGTAAAACGCTCACTGAATCTTTATACCTACTAACTTATGAAGCCTTTTTCGATTCTTAGAAATATACATGTTCGGCAAGGGTCCTGTCATTTCGCCCTAAATGTGCAAGGAAAAAATATTTTTACGTTTTCTCGACTGACGATCTCTATCTACATTTCTGGTAAAAAGTTTGTTGTAATTTAAAAGTCTCTAAAAATAGCATTTTTCTTTGTACGCACCTTCTCAATCAATTAGTGGGTTCTGTAAACAAGACAGTATTTGGTTTATTAAAGGTTATTTCTCTGGCATGAGGGAAATTTTAATTTTATACTAACTTTTGCTCGTGGATCTGTTCGGGTGGATTGTAAATGTTGCAATGGAAGGCAGTCTGTGTATTAGTTTGAGATGCTATGCTATATAAAAAAAGACTCTTCAATATTTTTAGCTTGTATGTGTGTGTGTTTTTATTTTGTTTTTTAATAAAGATAACTAGCAATGTGGGATTGTGGTCCCACATTACAAGCAATTCTGTTAATTCCCCAGCTAAGCTCTATGGCTTGTGTTAGGAGTGGGTTCACGTAGTATAATGGGCAGGATTCGAACCCACGACGATTGCGAGACCTGCCTTAGTCATTAGGCTACCATCCTTTTCTCACAGTAACAAATCTTTCCCATTTAAACTATCAGTAAATTTAGTATATTTATTTATTACTTTTTATTAATTATTTAGTATATTTATTGTTACTCAATAATTGTGCATTTTTGATACCATGTCACGAGAATTCTATACCAACTATTTCACAATATGCAAGTTTGAAATTTCCTCTAAAATATTTGCTAACAATGTCGAAACTACGTCGAGCGCTTGCTTGTCAACCTCCTGCATTTGCCGATACGGGAGACAATGTAAGTCCTCATATTTCAGAGGATAAGAGCAATCACAATCCATTATACCTACAGAATTTATTTTGTACCTACAATCTAGATAATAATGTAGTATTATTATCTAGTTTATCGGTTAAAGTTATTGATTATGTAGATTTATTTGTTTGGCTAGTTTTTTTTTCCATAGCGAACAGAACAAATCGTAGATAGCAGTGGGAAAATGTGCTCTTTTAACTGAATTTTAGAGCAATGAAGTGACAAAATACAAAGAATTAAGATTAAAATATTTTTAAAAAGGTTCCAGGAAACTCGAGTAATAGCTTCATAGAATTCTTGAGATCATTTTGTAAATTTTTCTCAAACAATTTTCTGACTTCTTCTTAAAGCGGGTTCTAGAGTTGTGATAGTTCTTTTGTGTCTTGTCGTAAAATTACTTACTAGAATTTGATACTGTTTACTGATAGCTGAATAAAAATGTTTTCAGCCTCTGTTACATGTATCGAGTGCCTCCCCTAAAAGTATTTATTTTTATTATTTAGCTATCAAACTAAGTAGCGGCTACTACAATACACCTTTCCACCAATGTTTTTCAATATGCATTGAGTAGTCTTTGAGTAAAATGCCTGTGACATACGGACGGACAGACTATTTTGGCTACGGAACCCTGAAAACAAAGATAAAACATGGGCAACGTAAGGGTAAGTGCCTGTACTAGCTCTTCAGGCTACAGGTACTATACTCTCCCGTTAGAAAACATCTATCATGCAAATAGAGACTACCTATGTCCTTTTTATTTTAGGAACGTAGAATGAGTGAGAATGAATTAAGTTGTAAGTTCTAATGATATTAAAGTTCCGATATTGCGGCAAATCCAATCCGAAAAGTTTTTCATTAGATTTGTTTGGGCCGCAAACGTTATGTGGGTTTTGCTATAAACCGCAAACTCACTTTTGTAATACGGCTACGCACAATTACAATAACAATAGTTTCCACAGGTTAAGAGACCTGTCAGTCTAAGATTGAAAAATTCTACAACCTAAAGTTTGTAGAAAAGGCTTCACCTCTTATTACACGAGAATGGTCTAGTAATAGTTTCCCTTAACCCTTTATTGAGATACAGGTGAATTACAAACGTTCTAAGGAAAAGTACCGTTATATATTTGAAATAAAGCTTTAAATAGATGAGTTCCGCTAGACCGTTTACGTAATACAAAAGCTGTTGAGTTAACCCTGTTGATTCAGATGGGGACAATTGGACCGATTGCGCCTGGTCACTGTGCGATAAAACGACTAGACGTCCCACTTGGACTGTGGTACTGCGATATCGTTGGATTGACATTTCTATTAACGGTTATGATTTTTGAAAATGGAAAATAGCTGTTAGACTTGAAATTGGTTTTGGAACAAAAGCTTTATGTGTGCCGTTGTGGTTAGTTTTTTAGTGTTTAGTTATTCGTGGGTTTTAATTGGACGCACACGAAATGAATAGCTTTAGGTAACTAGCTTTTGCCGGCGGCTTTGCCTGGGTTATGTTTGATTTTTGTGGTCTACTAGCTCTCCCGGCGAACTTCGTACCGCCCCGTATTTTTTTTAGCTATTTTGGTGCTTAAATAAACTACATTACTGTAAAGGTTCAACAAAAATGATACCTTGCATTGTTACCGACTTTTGAGTTTCACAAGCTTTCGAACAAAAATTTATAATTACTTAGTCCATAAATATGATTATGAATATATTTTGGTTTGCCTTTAAATTATTTAGAACGTGAATTACCCATTCAGAGTATCAACCTTTTAAGGATAATCTGGTACATAAATCATAGTACCTACCTATAAAATCATAAAGTATTTATGACATTCAATATCGGTAAATCACAGTTAAATTGATCCTGGATAGTCTTCATAAAGTAGAGGGAATTAAAGGGTTTACCCAACGCTAAATTAAGAGTATTCTTATTCCTATTGGATGCGCGAGATTATTAATTCAATACCTATTCATAAAGCTGACTTTTCCGAGTCCTTTATTTAATTTAATTTCCATTTACAGCAAGAAGGCAACGAGTAGGATTATCATAATGTAATTGTGCCGTTTCTGTTTTTAGCTGTCGGTTTTATAATAGACAAATGATCTTAATGTATTTTGTGTAATATTTATGTGTGTATTTCTATTTTCATCATTTATCTTTTTGAAAACACTCATTACTTTATCTTTAAATATATAATTGTCATGAAAGTACCCATATAAAACAGCAAGGGAATGCGTTTTCTTATTTTTTTTATACACGTATTTCAATGGCCGTTTGATTAAAAAAACGCGATTTTTTAGATTTTGAAAATATAATCAAATTTATTATTATTTCACACGCTCTTCTCTCTAAACTCTACTAGCAGAAATATATTTAAAGCAAAACTTATAAACTAATATTTCCAATATATAATACTTTTATTGATTGTTTACCTATGATTTAAAATTGAGACAATTCTCTTCGCTCATTACATTAAACATAGTAAACTACACACTACTACACTAAGATAAATGAACGTATTCTATTACACATTAATATATTTACTAATGAATGTAATTATACCCATCATCAAAAGCTATTAATATTACTATTTGTGCAGCATTCAATGTTGAAAGTACAATGTCAGAGTAGTCTGCACTCTAAATAGAATGCTCTTGATCTACTACTGTGACCTATTTAGATTGGTTCAGATAGTTCGAGGAGAATTTGGGTTTAAAAATACACCTATAAAATGTTTATGGAGCGGACTTAACCCGTTAAAGGAGAGGTTTTGATGTCAAATGTCATGTTTGTGGAGGTCAGGATGGATTAAACTGTAAGGGTCGTCATGAATGCTTCGAATTTGTTTGCTCTTGGCCCTTCCACCCTTGCATTTTACTTGGAAATTTCCAAACGATTTCTTAGCAACTCTACAGAGTTGTAGTATCGTACTGAATTCGATGTGACCGAGTTCGGTTCGATATTGTTGTGATCGATATCAATATAAAAATAGCCGTAATAACGCCTTATGAAGGACTCCTTATATAAGGCAGTTCAGCAAACATGCATTTAGTTCGAATACGGTCGTTATAACAGCAGCCGGTAACTGTAAAAGGGTTAAAGTTTCATACATTATGGATCTTAAAGCGATTGAAACCGACCTTTTTAAATAAAAAGCAATATAAATTGCAATCTGAGCTCAATTTTAATGGTAATTAAGGCGCGTTTCATTTCATTTCAACAGAGGAATGTTAAATGAAAATCGTTCGGTTTCAATGAAATCACACGATTCAGCGATCACCATACTACAATTTTATTTTACTGAACATTTTTGGTCATAGCATTTTTTGTTTAACGTGTTTGATACAGAGTTGTATAGAATATCCATAATGAAACATCAAGAATCACTATTTCAATCGTTTTAAAATCGTTCTAGAATGGTTACTCAATGACAGTATTATTACCTTTAACTAAAACAAACATTGTTACACGATTTGACTCAATTGAGATAAAGGACATCTATTATGATGAAATTTGTTTGAAACGGAAAGTAGAAACTTATTGAACGTGACAGTCTTGCTGGCGCAGCTGTCATCGCAGTGAAAACCAACATTAATTTTATTCTGTTTGACACTAGTTCGAAATTGTGTTACATACCTACTGCATTTATACTTGTAGCCTAAATACTTTATTCATTGATTTGGTTTTATGAAACAAAAATACCTAAGTATGTAAGTTTGAGTTTTCATTTTAGCAATGCACTACAAACATTTTGCCATGCAGTGAAATAACCAGCGATATTGTTACCTAAGGCTATACTGCGGCAGTTTTGATATTAACTGCACGCAACACCTGACCTAAGTTAATAAGTTATTGATTTCTGCATGTAAATAGGAGAACTTTGTCACAAAAAAAACACAAATTGCAGAAGATCCAGTTACATTTTAATAAAAGAACTCGACAAGAAATCCAAATTTACTCCTTCATTTAAACTCCAACGTCCAACTTCTTCCTTAATCACGTTGCTCTTAATTCCTTTCTTATTTCTTTCTCCCCACCCTTTATAGAACATTGTTGTAAAGTTTGCATGGAAGTTTTCTAGTTAACCCTAACAAACAACTCCTTTAATCGATCGTTGTCCGGCTCATAATGTATTAACACTTATTGATTATGTGCCACAAACAATGTACGATGTCGGTACCTGAGGCCACGGTTGGAGGGAAGGGGTTAAAGTTATGAATGTGCTGTTTTCAAGTTAGGTGGTATGTTAGAACGGAGAGTCGGATACTACAAATAACTGCTACTAAAATAACTTGTGTAGCTTTTATGTGTATTCAAGTTATGTAGGTAAGCATAGACTACCAAATCATCTTACATCTTTTTGATTTATGGGCATTGTCGTTGATTTTATTGGTAATTGTTGCCCATGTCATAGGTTTACTGTAGGTACAGTTCAACAGCAAAAATACTCGGTCGTATTTCAAATTATGTATTGCACGCGTTGAATATGAAGTTTTAAAAATGATGATAGCTTAGTTTTCTGCATATGGCGTAAATATATATGAATACTAGCGCAGCTCCTCAATAAACGGAGTTGCAATCTAGCTGAGCTAGGACCATTTTTGTCTCTCACTAATATGCTTATTGCCTACTTTTTGATTATGTACTACTTACTGTATTTTGTTGAGAACTAAATAAATTTATCTTCTTTCTTATCACTATGTATTCAAATTTACATACAGTTGCAATGTAGCATGTATGTATAATAAATTAATTAATTACAGCACGTTTAAAAGAGAAAAAAAAAAACAAATTCAAAAGTAAGTCCATAAATAAATACCACTTTAAGACTTGTTTCGACAAATAGAAGCAATCTTTGATAAGCAGTTTCGAAGGAAAGTTTTTGTACGAAACTATGTATGTGAATATTTGATGAAATAGTTTACTCTTCCTAGGATATAAAAAACGTTTTAGTTTATTAAATGAACGAATTGCGCAAATTCATAAAACGAAGAGGGATTTATCAATGACTAACATTATTCCGCTGCTCGGCTCGTGGAATTGGTGTAGCTATGAATTGGATAGTATAAATTTAAAAGCGATTCGTTATAAACATTTGATTATTAGCTTTTAGGTTATGCTCGTGACATTAAGAATAAGAATTATTCATTATTTAATGTCAACAGCAACTCTAGGGTACCCTTGTGTCACGAGGGACTTTATAAACACAAAGTACATCCAGACATGGAACCAACAGATTCTAAAGTGAGATACCTGGTCTTTATATTTGAAAGTATGGATTACCCATATCAACCTGTTATAAGTGTTCATGACAACTGAGATCGACAGCTTAGTGAACTTACCGCGTCACGGTGTTGTGGTAATACAACTTTTCATAAAAAATATCTTCGAATATTATGTTTTTGTTGTTCTAAGATATAATACAGTCTCACACTACTAGCAATCTTGTTTGGGCAAGCACATGGGACATTAAATGTGGTATTGCAGTGTTAGAAACAGTGGCTACGACCAATCAATCTATCAATCTGGTTTATCCGCACTATGAGCCGTCTCTAAAGTCAAATCACATCGAATTCCATTCACATGCAATATTAATTGCGCCTAAATACCCGTTAATGTGTCAATATTGTTCGATAGTAACGTTCAAATGGTAGTAGTAATTGAATAGGGCATGACTGTTGACATAATCTCGCTCGTGTTAATCCTGAATGAGATATATTAGCATACATTCACAGAATCTGTATGCGGTTACTGTAATCTGTAGTGTAGATACGTGACTAGAGTATGTGGGTAATACTTGATTAAATTCTAACTCCAGTTAGAGAGATGCAAAATTGAAGTAGAATGGAGACAACATGTGTAGAGGCTAAGTGGTTATATCGTCAGTACATGTTTTAATTACCTTTAGTAATAAAGTCAACAGAATTGAACGGTGTTCGATCTCAAAAGAGACTACACAACTATGCATAAGATTACCTAGTATAGGTCGCAAGTGAGTGTCTCGAGTGCACTCGCTATTCCGTCGCTATCATAATATGGACGGAAATTTATCATCACCAGACAACTTTAGGCACAGGACAGTAACTACTCAATGATTACGATTTTATTCCTAGTTGTTTATCTACTGTCTCCAGTTTTTAGTTACATTAGAAAATATGTCATGTGAATAGGCCTGTTATTAATGCAATCGATAATAATAAAGTTATAACGCAAAATGGTGTACTTACTAAGTGCGATATTCGCTTGCTTGTTTCTGTCGAGCTGCCCCCGTAGGGCTCGTAGCCGACGTAACTTCAACTCCTGCGCCTCTACGCGCTCGCGTAGCCGCCGTAGCCGCTCACCTTCTACTGCCACCTACGAACAAAATATATTGGTTACTGAATTATTCAAATTATAGTGAACTTAGGTTTATACATGATTTTATTCATATTAGAAGGTCCATAAAATATTGACTTGTGCAATTGTCACCGACAAGACGGAGATAAGTTATGATACTACCTACTACTATAAATGTAAAAGTTTGAATGGATGGGTGATTATAACTCAATCACACCAGACCGTTTGCACGGATCTGGATGAAATGCAAAAGTTGTGAGCAACAGCTAGTACTTAACATAGTAGTAGGTAGTAAAATATTGAATCAGTATAAACCCGATCTTCATTTTTCTTTATCATAAATACGCACCCTTTCAACAATACTCCACAGAGCAAGTCAATAAAAGCGAGAAATATTATGAATATAAAATTAAATCACTATAAAGCTGACGGTGTTGGTAATTTTGTTTATTTCATAGGCATACTTATAGCGTGAGAGGAGTTTATTTCTTTTAAGGCGAACGATAAATATCGCATTAGGGTAACGCTCGTCCGGTCCGGCGCTGGAGATTTATTAAGACCGGAGAAAATTTAATTTTTTCACTCCCTTATCTGTTCACAATTTCTCGGAAATATTCCGATAAAGAACTTTGTTGGCGTTTATAGTCACAACTGATACGCAAATTGCTTGAATAATTTATCGTTAAACTTTTTTTTTGGATGATAATGGAAATTTTTGTAGAATGTGGATAATACTTATCATTGACTGAAAATGACTGGCCTTGTGGTGGTTGAGTGGTGGGTTATTTTACAACGGACTTATTAAATACTAGCTGACCCGCGTAACTTCGTCTGCGTGAATTTTCCCCGTATTTGCAATATTTTTCATCGCTTCTCCGCTCCTATTGGTCGTAGCGTAATGTTATATAGCCTATACATTTCCTCGATAAATGGGCAATCCAAGAGTAAAAGATTTTTCAATTCGAAGCAGTAGTTCTTAAGATTATCGCGTTCAACCAAGCAAACAAACAAATTCTTCAGCCCTTTATTATTAGTATAGATTCCAGTTATTTAGTAACCAAAGACCAGAGTAATCATCATCAAAATATCATAATCAATCAAATATTACGGTTTCGTTTTATTTTTGACGCAAATCGCTGGGGTGTGGAGGTGTATACCCGTGTGTCTGTCTATACCGTCGTAACACCCAACTGGATGATCGGAGTTGAAGTCATTTATTATAAATGTAATTAAACGATATGGTTTTTAGCTTTATTTGATTGCCATATAGCCGTGTCGAGATAATAAATTCTGTGTTTTATGTGTCGTTATTTTTAATGTCAAGACGATGACAGTGATATTGTCATTATATTTACATATCAACCCATAAGATGGCCCACTGCTGGGCACGGGTCTCCCCAGTAGAACCTACTAGTATGTAGATCCTGGGGGTAATTGCCATAATCGCCACGCTTGGCGAGCGGGTTGGCGATCGCAGTAAGGCTTTAAGTACGCAGAGGACGCTGCTGCCCGTCCTCCGGGGTGAAATCCCTTAGTCGCCTTGACGACACCCACGGGTAGAGATGGGGTGGTACTATTCTTAAGCCGGCACCACACGCATATTTACTAAAACTCATTTCAAAACATCATCATCAGCTTATCGCAGTCCACTGCTGGGCATAGGCCTCTCCAATTGCACGCCACTTTGTTCTATCCTCGGCTTGTCGTATCCAGCTTCTGCCAGCTGTTTTGCGTAAATCATCACTCCACCTGGCCTGAGGGCGTCCTACACTACGTTTGCCGAGAAACGGTCTCCACTTAAGAACTTGTTTACCCCAACGGTTGTCGGCTTCGACTAATATGGCCAACCTACTGCCACTTCAGCTTGCTAATCCTGTAGGCTATGTCGATAACTTTGGTTCTCGAATTACCTCATTTCTGATTTTGTCCCTAAGAGAAACTCCGAGCATAGCCCTTTCCATAGCCCGCTGAGCGACTTTGAACTTGTGGATCAGCCGTACCGTCAGTGCCCACGTTTCGGCTCCGTATGTCATGTCATCATGTCTCCGTATATTTCAAAACGATATTTTAAAATTATAGTCCAACTTCATGAGAGCTTACTTTAATTAATTTTACAAGATTTCAGAGCTGAACTGCTAAATCAACAAATACGCTATAATATACAATTTAACAACTAAGCGATAACTGTTAAAGTCAATTACGAAGTGAAAACAAACCAGCCTTAAATTATAAATAACACTGTTATGATTACACGAAAGCAATCTAAAAACTTCGATACAAAAGTCGTAACTGAGAACAAAGAATTTTCATTTCATTTACTTTCGAGCCTCTTGTACTTCATTAAGAATCCTTTGTTTTCTATTACGGATTTATGAACCTTTTTAAAAATTAACACCTTCCTCTTTCATACATGTCTCGTTTTATTGTGCCAGTAACAAAAAAAAAAGGCTATTTTATCTTTATTCATTCAGAATTATAAAGAGAATCAGAATTATCCATGACTGAGTGGCTACTGGTTTAATTAAAAACAGAAAATAAGGTTATTTGTTACGTTTGATGGAAAATCCGATGATTTTGGAATGTTTATTAACGCTCTTCGTCTTTAAACAAAAGCTAACAATATGTTTGAAATTTAAGGGATACAAAAACAAAAGTATAAAATACATATTCAAAAAGGTTACACGTGTGTACAAAACTACCGACATATTATTCAAACTGGTCAAGTATAACATATTTGAGGTAAATAATAAATTTTCTTATTACATTTTCCTTAGAAGTCGACAGTAGGTTGAGTACTTTGTTAGAGGGGATTACTTGCAATCCCTGTCGATACACTACACAGCTGTGCCCATTTAACCGAACTTAGCAATAGCTATATTACCTTGTACTAGGCTACTTTATTTCTGGGATTACAGTCTTTAAAGTTATTGCTTTTCTGAAGATTAAGCTTGTATATTGTGACTGCCTCTGTGGCGCGGTGGGAATGTATCCGACTGCTACTCAAGAGGTCGTGGGTTCGATCCCCACCCAGGATAAAACTTTGTGTGATGAGGACGATGGTATATTCTGTGTCTGGGTGTTATTTATTTATAATATGTATGTATTTAGAAATATATAAGTATGTTTATCAGTTCAGTTTCCATAGTACAAGCTCTGCTTAGTTTGGGATCAGATAGCGTTGTGTGAGTTGTCCCAAGATATTATTATTTTTATATTACACCAAATATTGATGAAAAGACGATTGCAGATTTTTTTTTTAACCGACTGGGAAAGTAGGAAGTTTATGTTTTTTATTAATATTAACTAGCTTTTGGCTGTTACTAACTGACGTGACGTGATTAACAAAAAATAATCTGATCAACAATATTTGCATAAATAACATATAGGTATCCATACTTGTAAATTTTCACTAGCAAATTATATAGAATTTTGCGGAGTATAGCGCGTTTAAACTTCAAGCGACCAAATTCTTCAGCTTTAATAATATTAGTATAGACTAACAGGCTAATATCTACGGCTATAGGCATATAATATTCATAATTTACCAGTGGAATAATCACAGTCCATAATGAAAACATGTTACAGCCACAAGTAGGCGTTACATTGTAAAATTTCATAATAGGAGCAACTGTTCTGTATTATTGAATATTTTAACTTATACTTCGAAACTTTATAAACACGAACCTAACAAAATACTTTCAAGACTTGAATAAAATACAGAGACAAAGTTTTAATGAATTACAAAAGCAGACTCAAGTATTAAATATAAATGAACAAATACTACCACTCAATAGGTATAATAAAAGAAACAAAGGAAAATAAATATAAAAATGTTAAACGATTTATGATCTCGAAGTCAGCATTGGACTCAAAAAAAATACCTAAAAGGAAGAAAGAATAAAGCGAAAAGTGAACTAGATATTTTTGGTCTTTGCAAAAATAATAAAAAAATGCTTTTGATCCACAGAGGTTGATTAATCACACTGCGTATTCATCTTCCAAAATATCTGAAATTACTAAGTTGCTTAGTACTGGAGTGTTTCGGTCGGCTTTGAATTCAAAAGGGAACGTAATTGAATGGACATTCAGAGCACATTCGGAGCATCTACCTTCTGTTTGTTCTCCAATAAAGAGTTTATTGCGTAATTCAGTACGTTCTCCAAGGATATTAAAATGCTATAGAGCGGTAATATCGGAGCTAGTACCTACCTACGAAGTTTTAAATAAAAGTTATATGTAAAATGTTATTCTACTTATGAACACGGAGGATACTAGTAGGTACCATATTAAATAAAAGCAACTTCCGCACTAAGGTACAGCTCTTTGTGGGGACTTTTCAAACATACAATTAACAGACACAAAGTACACACCTATGTAGAAATACAACTCGCGGCCTCTGGTGCAGCAGCCATACAGTGTCACCGAGGTAGTCATAAATAAAAGTAGTAAAAAATAACAATATTTTGTCGTTTAGTAGATTAAATGACCTATAGATATGGGAATGGACTCTTCCTGAAACACATTATGGTGAAGGTAATAAAACTGACCCTTCCGTAGGTAATAATTGTCAAGTGTTATTATTAGTACTTTATGGTGTTGAATGAAACATACCATCAAGTTAACGATAGGATTAAAGATCAAAGAGTATGAACGAAAGTTATCATTACATTGGCATGGATACAAAAGATAAAGTAACGGACCAATTGATGTGGAAAGTCAGTAGTTTTGACGTATGATAAAAAAAACATAAGTTAAAAAGTAATGATACCGAGAATAGAATATAATAGAGAAATGCCACTTGTAATTGATGATTTATCCTTAAAAGCAATTCAGACTTTAAACTAACGATCCAAATAAAAAACTACATCCAAACCCATCAGTCAGTTATCTACATACTTTACAAATGACACCCATCCTGTTTTGAGGTTACAGACCAAGAAATACGTGACAATATTTGCACATGCAGTCATTATGAATTCAAAAGAAATGCAAGAGTAAATTCCGATCGTTCTTATTTCGTACTTTATTCCATAGACTTCTCCTCCGACCTGTCGATGCTGGCTTTCTAGTGCCTAACGACGACCGCTGAGACTATTAAATTTCAATACCACGACTCGTACTTTTACAAATTGAATTTATCAAATCTCCCACAGGAAAAGTACCTACTTTATTTAGTGCCTAATATGTCATTCTTAGAAGATATATTATTTGTATCTTCTGACCTTGTAGGCGTATGCTGAGAACATATAGAGCTTGTTTAAGTTTCGCTCAAGATTGGTTTAGGTAAAATTTTATAAAAAAGTAAACCAATATATGCTGACTGTTGACTTTATAGAGATTATCTTAGGTTATGCTTAACTTGCGCTAACATCAATCATTACAACGGTCAGCATATCTATATCTACACCCATAATATTATAAAGAGGAAAGATTTGATTATTTATTTGATGTTTTTTTACATTGAATAGACTCCGAAACTACTAAACCGATTTAAAAAAATCTTTCACCATTAGAGAGCTATATTATCGGGGAGTATATTTTATTGTCAAAAAATTTGTTATCTCTACAAAAATTACAATAATGTAACTTAAGGTATATATTACTACGATATGACGCCCGTGCGAAGCCGGGGCAGGCAGCTAATATTTTATAAAGTTTTTTATTCTTTGTAAGCTAAACTTGAACTAAATCTGAGCAATATTTGGATCTGCAGTATTAGCCTTAGTGTTTTGACTGCCTGACGTGGTATAACATGCGATTTCCATAGGGTTTCACTATGGTACCTACAGAAAACAATGAACTCGAGCATAAAATATTATACTGTGTACCACTCCTTTTACTGTTAAAATTTAGTACAAAACTCTTCAGGTCAACACAGAAAATTGAACCTAAAACTATTATGACGATAAGAGGCATAGTTCTAAATTCACTTAGGCTTCAAATTGCATACCTCGTTTGTCGACGCGTACATTCTGTTACAGGCCTTATACTTTGCACTCTAATTTCATAAAAGTAGGCTGTAGATAATACGGCGTTGAATAGTTTATACGATATTTCCCAACCGTAGCTACCGTCATTAATAACCTAAGTACTTTAGGTGATTTCCACTGATATTTACTGCATGGGTTCAGTGAAAATTTCATTATCTTATATTTTCAGTCAGCGTGTAATTTTACTGTTACTGTTATTCATATTTGTGAGAGTTCAGATATTACATTATCTAGTTCAATTTAGAAAGTTTGTGTAGTATGTGTGAATGAATATTATTTTCCCTGAGATAAATTAGAAAATTTAATACCCAACGTCTAGTATTCGATCGTACCTTATTATTAAAAAGAACTGAAAGAGGTAAGTCAAAATATTATATTTAATGAAAACCCTACACTCCTTTAGTTAGATAGCCGTAACACAAAGAAAAATAGATAAAAATGCCTCAGGATCTCTACTCAAGGTTACATAGTACGTCACTGAAAGCTCAAGGGCAATTAGAAATATGACTAAATAGTCGTTTTTATAATAATTGGTAAAGATACCTACTAAAAATTATGTTAAGTACTACATAATGTTAATAAATTAAAATGATATTAAGGGCAAAGGCTATCTACATTAGACTTACTTTCTTTAGAAAATGTTATTTACAGATTTCTGTAAGCTCAATTTACACGAATATAATGGTACAACATTTAATTCTTTTCATAAAAGAGAAACTGAGCTGATTTTTTTCGGTCAACTATCAAATACACTTTTTAGGCAACGCCCGCACTAGAGAATCTCGATGCCGCGAGGGATTTACTTTTAAAAATATACAAAACACGGATAAAATGTATGCGAGAGAATTCAATGTGATGTTTGATTTTTGCTTAAAGCATTTACTATGCATGGTGCATGATATTTACGACAAACTGATTTTTCTGACCTTTATCGTTATCATAAAACGCATTGATCTTTATTGCAACTTTTAAAGTAACATTTAGAATGCCCAAATGAAGAACCTACAAACCTTTCATTCTGAGGTTTGTCCCAATGAACAGCCCAAGTTGTTTGAAACGTGTATAGTCCAGTCGAGTTGAACTTTGAATCCAGAATATAATTGTGTTTAGAGAGAAGGGTGCCTAGGAAGTGCCATTTCGTTCAATAATACAAATGGTTTCTATGTTGTACCAAGTAAGAATTTAAGTTCAACAGAAACTGGTACATTCTATTTATAAGATTGTAATTGTTCACTACCCTTGTTCACTTTGCTAAACTTTAAGGGACCATGTTATGTAAAAGACGTCATCGAATACTGCTATTTAACAATACCCAATTTATATGTTCACCTAGAATTAATATTTTAGATAGGTTCCTCTTTCTTTAAATGTCGATAGCCTACGACTAAGACATCGCATTCATAATCGTGAGGTCGTGGTTTCGAATCCTACCTATTATACCACTGGTGTGAACCCACTCCTAATAAATGCAATTTAGTTTAGCTGGAGGGTTTAACAGAATTGCTAGTAATGTGGAAACCATAATCCCACATTGTTATCTTTAAAAAAACAAATACAAATTACTATCCTTAAAAAAAAAGCGATTCATCATAGATTACTACCAACTCTGCTGAATGGCAGGATGTTTCGCACTTTAGACTCCTCCAATGCAGAATGTATTGAAGTCTTTCGCAGTCAGCAGTAAAATAAAATAAGTCAAAAGTTAGAGGATCTTTAGCCGTGTGGCACCGGCTTCAGAAAAGTACTACCCCATCTCTTCCCGTGGATGTCGTCAAGGCGACTAAGAGATTTCCCACCGGAAGATGGACAGCAGCGTACTCTGCGTATTTTATGCTGCGATCGCCAACGGTTATGGCAATCATCCCCAGGATCTACAATAAATAGGTTCTACTGGGGAGACCAGTGCCCGGCAGAGGGACATCATATGGGTTGATATCCAGAGGGTCAAGTCATGGATATAAGACCTTGATTACTAGCATTGTGGATTACGCATTACTAGCTAAATTAAGCTAAGCTATTTAGCTTAAATAGATTAACCTCTTCAGCAAAACTGCATTGCTCTATGGCTTTAAGGCTAGTCGCGCACCAGGCAGCCTGGTTGCGACAGCCAACATATCGGATTTGTTTACTGCCATCCTGCGCGGCTCCCATACACCGTCATATGCTCAAGCTCAACTGGGTGCCAGGCTGCCTAGTGCGTGCCTAGTGTAATAGTGTACGTACGGTAGTGAACAATAAATTATGAAATACGATCAAAATAAAAAAATATGTTTCAATAAACATAGATATTCTGCTTTTGAGTTATAAATGAACATAATTGTTTTATTAAATTAAAATTAAAAGTTGTTATTTTTTATCTGTGTATCACGTGACATGAAACACGAGCCGCCATCATGTGACGTAATTTAGGCAAAACCAATTCACTGTCATCTACCAGTCCTGTCGCTGACACTGTCATATTACTAATGGCAGAAAAAATAGGCATATAAAGTAGCGCCATCTATAGTGCTCACGAAATATAAAAATTTTATAAGCTACGGGTCTTAATCGCGTAAATATTTTATTTAAAGGCTAAATACCTTTGTTTATTTCCCGACGTTTTGACCGTATTGCAACGGCCGTGGTCACGGGTAGACTGAGTCTACCCGTGACCACGCAAATACATTGTCATCAATCCAATACAATACCATGCCATCTACATGGCATTGCCGACACTGTATTTGACGCCGACTAACACCAATCCGATTGGTCTGTGCCGTAATGACGTCATGGAACATGGCAGACAGGCGTTTATAGCAGGAAAGCATGTTTATTTTACCGATATACTTATTTGTTTTTGTGGCTTTTTATTAGGAAATCAACATTTTAAGCTCTTCTTTCAAACAGAGTACTAGAGATCTGACTACTGTCGCATTTCTTATGATGGTTGTAAAATCACAATAGGTTGTTGAACTGACCTGGTGTTGTCTAGCCTCCTGCTGTTTAAGATACCGCAGCCGCTGCTCCTTGGCGCAGAGCAGCTGGTGCTGTGTGTCTATCTGCTGCTGCTGGCGTAACGCCATGGCGCGCAGCTCGCCCAACGTCAGCTCCACCCCTTCCCCCAACTGTGGACAATAAGCAACATACAATCAGTACCTAGAGATTTCCTATATGAATTTATAGTCTAGCCCCGATTTTGAACTCCAGAGCAATAACCTAGTCAGTTTAATAAAATATTAGCATTTTGCTCAAAAGTAGCCAAAGTTGTGTCACAAAGTTTTTTGATTCACGTGATTTTTCCGGACCAATAGACAAGTATGGTATGATTTTGATTTTTTTAGGCTGGCTATACCTATTATCAAATCTGATACAAGATAATTATTTTTCTGAGTATTTTATCATAAAAAATAAAAATACTTGTAAACATATGGCAGTCGTTATTAAAATCAAACAGTTCTTCAAGATCGTTATGGCCTTGAATGAAAGACGTAAGTACTCCTAGTATACTTAATTATGATTTTCTGAGAATATTCGGCAATAAATCAGTGATCAAAAAAGTAAAAGTACGTTGATTCATTATGGATGTTATTTTTCTTTTAGTAATTGGTAATTGAATAGCTCTCAAATATATCTTTCAAATATATGTTACTAGCTCGTTAGCAGTCGTAGCTATTCATTCGCCAAACTTTAAGACACCTTCACATCAAATTTTACTTCAACATACTTATCACACACTATCCCACAACGTATGCACTTTTATGTACCACATTTACTAAGAAACTATCACACTTTCAAGGTTGGGGTTTGATAATTTAAGTTTGTGTCTAGATGTGTTATCTATTAAAAAAATATTATTTTATACACATTTAAAAAAAATGGGGCAAAAAGCTAAATATCTTTAAATAACTGTCTTAAAAATTATTACTCAATAGAAAACTTCGTGCAACAAAAAGCGGTGCTTTAGGAGCCCTCCTAAAGCACCGCTTTGGGATAGTTTTAGATAATATCAGTATATATGCCAAATAAAACTCCGCTTTACTTATACGTAAACAATTTCCTTTATTACAAGTCTTCTGAATAATTTTCATTTTCACCTAAGTATAACAAAAATTCAAAAGCCTTGACAAACGCCCCGATAAACTGAAAGGATAATGAGAATATTATCATAAACCTAATCTTCATAACACCGATTTAATGACACTCGAGAATACGAAGACGTCGAAAAAATCTCTTTTCCACCCCATTCGTATTTTATTATCATGAAAAAGACATTGTACATTCACCTCAATACTGTTAAAAGAGAAAAGTTTACCCATTTTTCTTTATGTACACAAAATTGAAACTTTGTTGTCGCTTGTAGATGTACGACCTAAAATAAAATGAATACACTTTTCAGATGACATGAATTTGATTTAAGGCTGCTGATATTCGGCAGCGAAGTCAAGTGTCAAGAAACACATTGATTGACCTATAACTGACCTCTTTTCAGACCAGTGATAAAAGAAAAATACTCAGTGTACGGTTCCGGAGTTGTTGCCGTAAAAATCCGATTTGAATAATTGCACCAGCAGAAGAGATAGGTATTATTTCGCTATCAACCTAAGTAGCTGCAACTACAAGACACCTTTTTACCAAATTTCATAATTATTCATTGTGTAGTCTTTGTTTAAAATGCCTGTGACATACCGACGGACCTACAGACATACAGACAGACGGACATGACGAAACTATAAGGGCTCCGTTTTTGCCATTTTCGCTCCGGAACCCTGAAAAGTCTAGATAGATTCTAAACCATTACAACGAAACAAATTGCTCAACATTACACATAACATATTGTTCTGTATAGTGTTTTAGAAAAGCTTCCCAGTTTGGTGCAGGTGCGGGAACGGAGTGAAGTGGCCTTAGATGTTGCACTACTACCAAGGCAACGAAAAATAATGCACTTACATTTTCTTCTCAGACTGTCATTAAAATGTACGTTTGAAATAATTGAAAATTTTGGAAAAAGTAAATAGTTACTAAAAGTTCATTATGCGATTTTTAAGAAAACTTTTATCAGCCTTGCCCAGTAATCGGACATCATATGGATTGATATGCATATATTATTGTGAGTGTATCCGACTGCTACGCAAGAGGTTGTGGGTTCGATCCCCACCCAGGATAAAACTTTGTGTGATGAGCACGATGGTTTATTCTGTGTCTGATGTTATTTATCTATAATATGTATGTATTTAGAAATATATGAGTGTGTTTATCGGTTGTCTGGTTTCCATAGTTCAAGCTCTGCTTAGTTTGGGATCAGATAGCTTTGTGTGAGTTGTAACAAGATATTATATTATATATTGTAGGTATTGAGTATTTAGAACTCCATAAAGGTTTTAACGCCTGCATAATTGAAAGAAAAATGCTTTTAGAAGGAAATGTGAAACCCATCCCTAATACCTACTAATAAATATTGCATACACCATTAAAAGCAGATATTTTAATAGGTAAGAGGCTATAAAACTGTACTAATATTAAAGGCTATAGAGTTTGTTTGTTTGTTTATTTGAACGAAATAATCTCAGGAACTGCTAGTCCAAATTTAAAAATTCTTTTACTGTTGGATAGCCCATTTATCGTGGAAGGCTAAAGGCTATATAACATCACGCTACGACCAATAGGAGCGGGGCAGCAATGACAAATGTTGTAAAATACGCAGACGAAATTGCGCGGGTAGCTATTTTAATATATTGTATGAATGTACGCTCTTAAAAGCGCGAGAGATCATCAGTCGCATTCAGTAATTGCATTTTTGTGTATACCAGAAATTCCCATCCACATAGTCCGGCTTAGTGAGTAGGTATCTGTTAAAATATGAGTGCCTTTTAGAGATACCAGTAGGTCAACGGATGAAGAGGTTTATCCGTCCAATGGGCCTGGCTTTTAATACAGCATTAGTGGCCTGCGATTGTTTGAAATTGTCTTCATAATTCAGTCGGGTCGCCCTTTTCATAACTCAGCGGTAATGTATTATAGTGAGAGGGCGCGCCGCGAATATCTCATATTTATTATTTTTATCATTGTCTGTTATGGCTGTTAAAGTTATAACGTTTTCGTTTGTAAATGGCCATTCTCCAGGGGGCTAGACAGTAAATATGATAAAGTTTTATTGTTTAGGCAGTATAGGTTAGTTTGAATAATTTCTTATGCAACAATTTAGGTCAACAGCCTTGCAGTAACATTACTTACATTGTTTTATTATTATTCTTAACGAACAGTAGCATGTCGGACTACGCTCTCAAACGGTCATGACGATACTAATAAGCGTCCGTTTTTGCCATTTTGGCTACGGAACCCTAAAAAGGAGCCTTGCCATCGACAAATACTCGCAATTGCAGAGCAAATCCCATCTTTGCATATAGAACAACACACATTTATATAAATTTTCACTTCTGACAATCTTGTAGCAGAAGAATTCTGTCTATATTCTGACTTCTTGCTATCAAAAATTACATAAACCACCAAAGAAAAAAATATTTATGTTATTTGTCAGAAATATCCATGACAAAAAGTCATAAAATGTGTATGATATTTGACAGCAAAAGCTCATTGTACATGAGTTTTCATACGGATATTTTGGAGGCGGGTCGACAGAATTCTTGGATTCGGCCTCTTCATACCGGTAGAATTAAGGGCATTTGCGGGTACAATTTATATATATCTTGACACTTGTTGATAGCCGACCCTGTCTGCGCGTTGATGTATCGGCGGAAAGATAAATTGTATTACTGTCAGTTGCTGAAAGAGTATAATGACTATGGCCTACGAATGTATTGAAATTCAGGATAAAAAGAGGCCAACGTTTGATAAAACATAAAGCCATATCTATTAATCTTTTATATTTTGTGAATAACACAAAATAAAAAAAATATTGTTGCACGTCATAATTTAGACAAAGAATGGTCCCATTCAGCATTTACGTTGCATGTTTTATAACAAACATGCTACGTTGATGTCAATAGATCCTAATTAAATACTTGATCCGTAAAAGGTATTTCCAATTTCGAATACGTATACAATATATTCCCTCTTCCATGATGTAATACTGAAAGCCATAATATGAACAACAAAGTAGCATAAGTAACAAATATGTGGCAGTGGCAATAAAAACGTTACCCGGCGCAGGCTTTTAATTTAATTGCAGTTTTATATACGACAATATTTTCTCTTCAGTGTAAGTAACAAACCAGGAGAATTTAAACCAACATAATTACAAGCAATTCGATTTGCAAGCAAATCTTTAAACGCTTGTGACTCAACTTTCATGAGTCAAAATGACCTTACATAATAACAAAACAAAAATGAAAAGTGAATACTTAGTAATAAACCACGCATGTTTATTTAAAGTTATCCATTTACAAAAAAAAATAACCCTCATAAAATACCTTCATGAAAAAATACCGGACTTGAGGTTGGAAAAAAAGGGTCCTTTGCTTCATAAAAATATTTGGTATTGTACATTCGTTACGGGAAGGTTACGCAAATATTAGGTCTTATAACAGAGATCTTGAATTTTGCTTTCTATATAATAACAACTAGAATAGTTTGATGCGATATATACGTAAGTGAATTTCTGTGTCGTGCGATGTAAAAATGTGAATACGGCGGCGCCTCCACGCTTCCACAACGATGAATAATGCATATAGTGAAGAACTAATGTTGCCCACCAATCGATTGCTATTACAACTTGACACTTGTTATTTTAGTGACGAATTTATAACTCGGTTAGCAATGAAATTGTTTGACTTCGGAATTAGGTTTGGAAAGATTAGTATAAGAACAATAGCGGTATCGGTTTAAGCTTGGCGATCAATAATGAGACGGTGGCATTTAGTTATCATAATAAACCTAAGAATGGTAAGCGTAAAGTTGAATTTACAAAAGTTGTATTACTGTCAGTTCACTGAAATTCCTTTGGTGAGAGCAAGGAGATTTGAACACGGTTACTAACTCAATTAGTAACGAATGTTAACTAAGTTTCTCTTCTCAAAGATGAAGCCAACTGCATAAGATACAGTAGGTATGCAATCCTACCAAACGTTAGAAAGCTCTCACAAATCCACACGATTTTTCTCGTCGACAGAATTATCTCGGACATGGATTAAGATGAAAATAAATCCTTCTATAACGTCTGGTAAGTGCAATCTTTCTTTAAACTTTTCACTTGGCGAGAGAAAATTGGTAGTGATTTTTCAACTGGCCAGCTACCCTTTATTCGTTGTTCTGTGTGAATTTGGACAGAATTGGTCGGGATGTCAAAGCGATAGGGTGTGCCTTTGAGTGAATGTACGCATTGTACCGTGTCTATATGTTTACGTGCATGAAACGTTTTCAACCCCTTTTTTATAAAGTCGTGAAAAGGTTTTGTTTTGCATTTGTCATTTTTGTTTTGATGTTTCTGGGAATGTTGGCGTTGTGTCTTGACAATGTGGCAATAGGCGGGATGTTTGATTTCAATTTTACCTGTGATTGAATGTTTGTAATACCTTTTGATACAGGGATTATTATCGAATGCGTGAGTATTTATTATAATAGAGGATTAGGTAATCAAAAAACCAATGTTTGCTAGTACAGGTACAGTCCAAAAAATCAATTGCTGAATGTATACACATCACTATATATATAACGGCTGCACCTATTTGGCTTATTTTCTTGTACCTAGTTATCAGGGCAGAGTTTGTGCGACAGAAAATGTTTGAAAAATTGTACGGAGAAGTATATGAATAGCGTGCCGAAGCGAGCAGCTATTATAAAATAAAAGCCTTAGGTAACTGTCATTCGCCATACGTGCGCTCAGCTACTATGAAGAATCACGTCCAAAGAGCTCTTTCCATCGCCTAGCTTTAAAAGTAAACGTTAATAATAATCCAAGAGCATTCTAAATGTGTTTCGCGTTTAGTCCAGAAGTTGTTAACAGCTTTCCTTTGCTATGAGTGTCGTTTCAAAGGCAGTGTTAGCTCTCAGAAATTAATTACAGAGCTGAACTGCTGGTTTACACATAATTAAATACATTCAAATCGGAGTTACCCTTGTAGTGCAGAAGCAGTTTTCAAACATAAATTATGAAGTGAAAAGGACAGATTTGTCGCTTTTGCAAGTCATTTTGAAGTTCGTTTGTAGTATTTTGGACTGGTTAAGTATACAATTAGAGTGTCTCCGAAGGATTGCAGCTTTGATATTTGCTTGGAGTATCAGTCAAGGTTGCTTTAACAAGTATGTTATTAGAAAACTCATTGGGGAGTTACTGTAGTAACAGCGTAGGATAGACGACTGTTTAGATGGAGTTATATATACTGTCCGTAAAATAATATTGTTATTTCGTATTGTAGTATTCAGTATGTTTATGACAGTTGCCAACTGAATTAGACAATGTATAATGTTTGTGAGCAAGCATACCTACTGCTTACATAGGGCTGGATGCAATATCCTCGATGGTCACCTTAATAGAAAAAAGATCTTGTTTTGTGTTTGGATTAAATAATGATTTTAAAAAATGTAAAAGAACGTAACGACTTAAAAATTGTCTTATTTCAACCAGTTTGACATACCTAGGAAAAATAAACAATACAACCTTGTACAAAAATACAAACAACCTATAAAACACAACCTCCTTATTCTAGCTCAACATAATCATTTAATATATTATATATTTTGATCGATGTCAAAATGTTACGCTTTTTTCCGTCTAACTTCTCAGTCCGCAAACAAAAACGTGCCATTAGGAACTATCTACTAACTAACTATCTATCTATAAGTATAATCAAACACAGTTTTTACCTACATTTATAAACATAAAAATATTAGTGCTTAATACAAAGGATGCTGTTATATTATCTCTTTAAAACTAATTGGCATTATATTTAAAGTAAAACATCCAACTTTATATACTAATTAAACTGAAGAACTAATAAAGTTAAAATAAACGAACAAAAAGCTTGTTCAGAAGGTAATTAAACCTATCAAGTGGACGGACGAGTAACAGACTAGGTAGGGACCCTCTATCAATTGATGAATAATACATGGGACCGTGTGAGTTCGCCCTTATACGAAACTATTATGGTACAAGTCATGAACTGATTTGCTTAATAAAATACTTATCAGCATACAAATATGTTTATTTGGCGAGATTGACAGAAATTCACGCGAAGAACTTTGTTCTAATTAGTTTTTAAACTTTTTTTTACTGTTTTTGTTTTTATTTAGTTTTAAGTAAAGTACTCGTACATACATACAACTAACACTCCTTTTGGAGCAGTCGTGTGAAATAAATAATACTTAGCATCTAATTTTGCAGAAAGGAATCTAAATTAGAAATACATTTGAAATAATGTAGGTATTCATTACTGGAAATTGAAGTCCACCATGACACCAGCGCATGCTGACTCATGGAAATATTAATTAGCTACTGTCCAATTTAAAGTCCAATCTAGATTCGCATTCTCAAATAAAAATACGCACTCGTATATATTTAGAAGTGAAAGTAATTTTGGAACTGTTTATTTATTCGTCAAATGACGTCATTAAATATTATATTAAGGATTTTTTTTTCTCTAACGTTTAGTTGAAGTTATTTAATGTTTGTAGTGTTTTATTGTGTAATTAAATCTAAATAAAACCAATTAGGTGTATTTTACTACCGTTTTACAGAACTATTTCAGATAAAATAAAAAAAAATGTTTTGATATTTTGGTCGAGAAGAAACGCATAACAATGAATAAAAAAAAACTCACGAAACATCCGCTACAGCTCTTGACGTAAACGTAGGTACGAATGAATTACAATATAAAATCTGCAAGGTTCATTGATCGCATTTCATTTTTGATTTACCAGTGTGAGTTTCAGGTGGTGTCAGGTGTAAATTTATTCTAATTAAGTTCTAATATAGGTACAGATTCTTTTATTAGTTTTCTTTTTATAAATTTAAAAATGATAGATTTTTAGAACTCAAATTAGAACGACTCCATTTCAACACGACAATTACAGGAATTTAGATAAAATATATTATTAACACATATACAAAACACAATGGAACTTTTCAACTATAAAATAGCATTAAATTCTAGTACGTGGGCACATTACACTCTGAATTAAATTCATGGCGACGTGACGTGTCGACGGAAACTTTATCAATTAATTTTCTCACTGCCTTCTACAAAATATGCAAAAACTCTTTAGAACTTGATAATATATTAATTACTAGAATATATATCTTCAAGGAATCCGAGCTTAGTGCTATGAGAGTATTGCTTTTACGTAAGACAAGTAAGGTAAGTATGAATCCTACTAAGTATTCAACGTGTGTGATCAAATTCAAGGGTATACAATAGGTACCTACATTTTGTGGTCATATTTTTAATCAATTGTTAATTATAAAAATATTACGGGTCTTAATCGCGTGAATAATTTAAGGTAAAATACCTTGTTTTTTGCCCGACGTTTCAACCGTGTTGCAACGGCCGTTTACCTTAAATTATTCACGCGATTAGGACCCATAAGATATTTATTTTCATAATGTGTACAAATCGCGAAAGTTTATCAAAATTGTTAATTACCTAATGAATTAAAAAGTTATTCATATAAAACATATAATATCCGAGCGTGGGTTATACCTCCTACATCTCCATCTTATGTACTCTCTCTTTCTCTCTCTCTATCTCTCCCTGCTGAAATTTGGCATTAAGAAAACCAGGAATAGAATGACAATAACGAATTTGATGAGTATTTAATGCACTCATATAATAGTGATGGAGATGGCTCCCGGGAGCATTTTCCTAAAGCAGCCTCGCTAATGTCCACTTAAACAATAGACATAATTGCTACTAAATACTTCATTGACATCCATTTACGAACATATCCCTAGAGAGACGTACAGCACTAAGCGATTCGACTGCACATACAGCAAGCAGGTGGACATTGGTTAGTTTACCGGGTCCCTTGAGATGACGTAAATTGTTTTAGGGATACCAGAACATAAAAGAAAATAGTAACGGAGGAGTTATATGGGATCACTAGTTTACGTTTAGTTTAGGTACATTTAATAGATAAGTATTTTTTTTTTAATTGTTCAAACTTTTGAATGGATTTTCACCATTTGTAAAAATTGAAAGGTATAACATGCGGTCTCATAAATAGTGTAAAAAAATATTTCCTTAATTATGACTGGTGGTCCATTTCACATTAGATTTATGATGGTTTAGAGTTTTAGATCAAATGATAGCAAGCCGTTTGGACGCAGGCTACAAAATATTGATCAGTTCAGCAATTTGCGAGACCGTTCAATGGAAGATGTGGCTGAAATAGGGGTGACGAATATGACATCTATCACTGTCATGCCGATGTAAGATTCCAAATCATGATGCGTCTTCGTAGCGGAAACAGTTGCCAGCGCGCTGTAAGCCAAAGCGTAATCGATGTACGCGAACTACTGTCTGCAAGTAGTGTTGCCCAAATTCAGTCTTGGTCTTGCAGTCTTGGTCTTGTTCTTGCGTTTTTGCAAGACCAAGACCAAGAACAAGACCGCGTATTTTTAGCAAGACCAAGACCAAGACTGACCGTGCAAGACTTGAGCAAGAACAAGACATAGCCTGCAAGACTCTTGCGTCTTGCAGCTAGGACTTAGCGCTATTTCACTGAGTAGTTGGGTGTAACAGTTCGGTGTATAGGTAGGTACGCTTAGGAATTCTATGAGACGCAAAAAACTGTATCAAAGAATATGAAAAACTGGACCTATGCGCATTACGACTAATACCATAAACATAGCGAATAAAAAAATATCTATTAAAATCAAACTGAGTGCATGCATAGTTATGTTTTAACCATCGGCACTTTGATAATGCGGCATCAAAGGTTTTGTACTTACTTCTCAAAGAAATTTGCCGCTTTTCGGAAGTACATGGTTATGATACACGCGCCGGCGGCTTCTTTTGAAATCTAAAACAATCGTTGCCGCCACGCCGAAATCATAACATTTGACACTATTTGATTGCCGCCATAGGGCGAAGGTATACTCATGCAAAATAATTTCCTAGTAGAGTACCTACAGGTGTTCCAAAGAATAAATAAGTTTCAGAGTGCTTAGAATGAAAATGAATACATTATACTGATCACGCAAGTAGTATTATGATTAGGATAAAATGGTAAGGATAGGTAGTAGATGTCATATTAATTCATTCTAGTAAGTATATATTATAATATTGATTACTTATATGGTTTTAAACTAATTACTTAGGTACTATTATTGTACATTTAGTCATTATATTTCTTAAGTTTTTACAAGAAAAAATAGCAAAAAAGTGTTCAAATATCACCCGTTTAATAAATATTGTAGCCACTTTTAAATATACTTGAAACGTGTAAAAAAATTCTACAAAACTAATAAAATAATATAAAAAGCGTAGGTACTTACCTACTAATAAAATAAAAAGCCTGCGATAAGAGTTTTGTATTACTTACCAGCCCGAATATCTCTGAGAGAGATGATGAGAGTAAGTATTTACTAGCTGTGCCCGCGACTTCGTCCACGAGGAATAGTAACTTTGGAGGTATAGTGACGTTCAGGACTTATTTATTTATTTTAAAACTTCTGTCATCAAACATACAAACGAACTCTTCAGCTTTATAATATTAGTATAGATGTACGCCAAAACATTCACTTATATGTAAAGAATAGTGATTGGCACTAATTCTATTTTATTCACGCGTCGCGTCTGTACAAGTAGGTAATATTTAGTGTGTGTTTGTACGCCGCACGCGGCATTGTTTGATTTGCGGCGGCATCCTTTTCATAGAGCCGGCACGTGGCGAGGCGGCGCGGTAAAGCAAGGAAACGTACTATAAATAAAGGAATTATTTTAATTCCAGTCATTTCCAATTGAGCTGTGCTTCGAGTCTAACTTGATAATTGTTTTTACTAATTCTCGTTGTTTTCTAAAAACGTATCACGTGTACAATTTAATATGAGTGACGAAGATTCAAATTATTCTAGTCCGAGTAACGAGAGTTTGAGTCACAGATCTAAAAGACCCAAAAGCAAATTTGAGGAGTTTTTCGAAATAATTCATGCATCCCAAACTGCCTTCTGTAAATTGTGCCAACATAAAAAGATTGAAATAAAAATGAAAAACAGAAACACTTCAGGCTTAAGGAAACATCTAATATCTTTCCACAAAAAGGAATCAGAAATATTTCTTCCTGTTAAACCAAAATTAAGTGGAGATATCACAAGCTTTTTAGTAACCGCTGGAAGTGGACAGGTAAGAATATTTTTTTAACAGTTAAAAGAATTTTAACTCCGCGTAGCTATTCATGCGATACTTTCAAAAACGCCATTAACTTACGTAAGTATTTTTGAGTTAGTGGTGTTTTCACAGTTTTCATCTAGGGGTGCGACATATTAAGTATGTAATTATCGTCTTAAATATTTTTTATAAACACCCATATTTTCAGTTAATCGGCCAATAACAACTAAGTACTTTATTTTGGTAAATTACAGTACAGTGCAACCTTAATATAACAAATATCAATTTAACGATTTTCTCGATTTAACAACAACAAACCTCCTCCTCTTATACGCTCAAACCTAATAACACAAGATTTATTGTTTTGTTTCAGTCGGAAAACAGCAGTGACAACATCACGACAGCTACAGTTGATTGGGTGGTGAAAAAATATCTTCCCTTCTCATTTTTCGATGACGAAGCTACACAAGTATATTTTCGACGTATTTGCCCTAATATGGTGTTTCCTAAAAGGTCTACACTTAGAAGGAAAGTCAAAGAGCGATTTGAAGAGCTCCAATTGAATCTCAAGGAACGACTTCAACAATTATCATCTAAAATGTCTTTTACCATTGATGGGTGGACGTCAATTGCTGGTAGGAGTTACTACGGGGTTACTATTCATTATATAGACAACGCATGGAAGTATCAATCTGTAGTTCTTGATTTTATACCATCACGCGGTCGACATACTGGGGAAGATATTGCAACGATTTTCCATGAATGTTTATTGGAATATGGCATAATTGATAAAATACAAGGTATCACGGTCGACAACGCAACTGCAAATACCAAATTCATGTATGAACTGGGCAAACAGCTGCCGCCACACTTTGATTCAGACAATCAACATTTCCGGTGCTTTGCTCACATTTTAAACCTTGGTGTACAAGATTTATTAAAGACCTTAGCATTACACTGTGAGTCTGACACTAACGCGCAAGATCAGCAGTACGAAGACTATGCAGACGAAACTGAGGATGAGGAAGATGAAGAATCTGCACCAAATATTGCTGACTCGCGTACATCTGTAACAAAGTTACGCAGTATTTCCAGTAAAATAAAAAGAAGTGAGATAGTGAAGAAGAAGTTTCAGTCTGCTTGTGAAGCAGCTGGCGTGCCATCAAATCTAAATGCCATTCTTGACTGTCCAACGAGATGGAATTCCACACATGATATGATTGGATTTGGTTTAAAAGTGAGAGCGGGCATTGACATATTGTGCAGTTCTGTCACCGAATTAAATGATTTTCAAATCACAGCTAATGAATGGCAGGTACTCGAAAAATTACATAAATTTCTAATAAACTTTAAACTTTTAAGTACAAAACTTGGTGGAGACAAATATGTTACATTACCGCTAGTCATTGTATCATTCAATCTCTTGCTAGATAAAATTGAATCCATGGTAAAACAGTTAGATGAGAAACCTAATCGATCTGAAGTGGATGAAAGGCTCATTCTAGCTTTCCAAGCAGCTCGAGACAAAATGCTTAAACATTACAAGAAGAGCAACTGGATTTATTGTACTTCTTTAATTTTAGACCCAAGGCATAAGGCTCAGACTTTTGACCTGACAATGTGGGGGAAGCAACTTAAAACAGAAAGTCTGCGCAAGTTCAATGAACTTTATGAAGAATATAAAAGTCTACACTCACTGAACAAATCTCTGGAATTACCAGAAAAAGAAAATAAAGTATGTGATGAAGATGAAGACGTAATAGACTTTGATAAACTCTATGAATGTCCCTCGACGTCATCTGGATCTTGTCTTCAAGGCTTAGTGATAGACGAGTTGGAGGAGTACCTGAGAAAACCAAGAACTGCCAGCTCGGAAGACATTTTAGATTGGTGGAGGACGCATGAGACAGAGTATCCGATTTTATCGAAAATGGCCCGTGATTTTCTCTCAATACCTGCAACTTCAGTACCTGCTGAGAGGTTATTTTCTAAAGCATCATTAGTAATTAGAAAACATAGAAATAGGTTAAGTGATGAGTCAGCCAGATGGTTACTTTGTATTAATTCTTGGTCAAAAAAAATTATATAAAGTATCATAACCTAATGATAAAGCTGTTGATTTGTGTTGTATTTTATTTTTTATTCAAATAAATGATAAATCGTAAACTCTTTTATTAAATTTCTTATAAGTTGAGGGTTCAATCTCTTTCTAGACAGATAAGTATTGTTCTTTAAAATACAGTCAAGTTATTGTAATTAATTTGTTTTTTTACATGTTTTAGCAAATGTAAGCTTATAAATCATAAATGTTTATTAAGAAACAGTTACTTCCATGGAAAACGACATATAGGTCAGTTGATTTTTCGAATTTCTTATCAAATCTTCAGTTACTTATTAATCTGCTTGATCTTTACTATGGCTATGTTAATTCAAGCTCACAATGTTCCAATTCTAATACGTTTTTCTAAGATTTAAAGTAAACTTTAATAAATAGTAATAGACTAATAGGTAATTGCAAGACTTGCAAGACTCTTGCTGCAAGACCAAGACCAAGACCAAGACTGGGAGCGCAAGACCAAGACCAAGACCAAGACCAGGTGTATTGGCGCAAGACCAAGACCAAGACTGGCTAAGTCTCGTCTTGTTCTTGCATTTGGGCAACACTATCTGCAAGTAAATATAAGTTTTAGAGTTGCCTCATAAACTTCACTTTCCAATAAAACTAATTTATTTATTGGAAAGCATCTTTAAAAAAAATTAAACCAGCCAAATAACCAGCCATAATTTTACATTTGTTAAGAGTGGAAAGTTAAAATTAGAATAAAATGTAAGTAGGTACTTTGAATTTTGTGGACTTTTCAAACTTATGGCTTTTATACCTACACTAGCTGTCCCGCGTAAATTCTCCCCGTTTTTGCAACATTTCTCATTGCTGCTCCGCTCCTATTCATTGTAGCGTGATGTTATATAGTCTATAGCCTTCCTCGATAAATGGGCTATCCACCAGTGAAAGATTTTTTTCAATTCGGATCAGTAGTTCCTGAGATTACTGCGTTCAAACAAAAAACAAACTCTTCAGCTTTATAATTTATACCTACATAAAATGATGACCGGTCATTTTTACCATAATATAGTCCCAAATTCATGTTGTGCCAGCTGGGGTGATAAAACACGGCAATACACTTTGCCTGTTATGTGGATTACCAAAGTCTCGGGTGGTTTATGTTTACCCACTTATATGCAGCAACCCTAATGCAGCCAAAGTACAGTTTAACACAATAGTGCATAGTGATGGATCATCGGCCTTACCTTTGCTGGGAGGACGGTAATCTATTTTCCTAGACTACTTACTTGCAGTTTAATAAAACTTCAAGTACACGCGTGGGAATGTGTTTAATGTTTATTTGTTTAGGTTAATTGTTAGCGCTACGATGTGGAGCAACAGTATCCTATAGAGAGTTGTTAATACGAGCTAATGTTATTAGATGTTGTAGAAAATGAATGTAGGATTGTGGGCTGTTGTGGAATATTGCTTCCACTAGCGGCTATGAGGAACTAACATTATATGGATTTTGTTTCGTGCGCGCTCTATAAAAAGCTAGTATCTAATTGACATTATTCGCAAAACTTGAGTGTGATTTGATTAGCTATGTTTTTATTCCGAGCGAATTAAAAAAAAGCATTTGCTGCTTAGAACTGGTAAGAAAACTGAAAGGAATTTATCTTCTGTCGTCTTCGAATTTCGCGACAATGTGCTTTGAGATAGTGCTTTAAATGCTGAATATTCAAAAACTCTGTCGAAACTAAACAAATGACATAGTCACATGATTTTCATATGTCAGGAATTTTATTTTTGCGCGCAATCAAGACGCAGTATTAAAATTTTATTTCGAACAAAATATGGTTTTAATTACAGCTTCAACACGTAAAATTGAGAAAAATCCATTTTAAAGGAACTGAGCATTATAACTACGAGTAATAAACTGAATTATTGAAGCGAGTACGCTTTTACGAAATATGAGAGATAGTAACTGCATTTTCCGATGGACACTTTAAAGTATTACTGATAAAATGTATTACGTAATCTTTTGCCTGGTAAGTAATTTACAATTGTTTCATAAAGCAATATTATTTATCGCGAGAAGTTGCAGTGCTGCTCACTCCCTATAGACGTTAGCGTGATAAAAAGGTCCTTACTGACTTCATACATCATCCGCTGTCTGACAGTGTAAGTCCTATCAAAATCTGTCTCGCCGTTTCTGAGATTAGGCGGAGCAAACAGACAGGCAGACAATAAAATTCAAAACCGTGTATTTGTTAAAAGTATCATGTATACTTTCATATGCATTTAGTTAATAAAAAACTGTTCTTTTGTCATTATTAATAGGTAAAACAGTAGCCTAATGGCTAAGGCATCGGTCTCGCAATCGTGCGGTCGCGTATTATACTACCGACGTGTACCCACTCCTAACACAAGCCTTTGAGCTTAGCTGGAGGGGCTAACAAGATTGCTAGTAATGTGGGTAATGTGGTAGTAATGTGGGACTCAATCCCACATTGCTAGTTATCTTTAAAAAAACAGACAACTCAATTTTATTTATTTCTATGTAACATGTAAGCTATACATAGAGTATAGATGACGATGTAAACGCTATTACCTGCGCAAGGTTTAAACCATATTTGCCTCCTCAGACCATTGCAGTTACGAGCATTCAATCAAAGCCCTTCATTTAATTACGTGCTAAACAGTGTGAGATGTAAATGTAATTCGTAGGTCCACTACGTGATCAATACCAGTATTAACATAATTATCATTAATCATACGCTGCGTGACAGGAAGCTAACTAAATTAAGATTATAGGCTTTATTATATAGGATAATATATTGGTATATAGTACCTAACGTATATACCAAGTACACTTTTCGTTATCTTTACAAATTTTAAAACAAAGCCGCCTCCCGCTTACGCTTAGATCATTATTATCTGTACCTTCGGCTAGAACCACATATCATAAGATGGCCCCTTACATCCGTATTCCCGACATATACAACAGCGAGTTCTCTTCACTAGATCCTTTTAACATATCTCGTTCCTCATACAAAGGACAAGTATTAATGTCTCTGTCTCAGAACAAGTAGTGCCATCATAGATTAACAACTACTTACTTTTTTAGCCATCGTACAATACCTAATAGCTAGAAAACTTACTTTTCACCCACTCACACCAACATATATATATATTTTAAACGACTCCCGCATTAGGGTACAAGCCCTGTGTCGTGATACAACCACTCCGACACACACACACACACACACACACACTTCGTAATTTGTTAAAACTACAAATAACAGTGTTACCCTGTTACTCTCTACTTATAATTTTTAATGTGTACTTCGTAATTGCCGTACTGTTTGTTTTGTTATTACATGTATATACCATTGTCAGCTGTAAAGGACCTATTGTAGCGGCACTGCATGCGTCAGCAACTTCAGTAAAAATGGTATGTAGAACATTATACCGAGTGCACGCCAGTCGGTACGCGCTCCTAGCCAATGCAGCATATTAGAACTCCTAACACACTCCTAACACAAGCCTTTGAGCTTAGCTGGAGGGCTTAACAAGATTGCTAGTAATGTGGGACTCAATCCCACATTGCTAGTTATCTTTATCTATACTAATATTATAAAGCGGAAGAGTTTGTTTGTTTGTTTGTTTAAACGCGATAATCTCAGGAACTACTGGTCCGATTTGAAAAAACCTTTTAAGAAATAAGAAGGAAGAAGCGACGAGAAATGTTTCAAAAACGGGGAAAAATTACGCATACGAAGTTGCGCGACAGCTAGTAAAACAATAAATAAAAAAAATATAGTATATAGGGAAGAAAAGTCCTTATGAAATCGAAAGCGTGACAACTAGGTAGCTCCTAAATGATAATCAAATGAAAGGTTGAATGGCATCCAAACGATAATGACTATAATATAATAATAATGACAAAGCAATTCCAATCATAGTCCTTGTAGATACATCACATTTTACTAAAGAATTTTTGTCTCATAAACTGAGACGTGATGTCGCCGCTTTAGCAGACGGCTTGGCAGGCACATCCTTATCGAAAGGTCAAGTATCCACCAGTAATAATAAGTTATCTAGGATCATATTTTATGATGACCTAATTACTCATAGTTTTTTAGGACTTTTCCGTTGCATGTATTTTACATGCAACGTAAAAGTCTTAAAAAATATGAGTCATTATCTGGCAATAGGATAAATACATTATTTTTGCTTATCAAGCATTTTATAAACAAACCTTCTAAAATCCGATTCATTTCGAATTAACAATGCAAGTACATTTACTCATAGTTTTTAGGACTTTTTCGTTGCATGTATTATACATGCAACGTAAAAGTCTTAAAAAATATGAGTTACTTGCTGTGCCAGCGATGTTACCTGCGATTTATTAGCCTATGTGTTAATCCAGGGTGTCAGCTAACTCCATACCAAATATTATTAAAATCGCTTCAGCCATTTAGACGTGAAGAAGTAACAAACATACACACTCACGTACTCACAAACTTTCGCCTTTATAATATTAGTGTCATTAGGTAATATACATAGATAAGCCCCTGATGGAATATTAGAGAATTACCTATTGTACTTCTAAAACAGTATATACATTTTACTGTAGCATTTACTATCTCTCTCAAGATTCCATCAATACCAAAAACAAACAATAACGGTTTTCACAATCGAAACAGTCGAACAAATCTGGCATTACGATAAACACATAATTTTTGCTTAACAAGCATTTTATATACAAAACTTCAATAAAGCCGATTCATTTCGAATTAACAATGCAAATACATTTACTGTTTCATATACACCATGAAAGTATCGATCGGTCAGGGGAGAGTTAGTATTTTACAGTTTTGTTAAAACGAATGAACAAAAAATTAAATACACCTCAAAGTCGGTCAAGGTGACATTTATGAGGGGTCATTACTTATACCTTCAAAGGTCATAGCGTGCGGTAAGCTGGCCTACGTTATTACTTTCTATGTTTGTGCCACAATAATAAGAAATGTTGGAATAATGCCGACATTTGTGGCTCGATCCGCCGGCTACGATCTAATTTCCATACAGAACAAAGTTATGCTTTATCCTCTAGGCTTATCACGTTAGTTTCAAACTGACAGCATAATTATTTTGATTAAATTAATACAAACTAGCTTCTTACTGAGATCTATAGAGCTTGCTTAGACTTAGCTTAAGATTAAGGAAAACTTGACAAAGGATTTGCTGGTCGTTGAAATTTATTGGTCAATGGTCACGGTTTAGTCATTGTCCATTTTTATACAAGTTTAAGTTTAATCTATAGATGTTACCATTAGATCGATTTGGCTTGTTGCTTGTCTATGTTTTTAGGGTTTCGTACCTCAAAAGGAAAAAGGTACCCTTATAGGATCACTTTGCTGTCCTTCCGTCCATATGTAAAGACCCTTTATCTCGGAAACGCGTTAACGTATCGAGTTAAAATTAAAACCATGTAAGTACTTAGGTCTAACAGTTCCGGTCTTCAGTTGACGTTGACGAAATATACAGCCATTTTTGCCGCAAAAAACGTATATTTCGAGACTTAATTCCTGAACTATTTATAATATGCACCTACAAATTTGTACGGACCCTCAGTAGGCAAGTCCAACACGCATTTTTCCGTTTTTTTTTTTAAACAAATCATCTCATGTTAAATTCAAATTATCCAAATTCATTCAGCGGTAAAAAATACAAACATCAAAATTTTTCAAAATCACTAAGTATGTCTTAGTAATGTGTTTATAGTTATATCATAATTTAAATAAAACTAGATTTCAAGTAAGCATACATTAAAAAGGTTCATAATTCGATTTGTTTATTGAATTAATTGTAAAGTCCAGTTTTAAATGAAAACGTCCTAAATAATCTGGTTATTAATTGGATTAAATTATTATAAAATATCGCGCCAATACATCGCGTAATGAGTGCGATTTATCTTTGTGAATTTCTCTACAATTAATTGGTGCAATCAATGGGATTATAATTTTACGGATACTGCATCCAATACCAACATGATGAAATTAATCCCATTAACTCATCATTTTCAGAGAGGTCCTAAATATACGTGAAGTCCCTAAAAAAGTTATGGTTCTATTTATTAGTATATAAGCATATATGGCTCAGGCCGCAATACGTATTTTTCCTGGGCGCCGCAGAAGCATTGCGCGAGCGAGAAAAATCCACAGTAAGACCGCTTGGTCTAGGGGGGCAGGGCCTATAGCCAGACAAATCTAGGAGATGTGACAATAATGCATTGCCAAAATACGTTTAGGTATACCAAAAATACAAGAACGCCATTCTCCACTTGTCCCAAATAACCGATAAAAACCTCTCTCTCCACTAACCAATTGTCATCAAACTTTTCGAATGATATACTGTATCATCGGTTCGTATTTCCGTTTACATTTCCGTTGAATCTGTATTGTTTTAGGCGCCGCAGACACGTTTCGCGAGCGAGAAAAAACCACAGTAAGGCCGCTTGGTCTAGGGGGGCAGGGCCTATAGCCAGACAAATCTAGGAGATGTGAAAATAATGCATTGCCAAAATACGCTTAGGTATTCCAAAAATACAAGAACGCCTCTCTCCACTTGTCCCAAATAACCGATAAAAACCTCTCTCTCCACTAACCAATTGTCATCAAACTCTTCGAATGATATACTGTATCATTCGGTTCGTATTTCCGTTTACATGTAGATGTATAAAATACAATTTGTAATTGAATCTGTATTGTTTTAGACTGGTAAAATGGAGCCGACGTTGATTTACTGTGTTGGTCGCACCTGTATCCCGGTATCTCTGCGTATAATAAACTTGTTTATTTAAACGAAGAATCAATAGGATTTTATGATTGTACTCCAAGCTTTTGAATATGAACAAACAGGAATGATAGAGGGTAATACTAATAATGTACAGAGAGGGGAATTCAATGACGAGTTTATTTCAGCGCTGGATTAATGAGAGGACGATTAAGCAAATGATTGAAGTTTAGAAATACAGAGTGGTTATATCTGTTTTGAAGTTTCGATGGATTGGTATGAAACGGTGAAATTCAAGTGAGAATCGAAACTTGTATGTGAATAGCTTAAACAAGAGGAAATGGCCATCTTGACAAAGTTGCAGGTATAAACTAGCAAAAGCTAAGAAAAACGGATATGTAGGATCGTACTACTAGGAGATCTATTTAAAAAGTAGGTATACATTTTTGCCGTTGATGGGTACTTACGACATGATTAAATTATGATATGGTTAAAGACATTATAAATAAGTAATACAAAGTTCACAATATGGAAAAATGTAAAAAAAAGTTCAAATTTTACTTAAATCTATACAAATATTATAAAGTGGTAAAGATTGTGACGTTGTAGGGGCAATCTCTGGATCTACTGCACCTTGAAAATTCTTTTACCAATAGTAAGCCACGTTATTTGTGAGTGTTATAGGCTGTATAAGTTCATGCTACAACCAATAGGAGCGGAGCATCAAAGAAAAATGGTGCAAAAACGGGGGAAAATTACCCAAACGAAGTTGGGCGGGTCAGCTAGTTCCTAATGAATTTATTATCTAAGGAGTAGGTATTTTCGAATTATATTTGTCAATATAAACTTATGATAACAGTTGATCCATTAATATTTCTCTCGTCTCCCAAAATAAAACGCCACTGATTACGCTGGCTAACGTAACAAATGTTACTCCGACACCTGGAATTAATAAACGCATACGCACAGTACGTTATAATTAATTCACTGCTGAATAAAGGTTTACCTCAGTACCAATCTCGTGGTCACCTCTGATGACACCCTCGGGAAAGCAACAGCAACATTTGTTACCTAAAACTGCAAGTCCCCAAATTGGATTAATAAAAATGTATGTATCAAAACAATTCACGTTTATTACACCTGGTATTTTGTTCCACCAGTAAAGGAATGTCACCACAAATGTATCTACATAAAAGCTAAATATGGAAAGGAATATATTTCGGTTGTTTACGCTTGCCAAAAATATTTTATGTCAGGGAACATAAGGACATTGAATAATAAAGCCGTATGCTTAAATATCCAATTCAATATTGTTCTAATGTTTCGGCTTAATTGAATAATATAAGAAGAAATTGAAAAGCACAAGCGTCGATATAAAAACGATAAAATATTTGTGCTTAGTTGGTATTCCATAAGCAAGACCGATGTTTACTCTGTCTACCTCATTATAAGTGACTTATAAAAACAATGATGTTCTTCTAAAAATAAGTAAAAGACTACAAAAGCAGCCTTCGGCGAAAGATACGGTATGAGCTATCCTAATAATTGTATAAAAACACTGATCTTGAATCAAAATTTACTTTGATTCTGTAACTAAGTTTATATCGATTTCTAACCTTTGTGGCTTTATTCACCTCGAGGGGATTACTCTCATACGTAATTAAATCAAAAACGTTTTTGCGAAATCAGGGAAAAAGATGCAAACAGATGCACACGAGATATAAAAGGATAAAAAGAACAGTCTATATTTATCATTATAGAATAGATAAATACTCGTATCATTGAGAAAGCCAATATTCAGCATCTATAGTCTACTCAAGCATGTCCCGGACCATTTGCTGAAGCCATAACTTTGCTCGCACCGCTGCACTCGATCTAAACTTATTACCTCAAGAAATATATTCTAAGGTGAATGAACTAATGTAATACCTTTTGGTTAAATGTTTAGGAGAAAAACCGGGATTTATATTTTTTTGATGCGGTTGTAAAAACTGAAAGTGTGTGAACATTGAAGAAAAACGGATGAAGAAAATAACGGTACGGTCGAATGGCTTCGATGCGTATTGTATTAAACTATGATAAAGCTTTTTAGGATATTTGTTACTTAAAGTTTGAATATTTTTGTTACTTCGTTAAGTTGCAATTACTGAAAGGCATTCATAAATTTTAACAAATATGTGCGGTCACGTTATTTGCATGCAGGAAAGCAAAGGCGATCTACTATAGAGTAGGTTATATTCATGAAGAGCTCTTGAGAATAATTAGTGAGGTATTCTTTTTGATATACGGCTCGTGTGTGTCTCGTGCTGGCAATATCTCAAGCAACAATAGAACGACCCCGGCTCGCCACTTCACCCTGTTTTGTTCTACGGTTCTACCCCCATTCTTTTGGTTGACGTTATTACTTCGCCGTCCCTATTGTCTTCTAACTTTAGCTACATATGAAAAATAAAGCATTGTGATTCTCCAAGAATGTGTTCCAAGTCTCTCTTACTATGAAATAGTTTTCATTATTTTCTTTAAGCCGGTATGTTTTCTGTGAAATTGCCGCCTTAGACTATTAAAGTTTACAATGTCCACTGCAAAAGTCTAGTAGCGTTCAATAAAAAACGACATTTAAACGGACATTCTTGGGCCGCGAGCAGTCGAGGTATCCCGACACTTCTCTGCACTTAGCTTCGTGGATACATACGTCTCTGTATGGCGAAACACTATGTGACCGCAATTCGTTGCTGGAAAAATGAGGACGCCTTTATATTGTCTACGAAATAAATTGATATAAAAGCGCATCCCGTTTCTAATAGTTTGTTCCAGTAAAAACAAAGCTTTCTGCGTCCTTTTTGGTTACAATTACGGAAACCATAATACGGTGGACAACTGCAAACGAATTTATAGGCGTTCCGTTTTTTTATTAAACGGTTTTATTTAGCTCACCCCGTTTGTTTTATTTATTATTTATTCTTGGGTCAAATTTAGTAATTCAAATTTCACCCTCTTCCTGTCAACCGATTAATCTGAAATTTTGTATACACTTTGGATTTTGGTGACAATACAATTATGTTTATTCATTATCATTATAAATTCAAGATGGCCGCCGCTACAAAATGGCGGATAATGTAGGTTTTATCAATCCCATCAATATGGGTATCAAATGAAAGGGCTCAACAAGCAGAATACAATATACTATAAAAAAATTGAAATCCAAGATGGCGGCCGCTACAAAATGGCGGATAACGTAGGTTTTATCAATCCCATCAATATGGGTATCAAATGAAAGTGCTCAACCAGTAGAATACAATGTACTATATAAAATTAAAATCCAAGATGGCGGCCTCTACAAAATGGCGGATAACTTAGGTTTTATCAATCCCATCAACATGGGTATCAAATGAAAGGTCTCAACAAGTAGAATACAATTTACTATGCAAAATTGAAATCTAAGATGGCCGCCGCTACCAAATGGCTGATAACAATTTTTTATCAATCCCACCAATATGGGTATCAAATAAAAGGGCTTGACAAGAAGAATACGGTGCACTATACAACCTCAATATTTAAGATGGGCGCAGCCACTAAATGGCGTATAATAATAAGATTTAAATTTAGAAATTGAATCTGTAATTTAGGTATCTGATTAATCCAGCCTGAATCCACCACCCAAGTCAAGATTTTGTATCGTGTTGAGGACTGTGTGGCGTTAGGGTGGCTAACGCCTACTTGGAAATATATCGTGAACGTGACAGGCAGTTTGAAAATGCATTCGCGCAAGTACACGCATTTCAGATACTGGAACACGCAGAGCCGATGGAACTAGACCATGAAGAAGAAGTTCCTTATTTGCCAATGAATGAAGACCAGTTCTTACAGGCTAAGCAGTCTATGAATGCAGGACAAAAGGAAATTTTTACATTAGTTACCCAGTCCATACAAAATCAAATGTCAGGTGCTGAAGAACGTTTAAAAATATTCTTTACAGGAGGAGCTGGTGTGGGCAAGACTTTTCTATTAAAGTTATTACGAGACCAAATTAATAGGTGCGGTTAAAGTCTGCTCACTAACAGGAGTTGCAGCTAGATTAATAAATGGAGCTACGATACACAGTACTTTAAAATTGCCTGTACAGAAAGACGGTCGCATAACAGGTATGTCACCACTGTCCGGAAACTATTTGCGAATAATGAGGCAACAATGGCATCAGACAGAATTTTTGATTGTCGACGAGATTTCCATGGTGTCTTATCAAACGTTATGCATGATGGACGCTCGATTAAGGCAAATTAAGAACTGTGAAAATGAGTTTTTTGGAGGAGTAAACGTATTACTTTTCGGTGATCTTTTACAACTGCCTCCTATAAAACGATCAGGAACACCTGTTTTCAAACAGCCAGAACATCTCCAACCAGCTACACATCTCTGGCGTTTATTCACGCTGTGTGAATTAACTGAAAATATGCGTCAGCGAGGTGACCAGACTTTTATTGATATTTTGAATGCTTCGAGAGTCGGTGAGCTAACAACCCAACATTTTAGTATTTTAATGGGAAGACTTCTTCAAGACACGAGTGATGAGTTTGCAATAGACAAAGCGTTAAGGGTATACCCCAAAAATCAACAAGTTAACGACCACAACTCTGCTGTATTGAATTTGTACAGAAATAATGGTGCTCGCATTTACAAAATAAAAGCGCAGGATCAGCTAGTACACGCCACACGAAATGCAGACAATGTGGATATAGCTACTATAATACCAGCTGATATCAACAAAACTGGGGGTTTACCAGCGGAACTGGAAATATTTGTGGGGGCAAAAGTCATGCTACGGTTCAATATTGACGTTTCAAAGGGATTAGTAAATGGCGCTATAGGCTACATCAACGAAATCGTTTGGCCTCAATTTCGTCGAACTCAGATGTATGCAACAGATGTACCTTCCGTCCGAATTGATTTCGCAAGAGACGGAGTACATCTTATACACCCGAAAGCCATACAGTTTCCAGCTAAGTACAATTACGGGACGGCTGAAAGAAGAATGTTGCCTTTAATACTATCATGGGCTTCTACAATACATAAAATGCAGGGCAGCACTGTGGATCACGCAGTCGTATACTTAGGTGCGAAACTGTTTGAAGAAGGTCAAGCCTACGTGGCTCTAAGTAGAGTAAGATCTTTGCAGGGACTACGTATAGAGGAGTTGGACTGCAATAAACTAACGGGCAAGAAACCTTGCAATAATGAAGCACTAAATGAATTAAACAGAATGCGAAATAAAAACTAAAAACTAGAAAATAAAAATAGGTAAAAAAACTTTTTAAGTTAAACGGTTTTATGTTAAACATACATTGCAATGTTTAAGATAAATGTACTAAAAACCAAAAAATAATAAAATAGATACAGTCGTGGGAATTATAAACATATGCATAGACTAGACTAAAATAAAACCGTGGGGCACGTCAATTGTCTACAAATTATCGACTTAATGTGCGATAGAAGAATCGTTTGATTCGTCGTTAGGCAGTTGGCCCGCAGACGGTGAGGAAATTACTTACTATTTTCTTGCTCATGGAAATTCCAATAGTTATACACTCCATGTAAATAAAAGAGATGTTTCAACTAGTTTATCGTTAGACATTCACACTGCTGGCTGGCGAGGAATCGTTTCACTGCTCGTAGTTTGTCTTTAATCGACAAAACATATGATAAAAGTACTACTCGCTCACCACTATGAAACCCTAAAACTCGCTTATAATCGAGCTTGCTAGCTTGTTTTCACATTCTAGCCCTACTTATCACACGTCCATCGTTGTCGGTTGAACAACTGCCTAATTATAGTGTAACATTACAAAACAAACATTTTAATCAACGATTGTAGACAATTGACGTGCCCCACGGTTTTATTTTAGTCTAGTCTATGCATATGTTTATAATTCCCACGACTGTATCTATTTTATTATTTTTTGGTTTTTAGTACATTTATCTTAAACATTGCAATGTATGTTTAACATAAAACCGTTTAACTTAAAAAGTTTTTTTTACCTATTTTTTTGCAATTCATTAGTGCCGTTCTTTTTAAGAATAAGATTTCCCGGGTAATGAAACGACGATTTTATACTCTAACGATGCCATAAATATTTTCCGCTGCGTATACAAATTAATGTATAGTTTTTTCTGAGTTAATTAAAAAACGTAACTGTATTATCTGATTCGAGTTGACCGTGGTTCTAATAAATAAAGGTGTTGCAACTTTGAAACTTCTACTATCTTCTACCTTGCTTTATCTTAATAAAGTTTAAAGATTTATCCACTATCCAAGTTATAGTGCTTTTTATCAAACTGATACTGTTAAGACTAAAGTTTTAATCGTTTTTATTATATAAGAAATTTACTTTAACAACAGGTACTTACTGATAAGTAATATTTTAACATTACTTTGAAGTTTTTGAGCTATGGTAATAAGAAATTTGATTGATAGTATAAAGTAAGGCGAATAAAGAAAATAAAAATAATTTGTTACAGAAAATGGCCCTTTATAGGCTTAAAAACTGTCGTGGTAATCCCATATTGTGGTCTCATATAATTCATTCACGCTGTTACTGTTACCGCGGATACATTTATTTAAATTTCTGGTATTTATTATATCTTCTGTATTTTATGCTTGGTTCTTATTCACGATCTTTATTCCGTGTCCACGACAAGCCCGTGAGAACTATCAAAATATTGTCATAATGGTAAACAGGCCTCCCTGTTCACCATTATGACAATATTTTGACATTTCTTTGTATTCTTTGTCCGTTGATGCATTTCTTAGTGTAGCTTTTCGTTTACCATTATGACAAGATTTTGACAATTCGCATGGGCTTGCCGTAATAAGGACCCTGTAGATCAGTTTGCCACCAATAGAACTTCAGCATGCCGTATGTCAGTCCTTTAGAACATTATTTACAATACTTTATGGTTAGCCATTGTGATGTCAAAACAAATAAATGCAAATATGAGAACTTCAAGCCACTATATTACAGAGATCGTGAACCGAAGTACTCGAACCTGTATTAAGTTTATTAAATGTGTAGTGAACAAAATTTATTGGCTGTGCTTCAGAAGTCTTTGCTTTGTGTGAGATAGCAAATAGATGGAGGCGCTTGTTAGCAAATCATTCTGTTTGAGCTTGTTGAGTTAGCATCCGATACTTTATATTTCATGATGTTGTACACAGTATACATAAGGGTACGTAAGTCAATGGCGTTTGAGCATATTGACGGATAAGTGAAGTAAAACAACGTTACTAATGCCAATTCATTGATGAATGACTATTTTTGAAAAATGTCACACCTGCGTGTCTCGCAGTGCACGTTAAGTCGTTAATCCTGCGCCTAATCTCTCTCCGGGCGTATCGGACTATGGAAGTTAGAAAATAGAGAGTGCACTTGTATCTACACATTCAATTGTTTTTCCCCACTACCTTTTTGTTTTTAAAGACGACTCCTGCATTAGGGTATACAAGCCATGTGTCGTGGGGGACTTTACAAACATACAAGTCACGGACACAAAGTACACCCAGACTCGGAACAACAATTTGTGGATCACACAAAGTGGTGTCCCGTGTGGGAATCGAACACACGACCTCTTGCGTAGCAGTCGGACACATACCCACCGCGCCACCGAGGCACTATTACATCTGCTGCGTAATTAGCTAGTCTATTAGGATATTGACCGCCGTAACAGAATCGGTTATGAGACCATCGTGATCTGCTAAGAGTTATTTTTGTCATGCGGGATTACGTCCACATGCTAATTTTGCTTGGATACAAACCGTCCGTACCAAAACTTTTCATAAATACATACTTTTTCTATCATGTTGGACACACAAAGAACGATAACATGCAAAAGACAGACAGACATGTGGACAAACTACGCAAATAGAAACCCGAACTTGAAGGAAAAAGGCACTTAGAAATAACTTGAAAGACAGAACTTCTCAATTTAAAGTTACTTAATATCCCTTACGGCTGCCTACTGAATTTAATTACGCTATTACGACTTTTTCTTCATAAAAGGAGAGTAAGTAAACGAAATATAGTACGCTAACTAGTTGACAAGTCACGTTCAATGTTCCATAAGGAGCAAACTGAGCAAAGGCAGCGGCGTCTGGTTTGGCAAGTTGAGACTTTGGAAAACTCACAACAAACAAACTAACCTAAATACGATCTTCTTCGGGATCAGATTTAGGCTTCAATAAGCAACTGTTATTCGATATCAAGCTAAATGAAGTTATAGGACGAAGTGACCGACGGACGTCAGAAAAAAATATAATTTAATAAGTTATATCAGACTATGAATTTAATACCTAAATACAATAACATTAATAACTAGTAAAGATATTTGTACTTGTGCTAAAAGTGGTAGTCTGGAAAAATGGAAGTCGGCAGGTCAAAAAGATAAATAATTATATGTTGACTAATTAAATCGCTGTTTGTATCAAATTTTGAAAAGCCAGAAATCATTAAGTATCTACTTAAATCATGGTAAGATGGGAAATTAAATGACGGATTACTGATTAAGCTACAATCGAAACTATTGGTCCTAGAGGCTTGAAATATTGTAGTGAAGTTCACTAAAAGGAAACATAATTGTTTTTCACGCATGATTAAAATCGGTGAAATCCGTTCAGAACAAATAACAAGTATCATAAATAATGTTAATTATTTAACATTGGTTAAAGGATATTTTTAAATTCTATCCACAAAGAGTCTACAATTGTACATTTGCTCAGGCAAAAATGTAAGAAAACCTAGCCTTTAATATTATAAAGTAGCAGGTAAAAGGTGGTCGCTATGTGGACATGGTTAAGAATAGTGTCACGTCTATCGCTCCCACAGAAATGACTGACGACAGGGTCTCGGGTAATTTCATAGGTTAATATTACATCATATTATGAACAACCTTCAACAAATTACATTACTGGATATTGCGATATTGTATGAAAAAGTTATATTAATTTGAAGGTTTGGATGCCTCGATGTTTTTATTTTTAATCTATACTAAAATTATAAAGCTAAAGAGTTTGTTTGTTTGTTTGTTTGACCGCGGTAATCTCAGTACTGATCCGAATTGAAAAATATATACTGTTGGATAGCCCATTAATCGAGGAAAACTATAGGCTATATAACATCTCGCTACGACCAATAGGAGCGGAGCAGCAATGAGTAATGTTGCAAAAACGGGGAAAATTTACACAGACGAAGTTGCGCGGTACAAGACATAGGCAGTCACTCATTCATTCTAGATCGAGATCCCGTGATCTTGATCCAGATTGACTGTGTAGATACCGTGTTGGATTTACGGATCGCGACATTTTACAACTAGCCGAATAAAGATGTATCAATCTACTGCGATTTGCGAACTTAATCAGATCACGATCTGGATTGATCGTGTCGACACAAAGTGGTGTCCCGTGTAAGAATCGAACCCACGATCTCTTGCGTAGCAGTCGAACACACTCCCACCGCGCCACAGAGACAGTTTGGTTCAAGAAACTTTCAAAAATATGAACTTCATTACCCATTGAGCGATTGATTGGTAAATCTTGTTAATAAGATATAGTTAAATACATTATTTCTATAAAAAGTACCTACAGTTTATCCATAAATATTATTTACATTGTACAGAAAATATATTCCGTTCCTCGTTAACATTAATCTTTGAGAGCATCCATTCGTTTTCGGTTACATGACATTGGCTGAATTTATTTACAGAAGCCATTAATTAAACAGGCGATTTTAGGAGAATAAGCCACTAGATTAATTATAAAGTTATTAATAAATTGAAGTAATTTTTATAGGCATTTCTTGCCAATAACTTTACAAATACAATAAATGCATTTTTGAAAGATAGAAAAATTTGAAATCCAGACTCAGGAATCGAACCCGAGACTTCCGTAGCCAAACCGGGGCCAGAAGCGAACCACCTATCTGGACTATGTTATTAGATTCCGAATTTTTCTATCTCTTGTTGCTCGCGAAATTTAGGCCTTCGCAGTGACATCTAGTCGTTAGTTAAGGAACTATCACGGCTTTTGTTATTGCTTCGTTACAGAGAGCATTTTAACAAATTATGATGTCGCAGGCCGAATATTGAAGTAATTTTTATAGGCATTTCTTGCCAATAACTTTACAAATACAATAAATGCATTTTTGAAAGATAGAAAAATTTGAAATCCAGACTCAGGAATCGAACCCGAGACTTCCGTAGCCAAACCGGGGCCAGAAGCGAACCACCTATCTGGACTATGTTATTAGATTCCGAATTTTTCTATCTCTTGTTGCTCGCGAAATTTAGGCCTTCGCAGTGACATCTAGTCGTTAGTTAAGGAACTATCACGGCTTTTGTTATTGCTTCGTTACAGAGAGCATTTTAACAAATTATGATGTCGCAGGCCGAATATTGAAGTAATTTTTATAGGCATTTCTTGCCAATAACTTTACAAATACAATAAATGCATTTTTGAAAGATAGAAAAATTTGAAATCCAGACTCAGGAATCGAACCCGAGACTTCCGTAGCCAAACCGGGGCCAGAAGCGAACCACCTATCTGGACTATGTTATTAGATTCCGAATTTTTCTATCTCTTGTTGCTCGCGAAATTTAGGCCTTCGCAGTGACATCTAGTCGTTAGTTAAGGAACTATCACGGCTTTTGTTATTGCTTCGTTACAGAGAGCATTTTAACAAATTATGATGTCGCAGGCCGAATATTGAAGTAATTTTTATAGGCATTTCTTGCCAATAACTTTACAAATACAATAAATGCATTTTTGAAAGATAGAAAAATTTGAAATCCAGACTCAGGAATCGAACCCGAGACTTCCGTAGCCAAACCGGGGCCAGAAGCGAACCACCTATCTGGACTATGTTATTAGATTCCGAATTTTTCTATCTCTTGTTGCTCGCGAAATTTAGGCCTTCGCAGTGACATCTAGTCGTTAGTTAAGGAACTATCACGGCTTTTGTTATTGCTTCGTTACAGAGAGCATTTTAACAAATTATGATGTCGCAGGCCGAATATCTGGATTTCAAATTTTTCTATCTTTCAAAAATGCATTTATTGTATTTGTAAAGTTATTGGCAAGAAATGCCTATAAAAATTACTTCAATATTCGGCCTGCGACATCATAATTTGTTAAAATGCTCTCTGTAACGAAGCAATAACAAAAGCCGTGATAGTTCCTTAACTAACGACTAGATGTCACTGCGAAGGCCTAAATTTCGCGAGCAACAAGAGATAGAAAAATTCGGAATCTAATAACATAGTCCAGATAGGTGGTTCGCTTCTGGCCCCGGTTTGGCTACGGAAGTCTCGGGTTCGATTCCTGAGTCTGGATTTCAAATTTTTCTATCTTTCAAAAATGCATTTATTGTATTATTAATAAATGTTTAAAAGAAAATGGAATTTTGAGAAAGAAAGTCATGTAAATACTCATGTTTTAATATAAATGTTTTAATTAAATGCCGACACTTAATAAAGTCGAATTTGTCCATATCTTGATGAATCTGTATTACTTACTTCCCGCTTCGAATTTTAGTGGCAAAAAAGCAAAATTAAATGTTCATATTAAAATTAAGTTTACACATGCAAAAGTAAGTTAGTAACCTGTCTATTTTAAAACACGGAATAGTAAACCATAGACAAAAAAACGTAAAGACTGTTGGATCATAAAGATTATATTTAGATAAAAGGGTTTTATGGAAGACTCATGAAAACTCCCGTCAACGGCTCGTCAATCATCTTCGAGAGTGATTAGGAAGGGTGTTGCTCAACATTGCCAAATGAGCCAATAAAATTATACGAGACAGGCCCCTTGATCCCTTTATATTAATTTTAGCTGCCGATTCCTACGTTAATGATTTAGCAAATACGTGCGTGCCGCATTCAATTTTGTTTGGTTCCTGCTCTGCGAATATATCGTAAATCTTTTTTACACTGAATTTATTTTATTTCTGCTGATAGATGGTGGAGGAAATACAATTAATTTCTGTATTTGCAATTAATTGATTATTACTTTTGTGTCTTCAAAAATTAAAAGTCAAAATACTTTATTAATTTAGGTTACAAATCCAACGCTTATGAATGTCAGACAAAATTTGGGATAGATTAATTCTACATTGAATGCCAAGTTCGCAAGAGTAAAGCCGTGAGAAAAGAACTTGGCAATAAAAACTCATGGCCACTTTTTTTAAATGCCATTTCTTACAATATTTTGTATGGGTATACAGTAAAGCCAGTAAGGTGCTGCAACCATTACACCATGAAACTCACGCAAGCAATAACCATAGTACGTAAACTGGTATAATCAAGTTTTAAATAAATTAGCCTCCTACGTGTGAATGGGAGCATATATAAAAGTCACATAATATAAGAGTAACTAGGTATTATTTAAAAGTTTCATTGCAATAGATCTAATAGTTTGTTGCGACTTTCGTCCCGGCCTCTATCTAGTTGGAAAATCTAGAAATCTTATATTATTTTTTATAATACACATTGTAATAAACAATCATGCCTGTGACAGCTTTAGTAGACCCGGGCGTATGCGCCCGACGGCCACAATACTTCATTATGAAAATATACATATTACGGGTCTTTGCGTGAATAATTTAAGGAATAATACCTTGCTTATAGCCCAACGTTTCGACCGTATTGCAACGGCCGTGATCACCGTAATATATATAAAGGATGTAACAGAAAGGTGTGGTCATATTCAAGGATTGGTATGTGCCCATGATACTGAGTGCACATACCTAATTTTATCAAAATCGGAGTACCCTAAAAATATATATATTATTTTTTCATTCGTTTAATATTGGTGAAAAAGTTATTAAATAAAAAAATTATGACTTAAAAAGTTCTATGCCATAATAATTCAATCGAATTATGTACCAGGGGAGCTATAATTCTTATTCCATACGCCTTTCACTACTGAATTTTGACAAAAAAAAATACTATAACTATGTAATAACAATGCAAACAGCAAAGGCACCATTGTAGGTGCAATACTGATAACATACACTATCCGCTGCTGAAATTTGACCATACCTTTCTGTTACACCCTGTATATAAATATATATATATATATTTTTTTTTTTTCATAATGTGTACAAATCGCGGAAGTGTATCAACGCAATACTTCAGCCAATCAGCAGGCGGAAAGTAAGCGCTGTCCTCACACTTTTTCGTGCATGCACCCAGTCATCAATTTATAAGACGTTATCACGTCAAAAACAACATAAATTCATAACCATATCTAATTTCATCTGTAAAGGACTTGTATTCAGCAGTGATAGGTAGCCGATAATTACTAGGTAATCTTGAATATTAAAAACCTTTGTCGTAGAATTTTATACGAAAAAAATGCCAATGTATTTCTAACAGGCTGTTGAGTAAACATAACGCGGGTATAAAAGCAAGGGTTTAATTAAAATTTTAATGGATTCCCAGTTAACTATGCTGATACGAGTGTGACCATGCAAGCAAAATTCGTGACGATATAGGCGTAATGTCAAAAGTTACTATCAATTACAAGATCAAAATTGTACTATGGGGCTCAGTAAACATGTTGATAACATCTATTTTTACCCGGCTGCGCAAGAGGAGGGGTTATATTTTTCGAGTGTATGTATGTATGTTTGTATATATGTATGTAAGTAAGTATATTTCTTTGGCACGCCCTAGAGCCTAAACGGCTTAATGGATTTTAGCTTGAGAGGTGTCTTTAGATTCGTTTTAGTCGTGAGAGTGACACTGGGTACTTTAAAATTATAAAAAATCAAATGGCGGAGTTTTGGTGGCAATATATCATATATTTAAAGAAAAACAAACTTCAAAACCTATCGAGTGGGGTATCGTATTAAAGAATTTTAAAAGGTACATATATAACTTATATATTTAAATTAAATTTGGAATAGGAAATGTTAAAAACACAAAGTAAATGAAAAAAAAATCCGCCTGCAAAAAGACGGAAAAAAGATACCTTTCATATTTTTAATTAACGTTGTGGTTAACAACAACACATATTTTTTATTTTGGTTGACAACAATCTTAAATCGATATTGACTTTTGTAACGATGTTGATCACAGCGACCAATCTGACGGGAGACTAGCCAACTCAGCTCAGAAGAAACAAAATACTATGCACTCTCTTTTCCCTCACTACTATAGGCCAATAGGACGGCATGATCGGACAAAAATTAGACGCAGATCCGAGTGAACGTTAATGGAAATATTCCTTAAACTCACTGATTTCTCGATTTCCATGGTCACCAAATCGATTTTCCTCAAAATAACACATACGCAGTTACTATATTTGACTATCCACGTGCCTGTTCTTGCTTAGCGATGAAATATTAACTTCGAGGTCAGTAAGTAATTTCATACAAAATTATACTATCAAAAATAGTAGTCGTTCTAATATTTAGGGGCTGGTCCAATATTTCATTACCTCGAACTAGACATTGTTGGGTTATATTTATTATGTTCTGTCACGTTAGTAAATTGGTTGTTTAGAATTAATATGACACACGGTCAAATAGACAGCGCTGTGCGGAGACCACCTTGGGCCACTTTGTTCCATAGGTGTTCCGAGATTCCGTGTCTGTAACTAAGTATATATATAATGAGCGTTAGCCGACCGAAATACGTAGGTAGGTTACTCAACTTCTACCAGACATAGTCAATAAAAAGCATTTAAAGATATTTTGACGACGTGATAACGTCTTATAAATCGATTACCACGTCACGTTCCGCCTACTATTGTCGCTGTTGGGTCCACTAAAGCTGTCACAGGCATGGTTGTTCATTACAATGTCATCAATGTTTTGGCGATTGCAGCGACATGCGATACAAAAAAACTCTCACAGAGATATTGGCATTATTACAATGTAATCAATGTTTTCATATGACGTTATCACGTAAAATTATCGTCCGTAAACCGACTTTACACACTACTTTTTAATGAATTCTTATTACTAGCATAATTATATTGTCGCACTGCACGCCAAAGGCCACCTTACTCTCTCTACACTTTGGCAGCCGCAACTTCTTACTACCATTAAGAATGAATGGATTTGGACAATACAGCTTTGAACTAAGCCAGCGAAATTAATCTGCTGTGCAGTAACTCATAGCAAAGTAGAACATAAAGCTCATTATAAGCTACGAAACTTGGGCTACTCCTAACTACAGACTTGTACGTTAATCTTCAAGATGTTTTAGTATCATAGCACTTAGTACTGGCTCAAAATTTTGCTCAGCATTACTTGTTCTACTGTTTAATATCATCTGCCGTAAAGTTAGTAAAATTATAAACACTAGCCTGTCTGTCCCATCTTCGCACGAATGTACCTACTATGAAGAATACTTTCTTAAAATTTTGAGAGAATTCGAATTTCTTACATTGTTTTATACTGACAAAATTTTAAAAATCTTCTTGCTGTTTTCTATCTCTTCATTATTTTTTTATAATGAAGGTTTTTAACCCTAGTTATTCATTTTTCCATAAGATTTTTAAAACATTTTCGTAATAATCACAAATTGTTTTTAATTAATATAACTTTTTAAAGGAAAATTAAGCCATAAATAAAATAAATACATATATTAAGCACATAACCGAATGCAAATTTCGGCTACTTATTCCTATGTTTTAGTCTATGGTATTTTATAATCGAGGACGTTTTATACATACCTTCCCAGAAAAATAAGCAATCGAATAACGGTAACCCTATCTAAATCAGATCATTCGTTTTTGAGAAAATCGCAAACATATATAATACATATGTACAGGTCAAACAGAAAACCCCCTTTTTTGAATTCAGTTAATTAAAAATTCGACTAGATTAACTTTGTCTGGAGTCCTTCATACAAAATCTTCAAGTTAAATCTTCACATTTATAATATTAGTAAGATTAGCAGGATTATTTTCAGAGGGTCTCGAGGTTGAAAGCAACACCAAGTGAATCTGGGTCGTATCTATTCTTAGATGAAAATCTTGTTATGTTCTTAATAAATGAAGTTAGTGGCGACCCGCAACCTACTCAATCCGCTACTTAGATACGATACTCGTATTATTACAATGTAGGTGCCTAGTTTGGGAATATTGTATGAGTCACATACAGTGAAAAGAAGGGTTCTAAGAGGTCTTTATTCTACCGACAATGTTTTGGATCCATGAATGGAATGACATCCTACTCATACTTATGGATGGATGTTTTCTGCTCTTTCACGCAAAACTACTGAATGGATTTTGATAAAACTTCACAGTAATGTAGTATAAACATCAGAATAGCATGTAGGCAAAATAGGGCAGATGACTGTCAAGTTAAATCAGTATCTTTTTATGAAACGTCAAAACGATGCTCTCCGTACTAATTTATATGAAATACAAAACAATGACGTCATTCTTTTGTATAGTCAAATCATGTAGTTTCAATGTTTGTTTTGATGTTTATAAATTTATGACAACGTAAAAGTGTAGAAAAACATTGTTTTTCAGAACATTTTTGCAAATGCTATTGCCTGTATAGTGTAAAATAATTTATTGTTATTGTAGTCATCTACCCAATTGCGGGGAAATGACGACTCCCGCAGTAGGGTACAAGCCCTGTGTCGCGGAGGATTTTACAAACATACAAGTTACGGGCACAAAGTACACCTAGATTCGGAACAACAATGTTGAATTGTGGATCTCACAAACTGTCTGTATTCCCGTGTGGGAATCAAACCCACGACCTCTTGCGTAGCAGTCGGACATACTCCCACCGCGCCACAGAGTCAGTTAAAAGCAAAAGCTAGTATTTTACATGTAACAATGCACCGAAAACGAGATGTGGACAACGCACAAGTTGTGCGGGTTGCCTACCTCTCGTGTTGTGCTGCACAACACTTCCAAAACTTAGACCACACAGCACACTATACAGGCACTACATACAGCACACTATACAGGCACTACACACAACACACTATACAGGCACTACACGTAAATACAGATCTCTCCTAAAGATCAAACCAAGTTTGAAATTTTTAGTAAGAAGGCATTCACTTGAATAATAAACTCAAGTTTAAATTACCCTCCTACCGCAGTAGTTTACCTCAAGCCTATTTATACTTTTTGTGTAAACCTATTCATAATCATCGTATCAACCTGTAAAACTGCGTCCCTAAGTTTGCAAACACCATTCAACATTATTATTAATAGAAATCTGTTTCAGCAGAACCTTGTCGTTGAAACAAAACATAACTTTTACGACTCTACCCTTATAAAATTAGTATGAATACTGGCACTGGTAATAACATGTCTCCAGCATTTCATCGGGTGACGAAATGAATAATACGAATTCTCACATCACGTAATCACGTATTAGATAGATACAGATGACTGGGTCCCTATAACGAGCGAAAACAGGCTCACGCACACATAGAATAGCATGTACACAGATCTCGGTGGAACTCGGTCGAGTCGTCAACCGAGACTGCACAAGTTAAGATCACCGTCTATGTATGAGTGGTTTTTTTGTTGAGCTGTGAGCTGACCTTCTATGTATGTATTCCGTGACGTAATCCTATTTGTTAGGGACGCTGAGAAGGGAGGGATATCTATCTCCTTGTTATTTTACGAACGGAACGCGCGTTCAAATCCTCCCTATAATTATACCTCTGAGTGTCATCGTGATTATTTTTGAGAAAGAGTTGTGTATTCAGACAGTTGAATAAATTAGCATTTGCTGAAAAATATAATGTATGAAAAATAGAATTAGTGCATATATCGCAGGAAAATGTATGTAAACGTATGGTTTCATTACGCTCATTCGTTTAATACTTAGGAGGTTTATCAAGATTTGGAATGAATAAATCGGCCTCTATTTTCTATTTACGCCGGCTCCACAAATTGGTCCCAACGTCGGTCCCAACGCCGCTCGTCCAACATGTAGATCTAGATCTGAGATATGTAGATCTAAACAGTATTGGCGCCAAAGTTGGGACGAGCGTTATTCTAGACCCACATGTGTTGTATGTTCTAGACACACTGACTTTGGGGCCAACGTGTAAAGCCAGTGTTAAACCAAACACTTAAATTTTAAGCTTCCTATTTTATTCCGTGACACTTTACATAACAACAACTAATCAGGCATGATAATAATCTGTTTCTAATCAACTCTAAAGTAAGAAATAATAATTAACCTATGACATGATTATAATTACAGTAAGAAATACCACAGTTTTGTTAAATACTTAGCCGGTCACGACTTGGGGTCACTAAAAACCTTGGCAATATTAATATTATCGCTTTAAATACTGGCCTTTAATGGTAAAGGCGTGCAAGCCATGCCCTTACACGACATTCCTGCAAATTCTTACCTTACATTATTTAATTAGTTGGCATTTAAAAATATGTACCTAAGGTATTTCTCAATTAAAACTGAAACTTATTTTTGTACTCGCATTCTTGCACTAAGAACTTACCCTCTTATCTATACTAATATTATAAAGAGGAAAGATTTGATTGTTTGTTTGATTGTTAGTTTGTATTGAATAGGCTCCGAAACTATTGGACGGATTTGAAAAATTCTTTCATCGTTGTGAAGCTACACTAACCCCGGGTGACATAGGCTATTTTTTGTCCCTGTATTCCCACGGGAACGGAAACTACGCGGGTGAAACCGCGAGGCGTCCGCTAGTTCATAATATTTTAGTTACAGCATTTTAGCTAGCGAATGTTTTGTCTTCTTCTATTATATTTAAAACATGGGAATTAAAGACAAGGCAAAATATTTGCTAGTTAAAATGCTGTTACTAAAGTATTCTGAATAAGGGCTTTAATATTAATAAGTTTAAAATTAAGTGTTACTTTTAGAATGTGAATCAATTTGAAATTTGTGTCTATTATCAAACGGAACGTAAAAGGTCTTTGAATGTCTTTAAAAATATGAAGTCTAGGAGTGTTTGAACCTATTTTGATAAAATTTGTTATTGAAGAAAGTCTAACTTTCATTGCGATTTCCAACATCTACGGAGTTGAACAACGAGGAATAGCTACAAGCATAATGTTATATCGCGATTTGTACACATTTTCCAATTTTATAGATTTTTGCCGACGTTTCCACCGAATTGCAACATCCATGTAAGCCGTTGCATTAAGATTTAATATCTTTGGTTATTTTATTATTCCTAGACGTTAAAATATCTACGCGATTAAAACCCGTAATCTGCAAAATTGTATGAAGCTACAAGGATTTAACGTATTTGTGCAAGTACCTGCAGGGATATGCACCGCTTGTAGGTAATTAATATCTGCTTGTTATCATCGAAAACGCGGTCGAAGCTGTCATGAACATCCAAGACTAACTACGTGGGGCTTTATACCTACCCTTAAAATGTCTTAAAAGATTTCCGATAGAAGGATAAAATATCCGGTCTTTAATGACAATGGGCTCAATATTATAATCGGCAAAACAATGGACAGATAGATTAATTAGATATTGGTTATCAAAACGACGACGACAGTGATGTTAATTAAAAGCTTGTCAATCTGTTTCATAGGCCGAATAAATGCGGGATCCGTGATTCAATGGCGACCAAGCAAGTCGAGAGACCACTGAGGTTAAGCAGGGTTATCACTGTTGGTTTTCCCGTTTTCGAAAAATGCCATGTTTATCCGTTCCTCCTGAAGTAATAGCAGGAAAAGCTATTAGTTAAAATATATATATATATAAATATATATATATTATGCAGTAAGTAAGTTTTTGGATGATGTCGCTTTAAAATATGTAATAATCTTTAATGTGCGCTATATTTTAGGTAATAAGTATTTTAAGTTTGTATTTTTTTGTAGATTTGTATTCGTGTATATATAGTAATAAGTTCGATTTTTACATTTGTATGCCTTAATAGCAAAACATAAAGATCCAATATTATTTAAGATCTTCTATAAACAAACCTATGTTTAATAAATTACCGATCCTGGAGCACGTTAAGACATCGATCCTGACCTGGTCGTATTTCTATCCCCTCGGATTTTGAAAATGGAGGGAGACTAGAGAGTGCATTTGTGTCTGGCTAGTCTCTAACGAGATTGGTCGCTATAAGCTGAATTAATTAAAATTATTCGTCTTAGTCGTACTCTCCTGGCGGAGCGGTCGTGATCATGAATCGTCTGGTGGGTTGAAAGCGGCTTTAATACATCTCTATCTCTCTCTGTTGGTAGCGTAGTTTCGTGAACATTTACTAACGGAACACTTGTTGGACGGTTTAACTGTTGGACAACTTGTTGGGCACTTTAAGCACATTGGTCATGCCAACCATTTCAAATGGATTGATTGGCTAATGCTACTAGAATTGTATTCAAATTTTCAAAATATTTTTTTCAAAGAATTAAAAGAAACCATGTGTTAATTTGTTATTAAAGATTTATCAAAATCAAAACTTGCTGCTTTCGCATACCGCGCTCACAATCTTTGTGGGCTGAATCCGTGCCTGATTGCATTAATGCCGAAAATCTCTGAATAATAAACTCAGTACAAGCTATTTCTTGCTAAGAAAACATTGCAAATGGACACCAAGCTAATTATTCACTATGCAGAAAGTTTCCTTGCTATAAACAAACTGAATAAATAAGTGACTATAAAACTTTAGTCGGCAGAATTAGATTAATGCGAAGCTCAAACTTTGCCGTGACATACTTTCTTTATGCCATAATATTCAGAAAATATACTTCTTCAAGAACAAAAATATATGAGAGAACTTTTATATTTATATATAAAGAGCCTACTTACTTGCTAATTGGATAGTTAGGTAATTATTATTATTTTTAAGCTATTGCATAGCTTCTATCGCGGGCCTTGAGCGTGGAGACCGAATCCAGAAATACGTAACGAAAATAACCTAACACCCCCCATTACGACCGGCACAGCGGTGATACTTTTTAGTTTAAAAAAAAATATATAAATAAATATATTTTTGTTGTTTTTTTAGTTGATAAAAAATGCCACAGTTTTTTTTATATTTGTGTATCGCCTTCATCGTAGGTAAACTAGGAAAAAGATCAAAGAGCTACCGACTCACGTTATACGTCAATCGAAATCTAAACTAATATTATAAACTAGCTGTGCCTGCGACTACGCCTGCGTGTAGTTGCAGTGCTGCTCACTCAGTATAAACGTTCGCGTAATGATATAAGTTACTCCTGGTCTGACAATAAAAGTCCCGTCAAAATCCGTCCCACCGTTTCGAAGATCAGCCGGAACAAACAGACAGACCAACAAAAAAATAAAAACTGTGCTTGCTGTAAGTAGTAATATATACCTTCAATTGCATTTAATTAAAACTGTTATTTTGACATTACAAACAGACACTTCAATTTAATTTATTTGTATAGAGTATAGATATAGGTGTGAAAATAACTTTGTTTGTTACATTTTCCAGAAACATTGGACCGATTTAGCTCCGATTTTACATGGAGATAGTTTGAATCGGGACAGCACTTTATGTGATCCACAAATTGTTGTTCCGAGTCTGGGTGTACTTTGTGTCTGTGACTTGTATGTTTGTAAAGTCTCCTGCGATACAGGGCTTGTACCCTACTGTGAGAGTCGTCTTTATTAAAAGAAAGAAATCGAATTTCGGGAAAAGACATAAGATATGATAGATTTTACCGTTTATAACCGACATCCACGCGGGCGCAGCCGTTGGCTAGAGCTAGTTTACATAACTGGTAAATATTTGCCGAATGCTTGTTACAAGGATTTTATAGAATACTAGCGAACGCCTCGCGGCTTCCTCCACGTAGTTCCCGTTCCCGTGGGAATACAGGGATAAAAAATAGCCTATATCACCCGGGGTTAGAATAGCTTCACAACGATGAAAGAATTTTGCAAATACGTCCAGTAGTTTCGGAGTCTATTCAATACAAACAAATAATCAAATATTTCCTCTTCATAATTTTATAGAATACTAGCTGTCCCGCGCAACTTCGTCTGCGTAAATTTTTAATCCTATGTTACTTCTAATACCTCCAAGAATATGTGTACAAAATGTCATGATGATCGGTTGAGTAGTTTTCGCGTGAAAGCGTTACAAACAAACTTACATTCACATTTATATATTAGTAGGGAAGTAGGGATTGCTTTGGCTACGAGTGAGGAGAGCAACGATATTCTAAGGTTAGACCACTTGTCACACGCACACGCGACTTAAACATTGACATTGAGGAAAAGGAAAGTCAACATTCCTTCGACTAAAACTCTGTACACATTATAAGCTCCGTACTCACGTACGGTATATTGCTCGATAGTTTTACTTTACGTTTTCTAATATTTTTTTGACGTGATAGCGTCTTATAAACCGATGACCGGCTGCACTCACGAAAAAGTGTCACGTTATTGACTGGTTGCTAAGCAGGTCGAATGGCGATATGTCATCAAAGTTTTCTTATGACGTTATCACGTAAAATTATCGTCCGTAAACCTACTTTACAGACAACTTTTTTTTTCATTAGAACTATTATTTACTCAATTTAAATTTACAACTTACATTATTTACAATTGCTTAACATTTTTTTGCTGACTACCTACTTATATACAAAATATATAAAAATAAATGAAAAAAATACAACCTAAGAGCTATATATACAACGTTATTCTTGGTATAGACACCAGCATTTTGCTCAGAATCAGTAACGCAATCCATTGGGCTATTTTTTGTACCATGTAATATTTTTCAATGAATTCGTTAATTATTGTAACAGTACCTACAAATCCTGTTTTGAATTTAAAAAAATCCTGTTTGTTCAAATTGATGTGAAATGTGATCATCACTTATTTTTCAATAATAACCATGTATCACGTACTACAGGACGCAATAAGCTGGATAGCGCGAAGAACACAAGACAACTTGAATGGCATATTGCAAGTTTTCAATAATTTCATTATCAAATATAGTAAAAATCTTGAGCTCTGCACTGTACCAAAAATAACCTTGTATACCTATTTACAAATAAAAAATAATGTCAGACCCGTCTACGTGTCCACTGGTAACGTACCCAGAAGGCTGTCAGCATTGCATTAAGTAATATTGAATGTGAGTACCTAGATAAGCGTACGAAACATTACGTAATATGATGTCTTCAGCTGTAAATTTTGTTATCTACAAATTCATTTTGACTCGCTTTCGGGTAAAACGATCGAGTAATATTTGAAAACGAAGCAATACTCATATGACACGAAGAACAAAACTAGAGTATTCCTATGTCAACACTTCAAAAGATTTAAATTTGGAACGGTCCTATTAACATTCACGTCAAGTTTGTTTAGGCGTATAGGTGTAGATTCCGACAATCGTTTTCGGTAACAGTGTACTGTCTATCTGAAAACGGCCTAATGCCGTGAATAAGTAAGTAGATGTTGGGTGAGCCTGTAAATGTTGCTATCCCGAACATCCCGACTGCCCCGGAATAAGGTACAGGATACACTGGCTTTATGGCACGAGATAAACACTTATCTACATAAGCGTAAATAGTCATTTTGTTTTGGATGCCGGGTCGGATTTGTTTTTGTATTACGGAATGAATTTGGGTAGTGGTGCTAAAGTATTTTGGGTAAACTTAGAGTGGTAAGGAAACGAAGGCTTCAAATGATTTGGTTAATGGAAGAGTAGATATAAATACAAATGAACACTTGCAAAATTTATTGGGACGGCGGTGTGGAGTTTTTTTAAGGTAAGATAGTTAACCGAATTTGTAGTTCTAGTGTTATTTATTACTGTGTAATGATTAATTTATACTAATATTATAAAGCTGAAGAGTTTTTTTTGTTTGTTTGTTTGAACGCGGTAATCTCATGAAGTGCGAGTGAAATGAAGTTGCGCGGGACAGCAAGTCTTAAGATAAATTAGTTAAGTTTCATTATTTTTTCGACGAGGCAAACTTGAGAATGGTTTAAGTCGAAAGTATAAAAAAAAATATTTTACCTGCTCATATAACTCTGCTAGTCTTCAAAAAGCTATTTATGTATTTTAATGTTTCCAAAAACAATAATCTAACATAAAATATGTTTGAAAAATATATTACTCTGGAGAGCAAGGTTCAAAATGGGCTATCAATTATGGGCTAGCATCGTATAGGCTCATAAATGTTCACTATCGGAGATAATCCCTCGGGTTTTAGAGGAATAATGTCACAATCACAACGCCCGTCGGATTACAGCTAGTAGTCCACAGGGAGCGGAGCAGACGGGCTTCTACTCATATTCATACGATAGATAGACCCTTTGGCTTTAGTCACGTTTTATATGTTCAAAAAGGAAAAATAACCTTTATGTGTTTTGTCCGGGTAGGAATGGACAAATGAAGAAGCGGCTCATCTGATGGTAAGTGGTTACCACTGCCAATGGATATCTAAGATACGAAAGGCAAAGCAGGGCCATTGCCAGCCTTTAGTAAAAAGTAGGCTTATCATTGAATCATCTCTCTCCTAAACCCGACACGTTAGAGGAAATGCTAATGATCTGTTAACCTAATTGAACTAATTTTGGTGATATATATCTAAAAACCTTAACAGCATCGTCAATCGAATCAATTTGAGTTCAGCCGGCATCTGACGCGCTATTGTGAGGTCGCGGGTCCAAATCCTACCCATTATACTACCAACGTGAACTCACTCCTAATATAAGCTGTTTAGCTTAGCTGGAGGAGTTGAAGAGATTGCACCCAATCCCACATTGCTTGTTTTCTTAAAAAAAAATTAAACTTTATCAACAGCTTTCATTAAAATAAAAACACCTTCAAAATAATTGACCTGTTCAAAAACTACTATAAAACAGAGACTTCAAAATCATAAACCTTAAAACGAGGTTTCAAGGTACGGAATTCAAGACATAGATTGAGTACAAATATCGACGACAGAGAGAGATACACCTCCAAAGTAAATCAATGTCAAATATTTAAATTTCCAGTAGATAGGTACATGGGTAGATTACGCGAAACAGGGTTCGGCGTTAAAATATTTTATAGAAAACTTAAATATTAGGACACAAAAAATGTTATCTGACTAGCCAAAGAGTTCTTCTAGTAACGAGTAGATGATAAAAATAAATTTAATATTGATTTATTTTACAGGTATATCTCTACTAACATTTAGACTTTTGCGTTGTTTCGACCAGATTGCACTGGCCGTGGTGGCATCTAGTGACCACGGTCGGTGCAATCTGCTCGAAACGTTCAGCACGTTAATTCCAGTATTTAAAATAGGTATATCTCTCTCATCTAGACGAATGTCCAGACGTCGTGGAAAGAGACAGAGCGACCTTCAAAATAAATTCAAATCCAATCTTTTGACTTAGTTAAAGTTAGTACACAATGATAGCGTGGACTCTATTGAATTACTATTCTCATAATCGCAACTTTAGAATAAACATTGTTACGTCATAACGCGAAGAGTAATAATATTTTCAGTGGATTTCAGTAGCGGCCAGACAATTTGTGTAACAACTTAAATGGTTTGTTGCACCGAGCAAACTTCGTTAGAGTGTAAACCCGAACGAACTTAAGCAGCGATGCCTCGTATAATAATGTTTGTAGATTAACTTTTTAATAGTATAGGCTACTGCTAAGAGTGGTGGACTGATTAGTACAGAAGTGACTCAGTATAACTATATTTACAAAGGCAGTCATTAATTTACTGACTAAACAAGAAAATTTTGAAAACTATTAAAATAAAAAGCACAAATTTGTAAGTTCTGTCGACTACAGAAAGCTGTGTTATTAATTATTATTTAAGGGGCACACATTTTTGGAAATTCAGTGGGAATATATTTAAAAATATCCAAGACAACTTTCCATAGATTCTACCTTCTAGACTACACCCAGTGATTTCAATTTCAGTTAGTTTTGGCTTTATATAATTGTTATTGATAGAATTCACAACATTTGTGTCTTCAAGTTGATCAATTGTGATAAAATAATTTAATAATATAAAGTAGGGCAGTTAAATTTAGAATCAAATATGATTAAATCAACCAAAAGTTTAGTTTACGAAATGTGTTAGTTATAAAAGCTAAAGATCAGTAGATTTATGAGAAGAAAATATTTTATTCACAATCCGTGAAATATCCCCGCCTCGGTTAATAAACTTAGAAAAGAATCAAATAAACTTTGGTAGCAAAAAATACTTAATTTGGCAAACAAATGGAAAGTTTTAATTGAAAAACAAAATTCTCGGGGAAAGGCTTCATTTTCCAGGTTTTCTTAAATAAAGTGGCAAAGTAAATGTCTAATTGACTGATATTCTTCGGGGACCTAAGGGCCCGATAAAAGGGCTTAATTTTTATTCAGTGGGACGTATAATTAAATGTTTAGTACTGTAATTTTATTAATTTATGGTAAGAAGTACCTATTAAAAGTTATCTCTATGGATCACTATCAAGCTAAGTGACATTAATACCTACTTACCTAAATACAATAATTGGGTAGTTAACTACAATAAAAGTAAATTACTTTATACTAATCAGGTAATAGTAGATCTTAAGCTGCTCTGAAAATAAGTGTTATTTTACAATTTTGAATTTAAAAGCATGAAAACGAATGCTAAAAGTAATGATTTTGATAGGAACTTATGACGTCATAGGTTGTTATTACATATACGTTTCTATAGTACTTTTCGTTTTAACATCTAATAAAAAGAAACTGATTTGACTTGACAGTCCACATCCTTATCAGAAATAACGATTTGGCAACTCTTCAACTTTCACAATCGTACTAAGTTTATGAAGGAATATATAGGGGATCCGTCCCTAAAATAAAAAAAAAAAACGACTGTAGAGGTGAACTTAGTAGGCATGGGCATTCGGCATTGTTGATACTGATTGAGTCGATAAAATTGGTCAAGTTTAAAAATACCTAAAAAAAAAGTCCAAAAACTTCAATAACTCCAACCAGTTGTCAAATTGTGCCACAGAACTATTTTTAGCTTAGGTAAAACTCACTGCGGCAGCTGAAACCTCAATAGCCATGTTTGTCTCTAGCTATTCATTTCGGCTGTGGCAAAGGTCCACACCGTCACCTTTGACCAACTGTAAATAGACAAGGCCACGACCCACAAACAACCTGAACAACACCGCTCATCACTCGCCTCGTTTCTTTTCACATTAAAAAAGAGATGACTGCGCGGTTTTTCTTAAAAAGACGCCCCATTCCCGCTCGTGTTATAAAAATAAACATTTACAGTATTCTTTGAGCCTCCTTATACGCCGCATTGAAACAGGTTCTCAATGTCACTCTATTTCTATAGAACTTTCATAAAGCGCTGTTAACATACCGTAAAATCTTTAAACTTAAACGTAAACAATGAATAAGCAAAGATGATGTATTACTTTGTACGAGTATGTGTTCGTAGTTCTTGCCGCCTTTTTACAGCCTAAGGGTAAGTGAAACGAGCCACTGACTTTCAAAGCCACTCAAAAACATGATCTGTTTAAAAATTGCAATAACGCTGGTGAGAAGTGATGGATTGCGAGCTGCCGGCTCGTCGCTTTTACGTAAAAATGAGGGGAGAATTCTTACAACTTTTTAAAATTAGAATTTGCTTGCGCTTTTTGGCACAAATTTAATTCAGTTTCGGTGAAATTTAAATCATCCACATTTATAATAATTTAGTGAAAATATATACTATGTAGAATATTATTATGTAGATATAAAAGTTTGAAGTAAAAACGATCTGCTAACGATTTTACCCGCAACAGAGTTGGAAGTGTAAACAGTTTCAGTGGCTATTTCACGCCGAAAACTGAATTTACGTAGCTCGCCGCACGGTAACTATGTTATCTCACCTACTGCCAACGCGACGGTGGAAAATTTTGAAACGTTTATTCATCAAATACGCCCAACTTTTACGCTGCCTTTTCACTTGAATAATATAATTGACTTCAAGAACTTTAGCCACGTCGATAACTCCTTGGAAAATTACATTTTTTAGACGGAAATCGTGTGTTTTCTTAGCTAATCTTATTTGGCGAAGTTTTTCATTCCGTAACAAAAGATTTATATAATATTCTATAGTAAGTAAAATATTTTTTTACGATTACTTACTACAAACTGCAAGTGTTAGGGCTAAGAATGTTGTACTTAAAATACCTAAGTTTAATCTAAAAACCTTATAATAAATTTCACCTCTTATTCCTTACGAAAGTTAATATAAATTTGTACATTATAACCTACCTATAGTATTTTTAAAGTTTAAAGATACTATAGGTAGGTTATATATGTACAAATTAATATATGTGGAAATTTAACCGGTTTCCGAGCCCTGCTTTAAACAAACGTTGCAAAAAAAATAACTTTCTTTTAAATACCTTTTACAAATAGTCGTACAACAGCATTCCATTATTTGCTTACCTGTAACAAACAAACGATAACAATTAGTATATTCTTAGATATTACGAGTATAAGTTACTAGCAGACCCTCACAACTTCGTCGGCGTAAATTTTGCCCGTTTTTGCAATTCATAATTCTTACAAAAACACTAAAATAGCGATAAAAAAAACTTTACATATTCTCATATCTACCAAATATACAAAAAATATTAAAATCAGTCGAACCATTTTGGAGGAGTTCGACCACAAACAGCGTGACACGATTTTTTTTATAAAAGGACGACGCCCGTTGTAGGGTGCGGTGGACTTTACAAACATACAAGTCACGGACACAAAGTACACCCAGACAAGGAATAACAATTTGTGGATCATACAAAGTGGTGTCCTGTGTGAGAATCGAACCCACAACTTCATGCGTAGCAGTCGGACACACTCCCACCCCGCCACAGAAGCAGAAGATATTACTAGCGGCCCGCCCCCGGACGGACTATCTGTAATTCTGTACACAAAATATGCAAGTGTTATGCTGTATCAAAATCCGATACATAGCTTAAAAGATCTAAGAATACGGGGGACAGACAGCGATAAACGACTTTGTTTTATACTACGCAAAGTATAAGTAAATGTATAAGATAAACTATTTCGTTATTAGATTATTTACAAATTCTATTCATGTCTTGCAATTGTATCATGAACAACCTTTGCAACTGGAAATAGTATTCTATAGTCTACAGCACTATAAATTAACTTTGTCCGAATGCTACCTCTGGTTTAGCTAAGCACTGTAATAGTGCTTCAGTGTTCAGTGCTCAGATCTCGTATATCTGCCGACTGAAACTCCACAGGCGGATACACACACAAGAGGCTTTATCAATTGCGAGCCAGTCATAAATCCATAAATCTTCTACATCGGCATATTCCGAAATACTAGTACATTCGTTGCTTTAATAATATTTGGAAACGATGGCTATTCATCTATCAATATGATTATAATATAAACCCATTGTAAACAATAATACACAACTAGATCATGTTGAATCATATTATTGTTTTTATTGTTAGGTATTGAGTTATCATGTTCACAATTGGTTATTATCGCGAATTGGAATAATCCGCCAAATTCTTTAGCTAGATTTGTATCAGTCGTGAGCCGGTGAGAGAGAAACAAGTTACAGATGGGATTGACACTTAAGGCATTTTGACGAAAATTAGGAATCTGATAGCTTTTAAAATTTAAACAAATATATTTTTTCCTTAAAAGGAAAATTTTAATACTTATGCCAATGTGGATATTAAAATCATTCGCGATACAGGATAGAATATCAATGAAGCGTCAAATTCGGCTGAGAGAGCCTTTTTCGATAACCAATCGACACAGAATCGATTTGCAATGGGTTTAGCGAAGCCACAATGAAATTATCCGGGCTCTGGGCACCGGATATTAAACACAGATGGGCAAGAGACAATCACGCAGCAAATTATTCCAATAATGCAGCGTAATATACCGATATCCAACAATACTATTAATTAACTATTGATGTGTGGTCATCATATTTGGGGCAATACGAACTTTGTTCATGTACCTCTATGTAAAAGATTCATTGGTTCGCATTATTAACAATTTTTAATTACTTAATACAATAATTATGAATGGAAACAAAGTTCCGGAAAGTTAGGCTCAAAGAAATAAGTAAATAATCCGATTACAAAAATGCCAAAAAGGAACAACAAAAATAAAAAAGTTCCATCACTGTCGTAAAATAATTAGATTTTGAAAATGAAAATTGTCATTAGTCCATTCAGGGGGTGGTAATGAAAGGCGAAGAGATGAGTGCAATTCGAGAATGTTCTGTCGTCATTAGCATACAGATTGAGCCACACGCCTGAGACGATCGAAATGCTGGTAATGAACCCAATTCAATATACAACTGACTGATTGTGTTTCAAGTTCTACAGGCGTGCTCAGAACGATCCCAGATGCAATTTAATTGCTTTTCCGCTACTTTTATGCTTGACGCAAACTGAATTTTATTTCCGTATAAAACGAGACACATCAAATTAATTTAATTACTATGCTAGAACTTAGTTTATTACTCACCTTCTTTTCCTTAATAGCTACAGTACTATCAGTCTTTCCCGTGTCCAATTGGTCAGTTTTCAACATCGTATGATCGGTCATAGTACTTTCGTCTACAAAAATTTCTCTGCTGTTTTTCCTGGAATGGTTAATAACATCGGGTTTCACGGCATTCATTAAATTACTGGCGTTTTCATTTGTGCAGTTCTCTTTACCAAATTTTCGGTCTTCGTCTGAACATGATTTATCTTCAGAACTTTTTATTTTGAAACAAGATATCGATTTCTTATCTTCTTTAGCATCGCTCCTACTAATTGGATCATTTTTATCACGTTTACGTTCGTCTTTCTTATGGTTCTTCGAGCCGCTTTCTGACTTGAGACGTTTTTTCTTACCATTCCACTTGGAAATGACATTTTTAGATCGATTACTATCATCGCTAGTGCCAACGCTGTCGGAGCAGACGGGGTTAACTAGGATTTTCGTTGATTTAGCTTTACGTTCAATCTTTCTAAGATTCAGTAAACTTCCAGCGGAGTTTATGAGGGTTGGCGATGAATTATGGGACGGCGAACTATCTTTTGTTCCGTCGCTGGACCGTCGAACTGAAGTAGGTATTAGTTTGATGGCTTTCATGGCTTCAGCTGTATTGTGACGTACTTTATTAGTTCCAAGTGGTCCCATAGCAACAGGTGGACCTCCTCTAAACAATAACGCTGTTTCCGTTGGTTGACACACACAAGCTAACATTTTCAATGGTCATTTAATTATTGACTTAACACTATTATCACTCACATAATTTTGGTGTTTTAATATGGTGTTATAAAGATTCTGTACAATAAAATAATAAAATCGTAAAATACGGCTGGAAATCTTATTCGTTATGTCCCTGAACTCCTAAATGAAAACAAAAAAATCTATACAAAATAGACACTAAGAACAGTATTTTAGCTGCCGAATGCTTTGAGTTTGTTTTACGCTGTAATTCAATTTGCACCCATAAAAGATAAAAAAAATGTAATTTAAAATATACTACTACTATTGAATTAGGTATTACGAATAAGTCGGCTTCATATTTTCGCAAATTATAAAAAGAAAATTAGAAACGCCACTGTTGATGTTTCTAATTTCCTTCCTATGATTTTTGATAATCCAACCGCCCATACGTGTGACGACACTTTACACGTATAGTGTCGCACTAAAGTCGTATTTTCTTACTAATAGTGTCGTTACACGTTTGGTGTCACACTAAAGTATGTACCTTAGTGCAACAGCATACGCGTGACGAGCAGTTTTTATATCAACATATATCCTTAACGTATGAATATAATGTTTCATTCTGCATCACAGACGATGTACGATGCTCATATTAAACTTCCCGCTTGCCTCAAATACATGCTATTTCTAACTGAATTGAGGCAATGATCACCGTAATTTTGATATTTCACGTCATTACTTGGAACCAGTGTCCTCATTTTGTACCATAATATTCAATTTAAGGACTGTATATCTTATGGAAATAATAACGTTAACATAACCAACTGTGTTGCCCAAACTTTGCTTGGTGTTTTTAGGGTTGAAGAATAGAAACAGTGCAATATTTACGCGTTAGCGTTCAAGCGTAATCTCGGTAATAAGTAAAAACGTTATCTGGGTACAACATTTGACCAAAAATTTAAATTTTGAGAAGCCTCTCATTTAATTTAATGTATAAATAATAAATAAAATACGGATTTCTGACCGCTGACGGTTTAAAAATCTAATCGAAATAAAAGATAATTTGAATTTAAAAATATTCAAAAGTCATTTATAAAGTTACTGAAACAAAATAGGGCAAAAGCGAACCACAAACATTTTGTTCCCAAATCCTTTTCCGGCGAAAGAAAAAGTTCAAAATCCAGTTACCGCTTTATTTCGCATATATGTAGGTACTTACGTCATGAGTGAAAAGTTGACGTTATCGGATTTTCTGTGTGCGAGTTCACACGGAGTCTCGAGAGTTTGGTATTTATCGTGATATAGATCTGTTTCTGATTTGATACTTATACTCGTACGTAGGTACTGTTACTTACTCAAGAAGCTTTCTCTTAAATATTTAACCTACGTGCCGTGAACGATGTTTTATCTGAGTATTTTAGATAATATCTTATTCAACCAAACTTAAACTCTTATTATATCTCCATATTCAAAATAATTTAGTAACACCATTTTATACAAAATACTTTGTCTTCTTCTGATAAATTGTATTTTGAAAATAGAAATAAAAACAAAGGCAAAAACATTCGCTAGTTAAAATGCCATTTATAATTATTATAAATTTGAAAAGTGATGTTTAGTATACTACCTGCTTTGCAAAATTTTTATACCGGGTAGCATTAACAGGTTAAGTCATTTTAGTGTCGAAGCCTAGGAGTATTTCGAGTCTGCTTACTTGCTAATCATAGCTTACCGCAATTTGTAGGGTATACACCCAACAGGTTATAAACCCAAATCACGAAGCGTGCATTTTCCGTCTCCACCGCGTCGATTGTCATAAATTTCACGGGTATAATGTATAGGGACCTCCCTAAAATATTTTTCAGACGCGGCCATCAAAAAGCCTTTGCGACTTGCATAAATATATGAATAATCAATCAGTTGAGCGTAATAAAACTGAATCATTTGAATACAGACTGTTTGCTTTTGCTTTTAGATATTTGAGTAATACTTGTAAAAATAACAATTGGACATTCAATCACTTATATTATTACGAACGATTCATATACTATGACTATGAAAGAGGCACTCATAAAATATAGATAGTTATAAATGAGAAAAACCGGGCAAGTGTAGGGTATTACACTACATTTCAAAGTTAAAAACATTGCACTTTCTTTTGTGTCTACTTTCAATTTAAAACTCATAGTATTAAGTACGTACATTTTTATAATAAATTAATGAAGAACTAGCTTTACCAATACGTTTGATTTGCCGCCTATGTGCTGCTTCTGATTTATAAACACGACAATTTTAAAGTTTCATCAAAATTCGTTCGTAGTCATTGCGTGAAAGAGCAAGAAACATACTTCTATCACCCCAAATATTCGGAATTTTAATATTAGTAAGATAAGAAATAAAACACTAGATTTAAAAGTGGGCATGTAGTGGACGACATTATGCAAAATTTGCACGTAGAGAATTCTGTCCTTGCCAAAATATCCAAGCATGTTCTTGGTCAGGTTGAACGGAATGCTTAATATTGAGTCTACGGATACCGCACTTAGGTATTCCAGACTTTTCGCTTTATATTTGATCTAAATAGAATTGGGAAAATAAACTAAAGAATTCTATGAAGCTGTTTGCTTGTGTCTTGCTTTGTACAGTAAGTATGTTCTGTTAAAAACAAAATGTTATATCAAGTTCATAATCAACAATCATTATAATGTGAATCATTTTACAGTCGCCCATTTCGACAAACAATAAATTCTAAATGTTTATTCATATTCAATATGTACCTACAGTTACACGAATTTCAATTTGTTAGCTATGGGCACTAAAGTGAACAATTTTATTGTTAGTAAAATCTATAACACATATACCTATTTGTCTATGTTTAATTCACTTCTCAACCAACGAACTTACGAGACAACTTACAACAAAAGATAAATTTATATTTTCGAAATATATTAGCTTTTGTATAAAGTCCTTTTTGGCAATAATAGGTACTCCTTTAGAAACGCACTAAAATATCACAAAACATGATAGTATTGTTCGAAGTCAGTGGAAATGAATATTGGCGAGAGTAAGTGCGAACATTCAGGGCACACGACACAGCCACATCGGATGTAGGCTCGGAAGCTGACGTGAACCAACGCACCCCAATCTCCCCCTACCTGCTTCCTATCCCTTCTTCCTAACACATTTCGCACAGCGTCGTCTAGCTAACCAAGTTTTAGATATTTTGATAGTAAATTAATCGGTTTAAACAAAAGGTAGGCACTATGTTTGAGTTCCTAATGTTTAAATTCAGATTCAATCACTCTTGTGTACATACACATATTTTATCAAGCTTTAAAAGTAGCAAAAATCTTAAGGCACCATCATATTTTTATAAGAAATAAATTACCCATGAATTTGATAACACTTTTCTGAAATTAAAATACATTATTTCATCATCACCCAGTCGTTTAGTACTTCCTTAAAAGTATAATACCATTTAAATATAATGAACGCAGGTAGACTTTTTAAAAATCTATTCATGAAAGTCCTCTGATTCACTCACAGAAATACTTCACTTTCGAAATAAAAGACCAGGAAAACCCCATTAAAACAGCGTTATTATTCAACGCAACGCTCTAGCGGAAAATTAAGAAGAATTTCCCACACAATGGTCAGTGAAATTGCTTGTAACGTTTTTACAGTGACATCAATCACAAAAAGTTAGTGTGGAGCGCAACGGCTTTTAATTGAAAGTTATTGCTGAAATAATATTTTTCCTTTAAAACTCAAAAAACTGCCATTCATAAAGGTTAATGAATGGCAGTTTTTCGAGTTTTAAAGGAAATATTGAATATACAGGTGTATATTCAATTTTCTAATATAATAAACGTGAAAGTTGATGTGTGAATGTTTAAAATTACTCTTTCAGGCAAAAATAAATGAACAGATTTCGAATGAAACGTTAGAATTACTTGTCTTTGAAGTATGGGAGTGGGAAGTTTTAAAAAATAGGAAATATAGCCATTATTATGTGAAAACAAATTGGCCAAAATACAACGATATACTTAAACGAGTGTGGCCTCTACTTTTTAATTTACTTTAATAGACAACTCCATTAGCTAGTAGAAAATGTGTTAGTTGATTTAAAAAAAAAAACAATCAAAATTGCAAAGAGCTTAGGGGCGCCGTAAATTCAATTTCATGAAGATTACTTATGTATAGCAGACGAGAAATGCTGTAGGATACGAGACGCGAACGTGCTGAGTTCACATTTTCGTGACAAAAAGGAATCACTGCATAACGCATTTTTTCATTATTAAACGCGTTACACGGTAATGCGACGCTGCAGTATATATTTAATACTACTTCGGCACCCTTCCTAGTCACGTTGCTTTATTAACTCTACTGGAAACTTTACGTTCTGTTTCTACAATTATTTTAGAACTTTCGTTTTCTTTTTTTAAATTTCATTCAATAATCGAAGAATTGCAAAGAGTTTCTTATCTTGTTTTTTTTTTCTTTTATTCTAAATAGTTTTTATCTTTAAAATGAGCATTTGCATTAATGCATTCCACTTGAGAGTAATGATCGCTGCCAGACTCGATTAATGTTAGACGATGGTTCCTATGGGAAATACACACAAGTCGAGCCATGGATATAAACCAGTAAATAATATAAGATAATGAACGTAATTTGCAAAAGATGAGATTCCAATTAAGGAGAACGATATCATTTTAATTTAATGAGCAATAAGATTTAATTAAAAATATGTAAGAGGGAAACTCGTCTAAAAATATCAGGTTTTATAATTAATCATAAAAAGTAATATCCTCATTAGAAGATCGTTGAAGTAGGTATACCTATAAAATTAGTGGAACATTTATGGAGTGCGTAGGACAGAATACTCTGATGAAAAACTGCTGATTTATTTAAATGAATTTATAAGAAGAAAAATGTCAAACTCCAACCTGGAATGAAACTCTTACGAGTTATGTGCGAGTAGTTGTTGCCTGCGACTTGAAAAAATAAATAGATATAAATATTAACCTGTGTTATTTTAAGACTATAATCTACCTCCGGGCTAAATTTCATACAGATCTATTCAGCCATTCTGGAGTGATTGAGTGACAAATATCATCGCTCTACTTTCACATTTGTGATATTAAGTAAAGATAATCGGATTAAAAAATGATATATACTACGGGTCTTAATCGCGTGAATAATTTAAGGTAAAATACCTTGTTTATTGCCCGACGTTTCGACCGTATTGCAACGGCCGTGGTCACGGGTAGACTACAGGCCGTGGTCAGTCTACCCGTGACCTTTTCAGCTCTACCTATACTAAGCTGCAAATTAATTAATACAGCTGTTAATTTTTAAGACAGTTACTATGCGATTTCCACGTGCTATGGACACATGAACAAGTAAATAGGTATATCTATCCACCCTGCTTAATTAAACCGATATTTAATTATCGCCCCCACATTGAGTTAGGTAGTCGCCCGAATGTGAATTTGCCTTTAGGGAGGTACGTGTCGTTTAATAATATCCATTACTTCGCGTCGTTACTGCAAACTTCTAAAATTTTATAAGTTGTGATCGTAATTTATATCTGCAAGTAGTTCCAGCTTTTCTGTGCCTTAAAGAATTACTGACTGTTTTGTCAACAGCGGCAATATTTGTTAGGCTTTCAGTATAGCATTTTCATCACTCACTGTAACAAAACCGCTCCGATACGGCATATAATTTGCAATTAAGATTACGACTTTAAATTGTAATTGCGTTAAAGTAAATATTTCAATTGACAAGATTATAATAGTTTTATTTCATTAAGTTTTAGATAGTTTCTTGGGAATAAAAAATTACGTGAGATTTGCCAAGACCCCCCTCCTCCACGCGAGATTTAGTGGGTACATTCGGGTGGACACCCCCCCCCACCCCCCCAAAGAGCTCAGGTAATTACTATACGCCCCCTAACAGGGAAATAGAATTATAATTCTCTACCGCCATTCAAAAGACAGCCTCATATTCCTTCGTTCTAGTCCAGATTTTATTGCTACCACAGAACCTTAATACCTAATAGAGGTTGCTGCTCACACGTGACATACGAGGAGCATAAATTATTCAGCTAAAATTAAGTTACAAAAGTAATATGTCTTCTAGCTCCAACTTTAGTGAATTCGCCGAAGTAAAAGTGTTTTTTATCACACTGTTTCAAAAAGTGAATGTAATTGGAATATTTCATAAATTAATCAGATTGAAAAACTTTTGAAGTGAATAAATTCCGTTGAATTTCGACTGTTTGGCCTCTACTGATTTGAATTTTCATTGACTTACAGTGAGTGTACCATTTCTTAGGTTAGGACGTTGGCTTCATTTTAATAGCACTTGTATTTAAAATTCATTATGATCTGATGACCGGCCTGCTTGCTGGTCTAGTGGTTTTTTTTTTTTTTTTTAATCTCACTTTAATTTTGGGGTTTTTATCCTGTAAGGACATGTCAACCCCATCATAACTCATTACAAGGTGAGTTCTTATATAAGGTTAACTAATTAACTTTACTGACATTAGGTTAGTTTAATGAGACGAATCGCTGCTTACCCTATTGTCACTAAGCGACATAATTTTTTAGCCTCCTCCGATGCTGGTCTTGCCAATATACTTTGAATTATGCCTACATCCAGCTTATTTAATTTTAACTCAGTCAGCAGCAATTCGCGTTCATTTTTATTTCGGACACACTCCATCAGCAAATGTTGTACATCCTCAATTATGTTGCAGGTCGTACAGTTTGGTGATGTAGTTTTCTTCATTAGGTATGCAAATTTTGCCGATGGATAGTGTCCAGATCTAAGTCTAAGAGCTAGCTTAATATAATTCCTACTTAAGTTAACGGCATCAAACCAGGGCGTGCGAGGAAGCTCATTCTGTATGGTCCTATACCATATACCTTTATCTATAGATGTTATTCCGAACTGCTGATTCCAGTCACTAAAACATTTTTGTTTAAATTTAGGTATTAATTCCCAATGGTCTGGTATATAATTAATTAAATTGCCATCAACAGCTGCTAGTTTAGCCGTACGGTCAGCTTCCTCATTCCCTTTCAAGCCAATATGTGCTGGAACCCATTGCAATATAACATCTTTGCCTTTTACATTATAAGCTATAATGTTTTTAAGGATGTCATAGGCTATCGATGCACTCTCTGTGGTCTAGTGGTTAGTGACCCTGATTGCTAAGCCAGAGGTTGAGGGTTTGATGTCCACCCATGATAAATCTTTGCGTGATGAGCACGATAGTTTATTCTGTGTCTGGGTGTAATTTATCTGTAATATTTATGTGTTTATACTATGCCCAGTTTGATTCGGTATCAGATGGCCGTGTGTTAGTTGTCCAAGATATTAATATTATTATAGATACTTTCAAAATATAACTAATAAATTAATAATTGCGGTTTGGATGTTTAACTATTAAGGCGCGATTCCATTAGACAAGTCTTAGAAACATGTTTTCGAGAGTGTACAAATTGTATGTAGGTCTTACTTGCATAGAGTAGGACATCATCGGTGAATGACTTGCTGCTGTTGTGTTCGCAATTCAAAACGTGCAACTAATGTTCGCGAGTTCAATTTGCACGTCACTTGAATAAACAGTCAGGTAAAAATTTGAAAGTTCAAGCCACCTCATACAAGTTGTAGCTTCTATGCAGGTTTGTTCAAGTTATATGCAATTTGCAACTTACCAAGTAACTTGCCTAATGGAATCGCGACTTTACGACCTTATTTTTTAGTAATATAAAGAATATCTCATTTTTAGTCTAGAAACTAAAAATATAAGATAACTTATATTGTGAGATTTACTACTTGTAACAGTTAATCTCACAATATAGTTATTTTATTATTCTCCAAAAGTATAAAATTCTAAGTTAATATTCCAATGAATAATTGAATATCCTACCGCACTTGGATCTCTTCACAGAATGTGGAAAGTTTTGCCATAATCTAGACTCTAGACGGCTGGCAGGAGTGCCATTAACAATACAAGTACTTGCACAGGTAATAGATTTACTCACTCGCTTTCTACGGTACCCGTGAGCTGTGGTGGCTCTTCTTTGTTACACGACTGGTCCAAAAAAGGAGTATAATTCTTATCAAGGTTATGTATGTAAGTATGTGTATCTGTGAGTTATTTTATTCCACCAAAACTTCTAAACCCCTGAACGGATTTTGATTATTGAATACTGTTTAAATCGTAAAATAATCCGAGTAACATATACTAGGCTATTTTAAAAATATATATAATAGCTAAAAAACCCGCCTGTACAAAGTTAGAAACAAGATACCCTTCATATTTAATATCATGCAGTCGGAGACCAGGTATTCAGTTCAACATAATTCATTAATGCCACACAACCAGGGGATTTTTAATCGACTCGGTCGAGTCAAGTAAAAAACCCTGGTAAGGACGCAGTCGGTTAAAAAAAGCTGCCGTAAGTCGTGATGCCAGTCACACCTGATAATTTTTTCTTCTGATCCGTTTAAAATGGGTATCAAAATAAAGGACACATTAACTAGATATCAAATATAGACACGTAGCAAACCAAATAAGTAGAGTCTATTAATATTTAAAATGCATGTATTTTTTAAAATTACATAATGTTCTGAATCACTTTACACATTAAAAAAAATTGTGAATTATCTTAGCATTGTTAAACCAAGTACCGCATTATTGTAACGAAGCTTATGCTGTAGGTACAACGCAATAGTAATTTATTATTAAACTCAAATCTCTATCCACTTCCCTGTAAGCTTGTAATGTGATGAATCTACACAGAGCTCATAATGTATAACAGGTTTATTACATGCGGCAATGTATTAATTATATTCGCGGAATTTGAAATTGCCGGATGGATAACATAATTTTGCATTTACTATATGACATAACCAGCTTTTCCCCGCGGCTTCGCCAGCGTAATGTTTTAATTTTGATAGCCTACGTGCTATTCCAGTGTATAAACTTTATTACTGTAAAGTTTCATTAAAATCTGTTCTGTAGTTTTTGAGTTATAGAGCAACAAACAGCCATTTATCCATTGTCACAAACTTTCCGATTTTTAATATTAGTACGACAAGCTTCTGCCCACAGCTTTACTTCTGTGAATCGGATATAATATTATAATCTTCCTTGATACGCTTTAAACTACCCCCATACGAAATTCCATCTAAATCAACCCAGTATATTTGAAGACTAGCTGCCCGCGCAACTTCGTTCGGAAAACGTTGCAAAAAAAAAAACGGGGTAAAATGACGCCATTTTAACCTTGTTTTTTTTTGCAACGTTTTTCATTGATACTCAGGGGTGATGGTCGTAGCGTGATTTTAGGTATATAGCATATAGCCTTCAAGACTGACTAACTCCAATTCGAACTACTTCTTACTTCCTGAGATTATCCCGTTCAAACAAATAAACAAATTCTTCAGCTTTATAATATCAGTATAGATTACGCATTCAAACAAACAAATTCTAAATTAAATTTAGAAGTACCATTAGGTAGAATAGATTTAAAGTGGCAAGCTGCAGACGCTTAGTAGGAATCAGGGGCAATACGAAAGCACAAATTAATAGTCATAAGGTATTAATAGTCTTAAGACATTAAATGATGGGGTGCACGGAACAGCGTAATAAGACAGTAGGGCCACATACAAAATACCTGGTTAAAAGGTAGCTTAAAGGCTAATTGCCCCCCCCCCCCCACCGCCTCTAATATAATCCTGGATACGCTCAGGTACAAGCTTGTCAAATTATTTCAATTCCTTGTACGGGTACATTCAGCTTTGCTGCCCCGGGCGTCTGACAGACTTAGTCCGCCACTATTGGAGGTGTCCATAGGAATGTTATCCATATATCATAAAATGCCTTTTATATCAATAACACTGTACCTACTGAATCAGGATTAATAGTCGTTATAGTTTAGCAATTATAAACTACGAGCGTTCGCAATAAATTATGTATCCTCCCTCGTCAAACAAATCTATGAAACCAATTTAATGATAACTTTACATCCCTCTATTAAGCTCTATAAATAATTCACTCCTTACATAGCATGTTGAGTCTATGATTAAACCCAAATAATCTAATAGAATCCGGTTTAGTTTTAAACAGTCGTAAATCACCTCAAGGTTTCTAATTGAGTTACGTGAACAATTCAGACATAAGATATTCTATAGAAGGGAATTTTGGTAAAATTAAATTACTTCCAGGGTACTCGTATCTTCATATATACACATATACAATAAGGCTACCCCCGCACTAGGCAGCCAGGTTGTTGCAGTCCTACGAACATAGCCTAAGACTAAGCGGGCACTAGGCAGCCTGACTGACAAGCCTGGCTCTGGTGGTTGAAATATTTGAGCAATCAGTTATAGCACTCGACATTCTGAACACAAAATGCGTCTGGCGGCTACGACAAGTACGTGAAGACTAACGGCATCTATACACATTAGTCCTGTCAGTCCCTTACTTGCTCTGACTACGTCAGCCAGCCAGTCTGTGGCATCCCGTCGAACATATTAACGATGTATGTAAGCTCTCGCACTAGGCAACTATGAACTCTCAGTTGGGTCAGTCATTAGAACGTTACCTGAGTGCATAGCAGCAAATAGTCAGAGCGAGTAATCGAATGTGAGTGGTTGCTTTTTCAACGCACTTGTCTCAGTAACCAAACGAATGTTGTGTTCTGAAACTGACGGAAGAGTCACAACAAGCCGTCCGATTGGCTGCTTAAATATTTCAGCTGCCGCAGCCAGATTGCCTAGTGCGCGGGTACTCTAAAGTTCATGTTGGAACGAATCTCTTAAATATTGCACAAAACAGTAGAAGCCTCCTTTGATTCATTACGGTATATTAATTTTCCTCCATCTGAATAGGCCAATGGACCGTGATTTATTTGATAAAGATAATCTACGGAAGATTGCGCAATAGAAATGAGAAACTTAGTGGATTTCATTATTATTTGGACATAATTACTATTCTCTTGAAGGTACAGATAATTTTATCGCAGTCTTTGTATTTGCACACTTTTTTAACTTCAGTGTAGATTTAAGAGTCTATATTGAATACTGATTGACAGAAAAGGAAGACTTATAATTTTATTATACTTTGAGCAAACCAATTACAAAGTAAATTAATGACACCAAGTATTTTACAGTATTCCGCGAGAGGAAATATCAGCTCATATTAAGTTTAGTACAGAATTAGCTCAGAGCTTACTTCAATGTTCCGTTCCACTGGCGTCTTATGAAGACTTAGAGGTTTCAGACAGAACTTCTTATTTTATCTTTAAAACTTTTTGCTGTATCATATTTTAAGATTGTATTATTCTGTATGTGTGTAAAAGTGTGCCTTCATCGTCTTTCTCATATCGATTCGTTCTCCAAGCTGAATTTCGAAGAAGAAGAATTTTGTTAGAAATTTACATTATGTTTGTCGCCTTTATTGTGGACTTCATTAATCGAATAATTATTCGATTGGAACTACATATTATATATTTATATTTTTTTTAATAAAGTAGTTCCACAAATTTTAGGGAGTTATTTCACATATCTTTTATGCAAAGTTTCAAATTACACACATTTATACCAAATTTTATAGAAATGGTGCTTCATCATCAGCCTATAAATGGTGCTTAGCCATTAGCAACTTCTGCATAACTTCTGCAGTCTGCATCGGTCAAAATCAAACCAAACAAACAAATATTTTTTGGTTTGAAATCTAGATCGAAACGGTCAAATAAATCTATTCTAGAAAAAGTCATCCGTGTGTAGGCACGATCCCGATTGTTGGGTAATCTCGCCTTTAGGGTTTACATGACGCGCGTAGGGCGGCAGGCGGCAGCCATATTCAGAGCCATATTCAGCAGTAGATAACGGTGCGGGCTGTTTTGATTTTGATTGATTGACATTGGGACCATTAAGTGTCATCATCATCATTCATCAACGACATACGGGTCTACGTAAACACTAACGATATTTTACCTGATAAAACGTTCCTAAATGTGTTTCTTACTTCCTACATATAGGTAGTAATTACCTTCGTAAAGAGTCAGTATTAAATATGGTTATCTTCTAAAGCAGACGACGTAGCCTTGTCTTAGTTGGCATTGATAGAAAAGCGAATAATTTGTTCTTATGTACAGGCAAAACTAAGGATTTTTCTGAAGAAAATACGCGTCGTGATCGATCATTGTGACGTCGTTCGTTAGCGAAGGATGGCAATGGAATATGGATGATGATGATAATGTATTAGACGACCTTTTAAGGTCCATTCATTTCCATTCATGAGTTCTGATCAGACAAGCAGTCTTTCATATTCCTTACTAAATATTGGTACTTAAAACTAGAATAAAAGGCAAGTTCAAAAACCAGGCTGGCGAACGGTTATTTTATCTATACTAATATTATAAAGAAGTAAAGTTTGCGAGTTCCTAAGGTTTGTGATCTACTGAACCGATTTTGAAATTTCCATTTTGAACCGATTTGAAAAAAAAAATTGTTTGATACTCGGGGACTGCCGCGGTAAAGCTATTTCACAGCATTTTTTATCAATTAAGCTATACAACTTAAGCGAATGCTCGGCTGAGCTATATGGTAGGCGGAGTGGGGGGTGTTAGGTTTTATTTTCGTTACGGAATTTCTTGATTCGGTCGCCGCGCTCAAAGCCCGCGATAAAAGCTATGCAATAGCTTAAAACCTTTTATCAATCATTTTACGAAGTGGACACAAGTCAGATAGTGTTAAATATTTGTTTCATAATACTTGTTAAAAACAGTGAAAGAAAATATCAGGACCCCACTTGGTGGTGTCACTGCAGCGAGAACATCTGTAATTTTACTCTAATGTACTGTATGAGTGAATACCTATATACCTAGTACAAGACAGTTAGTTATCCATTGAGAGGATATCGGTATTTTAATGGAATGGAACCGATCCCGACCTAAATACCGAGAAGGCTGCCTAGATACGACTTGCAGATTGAAGTCGCAAATTGAGAATTAAGTTGTCTTGCGATTGTAAAACGTGTAAAGTTTTAATACGGGTACAGTTATGTACGCATACGAGTATTAAGGTTTCATTTGTATCCGGATAAACTTTGCAAAGTGTTTATTCTGTGTGTATCTAAACATGCGATATATACAAGATACAAGACAACGTGGAACAACGGTATTTAGATGCACTAACGAGTCCTTGAAACGATTCATAGTATGGCATTCTGTTTATAAAGCTCAAAACAGCTAGACGCGTAGGCACTCTAGCATAACTGTGCTATATGCAGTGACGCTATACATCTAAACTGTAAAATTATTTTACTGTCTCTACTGGAGAGGTTCATGGTGATCGAACACATAGAATTAGTCAGGTGATGAATCAGCGAGGTTACCACTGTCAAGTTTATAGATGAGACGTGCTTATCTGACAATGTTACCATAACCCGTGCCTATTCTTACCTCGGTAATATTTGATTGACATGCCATTAGAATATGAGACTAAGGAAATATATAGAGTTCCATGATTTGTGTATTAAAATCCTAAAAAAAGGTGACATAGGAATCAGGATTTGAGGATAGACCGGGAAGCCTAAGAACGTATGAAAAATTTAGCCATGTTGACCTGTGAATTAAATTTATGCGACACTAGCTGACCCGCGCAACTTCGTCTGCGTCAATTTTCCCCGATTTTGCTACATTTTTAATAGCTGCTCCGCTCATTAGTCATAACGTAATGTTATATAGCCTATAGCCTTCCTCGATAAATGGGCTATCCAACAGTAAATTAATTTTTCAATTCGACCCTTTACTTCCTGAGATTATCGCGTTCAAACAAACAAACTCTTCAGCTTTATAATATTAGTATGGATTTCTAACACCTTTGGCTATCTCCGACAATATAGGCCGCGGTTAAAAGAACATTAACTTAAATATTACTATATCATAAAATAAATGAACAAGATATTTAAAGGATATGGGAGATTAAGCAAAACTTCACGGCTTCACGGCATCCTTAATTTGTGATAATATGTGGTCGTCGTTGTACTGCCTACACAGATTATTCTACCTGTTGGATGTGGTTGGATCATTAAGTTAATGCCTCCTTTTACTTGGCTTACTCCGGGCAAAAGTGTTTACATGTTTACACGAAGTATTTTTGTTCTCAGTTTTTCCTCTTTCATTCGGAAGATTTATTATCTTGTCAGAAGAACAAGTGAAAGGATTTTGGCGAGACATAGTATTATTATTTGGGAGAACTGCCTATTACGTGGATTCTTTTGTGGTGAATTGGCACGTACAGCCTTGTAATACTCGGCGAAATTGGAATTTGGAACTGGATTCATGTAATGAAGAATTGTATGAAGGCTAATGATTACATACTGATGCTTTATCTTATATTCTCAACGTTAGTTAAGAAAAAGACGTCAAAAGGGGCTGCCTTCATTTTCATATCTGTGCGTAAAAAAAGACATCAAATACGTATAAAATCGACAAGATTGAGTGCATTGCAAATCTACGCTATTATCCCTATTAGACAATTATATACCTACTTCCCTATTTTGTCAAATACCGCCCAAATTTCAAAATTAAATGGAAGTCTTGTAGTTTCAGCGGTAGGCTGCACAACATACTAGTACTAATAGAGGTCAGTGTATGAACCTATTTATCTCTTTCGTCTGGATGGAATAGAAAACCATCCAAAGTAAAACAAGGTCAAACAGTTTTTTTTTACTTCAAGTAGGTTTTTAATAGAGTGGACTCAAGGTGGACTCCATTTAGGTACTATCTTCACACCATAATTAAAAAAAAAATATTATGAGGAATTGTTCACGGAACAAACTTTCCGACTTTATAGTTTTACAATTAAATGTATTCAGTACGATCAGTGGCTAGCAAATACTCGTAGATATATTTGCGAAGTTAAGCAACGTCACTACTATAAAATTATATATACTACGGGTCTTAATCGCGTGAATAATTTAAGGTAAAAAAACCTTGTTTATTGCCCGCCGTTTCGACCGTATTGCAACGGCCGTGATCAATCGCGGTCAATATACTACGGGTCTTAATCGCGTTACTCACGCGATTAAGACCCGTAGTATAGGAATATAATTTGATAATGTGTACAAATCGAGAAAGTTTATCAACATTTATAACGCCACCACTGTCGGTCCATAGATAGGTGACCGTTTTCGAACATCGTTATACCCATGCTTCGGAGAGCACGTTAAGCCGTCGGTCCTGCGTCTAATCTCTCTCCGGTCGTATCGGATTTCAGTCCCATCGAGGTATGAGACTAAGGGAATAGAGAATGCAGTTATATCTGCACACACACTTGTGGCCTATAATATCTCCTTCGTAGTTGGCTAGTCTCTAATAAGATTGGCCGCCGTAAACGAAAATCGGTTAGGAGACCGTCACGATACATATCTATATATTTTGTGTATAACTGCAAAAATCCTATACATGTTTCGCAAATATACATAAAATGCAGCGTAGGTATTCAAAAATTACACTAATGAGAAAAGTTAAATGAAACCCAACTTAGTAGATAATATTTAAGTAGTTGCGGTATTCAAGTTTCTACATTTTTAATTTAAACACCTCCTTCTACTTGCGTCCGATTAAAAGTTTTAAAAGTAAATACACATAAACTGAATATTTTAAGCCTTCGACGTAAGTTGTTTGACTACCAGCAGAAGTGACAAAATAAAGTCCAGTCAACAAGATAAGACGCGCAACGAATAAGTTTTTAAAAACCCCATAATAGTAGTAACAATCAGTTTGTATATAAAAAAAAATTATCCAATATTGTTTATAATTGCTTTGTTAAGGATATTTTGCTGTACGAGTATGTTGTACGTTAAAAAAAGCGTTCGATCCTACATACAGCTTTGTATTGAACGTTATATTGTCGGATTAGGTAGAGCGCATAGTTATAAAACGTAATCTATACTATATCTAGAGTTTGTTTGTTTGAACGCGATAATCTCAGGAAATGGGCCGAATTTAAAACATCCTTTACTGTTGGATAGCCTATTTATCGAGGAAGGCTATAGGCTATACAACATCACGCTACGACCAATAGGAACGGAGCAGCAATGAAAAATGTCGCAAAAACGGGGAAAATTTATGCAGACGAAGTTGCGCGGGTCTGCTATCTTTCATATAACGCTAACCCTTCATCTTTTTCAATAAAATGATTGTCTGAAAAGTCTACTTAGAGAACAAACAAACTGTTATTAAATTTTAATGACAGTATAAATACCTCGTTAAATTAAATTTTCATAGTCTACTAAAATGATCGGGGGAGTCGCTTGGAAAATATATTTGAAACAAAGCAATTTAGGCCCAATAATAATATAAAATTTTATATAAGAGATGAATAGGTAGATGTAGGTAGGTATGTAAGAAGGCAGTACTCAGTATTAGTGAAAGTTATTTGATTGTATATATATAAAGAAAATTGGAGGCATTCATGAATCCCAGTGAACTTACTAAAATGACTCCGACTGCATGATTTATGATTATGTTATTTAAATTTTTTTGAAGCAGGTGGGTTTTTTGATTTTTAAAATAGATTTTTTTATTTAATACTTTTTTAGTGCTTAGTTGTAAGACATAAAGTTACGTAATAACTGTAATTACCGAAAATTTTAGCGAAAATGATTGGTAACAAACTTTATATATTTATATACTTATATCATAAGCGGTTATTTTAAATTTAAAGTGATTTAAGAAACCTCATCATGATTTTAAAATACCTACACGATGACATAGTTTGTTAACTTTATTTTTTTTCTCTATCACAATAATTATGGAGTCTGGTTGTTGCCATTTTAAACTTTGATTGCTGTCATGTCTTGAGTAACACTCGCAAGTCGTATGAATTATCAAAATCGCGTTTGGTCTACATAGTGCCACAGAGTAACATACATATATACATACATGTCAAACACATAACCCTCATCCGCAGTCGGGTAAAAACAACCTACTGTACTGTTATAACTGTAAGGTAGGCAATAATTACAATTTATTGTTAGGTACTAACAAAACTCGGACTCGCAATCGTTAGGTTGCAGGTTCGAATCCTACCCATTATACGATCGACGTGAACTCGCTCCTAACATAAGCAATTTTGCTTGGCTGGTTATCAGAATTGCTAGTAATCGTAGTAATTCGGTTCCTATTGCTGGTTATGTTCTTTCGCGCTGCTTAGCAACCAATCAATAACGTGACCGTTACTACGTAACACTTTATCGTGCGTGCACCCCATCATCGATTTATAAGACGTTACCACGTCAAAAATGTTTTGTCTTAGTGCATTGCATCTATAGGTACACATATATGTATACCTATAGATGTACAATATGTAGAAACTTGCCAGATGAATTTGGGAGGCAAAATTGTGCTCGTTTTAAGACATTTCGAATTGTTGCAAATTTCTATTTATTCATCAATGTTAGCTTTCAAGACAGGTTGCAAGGTGTAGTTTATTGCAGCAAACGCGACAATTCAAAGTCTCCAGAAGAAGTCTGACGCTGTTCCTGGCCGACCAGTAAAAAAATCGAAAACGGGAAAACACTCGGCCCGGAAATGGGTATGTCAAAACCTCCCAAGGTTTCCTGATCTATGTGTCGAGCTCCATCTATTGACTATTGTGTACAAATTTACATCTTCAAATATTTTTTATTCATTTATTACAAAATGGTAGCAAATTCAAACCATGCCATTACTTTTGCTCAAACCTATAGTTAGAAGAGCGAGTTGAAAAACCCGAAACTTCTCAACGCAAAATATTAGTCTGCAGCGAATTCATTCAACCCTATATGTAAATCCAATAGATCTGCTATGTTTCTCCCAGCGGGGGTATGTCACTGATATACTACGTAAAAGGAAATCTACCATAGCTGTACGGAAAACGACGCAACTGTCAACAGTAAGGAATAATGCTGCAAAACTTGATGTTTATTTATTTGCGAACTGATGTGACTTGAACATAAATAGTTTAGCTTCGTTTGCATGCACGGATATTGACTATCAATGAGGTTTATTCTGCGAAAAGTTTGATATTCTTATTGGAGATATGAAAAGTAAGATGAACTGTCTTTATAATGGAGTACCTAGGTGTTGGATTGTTTGTTTAGTGGCGTAACAATCATCAATAAACTATAACCGCGGTGCCGGTCCTCCGCCCAGTTATAGGTATGCGTGTAAAGATTTTTACATTGTACTATGAATGCTGGAACGCATATAAGGGGCGGTCAACCTATAAAAAGCAATGTTATTCATGTAGTCATCTGCGAATCCATCAAAGATATAATTTTTGATATGATCGACTACGCGAAGTTTGTGATAATTATGTCAAAAATTTAACACTTAGCAAATAAACGTATTTCTATACTTGAAGGTTCACATATTCGTGTAAATTGGAGGAACAATATGAGACATATTTGCTCTACAATGAGATTGATATTCTACATGAGATTGAGCTATGATAATTCAATATGTACACTAAAATTTAAATTACTGATACGAATAAACATGCTTCGATAACTTTGAATAATAACTAGTGATTTATAAAGCTTATAGCAACATTCGGTAATTAACCATCGGGTTTAAATGTTAATTAATAAACCAATTTTACTCACTTCGGTATATTAATGATCAAATTTGCGATACATGTAATGTCATCCCGATAATAATTTTATTTTAATGAGAATATTTATCACACGTTTGCTTTATTTACGCAACTAGCCTATTTAGTTGCGGAAATATATAAATAGTTTATAAAAATGACACTTGTTGAAAATTTGTAAATCATTTCAAATATTTCGATTTACTAAGGATTTTTAGCTGAATACTTAAATGCACCTCAATAAATCGTGTCATTGGTTCTCCTATTGTTCCTGTCATTGAAAGTGAACAGTAGAAACAGCAACACTTTTGAAAGCGTCTAAAATTTATAGTAGGGGAGACGTTGAACATTGATTTTCACCCATCTGAAAACCAGATAAGAAATATTTTTTATTCAATTTTATTGGTTTATAAACACGACTATGACAACTTGCCAATCGAACAATGTTCAAGGCTTTATTTTTTCCGATTTTAAACCTTCAAAGCACGGCAATAAAGGGAATTTAGGACAAGCCTATACGATTAGGTACTTCTATAATAAAATTATCTTTCTGCTATACCAATTTTATTAGCTATCAGATCGGTTTATTTACCTATATTGACTTACCTGTTCATTTCCAGGTAGCCATGACTATAAATAAATTGGTAAACCTACCAAAACATAATCTCCATAATAATAAAAATATTAGTTGAAACTAAATTGTTAAAAATGCGGAGGCTCCGCTTCTAAAGAGTAACTCACTAAGCTTGAATTTATACCACTTACATAATGGGCTAGACGTGCCTTAATGAATCAAGTACTTAAAAATATAGTAGCAGACACCTTTACAAATCCTCCCCAATTCCTTTACCTTTGTACATACATAAAGCCTAGATGCCGCCAAAGTGTAAAGGACTGGTACTAAACCGAAAAGCTTTTACATAATCAAAAGATAATGGCAACTTTATAGCGCATTAAGTGACTATTTAGCACATTATATAATTCTGAGAAGGATGGAACTTGTTGCAGACAAAAAACAGGGACAAAGTGTAATAAATCATTGGCTACAAAAATATTAGTTTTTGCGGGACGAATAATACTGCATAATATGGTGAGGGTATTGTGTCGCCTAATTTCAATAAAAAAGTATTGTTGCGTTTTTGTGTAAAACGTCACAGTAGCCGAATTGGTCACATTGTATGAACAGGTTGCAAATAGGACTTTCTGATTCCAAATTAAAAACAAAAAAAAAAAATTAAAACAAAAAAATGGTTCCCTATCCATTTGCCTAAAATTTTAAGACCTAATATAACTTAGCATATTTTTGTTAGGCATAATTATATATTCGCATAATATAATTACGCATAACAGCTTATGCATAATGTTTTAGGCATATTTTTTCAAACCATAACAATGATTAGGCATAACCTTCTAATGCATAAATATATTAAGCATAAAGTTCTATAGCATAACTTTTTTAAGCATTATATCCTAAAACATAAATTTATTTACGCTAATTTAATTGTTTTTTTTTTAGTAATTGTAATAAATAAAAGTTGATTTAATGATAATTATTTCGTTTTTATATCCTTGCCCATGAGAGCATGTTCGTTTCTAGAGGTCACAGTTCTAACCTAACCTAACCTACGCATTTTTAAAGAAGAAAGTAACCCAATCTATATTATTCTAATTGAAATTCTATGATCTTCATAGTTTATGTGTAATAAATAATTTGCATAAAAATTGTTTTTGTTATTTACCTATATTAATTATATGCTTAAATATTATTATGCTAATAGTCATTAGGCCTACTAACGTCATGCTAATAGTTATTAGGCCTACTAACGTTATGCGAATCTAATTTATACCAACACAAATTAGTCTTTAACATGATTGTGCCAACATAAAAGGTATGCCATAAAAAATTAGGCCGAAGTATTATTATGCCAAAACAAATTGTGCCAAAATCGTTATGCCGAAGTATATTAAGACAAAGAACATTATGAGAAAAGAAGGGATCCCCAAAAAAATCCCTTCTTCAACAGAATTAATTAATGCCTCTTTTTTGTCTTTTTACACGCGTTTTTTACTTTGTTTTTAATTTTTATTTTTTTATTTACCTAATACTTTTTAGTCATTGTAAGATAATTACAAGGTGATTTAATATTAACTGTTATTTACTGTATGTATTTGCTTTATTATTAACGTTGTTTTTTCTATGATTTGCCACTTCAAACATTTTTAAACATATATATTATATATATTCGTTCTCGCTTTTTAAGATCACTCCGCACTTTAATGCGCATAAAATTCGTCAATTTATTCAAGTAGAATCACAAGCTGAATGTACCCTACATGTTGAATTTTGTATATTTGTGTGTATCCTTCGTCTCCTATTTATACACAGTATTTGAAAACAGATGCCGTATAGACTAAACGTTACCCTGGTAACGGCCGTAGTTTGTTACATAACCCTAAACTAGCGACGCACTACACGCACTGATGTGCTCACTCAGGGCTGTCACGCGAGCTCTGTCTATATGATCCAATAAAATTTTATTGATCTTAGGTTCCAGAAACCCAAAACTAAAGTCGTTTAAGCGATACTGTGGGTAAATATCGCTGGGAAAATTTGGTAAAAGTTTGTAACCAAAGGAGCACGGTAATATTGAGGTTGATTTTATTTGAAACACTTTCTTGTGCACGTGTTTGTTACAAAAGATTTAGGATGAGAAGCACTCCAAAAGAAAGCGACGATAATTCCCACATGCTCTCACTTTGGCGCCACCCACTTTGTAAACCAAATAGCCGCCTAAAAACAACCCCTTGGGGTAACATTATCAAATCGTAAAGGCGATTTCTACTTTTCTTAAGTTGTCAACGCCAAATTCAAATTCATTTGCAATTTGGCAATTGAATTTGAATTTGGCGTTGGCATTCAAAAAAAAATATTTAAAAAAAAATCTTCTGTAATATCGGTAATGATTTTAACCAATTAGTGAGATTTCAATTGCCGTAATAAAGTTGCAGTATAGGTAAAGTTTAATCACCAAACGGCCTAAATGATTGAAATGAAAAGCACACATATCGTAAATCTAAATGGCCCATAAACAATAATGGCTGTTACATTACCCGCGAAAAATAAAAGGATCCATTCACTAATACGTATCTTAATCCGTCTTCCTAATTTTATTATTCGGAAGTGAATTGGTTGGATTTTAGTATATGCCCGTCAAAAGGCCTGTCCATCACTTTACAGAGAAACCTTTTCGAAAATGGTATTAAGACAAAGACTAGTACCATTTACATTTACAATAAATATGCGCTATCAGGTTTATGGTTCTTAAGGTAACATTAACCACATTAATATAGTTTAACTACACTTAGACAGATTAAAAATGTGTCTATCACAATTTAAAAATTGGGTGTGAATCAAACCCACGATTAATAGACGAGTCTAATAATCACTTTTATACTTTACGTACTTCACAGTATGCTTGAACCTATATTATTTTAGGGATGATGTGATTCCAAACAAGTAGACAGTGAGATCAGTGCAGAAAGCAATAAACACCACTTTTAGAAATATTGCTCATTATAATCCTCTTAAGCACATGATAATCGAAATTCTTACTAGCAGAGCGGAGGATAAACCTAGGTTACTTAAAGAGATGAAAACACTGAATTCTATTTAAGCTCCAAACCACTTAACTTGATACAACAATGACGTCGGCTATTTTGAAATGGAGACCTGAAGATCAATATTGTATATTTATCCAGATAAACTACTTTTGTAGACACAAGTCTGTTACGAAATACAAGCGACAGTTACGTCGCAAATGATATTTTATTGAAAAGTTTATGTCGACCAAGTAGTGGAGGATTCAGAATTTTGGGAGAGCAATAATTCGCTAAGCAAATCAGAATTTCATTTAGTTAAATTGATCCCGTTGAACGTAGTTTTTACTAAATTAAAAACTAAAAATCTTATAAATCCCGGAAGATTCAGACTCTTTGGTATAAAGGAGTTTGATATTTCTTCATCAAATTTCTTAAATTTTTGTTCTAATTTCATTTTTCGTTGAATTAGAGTAGACCTCCTAATCAAGTGAAATGAAGAACAATGTTTTTTCTAGTAAGCAAGCAAACGTAACAATACATATCCGTATATTAAAATTAATGTAACTTTACAAAACTTTTGTACTATCTCCGTACCCGTAACTGTTTGAAAAATAAGTAAGTATATATAGCCAATCTTCATTTTCAAGCAAAATGTTCATAACAATAAGAGAACAGTGAAGCCTGTTGATGACTAATTAAAACAAAGCTTCGATCCATTTCCCTTTAAATAAACATCTAAGGAAAATTTACAGCATCACAATAATTTTAAGTGACTTTGAATTCTATTCAAACAACATGATAGGAAAATAAATATGTATGTCAGATACATTTTGAGCGTTATTGAGACAATAGAGTATACATACTAAATTCTATCTTCCCTTTTGTAATCATATTTCGATAATATTAATTTGGATATAATTACATTTTTGAGTGACTTTCTTATTTTAGACTGGTACGAGTACCTACTAGTACCTATGTAACTTTATGTATTTTCATTTATAACTTTAATTTTGTTTCCAATTGGTTTGGCGACACTATACTGAAACAGTATATGAACTCATTTTTAGGGTCAAAATGGCAAAAATTGAACTTTTATTGTTTCGTAATGTCCACCCGCCTGTCTATCTGTTCGTCTGTATGTCACAGGCATTTTACTCAAAAACTACACAATATATATGGACGAAATTTGGAGTATAGGTGTCTTAGTTCAAAACTTAGTTCGATAGTTAAATAATAAAAATAAATATTTTTTGGAGGCGGCTCCATACATGTAACAGAAGCTGAAATTTTCTTTTTAACGAATATCTACGTGTGGTACATCATGCGACAGGTCTTTTAAAAACAATATGAAAAAATTACAAAAATAACGCTCAATAAATACTTACAACTAAAATTATTTTCAACATGATCGGATATGTCTTTGAGTTATTGCCGAAAACTCTGCTTCAACAAAAGGACGTAAATGCTATGTAGATATGCTCTTTTGTTGGTGCACTTTTTCAAATCGTATTTTTTCATATGTAGTACATTTATTTGCAGTAACAGCTACACAGAGCGTTGTCAGACATGTTCTTGCCCATTTTTTTTTAAATTATCTTCCATCTCAATATACTCAAGAATAATATCATTTTTTAGAGCAGTTTTATAGTTTTATTTTTAATTATTACCTACTAACAATTAACCTGGTAACCTATCCCTTGATTTAATTGTAAAATTAAACAAGTGATGATAAAAAATATGCAATAAAATATGCATTACAAAAACCGATACCATAGTGTGAACAATCGTTCAACCTAGTAAAGTGAACGGTTGAGTAGGTAACGCGTGAAAATACAAAGAATCTTCATACCTCCTCGTATTTTTATGGTATTCTTGCGGTTATTGAAGCTTGTATCGTATCGATTTTCAATATTTTGATAAGCAGCCTGTCTGAACACTGGAGACAAGGTGACAGAATACGACGTGTATTTCTTATGTTGGACACGCCTACGTTAATATATGGTACCTATATCGATTGTGAACGATGTGGTAAAATTTTCGAATGCTATTTTTACAGATTCTATTCCAAGTATGACTGCACAGTGCTACCAATGTTGATGATCCCAATTTAGATACAGGTTTAAGAAAGACACAGGGGTTGGTTGACTGGCCTGTTTTTATATTTAATATGTATGTACATATTAAGGAATATACTAGCTGACCCGCGCAAGTTCGTTTGCGTCAATTTTGACCGATTTTGCAACATTTTTCATTGATGGCTCCTATTGGTCATAGCGTGATGTATATATAGCCTTCATCGACAAACGGGCTGATTCGGGCTTTTTTTACTTTATTTTTAAGATTTTTAAATTAGAACCAGTAGTTCCTGAGACTATCGCGTTTAAACGAAGAAACTCTCAAGTCTCTCTAGAAAGTTTCTGAAGAAACTCTCTTCATATAAATATATTGTTGTCATAGTAAAGGCGTAGTTTGGTTTCAGATGGCGTTGTGCGAGTTGTCCTAACATATAATATTATTTTCTAGTGTGAGAGTTGCCTTGAAAAAAAAACTTTTTGATAAAAATTTGCTATGAAAAGTTTATTGCTAGTCTAAGTCAAAGTTAAGATAATATAAAATACCAATTTAAAGAGGTAAAGTTTATAAGTTTGTGAGGTTGTACGGGTAATCTCTGGATCTACGGAACCGATTTTAAAAAACATTTTACTAATAGAAAGCCACGTTATTTGTGAGTGTCGTAGGCTATATATGCGCTACGACCAATAGAAGCGGAGCATCAATGAAAAATGTTGCAAAAACGGGAAAAAATTACGCATACGAAGTTGCGCGGGTAACCCAGTTTTTTATAAATTTAAGAAACCACAATGAAATGTCCTAAATTATTGTGAAAATCATATCACAATTCATTGTGTAGTTTAAAAGAATGATGCGCAGAAACAATCTGACGAATAGTCTATGGACTAATGCATACAGTATTTAAAGCAAGTAATTTTACTTTTCAATCCGTTTATATCCCATTTCTATATTATTAATATACTCTAGAATGTGGGGGCACAGGGTCTTTGTGTGGACATTCGTATTTGTGCAGTCAGCACATTCGTGTGAACTTTGTTTGAACGAGATGAACAGAGGAAATTGCAGAGCTATTTGGAATATGATTGTGCAGCGCTAAAATGCTAAACCGAATCCGAATTTCGGATGAAATCTGGCGATTTTAGGAGTTGAATTTATGGTTTTGGTAATTTCTATAAAGAAGAAGACGACTCCCGCAGTAGGGTACAAGCACATGTCGCAGAGGACTTTACAAACATGCAAGTCACGGACACAAAATACACCTAGACTCGAAACAACAATTTGTGGATCACACAACGTGGTGTCCCGAAATCGAACCTACGACCTCTTGCGTATCAATCGGACACACTCCCACCGCAACACCGAGGCAGTCTATGAAAATACTCTGCCTGATAATAATCGTATCCATATTGAAGTATTCAAACTACAAAATAATTTGACACGGATAAAGTTTCGAGATAAAACTTAAACTTTATTTCCGACATCGATTTTCCTGTGTCCTTCTTAAATCTATTAAATCAGTGAATTGCACTGGCTCAAAAATTATAAACACTTTTTTTTCTTTTATTGTTTAAATAAGCTTTTTAATAATGCCAGCCAGCATCATATTATAAACACTTAAAGAATTACCTCTCTTGCCGAATAGAATTTGATGGTATTTTTTCTGGCTTAAGAATAGTACCACCCCATCTCTACCCGTGGGTGTCGTCAAGGCGACTAAGGGATTTCACTCCGGAGGACGGGCAGCAGCGTCCTCTGCGTACTTAAAGCCTTACTGCGATCGCCAACCCGCTCGCCAAGCGTGGCGATTATGGCAATTACCCCCAGGATCTACATACTAGTAGGTTCTACTGGGGAGACCCGTGCCCAGCAGTGGGCCATCTTATTGGTTGATATGTATTATAAAGCGGAAGAGTTTGTTTGTTTGCTTTGTTTGTTTGTTTGTTTAAACGCGCTAATCTCAGGAACTACAGGTCCGATTTGAAAAATTCTTTTTTTGTTGGATAGCCCATCTATCGAGGAAGGCTATAGGCTATATAACATCGCGCTACGACTAATAGGAGCGGAGTAGCGACGTGAAATGTTGCAAAAACGGGGAAAATTTACGCATACGAAGTTGCGCGGGACAGCTAGTTTCAATATATACCTACATATTTTGTCATGTTGTACCTATATTTTTTTTAGCAATTGATGCAATTGTTACATTTTTACAATTTGATGCTTGCGATACATTGCAATTTGTTCCTAAATAAATAAATGTTTTATAGATTTTATACTGTAGTGTAGTTACAATGTTTCTATAGGATCATATTTGTAACATTTTCTGGGAGGCCTTTATCAAAAGTACCTTGGTAATGTTTATTCGGACTGTTTCATTTATTATTGTCTCATGCATGAACAACGGGAAGTATTTAATTGTATATTTTTGCTTTACATTATCTTTTAGGTTGAGCTTTAAATGGGTAAATTCTTTCTCCCAGTCAAATTAATTATGTTACACAATTCCTAGTAGAATCAGATTTAGCACAATATTAACTTTTTTCTGAAGTTCTTGGTACAACAGTTTGTTACTATATATCTTTACATAGTATAAAATAAAGTCACTCCCGCTGTCTTATATCTTTTGAACTACGAGATGGATTTTAAAAATTCTTTCACCAATAAGACTGAAATTCCCAAAAATCTGTGTCTACTTTTCAGTTTCTTAGCTTAATTAAGTAGTTTTCGAGATTAGGTGAATGGTTAATAGTGATATTTCGCCTTTATATACCTACTTACATTTAATTAAAAAAAAAAATACCGGCGGTAGCCTAAAGGCTAAGGCATCGGTCTCGCAATCGTGAGGTCGCGGGTTCGAATCCAAGCTATTATACTACCGACGTAAACACAAGCCATTAAGCTTAGCTGGAGGGGTTCACAGGATTGCTAGTAATGTGGGACCAAAATCTCCCACACCGCTAGTTATCTTAAAAAAAAATTGATATCATTGAAGAAAGAAGAAGCAGCGAAACTGATGTTCTTAGTAGGTACATTGTATAAAATAATTACAACTTCTAGTCACGTAATATGTAGCTTTATTATCTTGTGGGAGCAAGTATACCCTATGTATACCCGAAGCCGTTGTTTTAATATAACCTTGTTTCAGCAAATATCTTGTATTTATAGCAGAAGCCCGAATTTTGATCGTCAATATCAATACCGATATCGATGTTCGCAAATATCTCATGCAAAGAGGTCGCAATTACATGAAGTGCGAACTTGTACTAATTGGTGCAGTCATTAATTTATACATCTCATGTTACAATCAATTATTAATGTTGGTAACGAGTATAGTAAGTATTTTAAAATCATATCCATGGTTATGAAATATATTTATTACGGGTATTAATCGCGTTAATAATTTAAGGTAAAATACCTTGTTTATTGACCGTATTGCAACGGCTGTGGTCACGGGTGACCACGGCTGTTGCAATACGGTCGAAACGTCGGGCAATAAACAAGGTATTTTACTCGTAATGTATATATTTTCATAATGTGTACAAATGGCGAAAGTTTATCAACATTCATCTATGATATTTGAGTAGGTACTTAAGTACAGTTGCCGTGGGGAAAACCAAAACAAAGCAAAGCAGGCTGGAGCTATTAGTATTGCTGTAACTTGCATAAGTACCACAATTTGTTAAATGTGCTGAACTAGTTTTTAGGAATACTTAACATCTAGTGCCGCATGTGGAGAACGAGTTGTTATGTCTCTCCAACACAAAGGAAGGATCCTCAGACCAGGCGAGGTGATAGTACCCAGCGGGCCACGACTCAATGGTTAAGATTGAAAATTTGTAAGTATTAGCTAATAGCTGTGAGTACTCCATTTGTGCAATTCAGTATTTCGACCAATATTTGTTGATAGAAGTGGCAGAAAACTGTCACCAACCTATAGACCTAACAGTGGAAACGTTTAACCTCGGTGAATTATCAAATCAACCTCGCTCATTTCATCTTCATGATCGCTTTCAAAATATCGTCAATGACAACTTGCAACAATACATCTACAGGACTCCGGAGAGTAACATGGTAAGCGGAGTGGGGGGTGTTAGGTTTTATTTTCGTTACGGAATTTCTTGATTCGGTCGCCGCGCTCAAAGCCCGCGATAAAAGCTATGCAACAGCTTAATAACTTAAGAAATTGGTTACTTTTGAGTATTTTTATACTTATTTAAATATATTTAAGGTAAAAAAGAATAATCGAAGGGAGTTTCGACAACTCCCGGCGTGGTTCGGTAGAGAGGTCGCTAACGGCGCGCGGCGGCGGCATAGGGAAGGCATCCCTTTCATTGCAGGTCAGCCTCTCGTGCGACCGATTTTATTCCTAATACATTTAATATATATCCTCAATGGCATTCGTAAAACATATCTTGCACATCTCTTACGTCGCTTCGCTTTGCGTTCCACTATTATATAGAGTATATATAGATTAAGTGCTTAACCAGAATCTTGAGCTCGTAATCTGAACTATAAATTGCAATCACAAGTTTTAGTCGCAATAAGATATGGTCAGACATTAATAAAGTGTGTTAACTAATTAAGGTTAGCGTGGACTATTTATCAGAGAATTCTATCATAGATCGTAGTATTACAAATTATAGCCTGAAGCGTTCTGATTCAAGAAAGTTTAATAGATTACTGATTTACTTATCTTTGAAAATCACGACTATTTTCATAAGGCTTATAATTATATCTGGTCTCGATTTTATAAAGGGGAGTCTAAACGAGCCATGTTTTACGACAATTTGTGGCGGCAATGCTGTAGCCAGCAACATGGCAGTAATGTCCTGACCATGTAGGAAAACATGTTTTGTTTAGTCACCTAAGGCCGGTATTGATTTGTACTAATTAGCTTACATAATTCAAGCGTGGCAATTGTTGCCGGGCTGTGTAGCTCTTTTAAGAGACTGGATTATACGCCAAACTATTGCAGACGTATTGCCATTATTGGCCGAGCAATTAGTTGCTAATAGTGCCGCCACAAATTTCCGTAAAACATGGCCCGTTTAGACGCCCCTTAATATTTTATCTAACTTTATTGTACGCAGGAATGTGAAAAATAAATCTTTATTTTATGAACTCTAGAAGTAAGTAAGTTAGTTTATTTTTTAAACTAATTTGAATGTTCTCTTACTATGTGTCATGATCTGAAGTTATCAAAGTTTATTTTATTTAAAAATGATAGTTGCTCTAAAACTTTGTATTCAAAGTGGAATAGACCCTTTTTTATGTAAGATGGTGGCAGATTTGGAACGGTGTATAGCACTATCACTACATTTTATAAAACAAGGTAACCCGCTGCGACTGTCTGTATGTTCGCGATAATCACAATAACTGCTTAATCGATTTCCATGCGGTTAACTTTATCATTCAGATTATTTATTCCGGAAGTTTTTCCCTCCTTCATATTGAACATTTTACGTATTGAAGATTCCGCATTTTGAACATTTTGTGTCTTGAACATTCTAATCTAACTAAATTGTACATTTTAAACGTAAGGTAGTACGGCCCCCAGCCAGGTAGACCGACGACCTAAAGAAGGTCGCTGGGATGAACTGGATGCGGAAGGCAGAGAACCGAATGTTGTGGCGAATACTAGGAGAGGCTTTTGTCCAGCAGTGGACCGATGATGATATCCGATATGATGATATCGTGATGTACATTTTGCGTTTTGATCGTTTTACGTTTTAAACTTTCTGGATGTCGAGGGATTATTACCTTAAGTAAGTACAAATAGTGAATAAAACTGCGCCAGTTCATTTTAATTCGTAAACATCGTAGTTAATAATACACGTAGATATATCAATATACGGCGGTAGCCTAATGATGACCAATCCTATCCATTATACTACAAACGTGAAACCACTCCTAACACAAGCCGTTGAGCTTAACTGGAAGGGTTAACAAGATTGCTAGAGTCCAATCCCACATTGCTAGTTATCTTAAAAAAAAACACACAGTTCAATAAATGTGATTCATAAAAAGAATACGTGACATAAAAAAATAACCGCAACAATAAAAAGCTCCTAAAAGTAGACTCACTCACAAAAATATACATTGCGATAAATTATTAATAATACTCCCGCTCAGTGGCTATAACACGGTGCCTTGACCCGAGTCCCAGGTGTGACTCGGCCTGACTCGACCGACTCAATAAACGGTGGTTTGACACAAAGAGGGACAAAAGTCATCCGAACTATACCAAAGTACCAGTAAACTTTTTGGTTTAGTTAAAAAGGCAATATGTATGTAACTCAATTTCTGAACAAATTTGGGTTAGGTAAACTATGATTTGAAGGGTCTATGAGTGATTGTATTGGAGATGAAGTCTGTTGTTTATCATTCTGTGGAATCCTAGTACCAATAATATAAATATGAAAGTTGTGATTAAAGAAGTATGAATGCTCATTACACTTTTGCCCAAAAAATATATTTTAAAGTGTTGCTTATACGTCAGAATAACACATACGTTACATACGTTTTATCGTAATATAACGGAGTGAAAATTCTGCTACTTGTATTTTAACGATATAGTTATATATACTTCTACAATTCCAGATTGCCTGGAGCGATTGTTGTGATACCGAACTATTAAACTTGCAGAAGTAGTACTTAAAAAAAGAAACACTTCGACTGGGGAGTATCCCCATAAAAGTAAATAGTCTACAAAGGACTGAACGCATTATTATTAAAACCAAGGCTTCTTCAACTTCAAAGTGCTGAATACATGTATTTCGATTGGTCATACCCTAATCTTGAAGAATGGATATTATCTTTTTATCTTATTCGAATAAAAGTATCTCAAAGGGCTAATTGATTGATGAGAATACAAACTTAAGGGTGACGAAAATAATACGTAACCTCCATAAAACTTTGACACACTCTTATACAATTGATATATTACCGCATTAACTTGGTCGATATCAAAACATAATACAGATTGATTAGCTGTACGAAAAAACATTAAATTTCAAACAAAACATCCCAATAATTGCTATTTTACATTTATCTTCAACAGGAAAATGAAGAGAGTAACATTTGTTAAACTTCCCACACAAATCAGTGAAAAAGACATTTCTATAAACAATTATAGCCTGTAGGTTAGAAGCGAGACAGGTACCTATACAAAATACAGGCAGAATTATTACAATCTACGCTATATTACTCGAGGGTACCTTGCTGATCGGTATTGTTCAGCCCCATTCAATCTCTATGGGGTACAATAGGAGATACAAGGAGGTATTCTAGTTGGTTATCTATAAGTAACTTTAAAAAATAAAAAAACAGCGGTAGGTTAACAGTCAATTGTATAAGCTTTTGTTGTAGGTACTTTAGAGGCATTGTGATACTTGGAAATGTGATACAGATCTTCATAACTAACCGCAGGTGTAGGTTGCGGTTTTGTGCATACATACCGGCAGTTATAAACTTACGTAGGTAAGTAAAGTAATAGAGATCATATATTAATACGTGTGTATGTTATATCGTTTTCGTCTCAATTTTTGAGTTTTTTTATACTGTTTTGGTATGAAGATTGATAGACAAAACTTTTAAAAACAAGTTATTCTATATTTTTTGTAATTTTAGTCAGTAAGAGTTCCGAACACGGGAGAGTTGAATATAAAACCTTTGAAATTGAAAAATGTATTCTGGAACGTTTTGTTCAAATGCGTTATTAAAACAATATAGTCTTAAATTAATAAATAAACAAATTGTGAAGTATTGCCACTTGACTATCTCCCTTTTTCGAGTAGGTAGAAACATGTGTTCACAACATGAATAGGCTTATTGACCTAAGGCAACTTAACAAAAATTTCAAGTAGAGTTTAACCGAAATGAAACCCTACTCAACCCCCGCGTATTAAAAATTATATTCGAAAATGTAACTTAATTTCTATAGTATACTTACAAGTTTCAGCTTTTTACAATAGATATAAAAACTAAGGTGAAAACATCAATAATCAAATACTTTCCACCCAATGAACCTACACAAATTTAATTAAAAAAAGATTTGTTATCAAAAATCTTTTTCAATAAATAACTTCTGCAAAGTAAAATTAATAACGATTCCTTATGGTTTCTCATCGAGAACATAAACGATTAAGATTTCCAGCCAATTTAAAAACTCACGCATAATCCAAACAAAATAAAATGTCTTTGAAAATAAACTTCACTAGACACGGATGTATCGAAAAAGGCCGTACTGCGGCATCGCGAGAGAGCGCACAGCCACCCCTTACCAAGGGCTCAAAGCTACTGAACAACGACGAATGAACTGACGCAGACGGACACGCCGGAGGCCGACGACAGAATGAAAGCTAGTGTACATCCCCCCAACCCTCCTACCCCAATACCTCATACCAAAAAATGCACACATAAAAGCGAAAGAAGCCAGCAAAAAATGCGAGAAGTGTTGCACGTTCATAATTACTTGTGCCTTAGATTTAGGCCTTTGTTTACGTACGGTTAAAACAAGGCCGCGAGTCGGAATGCGCTACCTGTATTGTACTAGCACTTGTTGGAATTCGTTTATCTACCACCCCTTGTAATTATCTTCCGTCTTCTTTGCATGCTGAGTGGGGAAAGCGAAGATAATTAAATGATGTTAATCATAACACATACCAAGCTTCCCGACTTCGAAACCAACTTTACCCTATGCCATTACGCTGTACAAAGTTATACCATATATTGTCAATTTTATTGATCGCTTATTAAATATTAACTTTGTACTGTGAAGGTTAACTCCGTTTTCAATGCAGTTGAACCCAAGGTTAATGTTTTAGTACTTACCTATATTTGGTTAGAGATTTCTACCAACCTGTCGTTTGTCGCTAGTACTATAATAAGAGTTAGTTTCCTTTAACTAGGATAATCCCGCGTCTGGTAAGTGAATCAATGCATGGCATGGACAGCACAGCGGACTAAGTCTTCTCGTCGTCAATACAGTAACTCCCCAAGGAGCGCTGGCGAACTTCCTCGCAATAATGCAACGTGAAGTTCTTTTACTGTGGTCTAGGTACTGTAATATTTTACAGTTAGATTTCTCAGACTTTTTTTGTCTTACTGAGGAAATATTTTTCTCAGTAATGCTGCCTGAATAAACTTACGAATAAATCTATTTATTTTTTGTACTAAAACATTCTCTAAATATCATAATAAAAGGCTCTTAAAATTACGAGTTGCATCATTGAATAATACGGTAATAAACGCGTTTATGCTAAGTAAGAAGTAACCATATAGGTTGTTTGACGTTTCGACTAGGATCACAAGCTGACTTACTAATAACAAATTTTGAGAATTTTGGGCGAAAACTTACATACAAACATGCAAGTTAATATAAAGCTTGCAATTATGTACTTACCTAACATAAACGCGTTTATTCTCATGTCATATTAGGTAATTGAAAGACGTGGCTGACTAATTGATATCATCGCAGGGTTTAAGCTACTGAATCTGAATAAATGAATCTTATACAATGGATGAATTTATGATGTAATATCAAAAATCTTCCTTACTGGGTGCGCCAGTAAGGAAGATTTTTGATATTTCACTTCTAAGAGTATGAAACAGTTACTTACCTCGAAATCCAAATCTTCATTTTAAATTGAGCTTCAAGCACTAAAAAATCTTTAAATAGAACAATTGCTTGATACGACTGCTGTGGACTCTACATTCCGCTGAACACTGAATTCGTATGCCTGAAGTTACAAGATAGGTGAGAGAAACTAAAGGAAGTTTTCATAATGTGTTTAAATAATACAGAACCTCGATGTGTTGTTGGAATTCGATCTGACGTTTTAATTCTTTGACACACAGTGGATGGGGAGCCCAAGTTGTTCTTGTATATTGTAGTATCTTGGATTTACTAGTAAAATCGATTTGATTTTAAAGATTATTATGGTGCGAAGAAAAAATGTTTAGGACGTATATAATTTTAATGGCAGCTCCAGGTCTTAAAAAAACGGAAAACTAACACGGGAATGTTAAGTGAACCCATAAGAAGCTCCCATACAACTGACTTACGATTCGGACAAGCCGCAAGCTTGTGCCTGCCTTTTGGCGATTTAAAAAAAAACATCGTTATGAACATATATATTTACTACGGGTCTTAATTGCGTGAATAATTTAAGGTATTGGCCTTGTTTATTGCCCGACATTTCGACCGTATTGCAACGGCCGTGGTCACAGGTAGATTGTAGAATATTTTCATAATGTGTACAAATCGCGAAAGTTTATCAACAATTATCGTCAGATTAAGAAAACCCTTCCACATAATCGTTGCAATATTATATCAGCGTGTCTAGGATATCAAGCTAAACTATCTGTAAAATAATTTAATGTGCTCGAATATCTTTAATGATAAATTTTTTGACGTGATAACATCTTATGACCGGCTCTCCGGTACTCACGAAAAAGTGTCTAAAAAAAGTCATGGTATTGATTGGTTGTTAAGCAACAGCGAATGATGATTGCAGCGGCATGACATGCGCTACAATTGGAACTAACGTGATAAGCAACGAGAATGGCGATATTTCATCAATGTTTTTTATGACGTTATCACGTAAAATTATCGTCGATCGATCGATCGAATCGATAATTAGACGACTTAACAGACAACCATATTTTTATTAAATATTTTGATAGTGACTCGCGTCTTGGGCAGCCCCAAGACGCGCGTCACTATATAAAGAGCTAGTATTCAGTAGGGATATAGATACTCAACAGGGTACAAGGTATCCCCTTTATGTTAATCTGCTGCGCTCGAGTAAATCCAAGTTAACTACTTGGGCTCCCCATCTACAGGTGTTTTATGACTATGACACGATATAAACTGAGACACAATGCCACCATTGTAATAATATAATGACAAATCAAAGAATAATGAGAAATTAATTCATTGAAAGACAGAGCCGTCTGACCATCGCCGTCGTCGGCAAAGAGAATTACAAATCAATGAGTTGACGTTGAAAGGGAGCGAATTCATCGGAGACCGCCAATCTAAAGGTGTCCCACTTTGTGCAAGCTCTGAATGGAAGAGTGGCGAACGAAAGCCCACACCTGGCCGTAAATCAGATACCTCGTCGACAAAACGAAGTCGGAATAACAACCGTAATATTCTAACATAAAGGTTTAAATTTCTATAAATGATTTTAGTATTTGTATCTTCATGCGATCGAGAATATGCTATTGAGAAAAGGGCGCTTCCAGATAAGGGCTTTATCGATGCATAAAATATGTTATTATGAAGTTGGTCGGCCGCCTCCAAGACGCGTCAGGCTAAAATAACTATGCTGCCTTTATTCATGAAGGAATTTGTGGCATCTCTTTATTTGCACCTGTCTCAAATTTGCGATCTTTTCAACGCATATTTATGTGACACATCGCGTGAGCAGATTACACCGACTCGCTTACGGGATTATTTTACTGTTATCATTTAAATTATTTTGATAACACGAATAAATAAATAACGGATACCAAATAACAATAATCGTAAATAAGAAATGGTGATTTATTAATGAATTCGTGAATATATAAAAGTATCTCTAGAAATTGCAAGAAAAAAAATCGGAAAGCGGGGTTTGAAATACAAGGAAATATTTTTATCATCAGCAAAATAATAATGGCAAATGTATTTTCTAGCTCAGAGTTGAATTTTAAAATAAGCTTGAACTGAATAATTTCGAGTTAATTATTCTGGAGGGAGATTTGTTGTGACACAAAATAGACCGCTCGTTACAAACTCAGAGTTCAATTTAGAGTGGTCGGACTTATTTCGGAAAAGCTTCGTTTCCTAATTTGCACTGTACGCATCGCATAATGTATATTATCTCAATGGGTTTGCAACTGTAGTGCCTAATTAATTTTAGTTTACTCGACCGCGTTTTGAGGAAATTAATTAAGATTTGGTTAACAGTGTACTCTGAGTGCAAATAGATGGTAAATGTGGGATGGAAATAAATATGTCTGAGAATTATTATAACGCTGATTTCCGTTTACCTAGTATCTCTTTTGATTAAAAGGAAAGTCTGTTCACTCATTTTAAACGTGGCCGCCATGATGGCGTGACATTTGTTTGACGTTTACATTTGAAGTGCGGCAGTGGGGCAGTGAGTCTAATTCGGCAGTCTGAATCGAGCGGTCAAAGTGACAACACGTCTACCGATAGACTTGTCAAAATATAAATATTAGGGCACTCCGATTTTGATAAATTTAGGTATGTGCACTCAGTATCACGGGCACATAACAACCCTTGAATATGACCACACCTTTTTGTAAAACGTTGTATATACCTACATATATCGTATTAGCGTCGATATCAGTTATCGTGATAAAAACTTTCCTATGTCTTTTCTTGATACTCAAACAAAATTCCCTACCAAATTTTATCTAAATCGGTTCAGCGGTTTAAGCGTGAAAACGAAACTTTCATATTTATAATACTAGTTTGGATATGACATAATCATTTTTTCAGGTACCTACTGCAATTGTATAAAATGTTAAATTTAAACATCTTAATTGAACATTTATGAGTTCTCTTTAAACGATGAAACCAATGGGCCGTGATCACAGTGGATACGTGAGTGCCTTTAAAAAAAAATTAGTTCCAGAAACTGTCACCTCTTTAAGACTTTGTCACAACCACGTTTGTTCATAAGTATATACTATTGATACACAAACTAATAAGTAACTATATTGTAAGGGATTAGTAGGCATATATTTCGTAATATAATCAAGATTATAATGTTGAAACAAGACAATCTTCAGTTGTGAAACTTGAAATTAATTTTTGATTATCAACTTAAGCCTTGTTTGTGTAAGTTAGTAGCAAAGTTTTCAAATTGGCTTAGGTATAATAAAATCAAATTAGTTCTAATAATGGAGAATTGAGACCAGGCGGATGATCATAGGTAATGGGATGAAATAGTGTCTAGTACTTTTACTTACAGTAAGTAAGTAAGAGTTCAAAACCATGGAAATAGAGACTGGACTGAGCGTTCCCTTCCAAGTATAACGCCATCTTCACACGTTGGCCACTCGTCCAACGTGTGGATCTGGGAAATAGCATTGGCGCCAACGTTGGGACGAGCACTTTTCTAGATCCACACGTTGGACGAGTGGCGTTGGGTTCGACGTTCGGGCCAACGTGTGGAGCCGGCATGAAGTAAATACAGGCTGCAAAGAGTGAGAGACACAAAACAATCGTGCGACCGGTAGTTGTCTCTTTCCATAAATCTGATTGGTCCACGCGAATACAGACATGAATAAATATTGACATAAATTGTCATACAGAAAACAGGTATTGACCGCACAGTCGCGATGTCTCTTTCTAGAGAGTGGTCAATTTGTGAGGCTATTACTCTGTCTAATTTCTATGTCTGTGTTTAAAACCGTCTAAGGGCTTGTATACGGAGACGGTGCGTTGCACATCGCGTGTGGCGTGGCGTCTTGCGTCGTGTTGGAGGTTTTTTCTGTTCACTGAGAGGCGGCGCGTGACGTGGCACTTGTCATCGCACGCGTAAACACAAACATATGGCAATATACGATGTTGTTTATAGAGATTCGTGGCGGGAAGTGTGGTGGTGCCTGCCGCGGCACCCGCGGCGTGTACCGCGGCGGCAAAGCACGCGGTGGCTAACTCTGGTACTAAGTAATTCAGTTTTTTAACATAGCATATTATTATATTATGGTATGGAATGGTATTAAATAATTATCTTTTAAACATAGAATTTTCTTTAAAAAAAGTCGAGTATAGGTTATGCGATTTCCAAATAAGACTAACAGAAGGTTTCGACGCGGGCATAGCTTCATTGAGAATTGCCGCTGAGTGTGCCGCCGCGTGCATCGCTGCATATACCGCCGCGGGCTGTTGCAAAAAACGCTCGATTTCAAACAAACGCGTGTAAAATCGCTTCTCCGTGAACGTGCTCATACAACGCCATATGTTTGAATACAGTGCGAGCCGCGCCGCCCAACGCCATGCGCGACGCCCCGCGTCTCTGTAAATGAGGCCTAAGGTGGCGCTATCGTAGAAGAAGGGTATAATATGAATGTAGCAGTTGTAGACGGCTTAAAGTGCGCCAATTGGAGAATTTGACCATTTTTTTATACAACGAAATACAGAAACGAGCAGGTCGTGCCACCCAAGTTCTTGTTTGGCATAGATCTGATTGTCACCGCACCGCGCTCTTCATTTGAGACATTAGTTCGTAAATCTCATTTGCCCAGTAATTACACTTGCTACAATGCCCTTCGACCGAAACACAATGATGCGTTAAAATTACTCATAAATGGGAGAATAACTGACACTGTTGTAGTACCGACCAAAATGGGCCATGGCTTAGACCTACCACAGCTATGTGGCAGTTGTAGATGGATTGAAGAGCGCCGATTGGAGGAATTTCTACGTTGTTGCTACTGTAGCTCCAACCCTTCTTTAACGCATTTCCTATGGTCCCCCTAGTTTTTATTCTCCATGATTGGTCTTGGCTTAGTGTAGTAACCCTGACTGCTAGGCCGAAGGTCGTGGGTTCGATCCCCGCCCGGACGTGTAAAATATCTATAATATATATGTATTTAGAAATATATAAGTAGGTATGTTTATCAGTTATCTGGTTGCCATAATAGGTACAAGTTCTGCAAGTTTGGGATCGGATGACGTAGTGTGAGTTATCCCAAGATGTTATTATTATATTAAATAAAGGTAAATAGTGTAAAGGTTACTTGTGAAATGATATTTATAATTGGTTCATAGTTCAGGAGCTTATCACAAGTATTCTGTTCATGTCGACATGTGCCCCGTGGCAGGTTGCCAAGAATGTTGGCTGCGAAACGTCGCGCTATATAATATACTGCTCATAATACGACCTAGACTTGAATTTGATATGGATATGCTTTGATAGTAAGAGCTATACAATATTGTGACGTCATCAGACTAAGAGGAATAGTTTACTATTATTAACAGATTACGGTGAAGCCAGAAGGGTTTTGTTTTTAGCGATCAAAGGCAGAGCGCACAAAGAAACAGACTTGAAAAAACTTAACAATGTAAGTATTATTTATTTTACTAAAGTATTGTTTATGTTTTAGTCATTGCAGGAACTAATAACCAGGTCGATTTGTTAAAAAACTTACGCAATGAATCACCATAAGAACAAACTCAAAGTAATATCATCTCACGTTCGCAACATAACTTTGTAAAGAATGAGTTTTAAAATAAAACAAAAAGGAATCACCAGAACATGAATGAACAAATTGTTAACACGTCGTGACGCCTCACAACTCACACCTACATACAATATTCATACCTTTTACCTCTCGCAAAGCATTAAATGCGTGCGAACTCAAAGATATCTAAAGTCAACAGCGATCAGTACAAATTGAGATCGTCTTTTAAATCTGAACATTTACTTAAACATAAAAACGCGTGATATTTACGTAACGGTGTGTTTACACGCTTAGGGGATAATTTGTCGGCGTCAAAAGGGCGAGGAAGCAGTGTCGTGAAAATGTAAAGATCGAGCCCGGCATCATCTAATGACCTGCAAACATCGGGATATCACAGCCGATTTACTAAGGGACCTTTTGCTCTGCCAAGCCGAGTAATTGATAACAAATAGGTATAGATAAAGCAAGGGTTTTAAGCCGAACTCAGCCGTTGCTTAAGCAAACCTAAAATTGCGATTTAGGGTTGGTTATATTCAGAAATAAACACTAAAATTAATTATCGTAGCGTTGATGAACGCTTTTCTCAGCGGGATTGTGGATTTATTATATGCAAAGCTTTCGCTGTGGCTACACTTTTTGAATTTTGGATCCGCGTGCCTACCCATTTGTTTATGTAGCTATACTTACGACTCTAGTATGTCCTCCCTGTCTACCTCTTGGAGAAACTATGATGTTTTATTTTGAATAATACATCTGATGGCACTGACGACTACATATATACCCTTAGATCGGTTTGAACGCTCTAGCGCCCTCTTATAAAAGTCGTACACATTCAAGAAATGCACGATGATGGAACATTCCCTTCCAGGGCTTTCGGCATATTGCTATTCTAACACTAGTAAATCCTGGAGTTCTAGACTAAAACAAAAATAATATTTCCAAGAATCATTTTTTTTTACCATTCGCTATTTCTTTTTGCTAGAAATACCTTTAATCATACTTTAATTAAATTCGAGAGCATTTGTATTAACTAAACAGTAACAAAATTTTATCTATAGCTGTAAATTCGTATATAAATGGTTACTCTTGTTAACTGTTACTAAATTTTATTCCCAACCATTTTAGGTTTTAGAGCCTTTCAAATGCTGTTTATGCGTATCATTAAATACTACCTAATAGAATTAAAGATGAAGGTAAGCAAGGCAATTGATTACAAATTGTTTTTAAACGTGTCAATAAAAATGTAAATACATCCATAATATGGGAACAATACTAAAGAGACCACTAGTCTTATACGTGACGCATACATTATATAAGTAATTGTATGACCCCTGATGAGAAAATGTGTACAAGTGTAATGTCAAATGTCTCCCATGGCTATTTGAAGAGGTTTATTTAAAACGTACTTAAAGATTTTTAAATTCTTTGGCTACTCAACCTTTTTATTGAATAATAATGATATCAAATGTCCATATTATCAGTGTCAAGATTTTCTTGGCAAATTCTCATTAATTTTAATATTATATGAAGTGCCTAAGAATTCCATTTTCAACATCAATCATGCCAATAAGACACCTCTTTCGTAACTTTTAGTGGCAAATACTAAAGAGCTCGCACTACAACGTTGCCCCGCCTCCGATGACCCACGACTGTTTCCTTTGCCCGTTTTTGTTCTCCATAAAAAAAGTTAATAAGCTGGTATTTCGAACAAAAAATGTTTTATGGTTTCGCATCCGAAAGGTTCGATAAAATTCTGTTGCTGAAAGCTATTTCGCCACTCATTTAAATGTTTTGCGACGGGCTGTTGATATTTTTTATAGATTTCGTTCTGTTTAAGTTTTCACATGAACTTTAAAAAATAAACGTTGAATTCACAAAACTTGTTTACTAATTATAGACTTAGACAATGTCAACGAGACAAATAAATGTACTAGTGACTTGCGACATTTGTCGTAACATACCTACGTTTTAAGAAAAGGTTTAGTTCTGCGTTTAGGAACATTCTGTACCTACAACAGAATGATGATTAATGATCTGCCACATTTAGGTCCGGTATGCTATTTATTAGTGCCACTTTGCTCTACGGAATTTAGGTCTCTAGCACATAATCTTGAAACAAACTACCTTTAAGAAGACCATTTTTTTCTTTAATAAAAGAGGAACTTGCTAGGCTTTTGACGTAATTCAAAAATACCACAATAATAAGGAACTTGAAATCCCGCTTTACCAAGCCGGCTTTATAAAACAGGAATGGATAACAGTACTTTTGTCGAAAACTCTAAGGTCCCATCCGAGTTGGAATCTCAAGAATTCAAGGTAGTCCTTGACATATATCCCTTATCACAAATTTTATGGTAAGCAGATGTCTCCAGACCACTTAAAGGACCCCTCGATAAGGAGCTGCACTCCGCTCTAAAAGGGTTCCAAGTGCCGTAAATACCTTCCTCAAACATGTTTTGGACATTTCTAGAAAATGTTAATAACTCAGTTCGTTGCTGGTATTTTCATTATTTTATCAAACTTAGTAGTTTCTTGCTACACAACTGTTATGAAGAAATCTGTGTATTATGCACAAACACGATAATAAACCCAATTTGATTACACCTCTAAATTAAGTAGGTAAGTCATAATCCCATTAGATGCGCACTAAACCGCAGCTAAAACGCACCATCTTGACTATTTAAATGCCCATTTGAATGGAATTTTAATTCCGTCATACAGGCTTTTGTAAGGATTGACAGCGAGCCGAGGAATTTCACGCCCCTTCTAATTTATACTTCCTCGTTTCGACTTGAAAGGTTTGCTTAGCCGACGGCCCATTCAACCTAAGCATGTTTTGTTTAAACAGCCATTCAATTCCGTGGCCAAAAAGAATGGACTTCGGACTACTCTATATACTCAGATTTTATATAGGTTTGGATATTTTATAGAGGTGCGATGCGATATGTTTTCATTTTTATTAAAATATAGCGAAGAAAAGTTTTGTTGAGCTAAACAACTATTTAATAAGCTTTGAAAAAGAAGACGAGTCATCATCAGATTTTGTACCAAGTAACGTACTTAATCAAAAATCTGGTGATGACGGGCCTAATACGTATGATTGTAAGAGTTTCTACAAACTTCACAATTTTCAAGAATTTTACATTGACAGACTAGACAGTTGAACGTTTTGGCGTTCACGCGTTCACTACTATTGAAATGAAAATAAGCAGCAGAAATGAAGGCTGATTGTGATATTTCTCCAATAAGATACATTCACGTGTTCAAACAGTTCGAGAGTGCGATCATTTCAGTCTTTTCAGAGTTCATTGTATTCTATTGTTTCCATATTAAAGAGGAGGAAGTTACGCACAAACAAATTTTAACCCAAATTACACCGGTTAAACGGCTATAATAATATACTCGTCTAAATCTGCTATGAACTGCAAAATAGTTTCAATATTTATCACAACCCTTTCCCTATAATTTGTTTATTGAACTTGGCAATTTACGCAATTTCGTATTATATAGCGTGATCCCGTCAGAAATGAAACAATAGCTTTGGGCGTTTAAACACAATTACGTATTTTGTACTTCCCTGAAAATTGTTTGTTCGAATCATTGTTGTATTAATATTTTTGGTTGTATTCTATTATCTTAAAGAGTAGAAGGTATATAACATACTGGTTATTAAAGGTTTTGATTAAAATTGTAATTACTTTGACTTGTATGGTACATACTAAGCAACTTTATGATTCGAGTGAGAGGTACAGACGATCCAACTGTGACAGATCCTACTTTTTCGCTAGTTGAAAAATCAAGTCAGTACAGCGCACACTTGGTCAGATTTGTTTCCTTAGAACTCTGTTCCATGAAACAAACCTCTTATGCATCAGGCATGTGTCCAAAAATTTAAAAAGATAACCCACCATGGTTAAAGATCTCCGTAAAGAGGGTACTCTGTCTCTCACAGAAGAAGCCTTCCAGTAGGTAATGAGACAAGCTGATTTTGACATAATTTTAATAACTATAATTATTAGTTTAACGTATGTATCTGTATGTCTATCTGTGGCATCATAGCGCCCAAACCAATGTATGAATGTAGACGTTTTTTTAAAGCTAGTTTAATCAAGATTATTCTCAGCTTTTTTTTGTAAACTTACATTACTTTGTGTCTGGTAAAGTTATAAAAAAAGATGTACCTACCTAGTTTGAAACATAGGTATTAGTTTCCTATTTTTAAATAGGTATCAGTAATACCTATATTTCTTTAAATATGTCCAAAACCAAGAAAATAAGTAGATATTAACTATGTACGAGGATCCCATCAGTAGTTATCACTGTATTAGTGTTTCCTGAACTACTATTAAAATGTCATTAGAGCGCCATTTCGGGTGTTATCGAAACGGTTCTCATGTTAATGTTTCCACAAGAAACACATTAAAATACACGTGTGTTGGTATTTTAGTAATTATATGCCGCGGGTAATAGATTTGCGGTCATTTTTACCTTTATAATGAAAAAATAATGTTCTTGTATTGATCGCGTAGTACCCTACTTGTACTATTCTTAGAATTTCAATTCCAACAGTTTTTAGGGATGTTTAGGTACTACTTTGGGGAAATTCTTACATAATAAAATAACCAAGTAGGTAACAATATTAAGTATATTAGGAATGGCTCGCTCTCTATATATTATATTATATAGATAGGCTATAGATGTATCTGAAGCAGGGATGTTACAGAGCTTCGACTCCGACTTCGAAAGGTCGGAGCTTCCGATTGATTTTACACCTCCGACTCCGACACTTTTAAATCGGACGTCTTAATCGGAGGCACCAAGCATGCCGCCGCTGCTCCTTCAAGCTAATTTGTAACTACATATTAAAGGTATGAAGGAAAAATTCTCACGGATTCCCAATGATAGCCGGTTCAAAACCCGAGCGAATTTTTCCTTCAAACATTTAATATGACGGAACAATATTTCTTTCCACTATTTTATCTTATTTTCTTAAGCTTAATTTCAACATGTTTGTCTTCTCCCATCACCACCGACTCTGACAAACCAAATTTTAAAACTCCGACTCCGACTTCGGTTCGGATAAAACCACCTCCGTAACATCCGTAATCTGAAGAGTATGTTGTATGTTTGTCAAAATTATTCATGCGATTAAGACCCGTAATATGTATATTTTCATAATGTGTACAAATCGCGAAAGTTTATCAACATTTATTGAATCTAATAAGTACTTCTACTGAGGAGACCCAAGCTCAGCAGTGGGACATAATATGCGTCGATATGTACATGCACAAAACACTGATGAGATGCAACACGATCTACAAGCAAATATCACAGCGGTATTAGCTATGATGCTGTGAAGGCTATGTAATTTGAGAACTGCTATCAAACGAGTATTTACTTGCCTACCTCAACGACATTTCAATTAACATTTGAATTTATGTCTATTTCTAAGTAGTACTTACAAGTTTTGCACATAATATAGTTAAAGCATGTTTATAACATGCACATTGGCTATGTTAGTGGAAAACTGGTAAAATATAATACTTAACAAATGAAAACCGGACAAGTGCGACTCAGACTCGCCGTACGAAGGTACATATTATAAATAGTTCAGGAGTCTTGCAGTTTTTAAAATAAACGGCCATTTCTTTTTTTACGTTGACTTAGAAATTTGATTTTACCACAGCTTCAAGGTATAAACTGATCTGAGTAAGTTTATGGTTTTAATTTAAAGTCGATACTTCTACGCGTTCCCGAGATAAAGGTTCTTGATAGACAGACTGACGGACGGACTAACAACAAAGTGAACTTTTAAGGGTTCTGTTTTTTCCTTTTGAGGTACGGAACCGGGATAGTGTCACTATACACTCATAATACAGAGCTGATACTCTTTAACTAAACAGATTGGCTTTTTTATCCTGGGTGGAGAACGAACCCACGACCTCCGGCTTGACAGAGTTACTAACCACTAAACCAACAGGCCAGTCAACCATCAGCAAAAATAAACGAAAACATCAGAAAAACTAAAAATGCACATCCTTAACGTCATTATGCAAATACGTCATATTCTCGAACCAAATCAGAGATACACTAGCGATAAGTCAAGTTGAAAATATTCCGACCCACAAAAGCAAAACATAGCTTACTATTCGTGATTGCCAACACAACATTAGGGTGTAGCTACATTTACATATATGAATAAGGCAGACGCTGAATACTCCCTTTTACGCAACGGAGGCGCCTCCACGACCTCAAAAGGATGTCGCATGACCATTTCCTGATGGAAGTATGCTCGCATTTGAGAGGTTGTATCGAATTATTTTTCTCTCACTGTTTTACAGATGTACAAATGTGCAGATGTAAAGTTATTTTTTCTTTTTGAGTGGGAAATGCAATGTTTTTTTCTTGTTTACTCGTTTGCTGTAGAGTACCGCAGTCCCTCATATGCGTGCGAAGATTTCAATCATGTCAGTGTACATCAAATGCGATGTTGGTCGCATAGTTTTCTGCGAACTCATTTGATTTCTTTATGACATATTTGAGATGATCAAGAATGTGGCAGACTACGCAAGTTTGAGTTTGACATTAGGGCAAAAGCATATTATGTAGTTTGGAAATTTATTCCTTATTATTATTCATTTTTTAATCGAGACCAGGTTCAAGGCATGAATGGCTACGACATTAACTACCGATTTGAATTACTAATTAAAATACAATCTACTTAGAAAACCTCGTTCAAAATTAATTGATATACTTTTTTACTACAATAAGAAACTGACCTAACCTTCTATTTTTTTCTTTACTTAAGGTAGCGTGAAGCGTAACACTAAAAGAAAAGAAAATACTTAATTACTAGACATATTAGTGCTAATCTTTTGCGCACGTCCCAATAAAGAATAAATAAGCCTGAATCAAGTAAGCCTTCAATATATCTTCTTATACGGAGCTTATACTAATCTTAGCTAAGTGTGATATATTATTTCGAAAACAAACTCACGCATCTAGAGGGCGGGATTTTAAATAAATCCTCGTAAAGAAAAGAGTACAAGACTTAACCATTGGTTGATAAGATTGCTTTTGTCGGCTCTTTTTGTTCAGCTTTTAGAATGGTTTAGTGAAAAAAATGTTAGGGTAGGTCAAGGTCGGTAGAAATGGAAACGATTGGTAAATCTGTGGTGTGGTGATCTGTGACGATTACTCTAATCATAGGACGCCATAATTTAAAGTTACAACAATTTATAAAACTGTTAGAATTTGTAAATCGGACGAAGTTTGAAGTAGTTTGCAACTTACGGTCTTAATAATGTATATATCGATGGATTTGGCTCCTAGGGGTATATATTTGACTTAAGCTCCATACAGAATATGTCAAAATTCTACCCCTAGTAGCCAAATCCATCGATAGATAGATTATTGAAACCGGCCGTTAGAGAAAGACTAAGACTAGATTTTTTAACCTGGTTAAAATTGATTTAATTCCATTATATTGTATGAAATTGAAATAAATTTAACGACTGTATGCTTGTGAATCTCTTTGGTCTTTGCAACCATAATTTAAACTTGAAGCATTTTTTGATTTATAACCATGTTATTTTTTACTAGAATCCAGCTTTCAGTAAATTGTAAAAATCTTTTTGTTCCACCTTTTCGATTTCATAAATATAATATCCAACAATCCTGTGTTTCACAACTAAGCCAAGCTTAACCAGAGACAAAATTGAACTGGAATTAGTGGAATGAACTACTTTTTAATTTTGTCGCATTAAGCCACAGACTAAAGCAATGTTTACTTATCCAAGATAGTTGATATCAAATTCTCTAGAAGCCACATATCTAGGTACATTAGTTAGCAAATAATGTAAGTATTTAACTTAGTTTTCTTAAGTTGTTTATCCCTACACAGTATGTTTTCCTTCTCAATGTTATCAAAGCTTGACCCTGGCAAGATGCCAGTAGAATACATTCTACATTCGATCGCTTTATAGTGAAGTAGATGACTCTCATGTGGGTTTTATTGTAAATATGGAAAAATACAGCCTGATATAATTTGATGGCTAGAACATTCTGTAACATAGTCTAGTATCCAAATATGGATATGAGGCAGTGGCGAAGAGTCCCTATAACACCATTCTCTTCGGATTCCCTTTAAATTGTAGTTACTTATTATTTTAGGTACAAAGTACCGTGTCCACCAATATCGATATGGTGTCGGGTTACCTTAGAAATGTTTTAACCCTTCGCTACTGATATTAGGTCTAGAAGAATTGATAAATAATTAAGTTTACGTGATATTTGTTAGACCTCACCACGCTCAGAAACTACTTGGGTTCTCGAAATCTTGACTTATCTGTTAATGTCATTAAAAGTCCCATGACAACACATCCCGCATTTGCTGAAGACTTATTATGTACACAAATTTTACTTTCTTAGTTCTAATAAACAATACTTAAATACCGAATGTATTTATAATAATAAAAACAATTCGTTTTGTCGGTAAACTATTAATCCTACACATTTTTTCTAATAACACTTCGGTAACATGTGTCATCATGATCAGATTATGACAATGTCCTTGCCCGGGACACAAACTATCTCTATACCAAATTTCATCTGGATCAATTTAGCGTTTTAAGAGTTAAAACGTAATAGACAGACATAGGTACAGAGTTACATTCAGATATATGTAGATATATTGTATTAATTTGTGATTTTTTTTTTTGTAATGTATTTTAGACGCTATTCATAGCGTGGTGATAATACCAAAACGGAAGTATATATTGACATGCAATTACGATGTTGTGTGCACCCAATAATGCATTTCCGGCAAACCAATGTTAAATAGATGCTAAAGTAAAAGGGTAAAACTTTAGCTATTTACGATAACTATATTATGACTAATTTTATATTTATATACATTTGGCTGTATACCAAAACAATTACTTTGAATTTGAAATAATAAACGTGATGAATATACTAGGTATACATACGTACGTATTAGGGTCAATCACATCCAATCTTCGCGTTTAAAAAGCAAAAAGTACAGGCAGTTAATTAAAAACTGTCCCGTGTGAGCTGGAAATAGCTAGTCTGCCTCTTGAGTAAATACCAGTTAAGACGAACTCCTAAGCCGTCTTAATTAGATATTTTATTTCTACTTCAAAATAAGAACTAGCCTGCGACGCTGTGATTCTCTAGATTTAATAAAGTACCATAGTAAGGTAACTTTACCATTGTCAGTTTTATCGATGGATGTCCATTTAGCAAATCAACCCTTTAACCCTCAGAATAGAAATTTCAACTCCTGTGCTTTATAGTAAACTGAACCGCGCAACTTCGTCCGCGTAAATTTTCCCAGGTTTGGCAATTTTTTTTGGATTATTGAGCATTGTTATGAATTGGATAGCCTATAACCTTCCTTGATAAATGGGCTATCCAACAATACAATATTTTTTCAATTCGGACCAGTACTTCCTGAGATTATCGCGTTCAAACATCAAACTCTTCAGCTTTATAATATTAGTATAGATATAAGGCGACTACATACGAACACTCTCTACTTCAAAGGCTTGCATGTCAAAATTAAATTCATGAAAAATCAATTTCGTGGCAAAATGACTATGTAGAAATAGCGTAGAAAAAATCTTTCATAAGTCACCCACCAGAATGTGCTATAAAAAGTCAATCTCAGAAGCAAATTCAAATATATCACAAAGAGATCCGTTATCAATAGAACCTTTGAACTATCCCTCCATCATTTCCTATGAAATTTTACCGATTTGCACGATATTCGGTATATTTTTTATTTGCTTACATTCCTTATTATATTTTTGTGTGGTGTATTACATTGCTCCGTTGAATTTAATGCCCACTTTCAATTTTATGTGGTCGACTGTTAGTCTGGGGTTAGGTTTGCTTTTATTTTATTTATTTCTGTGCTCTGGATGGTAGCCAAACTTAATTTCTTGAGTAGGTTTTAAGCTCGGAATTAATTTAAAATTTAGTTTTTGTTTTAGGGAACTGAAAGACTGTTTTAAAAGTGAGCCACAAAAGACATTTACATTAGCATAAAAAATGTAATTTCCTCTTCACTTTTAAAGACAGTTTTTCACGGATCTAAACTGAATTAGTCCACGATACTAAGTATTTTAAATCGAAGAGAACAAGATAGTTAAAATAATTAACACAAATCTAATTCGCCACTGCTTCAAATACGCAGCATTCGCAAATACATACGCATATCTGACACATTCGCAGTTTTACGTAGATGTCAATTTCTTGACACACATTAAAATTCGCAAACTCTTGAACCGCAAATAGGTTACATGATATACGCTGACTTCTATGCATGCAAACAGTCGAACAATGTACGAATCTTTGCATGCAGATGAGGGACCGCGGTTAGACCAAGGTCACCTAGGCTCAAACTTAGGTTCTTTTGTAAATTCTAAGAAACCACTTTAATATCAAAGCTAGAAAAACCAATCCAACATTAAAGAAAACGTTAAATAAAAATAATGTGTCACAAAATTAATCCCAGAGCCATGATTCCGTACGATTTCAGTCGAAGGCACGTTAACCTGCGCGTAATTAAGCGTTTTATAGCTTAAGTAACGACCTTCTTAAGCACCCTTTACTATTTATTTCAGTGAAATGTCTCTCTCCGCATACAGACATAAATCAACGTCACCTACAACGATAAATAAACAATTAATTTACTTGTATAAATTCATTTTGTGTTACAGTTTTCGAACCGCACGTCAATCAAGCTAAGAATATTTTGTAAAACTAATCTCTTTAACAGCTTGTAAAGTATTTATTGGAATTTTTGTGGTAACTAAAATTTACATTGTCATATTAAAGGTTACCCTAACTAATAAGTAATCCTCTCGCCATCTTCTTAGGAGTGATATAGGAACTAGGGAAGTCCCCTGCGAAAAGGTGTAGTATTTATAAGGAATAATCTAGAGTGCTTCTGAAATAATTTTAAAAAGAAAACAAATAAATCTTCTAAATTCAAATCATATTATATAAACATAAATTATGATCGTATTTGGATTACACAATAAGAAAAACAAAGTTGTTTGAAAGATGGCATTCTTAACTTAAGAACGATCGAAGGCAAGAAGTAAAATTCGGCTATAAATATGAATAACTTCGAGAAAACTTCTCACGCGAGTATTCACGAAATATGCGACCGTGTAGCGTTACCAAACAAATTTATATCATGGCTTCGTGTAGTCCCGCAATATTTATAACAGCTCATTCTTCTTCATATAGAGGAGCACTACATCAAAATATTTATTATTAACAGAATGGGTCTTCTATAAACATGTGCAGAATAAGAACAAACATTTACATAAACACGATTAAACCAACGAATATGTATGAGGTGACTTATAGATGGCGAGATCGCTCGGAATGGGTGCGCGATACATCGTAATGGGTCTGTGTATAGCTACAGACCTATCCTCTGTTTGAACTGGCACACAATACGCAAATATGTGAACAGTGCTTAATGTGTGAACGTCAACCGCTGGCCACTAACCTATCTGGGACTGGAATAAATTCTAATTTAGAACTGATAAAGGGAAAACGCGTAAAATGAATGAAAATTTACGCTTTCTGGGAAATCGTTCCACCACGTGTAGTTTATGACAATAGATATAGACAGATGAAGAAAGTGTGTACTGCCTTTATCCGATGCGAACAGATGTTTTATTTAGAAACCGAAATATGGTCTTATTTTCTTTTGTGATATCTTGAGTAAATCGAGTGTCTGATTTCAGAATGTGATGTCCAATGAATTTTATATTTTTGCGTATGAAAGGTGTAAGGTAACTTTTTGTGTGCTTATTATAGATCCAACTGCTACACAAGAGGTCGTGGGTTCGATCCCCACCCAGGATAAAACTTTGTGTGATGAGCACGATGGTTTATTCTGTGTCTAAGTGTTATTTATCTATCATTTATATATATATATATATATTTTAAAGACGACTCCCGCACTACGGTACAAGCCCTGTGTCGCGGGGACTTTATAAACATACAAGTCACGGACACAAAGTACACACAGACTCGAAACAACAATTTGTGGATCACACAAAATGGTGTCCCGTGTGGGAATCGAACCCACGACCTCTTGCGTAACAGTTGGACACATTCCCACCACGCCACAGAGGCAGTAAATAACACCCAGACACAGAATATTATGTATTTAGAAATATATAAGTATGTTTATCAGTTGTCTGTTTTCCATAGTAAAAGCTCTGCTTAGTTTGGGATCAGATAGCGTTGTGTGAGTTGTTTCAAGATATATTAGATTTATATTATATCAGTTAAAATAGCTAACTGATATAATAATAATAGCAAGTATGCAGCTGTTCTGCACTATAAATGTGGCCTACTTACTTATCAAAAAGGGAAATTTCACGGCTCTATTTTCAAAGAAACTTATGTGCCACATTCATTAGGTAAAGCAAGTATTTTACCTTTCTAATTGCATATTTGTTCTGTGTTGATTACCAACAAAATAATTTGTAGATAGTTTTGAAATAGATGTCGTAAACGACGACGTCTCATAAAGCTTCCCAGGACGTACTAATTCAGTCGTCTGAAATGATACTCGGTATTATATCCCTTAGGAAATACTGTAAGTGCTGTAATCTAAGTTGTCATTTTCTCAAACTAGTTTAGTACTCCGACTCAACCATAAATTAAGTTATGTTTCCATATAGGTACTTAGGTATATTGCTGAATAATTTGAATTACTTAGATCTTTAGCGATATGATCTCGATTAAAAACGAAGAACTTCTATATCCTAAATCCTGGTTATTTAATCCTAGTCCACGTGCAAAGATTCGTATAAATGTATAATACCAAATGCAACGTTATTCACATAGTAATCTGGCTCTGAGTAATCTTGACATTGTCCATGTAATCATCGAAAATGGGGGAGACTACGTGAAGGCTCGGGCTTTGCGCATGTGTGTCAAAACAGTGACACTGCTGTGAAAATCGCGAATAACTAGCAATGCTAATGCCGTTCCTCATGGTTCACATTCGTGGAGACATGAGTGACCGACACAAGTATAAGTAGGTATTAATTGACCTTTCTAAATGTAGTATTGTTAGCTATCAATCTTACTTCGAATTGTTCTATACACAGTCAATTTGTAGTCGTTTTGGAGGCGAAAATTTTTAAACTCCATGTCACTAACATACCACTCCATGTCACTAACATACCTAGTCTATAAAAAATATCAGTCTATGAAAATATTAAGATTTTTTAATAAAAATTTTAATTAATGTCGTTTGCTAGTCGATTTTACGTAATAAGAATAGGTACTACGAATTACGATCATAAGATATATGTCATTCATAATTTTCGACTACACAAAAGTGGAACACGCGCAGGCGATTTAAACCAATTGAAGGTAAATTTTTATAAAAAAAAAAAAAAAAATTTGTTAAGCCAATATTTTTATTTTTTTTATTAAAAAAAAGTTAATATATTATTAAGCTGAGATTATTGATATGGAGTTAAAACATTTGCAGCTCCGAAACAACAACTAAATTATAAAACTATCTTTTCTATTGTCGTCGTTTAATAAGTATTTAGTACATAATACCCACCAACAAGCATCAGCTTGGTGCAACTTATTCACCTGGCAGTTAGACAAAGTAATACAAAACTGATATTTGGGTACAAACACCTACTGTGTACACAACCATTGGTATGAAAAACGACAAACAAACACTTTTTCATAGCTCAATTCCTTTCCCAAAAGTAACACATTAGAACTAAACACATATCGTACTCATTACATAGTCGAACATAAACTTTTACTCCGCTCATTGCTATAAACACTTAAACTTAAGTCTCCGCACCATACAACCCATTTCAGAATACTTAAAACTTTTCAAGTCTCAAGAACTCACTCTCATGTTAATGTGGAATCATAAAGATAACTAGTTTCACAGGGATTACCTACTTAAAAAATAATTAGATATAGTCCTACAAGGATCTTTTGGCGCGTGGCCAAAATCAGAACTAACGCCACCATCTTATAAAGCGCCCTCATGTCAATGTTATCCAAGTGCCATTGGCTAGTATTGTTAACACATTGCATCAGTACGTGGCTGAAATCAGAACTAACACCGCCATCTTGTAAAGCGCCCTCATGTCAATGTCATCCAAGTGCCATTGGTTAGTATTGTTAAATCATTGCATTAGTACGTGGCCGAAATCAGAACTAACACCGCCATCTTGTAAAGCGCCTTCATTTTAATATAATTGAAGCTCCAAAAGATCCGTGTAGCACTGGACAAGACAAGAGATCAAGTGATAAATCATTTCTTGTTAAAAAATCATTTCTTTAGAAAAATAACATTTACACACTAGTTTTGATTACTTAAAAATGCAGCTACAAAAACCTAGTTACAGTTTAGGGGTAGATATTTTGATTAATTTGATATTTTATTTATTAGGGCAAAGCCAAGTCTGTTTCAAAGACTAAAGTGTAAGCTCGAGGCAGTGGTATAAAATTATTATTATCTATTTGTTTTAGAAATTTTACAGTTTCCAGCGAGCTATGAAAATTAGGTACGAATATTACATTGTGATGTTTAAATTATTAGCTGAATAAATTTCTTTGTGGCTCATTGTTTGTTTTAAGTCAAAGAATTATTCAATATTCTATTTATAAAACAAATCGGGCTAGTTACACCATTAATAAGAACAGCAACTACGGGTTGAATTTATTTCGGTTTGTTGAATTTATTTCTATTCCGAATAGCAGAATAACTACTAAAACATCGGCAAAATTCCCGAAAAAAAAATTAAGAGGAGGTATGAAGTCCGCCGGGACAGCTGTTTAATGAAATTTTGTTATTATTATAGTATTGAATATTGAAACAAAATAATTTGGTTTCCTTTCTCCACCTCTTGACAAGGAGTTAGTCTACAGGGAGACGACTACTGAGGCTCTATTGTGGCAATTTATGTCAGACATGGTCTCTTTTAGCATCTTCTTACGAGACTAAGTACAAATCAATAACTAAAGTCAGGTCTAAGTGGTCCGTAGTCCAGTTTAAAATACGTATATTTCCTATCCTATCTCATCTTAGAATGAAATGACCTCTGTATATTAGACCCGTGCTCCGCCGGCTCCACCGGTGATCCTTTATACATTGAGAGAAATGACTTGGACAAATGGCATTAACCGCTAATCGAATAAAATGACTTCGTTGCAAGCGCAAACCATCAAATGATCTTCAGGTAATTTTCATCTTCGCGGTTTTCCCCGCGCCATTCCGACGTCAGTCTATTCAATTGTCATTCTATTCAGGGAGCAGGATTGGATGACATAGAGACTGATTTGATTTCTAACATAACTACGACAAAACATAGACTATAATGAGTCTTTGTGTTGGTACTCGTACATATAGAATGAAAGTTTGGAAACATTGTAGTACCTACAACAAGTTATCATTTTTATAAACACCCGAGGATATTGTTAGCACATAGTCCATTGTCGCTATCTGTTAGACATATCATCACGTTTTGTCCCTTGTCAAGACGATATAACGGTATGTCGGTCAATGTGGTGAATGCCCGCCAATCCTATGCTTGTATATCTATACTAGCTGTCCCGCGCAACTTCGTATGCGTAAATTTTCCCCGTTCTTGCAACATTTCTCGTCGCTACTCCGCTCCTATTAGTCGTAGCGCGATGTTATATAGCCTATAACCTTCCTCGACAAATGGACTATCCAACAAAAAAAGTATTTTTTAAATCTGACCAGTAGTTCCTGAGATTAGCGCGTTTAAACAAACAAACAAACAAAGAAACTCTTCCGCTTTATAATATTAGTATAGATAAATTTTATATGGTATAGTTATGTAAATGTTACATATCTTAATAAATCATCTGTAGGTAGGTAATCATGGAACTAATCTGCCTATGGGCGATATATATGTACTTAAGTATGCCTTGGACTTTTAAAGTAAGTAGGTACCACTGCCTTTATGTTTTAAGTTAGAGAACTCTGCGAAAACGTTTATTATTTGTAACAAACATCGTTACACTTAATTTCATTTAAATGAATCACATCAAACACATTCTTCACGATGTATAATATATTTTACACTAAGAATTCTCTTTGCCATAATATGATTACTTATTTCGGTGTTTTTATATGCGTAAGTAGACGATTTATACACTGACTGAATTTCAAGACGCTTGAATTAGAAATTGCTCCCATGCATTTTCATTTCAATAAAAGATAAAATGATTTGCAATACACACAGCAAAAGCTCTAACGAATATCACACAAATTAACATAAGAAGCTTAAAGCATTTGAGCTACTGAATGTTTTTTTATTTGATTTGCCTTCCTTTTTCATGCAAAAATCTCATGATTTCAATGATAGGTCGAGATTATGTAGCACCTACACACTTACACATCGTATGACTCTTTATCGAGGAAAATAAAAGTCCTTGAAAGAATATTAAGGTTAGTTTACTTTCAACATAAACAAACAAAAAATAGAACAAATGTCACCACGGTTGTTCAAATAGCACCAAATCAAACACTCTTCACAGAAAAGCAAGAATAATAAACCATTTTCTACCCTTTAACGTCGAATGCCCCATATTGGATCAGGTAATCTCCGTGATTTACACGTCACATCAGAACATCGCACGACTATAAATACGATGGATGGGCTGTTTTTGAGGACAATCACATCTCGTTTGGACGGATGGCGGTCGACTGAATGGCAACCTTTATGGATTTCGGCAATGTGTTTTGTAAATAGAAATATTAGGTCTAGACTAGGACTGTATGAGTTACTATATAAAATATTTGGAATGCTTTTTTAAAGTAAAACTTCTTTAGTAAAAAAAAGTCAAAATACTTTATTAATTTAGGTTACAGAATGCAACGCTTATGAACGTCAGATAAAATTTGAAATATAATGATTCTACATTTAATGCCAAGTTTGCAAGAGTAAAAAAGAGCTGGAGCAATAAAAACGCATGGCCACTTTTTTAAAATGCCAATCATTTACACAGTTATTACAGTAAGGTACTGCAACCATTACACTATGTAACTCACGTAAGCAGTAACCATAGTATGTAAAGTGGGTATAATCAAGTTTTAAGCGAATTAGCCTCATATGGTGTAAATGAGAGCATCAACTTACAAAAATAAAAGCAACATGCGACTTGATTGATGGAAGAAATTACTTAATATACAAATATTTATAAAACATTAATTAAAAATAAGCCTATAAGATGATAATGCGAGGTAAATTTGTTTTTTTTTAGTTCTGCAGTGACGGAAACAGGCACAGAGGCAGCATAGTCGCAGAACACTACTAACCTACTACTTTAAACAGTGTAGGTACTCATGATTACGTGTAACTTCGATCAAATATAGTGTTAGTTCTCTTTGTATATTATTTTAAACAAAAATAAATATCAAATCAAATGATCAAAGTTTCACTTCTTCCGTGAACTTATATGGGTGAGGTTCACTTTTTTATAAGATTTATTTTTTAACATAGGGGAAAAAGACAGTAAATTACCTAAAATATGCATAGATTATACAAGGCAGACTAGCTGTAATTTTCGTCAATGGAAATTAATGTTCTAAAAATAAAAATGTCGGTTGACATTTTTTAATTTTAGTTCGCTATGAATATTATAGTGAGATTCTTGTACGACGTTTATAAGTTCTTCTTCTCATATTGTCTTACCCTCTTTTCAGTGGGTACTGCAATGAGGCGTTTCTGTGAATATAAATGTAAAATCGCAATTGAAATAATTTTAAATGTCGGTTTAAAGATCGCACGTCAGAACGTATCCCTCCTTCATCCTTCGCGGCATAATGAATGATGAATTAACGAAATCCGGACAGATCCGTATAAAGCTACATCGTTGTAAAGGATTATACATCCACATACGATAGATTAACATAACTGTGAAGGGTTCGCAATTCGCACGTATTTAGAACACCGTCAAAGCCTTTTGCGGAACATGTTAGTTACTAAAATGATGTGATGTAAAATCCTACCATGTTTGATGCGGGAAAACCATTTTTTGTTATATGCTATGTAGAGAGTGTATCCTTATATTGACAACCCCTTTTTACGTCAGTCAACCTGCAATTTCGCCAAATCTAAACTATTATTATAAATGCTTATGTGGCGCGGTGGGAGGGTATCCGACTGCTACGCAAGAGGTCGTGGGTTCAATCCCCACCCAGGATAAAACTTTGTGTGATGAGCACGATGGTTTATTCTGTGTCTGGGTGTTATTTATCTAAAATATGTATGTATTTGGAAATATGTAAGTATGTTTATCGGTTGTCTGGTTGCCATAGTACAAGCCCTGCTTAGTTTGATCAGATAGCTTTGCGTGACTTGTCCCAAGATATTATTATAATGCGAAAGTAATTTTGTTTGTTGCTGAATGGAATTAGATGAAAGTTGGTATGGAAATACTTCGAGTCCCGAAAGATAACAAAAGGCAGTTTTTATCGCAATAATCGACATCCACGCTGGAGAACCTAGTCATTTATCAATTAAAAATATTCACGACGTTCAACCTAAAAATATTCACGACGTTGAGGAAACTCACATTTTTTAATTTACTATAATAAAAAATTCCACCAAAATTCTTTCTTAAATTTTTAATAATGTTGTTTATTATCAATTACGGCTGAACGAGCTTCGAATACGGGCACCATCGACGATCCTTGAAGCAACCCATATATCACGGAAACAATCGAACTTTATTTCCATTACCAAATTGGCATACTTTATCATATGGAAGTCAAATGTACTGCTCACGAAACAACATAGAATTTATACAATAACATCCGAAAGAAGTCATAAGTCGATTGTCAAACTTTGTGGTGAAAAATCAGAATAACTCGGCTTTGGATCCATTTTATATGAAGTTGTCAGATGGAAATATTTGTGTGGAATCCCTGGCGGTCATACGTGGAATGTTTTAGGTAAATTGTTGGTTTACATACACACATATATACCTCAACACACTCACCAAATATTTAATAGAAACTAGCTGTCCTGGCGACCTTCGTACCGCCCCGTAATTTTTTTTCGTGTTTTTTCTGATGTTTTAATGACGGACACGAATCCAACAAATCAAACATCATGAAAATCGGCCCATCCATTGTTAAGTAATATAAGTGTTTGAAAAAATCCGACGTGGATGGATGAATATTTGTTAAATGTAACGGCCAATATTGCATTCATTGCACTAGGTACAATTTTCCGGTATGAAAGTTACCTAGTCGACCAATTAAGACACTGTTTCATCAAATGAACTTAGCAGTAGTTAGTGCATCGTTGCACGTTACATAATGTAACTTGACAGTTTAGAACAGTGGTTCTTAACCTGTTTGGTGTCGTTATCCTTATTGACTAGGTACTTAAAAATCCATTTAACCTGAACATTGGTCAAGTGGGGAGTGGCCCGTATAACGGGCGGGGGCTGCAAATGGATGTCAACATCGACCAAGTGTGAGTGGCTCGCGTGACGGCCGAGGGGTGCAAATAAATATCAATATCGGCCAAGTGCGAGTCGCTCGTACGACGGGATGATGGGATGGAGGGATGTTATTATGTCGACCACTTTTATAATAAGGTGGAAAAAACTCAAACTAAAATATCTTTTTTCTGTAAACACAAATCAATGATTGTTTGAAAACATCTAATTAAAAATTTTGCTTTGTTTAAATAAAAAACAAAATGAAGTTATGCGGCAGTTCCAAGTGTAAAGGTTATGAGAAGAAGCTCCCAAGAAATTCATATGTAAAGTTATAGATATAACAGTAATGGAAAATAGTTAAAAAAGTTTACCCCCACAGGGGTAAATACCCCATGGTTGGGAACCCAAGGTTTAGAACGTAATCAAGTTTCAATGTATGAACTAAGATGTATGGGTATAAACGTTCGTTGCCAACTTCGCAACCAGTGAACGGCGCGCGCTTTATTTCAATTAAAACTCAGTCACTGTGCACTTCAAAATGGCGCCTCATTTAATACATTACTTACTTTAATTAGCGTATTTAAGTTTCTCTTCAACACTAAAAGCTAAATAAAACCATTTGAGACGTGAGTTTATGATGTTTAGTAAACAACAGCTTGTCTATTATGTACTTACTAAGAAAGGTGTTGCAAATATGTAGTAGTCATATTAAGGTCATGGAATCATAGGTGAATCCAGGGTCGGGGGGCACGGGGGCACGTCCCCCCTCCAGAAGGTTATTCTGTGTACCGAATTTCTTATATCGTATTGAATTTGGGGAAAAAATAATGGTTTTTTGGGGCACGCCCCGTCATGCGTGAAATATGCACCCCCCCTCTCCCCCTATCGAAAACATGATAGACCCGGGCACTGCCATTTGCCTATAGTGCCCCTCCCCCCCCAGAATAAAATTCTGGATCCGTCCATGCATAGATTCACCCGAAGGTAAGGAGAATTTTGGACTGCGGTTAGTGTTGATGGTAGTGCTACTCGGCAAAGGTTCAGACCAGCTCATTTAACTTCGAAGTTTTGTTAGGTTGTATGAATGGATATAATGTCTGTCTAATGTTTGTTGCTCCTTCACATAAAAACTACTTAACGGATTTTGATGAAACTTCACAATAATGTAGGTTGTACATCAGAATAACACGTAGGCTATAGGTAAAAATCGATATAAATCTGAAGAATTTGTTTGAATCTCAGGAACTACTGGTTCAAATTGAAAAATTCTTTAGGTGTCGGATAGACCATTTATTGAGAAAGGCTAAAAGCTATATAACATTACGCTATGACCAATAGGAGCGGAGTATCAATGAACAATGTTGCAAAATGGTGAAAATTAACGCAGACGAAGTTCAAAGTCAGCTACAGTTAGTCAAACATACGGACGAAGCCGCGGGGAAAAATATACTGTGTTATTTCCGACATTAACTCCGTTAATTACTCGTCATAATGACAGACAATGCGGCTTGAAGAGACAATACATAACTACTCTAAATATAACTTTTCAGCTAGAAAATATGATTTGGATGGCATTCAAATACTTTAAATATAAGTATAACAATATATATATAAACTCAGGGTTGCTTTTTGATGACATAAAAGGGCGTTATTTATAACCCCATTAGACTCAAGCATTAGTTAGGAGAGGTCAACAACTGACACCGATACTTAAAGAAAAGAAGAGGCACACTTACTTTTCTACGTATTTAAAGAAAGTTCAAAAGTAAAAAAGTTATGCATTCTCTCTCTTTCTATCTCAGGTAGCTTCACATTAAAAGAAAAAAGACCTAATACATAGTATATGGACTTATATATAGACCCAGTCAGGTAATTCATTTGACAAGCACAAACAGCATGCTATTGCTTATAAGGATGGATGACAAAGTAAACAAATTATGACTACCGTAAGTAAATTCGGAGGTTTATTCCACCTTGTTCACCTGGGTGAACAAAGAGAACATAAATAATGTCCTCATATAACCTTGTAATCATTGCACCCAGATATCACCTAGGTGTATTGAGTGGACATAATTTGTGTCCTTTGTTCACCTGTGTACTTCAATCACCCAGGTGAACAAACGGCTATTTTAAATGTTTTGGTGCACTTTATTTAAAAGTCTATACTAAATATGAGGTGAATAAACCATGTGAGCGCATTACCTCACTGAAAATGAAATTTAAACAAAGGTAAAGTTGTACGACAACCATTATGTGTAAAATGGAAGTTTCTACTAACTGAACTCAACTGCCATTACTATTAGGTAAGTCCCAAGATGCTACGCTCTACTAAACGCTCGCTCATCTAAGGGATTGTATTCGGCGGTCGACGACCCTGCAGCCCCGTATATATCTTCGTTACCATACCGCAGCAGGTACACCCTGCACCCAAAGGATTAACTGATAGTAATGTCCTGAACTACGGACATAACTATGACCCATTCTAATTCACATAGATCGTTGTAACTTAGCAAGTCGAAGGAGGAAACTTGTTCAAGTGGTTCCATCTTGCAACCGAAACTCGTTGCTTAGCTTTGTACTAATGGAGTTACTCAGTTATTCTGCTTAAGTTTACGTAACGCGGGACGTTGTGTTTGGAAAACAATAATTAAACAGTGCCATTTGTGGACCAGAGTTTAGATGGGGACTGTCGGAGAAAAAATGAATAATATAATGTCTTAAATTAATTAGTTATTTCGTTGTTGCAGACGACAGAGAAAGAGAGTAAAGAAGACATGTTTGAGGGAGAAGAAGAGTTTGACCACATTTATTCAACTTGACCAGTCAAGTAAGAATTATGGTTTTGAGGCCACATCACCAATGTTAAGGTAGACCTTAACGGGCGTGAGCACTAGTGATAAATCAAACCACTGTGCACTGTTCTGCTGGAACACAGGCGATTCCGTTTAATATAATTAGTCATCGAAAGTAGACCCCAATTAAAATGATTCTCAACCTTATCCAGTAGCCGCGGTAACGAAATCATAGCGCGATTTAATTTGATGTAGGAATGTTACGGAGATGGTTTTTATCGGAACCGAATTCGGAGTTTTTAAATTTGATTTTTCGGAGTCAAAAACATTTTTTTTAAGACGACTACCGCATTAGGATACAAGCCCAGTGTCGCGGGGGACTTTACAAACATACAAGTCACGGACACAAAGTACACACAGACCCGGAACAGCAATTTGTGGATCGCGCAAAGTGGTGTCCCGTGTGGAAATCGCGAAAGTTTATCAACATTCTGAAGCGTTTAGTTATCTTCTTATCATGATAGGCAGTTGAAAACCTTTGATATCTTGAGTGTTGTCTTACATCTTGTAATTATTCATGCTTACGTTTTAATAAATACATTACCTGTTACTTTTGATGACTATATTACGGTTATTATATTGCAATTAAAGGTCGTATCGCCTTTAATAACATACCTGAAACAAGAAAATGGTCACAATTAGAACAATTATCACAGAATACAATTATCTCGTATAACAAAGAAAAAAATGTTGCATAATTTTTCAATGTTATTTCGAAAATACTTAAAGTAAACGACTTGTAAATGAGTAAAAATTAATTAGTTTGTTCTCGTCTTCGGTTCGTTGGGTGTGACGTCAAAGAAAGAAAAAAGATAATTGGAACGAAGGAAACGGGAAAGGTTAGATTGATGTTGTTAGCCATTAGTAGATAGTAGATACTTTATTATTTCATCGTGGCTGTACAAATACAGTAACTAACTATATGAATGGACTGTGTGATTCTTATTAATTTTCTATGATTAATGTAGCACACACAATAAAGAAACATTACTACTCATGACCACGGCCGTTGCAATACGGTCGAAATGTCGGGCAATAAAACAAAGGTATATAAATATAGGTAGCCTTAAAATAAAATATTTACGCGATTAAGACCCGTAGCTTATGAAATTCTATAATATATAGACTGTATCAACTCCTAGACTATAGACGCTATCGTCTAGAAGGATCCAAGGGTCACGTTTTTACAGGTGTAGAGTTATAGGATGTTATATTATGCATGTCTACATGTACTAACACAAAAAAACTCCCGATACTACAGACAAAAAGTTGATATTTTCAGAACGACTAAACAGTAGATTTTCACTTACGTCTGGTCTCAATAACTAGCTATCGATTGATTTGGCTACTAGGTAGAGGTATATATTTGACATAATCTCCATACAAAATATGTCAAAATTCTACCTCTAGTAGCCAAATCCATCGATAGGTAGATTATTGAGATCGGCCGTAAATCTGTCACACGCATGGTTGTTAATCATCAATGTTTTCTTATGACGTCATCAAGTAAAATTATCGTCCGTAAACCGACTTTACAGACAATGATTTTATTTTTTTAATTTTATTATGTTTGATGTCGTAACGACAATGATTTTACTTTTAAGATGATGTGCTTATTTTTTGCTAAAGGTTCGTGCATCGCGGCCGATCGCGAGCCGCCCGCGGCTTACGACGAACGACTGACGCGCGCGGCCGATGCGACAATAGTCAGAGTATAAGAATGTATGGTGCCGTTTCCGAGGTAAGCGACAGAGGCGCGCGGCCGACGACTGTCGTAAGCTGCGCGCGCACTGTGAATATTGTCGCGTCGGCCGCGCGCGTCAGACGCTTGTCGTAAGCCGCTCGCGGCTCGCGATCGGCCGCGATGCACGGAAATGAACCTTAAGAAGACTAATCGCAATGAATGCTACAACCACTAGATAGTTACTTTCGTTACTTGTCCCAAACTATTCCCCACAATAGCTGCATCTATACATGTTTAACAAGGCCTATTCACGAAAGGTAGGTAGATACCCTTAAGTTAAAAGCCGACTGCCGATAAAATGGGTCGCATTATTTCAAATTTCCGTTGAATTGGGACCGTGGTCCATTAGAAAATAAGAATGGACGAAGTTCGTTCTAATAAGCTATAAGAAAGGTTTAGCGCCCTGGATTACCAGAATAATAGAATAAAATTACAGTAAGTCTTTGAAAATATATTTATATCCATCGTTATATTTTATTTAAGACCTATTAGCTAACATTCAGGTACGTAACAATGAAGACAAATTTATCATTCATGTTTATTTACAAAATTAAAAACATAGCTCTCCTTAGCAATCGGGTAAAAACATTATGGTGCAAAAAGCCCTTGATATGTCAGACAAAAGTAAAATATAATAATAATAATCTTCGACTGCCTCTGTGGCGCGGTGGGAGTGTATCCGACTGCTACGCAAGAGGTCGTGGGTTCGATCCCCACTCAGGATAAAACTTTGTGTGATGAGCACGATGATTTATTCTGTGTCTGGGTGTTATTTATCTATAATATGTATGTATTTAGAAATACATAAGTATGTTTATCAGTTGTCTGGTTACCATAGTACAAGCTCTGCTTAGTTTGGGATCAGATAGCGTTGTGTGAGTTGTCCCCAGTTATTTATTATTAATAATATCTTGGAACAACTCACACAATGCCATCTAATCCCAGACTAGACGAAGCCACACAACACAGATGTATGTCAAACTTTAAACACCTCTCCTTCCTCAAAAATCAAAGCTACTTATTTAAGTAGGCTTTATTATACAAAACAATATTTCTTTATGGGCTTATAAGGATTTACTACAAGTTTATTAATTTATGAATTTATCAAAATTATTAGTTACACGTGTAACGCATTAGTAAATATATTGCACGCGTATCCCTACTAATATATAAATGTGAATGTAAGTTTGTTTGTTACGCTTTCACGCGAAAACTACTCAACCGATCATCATGAAACTTTGTACACATATTCTTGGAGGTATTAGAAGTAACATAGGATACTTTTTATTAAGAAAAAAATATATTTTTTATAAAACCGACATTCACGCGGGCGGAGCCGCGGGCGAAAGCTAGTATGTAATACAGGGCAATTCAGGCTTGCCAGCTTGCTTATATTTATCCGCAAAAATATACTTACTAACATATTGAAATATTTATTGTTCCAATAAATAATATATATTTTCAATAAGTACTTTATCTCTAATATTTATATATAAAAATTTCTTGCCACAGATTTGGTGGTCGTACTCCACCGAAACGGCTCGACCGATTTTAAAGTTTTTTTTTTATATATTTGGTATGTGTGAGAATAGGTAGTAAAATTTTTTTTGCGTAAATTTTCCCGCTTTTGCAACATTTTTCATTGCTGCTTCGCTCCTATTGGCCGTAGCGTAATGTTATATAGCTTTAGCCTTCCTCGATACATGGGCTACCCCAACAGTAAAAATCAATTCGGACCAGTAATTCCTGAGATTATCGCGTTCAAACAAACACACTCTTCAGCTTTATAATATTAAATATAGAGTATAGATAAAATAATGTAAATACTAGGTCATATTTATGATTGCTTTGTTATCGGTTCTTAATATGTGTGCAAAGCTTTACGTTCTGCTAACGATAAGTAGGCATAAATTAAATTGAACGATATTATTTTAAATAGGTATTAAAGGTGAAGCTAATGAAAGACTGTTACAATTCAATTTATTTTTATTTAAGTACTTAGGAAATAAACTACAACTACAAACGATCTACTTAGTGATAAGTTATGGTTCTGCCAAGTTGGAAACATTATAACTATAACGCATTTTTTACACGGGTATAAATTTAAATGTATGAAGGAAAAAATCGTCTCAGGCGGGGCTTGAACCCGCGACCTTAGGGATACCGGCCCTAAGCCGTTACCAACACCGGCACCGAGACATGTCCGCCAATGTCGAATTTAGCCTCTATATGATACGATTTTATAACGCAATACAACGCATTTAAATACAAAAATGAACCTTAACTATAACGATTTTTTTTAAAGACGACTCCCGCGTTATTGTACAAGTCGTGTGTCGCGGGGGTCTTCACAAACATACAAGTCACGGACACAAAGTACACCCAGACTCAGAACAACAATTTGTGGTTCACACAAAGTGGTGTCCCGTGTGGGAATCGAACCCACGACCTCTTGCGTAGCAGTCCGATACACTCCTACCGCGCCACAGAGGCAGTCAAATACAAAATTGCCTTTAAGATATAAATACCGCATATTTTGCGTCGTTTTGCTATTTTAATCAAAATATATGGAGGACCTCATATGATATAACGTTTCCAATATAAAGCAAGTGTCGTCCTTTCATAAGGGTGCTAATTTTTTCACTGTCAGTGATGGATGATCCGAAGGAGTCTTGAGAGAAAGTAGATTAACATTGAGATTATCAATATAATATAATAATAATATCTTGGGGCAACTCACACAACGTCACCTGATCCCAAACTAAGCAGAGCTTGTACTATGGAAACCAGACAACTGATAAACATACTTATATATTTCTAAATAAATAACACCCAGACACAGAATAAACCATTGTGCTCATCACACAAAGTTTTATCCTGGGTGGGGATCGAACCCACGACCTCTTGTGTAGCAGTCGGATACACTCCCACCGTGCCACAGAGGCAGTCGAAAGTTATTTATAATAATATATTAGCAATATGTATAGCAGACATATTTATTATTGTAATTTACTGAAATCATCTTCTTCTTTTTTTGACGTGATAACATCTTATAAATCTACTAGCTGACCCACGCAACTTCGTCTGCGTGATTTTTGCCCGTTTTTGAAACATTTTTCATTGCTACTCCGCTTCTATTGGTTTTAGCGTAATGTTTTAAAGTCTATCCAACAGTGAAAGATTGTTTTAATTCGGATCAGTAGTTCCTGAGATTGCCGCGTTCAAACAAACAAACAAACAAACAAACAAAAGTATAGATTATAGTATAGTTGAGCGAGTGCACGCACGAAAAAGTGTCACGGTCCGTCACTGTCCGTCACGTTTCGCTTTAATCATTAGACTAAAATGTAAAAGGAATGAGGTTCATTTTATAATTTGCCTCAATGTGGCATCTTCTACCTCACCTCACCGTGAGGTCTGACTCATCTGGTTAGAATGAAGAGTAAAATTGTTCGAAAACGATCTTCGACGGACCGACAGCGCGATCTGCTTGATCACCAGTCACAGACTTACACACAACTATTGTTAATTCTATTGAACTATTCCACTTATAGATACCTACAACTAGTCCTTAACTTAGCTAGCTAAGAGACGTACCTCACCTAGTTGCTACCAACAGTAGTATAATTCACTTTGATAAGACCCTGCCACACTAACTAGGATAACAAGAACTTTCACAAAGCGAACTTAATCTTATCGCGGTATGCAAAGATAGAACTTAATCAAGATTCTGAGTTATGACGTTTGTGAGATACTTCAAATGCCTGGTTTTAAATAGTATACAAGTAGATAGTGGCGGATCTAGAATTGTAGTTTGGGAGCCGGGCTTGGATTGTCTCTTGGGTGGGTGGGGGGGGGGGGGGCTTGGACCAGTTGGAGTAGTCGCCTCCAGTGACTTAGTTAGGCCTCTCCTAGATCCTTCTATACATCCTTTTTAAGCGCTTTATGGTTACATACAGTGATTTGTAAAAACGATGCATTCCTTTTCTAAGGCGGTCGTACAAAAATAATTTGACGATTTTCTACTTATTGATAATAAAAGTATTTTTGTTATAGAAATAATAACATTATCAACTTCTTTGTCTATATTTTAGAATAACAATAGTCCAATAAACTATTACCGTGTGGTGCCGGCTTAAGAATAGTACCACCCCATCTCTTCCCGTGGGTGTTGTCAAGGCGACTAAGGGATTTCACACCGGAGGACGGGCAGCAGCGTCCTCTGCGTACTTAAAGCCTTACTGCGATCACCAACCCGCTCGCCAAGCGTGGTGATTATGGCAATTACCCCCAGGATCTACATACTAGTAGGTTCTACTGGGGAGACCCGTGCCCAGCAGTGGGCCATCATATGGGTTGATATGTATGTATGTAAACTATAACATTTAATTGTCCCAGCAATCAAATAAAGATCAAAGATTAAATGAAGTTCAATGACAGGTATCTTGTCCGCCAATAGTATCATTTGAAGTGTTGCCAAGAGTAAAATTAAAACGAAATTCGTGGAATATTGGGCTCAGCATCAGCTCAACAAATGAAAAATAAACTCGATTTTAGTGAAAAGGTGCTATTGATGATTGTAACCAATTGGAATAAACACGTTGTTTTTATCGAATGGCAACAAGCATTATTTAGTCTACAGTATAAACTTTCACAGTAAATAAATCTATTGTCGTTTTGAATTCCATCAAATCTGTAATGACTCGTTATGTAGAATGCCGTATGAAATATAGGTACCTATCGTTTAATCGTAACTTTTAGTATTCGTTTCCATTATTTTAAACTCAAAATCAAAGCTTTATAAGATCTACTATTGCGTGATTAGTATAAAATATAAATGTTTTAATAAACATTACAAATATCTAGCATTTAATAGAGACAGGCCAGTGTAACACTAATAAACTAAGCATCGGAGTTCATTCTAAATTATTCTAAAACATTTAGCACAAGGCTAGGATGCAAATAATTTAAACATCAACAACGGTTACCGGGCGACCAGCTCAACATACTTTTTAACGATTAACCACATCCGGATATTAATTTTACATCTACCTGGCAAACTATTAAAACCTTTTATGAGAAAACATGAATTTCTCTGGAAATAATTAATCCTCAAAGGGCACTTGCATTATTGAGGCCTAGTCTTATAAATATGCTCCATATCAAACCGCACATATCCGGCCCTAATACCCAACCAATATCCGGATTAATAAAGACGTACTATCATTATTCTTTGGCATAGAAACCTTTTTGTCATGTCATGACAAAGCTGGCTGTATGAATTAATAGTTCATTGAAATGTTACATTTTTTAGGCCTTACCTTACGTTTTTTAGAGGACGCAATTTTATTTTTTTTATGTGTAGGGGGGTCAGTGTAAAGCTAAAACCAAGTTTGTGGAGTCGCCACCCTTGTCCCACGGTCGCCATCTTGAAAATAGGGATTGAAATGGTTTTTACGATATATCTCTTAAACTATTTATCTGATAAAAAAAAATTGTTTGCATTTTTTGTTGCAAATTAAATTCTCTACAACTTTGGTCCAGTTTTGTCGTAGAACTATAGATAAAAAGTTATAAGTGAAAATGTTGTCGTTGATGTCCTCTAAAAAACGCAACCCCAAATGTAACTTTTCAATGGACTATAAGTAAATAATACTGTGGGAATTATTTCAAAGAGGTCACAATCTACGTACCTGCAGCAATGGTCTATCTATCTATATTAATTAGGTACCTACCTACCTACCTATAAATATATTTAACATAACGTGTAACTAAAAAAAATCGTGAAAGCTATCAAAAATGGATGGCTCTCCTGCTTTCCTTTTTGAAATAGCTGTTCTTTTTACAAACCTGCAAGGTATTTAAAATGGAAAAGTCTTAGAAAAAGGTATGTGGCTGAGAGGTTTTATTAATTTCGCACTATCTGAGTACAAAAGTAAAAAGGTTTCACTGGATTATCTTCCCACGCATTTAATACTGACGGTAGATAGATGAGTCACTTTATCTTTTGTAGTTCTAGGTTACTAAGTTATCATTACTCGCGACTTGCGAAGTTAAACTGTGCCGCTTAGTCTTAATTATGCAAAGCCCTCTAAAGCCGGTATACACGGGTGTGTACAGACGATCAAAATGTTTGCACAAACTGCTTTATTCACAAATTCCAGATGCTCAAACATTCGTAATCGTACAGAACGGTCGGAGATGGCAAATTTCCGTCTAGCCAGCGAGTAATTGATCTAAGTCTCAGGACATCCTGGCCTGATTGAGTGTGCCTTGACATGACAGCGATACGTCGAACACAACTTGAAATAAGTATACTTAAATCTAACTGATTGTGACAGTATAAATTGTATACCAAGAACTTCGTCGTATTAGACCTATATGTATAACAACAGAGGCATGTATATAAACGCCAATAACTGGTGGTCAAACACGCCAGCAGGCATAAGGGTTACATTAGTTAATCGCCTATATTTGGCGTATGGAGGCGTTTTGATACGCCAGATATGGGCAGTCGAATACGGCAAATCTGTAACCGCTCTCAATGTAATACCCGCCTAAAGATGATTTTAAAAAGTTAATTTGAGGTGTGAAGCATCTGTCCTTTACAACTTATTTGAATAACATATTTGCATTGTTAGTGAGCGCGCTTTAACTACCAAAACAAGGAACACTGAACTCATTCTCCGGAACAACAATATTAATTTACACTTATGTAACAACAAAGACCAGCACTACAAGCGGGTATTATCTCGGCTGTGTATGTGAGTCCAATTAGGCGTTGATCCACGTGGGCCCCTTTTGTCTCCTAGCACTACGTACACGCACACATTGTTCAATGTTACCTACGTTTTGTCCTAGATAGCTTGAAGTTGTAAATAAAATGCCTGTTTGTTCGCAGTTTTGCTCGTACATAACCTTTGTTTTGTAAGTTGTTCTCTCCTTCGTGTAATTTGAAATGTGAAAGAAACATTAGCTCGTGACGTGTGCTGCATTCACAAATACGTTTTTACAGGAGTGTTCTTGTTTACTATGTTAGTGTTTTGACAGTTGATGTAAGTGGCTCTTAGTTCACAAACTGTGAATGAGAATGTCCATAGAATGTTTTTTAGAAATAATTGTATGCAATGTGTTAATTACAGATAACAGAACAATTAAAGAAAACGCGTGGGAGTGATTATCATGGCTCTGCTTGACCTTTTTAGAATGCACAGGCGCAATGATACGTTCAATTTTATTTCAAGAAGCTTCATTAATGTAATTGCCAGTTTCCTAATCGGCTTTTCCTAAAAAGACATTTACTAACTTCAGCACGTACCTTCCTCATTGCCATTCTTTAATTTGCGTAATTATATTGTCATTCCCTTAATGACAAAACGTTAAATATCACAATGTGTCTTTGACCTTTGACACCTACTAATTAAACGAATAAGTTGGAGTCAAATAGGTCTTGTGTTAATAGTAACTTTGGCAGGTAGACGCCACAGATTAAAATACTTTCGCCCATATAAAGTTGGTGGCGAGGTATTTTCGCTTCAGAACATTAGTGGAAAAGTTGAATAATGGAATTGCGAGCACATTTCGTCTTTATCATGAAGTTCGTGTTACACATAATGTGTCGAGAAGATATGAATGTGACAAAGTGTGACAGAGTAACCTAGCATTTTGGAAAATTACGTGTTTTACTCGTCTGGCCCAAAAAAAGGTGTGTAACTCATATTTTCAGGATTTATGTAGATATGGTCAAAATGAATATCAATATAAAAGTCACATTAGAACAATTTAAAATAAGTATTACAATTATCGGGTATGTCATATGTGTTAGTTACATAGGCTCGTTTTTTTTTTATTTTTATTTTACGATTGCTCCAAGTCCCGACTTTTTGGTAGCTTGGAATATTTGGACAAAAAAACATATTTCTTAATACTGGTTTCATATTGTCGGTTAGAGTGGATTAGCTCTATAAATCATTTCATTGTTCCATGTCACTATTCGATAAGCTCTCAGTTATTTATGATCCGAGCTATAGAATATTGGCAAAGGTGAATATGAAAAAATGTGAGCATCTTCCGTGTGAACCAGAAAAAATATAAAATGACTTTGACATAAGACCATTAACTTATACATATACTTACTCGTACATGAAAATAACTATAATAAATTATATAAGTACGTTATATCTACATTATGAAAGGACAGTGTGTAAACACGGATAAACTAGGTATTTTATTTATAATTTTGAAAATATTGACATAAACTTTGACAGACAGGTGACCACCGTCAAAAACAAGACTTCCATTTGATATTGACATTTTGTACGCTCAAATTTATGAAGTCTATACTCGTTTAAATAACGGATATTTGTTATAAGTGTCAAAAAAACGGGCTAGAGCATGTCGGACCATGCTCAGTGTAGGGTTCCGCAGCCTCGAACAATGCATCAGCAGAAGAGCGTGTGTTCATGGCACTTACGCCCTTTTGATGAAAAATGCCGTTTTTTTGCAATAACTCAATGACGGTATATCCGATCTTATTTGAAATAATTTTAGTTTAAAGTATTTATTAAGCGCTACTATGATTTTTCCATATTTTTTGGTCACACGGTTCAAAAGTTAAGGGCATGATTTATGCAACTTTCGGAGCTATTATTTCCAAAAATATTCACTCAATAAAAACCTTAAAAAAATAAACTGCTAGTAATACTGCGGCCCGCGATCGTCTTTAAATGTAGAACGGACGCACACTTGGCCGCTGTTTTAATAGTTATTTCCTCTGATTATTTCACGCCACAAATTGACACCTTAATTGAAGACAAAATATTACAAATATCTGGCAAAAGAAGTTATTATAATAAATTTTCTTGTATTATAAATTTATAATAGTACTTTTTTTGTTAAGATTTTCAGTAGTGATTAAGATTAGGTTTTGCGGCCCACTTGCACTACGGTCTTCATGCTTTTAGCCCACCAGTGACTTTGAGTATGACATGGCTGCTATAATGGATTCAATACGTGTTTCTCATCTTACTCTTGGAACTTGGATTTTTTTTTAAACCAATCATAATTTTATTATTATTTTGTTTAGTAGGTATTAATTTGACGTTTTCATAATACTCATTGATTTCATTTTACGAAATAAAGAATTTTTTTTTTTTTTTAAACTAGCAATGTGGGTTTGAGTCCCATTTACTAGCAATCTTGTTAACCTCTCTAGCTAAGCTCAAATTATGCAAAGGTACACGGACTCGTTTATAATAATAAAAAGAGTGAGTTGTAAATATTTAGGTCCCGGGGTCGAAATGTTTTATGTGCTCCCCCGGTACTGCTTAACTGTGTCGCGCTCACTAGAGTTAAGGAATTCAAATACCTGAGCCATGTGGTTACTGAGGATTTGAAGGATGATAAAGACATGGAGAGGGAAAGGAGAGCCTTGACGGTCCGCTGCAATTTGTAGTGTAGCTTGGCCCGCAGATTTGCAAGTTGTAGTGTAGACGTGAAGATTACGCTTTTCAAAGCATTCTGTCAAAATCTGTACACGTGCAATCTGTGGGTTAACTATACGCTGCGGGCTTTCAACGCACTCCGTGTACAATACAACCATGCCTTCAGGGTAATGTTGGGGCTTCCAAGGTACTGCAGTGCATCGGCGATGTTCGCGTACGCTCACACAGATGGGTTCGGGGCGACAGTGCGGCGCCGCGTGGCCTCGCTTATGCGTAGGGTGCAGGGAAGCGCCAACACTATTCTGAGGGTCATTGCCGAAAAACCAGACTGTCCCATTCGGGGGCATTGGGTACGAACGCATGTCCTCGTTCCCGGTGCCCCTGATGGTGGCAGATTTCTAAGTTAATTTTAGTTACTAGAATTATATAGATACTAACATAGTCTTTAAGTCAATGTATTTACTAACAAAATATGGACCACAGTCTGAAATAAATGTATTTTATTTTTATTTTTTTTATTTTAAAGGCTTGTGTTAGGAGTGGGTTCACGTCGGTAGTATAATGGGTAGGATTCGAACACGCGACCTCAAGATTGCGAGATCAATGCCTTAGCCATTAGGCTGCCGCCGCTTCGAATATTGAAGTTTGAAGTTTGTAATATATAGTATCAGAGTAATTTATGTCGACATTATATTATATTCCCACATTTTATCATCCCACTCATTAAAAAACCGTAGCGAAAGCAAGTTCTATTCCATTGAAGGCGCTCCACATCTATTTTCCAACCTGACACACCGAGACTCATGAGAATGTATACAAAAACAACGTCATAATGAGCCACAACTTCATTAATACGTAGAATAATGGGAGAACGGACAACAGCTGGGGCATCTGAATGGGAAATCGTGGGGACGTATTGGTCGCACAAGGCATTGTTTGAATATGTGTCGTTTGAACAAATGCATTTGCATTCGCTGGAAAATGCAGAACTGTGATATTGTATTGCAAATATAGGGCGCCAATAACAGATATTATATCTGTGATAGTAAATTATGTTACGTAAAGGATATTCTTTGTGAATTAATGTGTATCTATTTTAAACATTATATTACAAAATTACACTACGGGTCTTAATCGCGTGAATAATTTAATAATAATAATGATATCTTGGGACAACTCACACAAAGCTATCTGATCCCAAACTACGCAGAGCTTGTACTATGGAAACCAGACAACCGATAAACATACTTATATATTTCTAAATACATACATATTATAGATAAATAACACCCAGACACAGAATAAACCATCGTGCTCATCACACAAAGTTTTATCCTGGGTGAGGATCGAACCCAGGATAAAACAGCATCACAGAGGCAACAATGTCCTCCAAAATAACCACCTTAAATGTGGTCATGACAGTCAAATGTTACTAGTATCACTATCTCAAAAAGCCCTTGAATTGCGGCTTATTATGTGGAATACTTTCGTCGTAAATCGAACTTATTTAAAACTATTATTGAGTTCCAAAAAGAATAGAAGCATTCAATCCATGTTATTGAAAGCATAGCTCCTCGGAGCCAATACCAAAGCGTAGCGAACAGAAGGTCATTTAGAAAGAATCGCTTAGCATTTAAGTGAAAAAGTACAATGGACACAAAATGGTACGTGGTAATAAATAAATTCAGGATATTTGCCATTTAATGAAATAATTATATTTCTGTTTCCTTTTTGTTTACAATATTGAATAATTGTGATTTTTTTGACAAGCACGTAAAAGTGTCACGTAGCAATGGTCACGTTATTGATTGGTTGCTAAGCAGTCACGTAGCAATGGTTAAATTATTGATTGGTTACTAAGCAATGCGAATGGCAATTCCGCTTTCTGATAGGCTGAAATATTGTGGCCGTCTGTGATTGTGGCGCATGCGCCCGGGTCCACTAAAGCTGTCACAGGCATGGTAGTTTATTACAAAGTCGTCAATGTTTTGGCGACTGCAGCGACATGCGATACAATTGGAATTTTTAAGATGTTATAATGTAAACTTGTCATCTGTAAACCGACTATACAGACAACCATTATTTGTTTAGCACCTTTTTAAGCTTAGGTATCATTATATCATTTTAGTATCTACTTATCTACCTAGGTATACTTACAATTAAAATTTATAGTTATCTATAACGTCTTTTTTTTTAATCTTTATTAAAATATTAGATGAACAGTCGTGTCGGCGAAACGTTCGTCGATGAAACGTTATGTCGACGAAACACACGTAGATGAATCGTTCTGTCGGTGAATTCATCGACGAAACGAATGTCGGAGAACCGTAATACAATTTATTTTTCAGATGACAGATATTGCATTTAAAATAATAAAACGTATGTTACATTTATCAGATTCTCTAAATTACAACCAACGATTGGTTTTGGTGAGTTTTTAATAAACTTAATTTGATTTAACTCAGTAGGTACACAAGTAAAATTTGAACATAAATTAGAACACCTATATACTTTGTTAGGTGTAGATCTAGACTCGCAATAGCAATGTGGGGTATGTTCGACGACTGCAAAGAGAATATAACACTTTCTTTTAGACAGCTTCACCAACCGAGCACTCAAACCGACAAGGCATTAAAACACGATCATACAATCCAATCACATTTCACATGTTGGTTAAAGCAGATGGAAGGAACCTAATCAGTTCTAATTCATCAACTCATAAACATAATCGTGAAGAAAGCCGCTACACGACTCACAGTAATAATCTTTATCAGCTTGCAGAATTTAATTAAGAACTTTGAAAGGATATGCTGAATTCTATTTACTGGCAGTGTCGTAATGTCTTCAATTCTCGTACCGCAAGCATCGATGGCAAGGAAATAGCCCTGGGATTGTATATTGTATGTGTTGCCAGGTCACGAACCTTAGAAAATAGACACTAACTAAATATAAACTTTTTACCGCATATTCGGCAAGGGAATACGTGATATGTACGCTTGTTTAACTTTTTTCGGTTCATGTAATGTTTCGATAACCTTTTAGGAGCCATAACTCAAAGTCATTACAATAAAAACAGACATTTCTATTTTAGTAGTTAATTAGTGAATTATTTTATCAATCTATAGGTACTTAATATTATAAAGCTGGAGAGTTTGTTTGTTGGTTTGAACGCGATAATCCCAGGAACTATTGATCCGAATTGAAAAATTATTTTATTGTTGGATAGCTCATTTATAGAGGAAGGCTATAGGCTATATAACATCACGCTACGGCCAATAAGAGCGGAGCAGCAACGAAAAATGTTGCAAAAACGGGAAAATTATACGCAGATAAAGTTGCGCGGATTGGTTTAGGTTTTAAAGGCAGAAAACGTTAGCTAGTACCGAATAGATTATTGAACATTTTCGCTAAGAATGCACGCAGGCGGAGCCGTGGGAAGTTAATATAATAATATCTTGGGACAACTCACACAACGTCATCTGATCCCAAACTAAGCAGAGCTTGTACTATGGAAATCAGACAACTGACATACATACATATTACAGATAAATAACACCCTAACACAGAATAAACCATCGTGCTCATTACACACAGTTTTATCCTGGGTGGGGATCGAACCCACGACCTACGGCTTAACTGCTAAGCCGGGTCACTAACCACTAGACCAGCTGGCCAGTCGAATATTATATATTAATGGGATAAATATCCTCTAAATGATAGTTTAAACCTTATCAAAATTTGTCGCAAGGCTTATATAAGCGCCCAAACAGACAGATGTGATTTTTGCTTCTAAATACATTCAAATTTCACCATCTTTAGTGGTAAATTAAACGATCTAGGCACTCAATATTCGTGAGACGTGGCCCAGTATGTGCAGACACTTCCTGTGTGGAACTGAGCCAAGAGTCTACGAGTATGTAGAAAAAAATATATGAAGTACATCACCGACTGACTGACGGAGACAGCCGCGTCTACCTTATAACAACAGGGGTCATTGACCGCTTTTACTTGCTCAAACTCCGTACTTTTTGTGAGAAAATAGGAGCATGTTTTAACTGAAATATACATATTTTCTTAGTAATAAATCTCGTGATTTCAACCACGTATTAATGGTATCCTAACCGATGACGGTTACTGTGGCCAATCTTATTAGAGACTAGCCCACTGCGCAGGAGATATTATTATGTGCACTCTTTATTCCCCCACTCTCATAGTCCGATGAGACGGAAATCCGACACGACCGGAGAGAGATTAGGCGCAAGACCGACAGTTTAACGTGCTCTTCGAGACACGGAGTGTAACAATGTACGAAAACGGTCACCCATTTATTGACCGACAGTGGTAACATTTCTTAAACTCGCAGATATCTCAATCTGCTCGGTCACCACTGAGCCAGGGACCATGTATTACACCAACATAAAACATACGCGAACCTACTTTATAACATAACCCGAAAGGAAAATTACAGAACAAATAATGTCCATTTTAATTACAGTATAGTCTACATAAGCAACAATTTCATTAAAATGTGGAGTATTTCCATGCATCCATATGTGGTATTTTAGTACCTAAGTGTAAAACGTGCCATACATAGATAATACATTTTCTTTAAACACAGTATAACGAGAAAATTTTGCGCTGTGTGCATAGACTATAGCTTTAGATATGATTCTCTTTGGTTAAAGAATATATTAATGATACTGTTTATTAGTGCATATTTGCATTGTAGCAAATATTTTATCTCTTCCCGTGGGTGTCGTCAAGGCGACTAAGGGATTTCACTCCGGAGGACGGGCAGCAGCGTCCTCTGCGTACTTAAAGCCTTACTGTCGATTATGGCAATTACCCCCAGGATCTACTGGGGAGACCCGTGCCCAGCAGTGGGCCATCATATGGGTTGATATGTATGTATGTAAATATTTTATCATACCAATCCAAACTAATAATCACACAAATATTATGAAAGCGAAAGTTTGTGAGTATGTATGTTTGTTACTTCTTCACGTGTAACGGCTGAAAATTGAAATTCGATGCACAAAACAAACCCTAGGGGGGCAGGCGTGCCCCCTTCCTGGATCCGCCTATGGATGGATGTTTGTTGCTCTTTCACGTAAAAACTATTCCGCCGGCTCCAAACGTTGACCCCAACGTTGGCGCCAATGCCATTTATGACGTTGGAGCTAACGTGTAGACTGTGGAGCTGATGATGTTATTAAATGATTTTGATAAAACTTCGTCATGTATTTTATTCATCTAAATACCATATAATAGCTGTCCCGGGCAACTTCGTCTGCGTAAATTTTCCCGTTTTTGCAACATTTCTCATTGCTACTCGCTCATATTGCTTGAAGCGTGATGTTATATAGCCTATAGCATTTCTCGATAAATGGGCTATCCAACAGTGAAATAATTTTTCAATTCGGATCAGTAGTTCCTGAGATTAAATTGTTCAAACAAACAAACAAACTCTTCAGCTCATAGTAGGTTACTGTGGCGGAGTGTCCATAGAACACCATTATCTTCAGCTTCCCTTTGACTTCTACTTACTTAATATTACAGGTATGAAGAACCGTGTCCAGCAAGATATATTTTTTATCGAGTTAGGTGCCTCAGGAAAATTTTAACCCTTCGCCTCTTGTTGGTTATTAAATACCGAGTGAATAAGTCGTCGTCTTCTGCTTTGTAAAAGCTCTTTGTGTATGTTTTCTTTTTATTTATTTTGCTTACGAAGTCATTACACTCTATAATTATATCATTGTTATAAAATAGATTACCAACGTGGGATAAAAATATAAAGTTATATTATTTATTATAACTTTCAAGAATATAAACCCAGATAGAAAGTCTGTTATATAAGTACTCTGGGAACTCCATAGTATTTTCATTAACTTGGCATATATTTTTCTCTTGATATTTTTTTCATGAAGTAAAAATGTATTACAAAAAATATTAATACGCTTTACGTTGGATCAAATGCTGGTTGGGACTAACGCACGGAGTATTATTTTTAATTAATATGGGTCCGGCTTCTGCCTTCCATAGCCCGCTTATCTGATAAAAAGTGAACCCCATTATTGGAAAGTCATTGTCTACTATAAAATATAGAATAACGAATATGTGAAAAATGAAATAGGTTTGAAAAATATGAAATTTTAAAATAACCCTTTTGTAAGACATAGGTTCTTTTTAAGCAGCGATAATATCTAACGAGTAACTAAGTAAAAATCTTTGGAAATATATATTACAAAGTACTTGACGAAAGATGCACATAACGATACAATTATTGTTATCTATTTATCGGAGAATTATTAAAACACTAGTTATCTTAAAAAAGCATGGCTGCCGCAAGGTGGCGTGACTTTAGCTTGACGTTAGCATTTGGAGTGCCGGTAGTGGAGCAGTGAGCCTAATACGGTAGCCTTAATAGAACGATCGTAGTGAAAACACGTATACCGATAGACGTCGCTATTTTTATAGTCATGTGTGCAAAGTGTTAGTGTGGTTATAGGGACAGTGATGCAGTGCTATTTGTGTAATCGAAATTATTAAAAAAGTTGGCGGACTATACCTTGCTCGAAGTAACCGCGTTCATTTGATCGATTACCATTTACCATAATGTTAATTTGAATAAGCCACTAATGGTTCGCCTATAGCCTTCCTCGATAAATGGACTATCCAACAGTTAAAGATTTTTTTAATTCGGATGAATAGTTCCTGAGATTACCGCGTTCAAACAAACAAACTCTTCAGCTTTATAATATAAGTATAGATTAGTAGGCAGTAGGTACCTTACCAACTCTGTTCTATTGAGGAGGTTTTATTTATACACACATGAAATGACTAATAAATAAAAATTGACGACCGATGTGTCAACCTAGCATCGCACATTTCCTTACAAAGAGAGGCTTAAATCCAACTACTGAACGTATTATAACCACACTAAAACACATAGAAATCCAACATTACATTCAGAATATGCATAAAAGCATACAGAGCCAAGAATCATACCCTGAAGGTGTGCATTACGCTTGCAATGCATCTTATATTCGTTTAATCAAAACAGCCGCCGTCTCTCTGCTTCTATATTAAAGTCTTTGAAAGGAGAGCTCAGGTAATATGAATGGGGATTAACTAGTGAGGCTTTGGTCGCGCCAAACGAGCTGTGAGGCCTTTGAATCCAGTATGACATTGTTGATAATAACATTAAACTATGCGAGTGATATTGCGGTGCGTTCTCAGCGGGATAGTTTGGCGGAAAACTTTTTATGTGAAAGCAAGTCTATGGGATCGTCTCCGGCGTGAGAATCGCGGCAAGATTTTATTATATTATGCGACCGCTATGCATTTTGCGAATTAGACATTCTGCGCCTAAGCGGGCAGAATATCTTATTCGCAAAACGCCGAGCGGTCGCAAAATATCCAATTCGCAGAATGTCCAGTACGCAAAATGTCCAATTCCCCAAATTTCCAATTCGCAGACTGTCCAGTATGCAATAATGTCTAATATTCGTCAACATGTTAACGTTAAAACAGGTTAACGGTTTTGTTTAAAATGCGCAAAAATATGTTTTTGTTTAATTGCCTAATTTAATGCGTAAATAAAAATATTTTTTGCATTTATTATTGCATTTTAACGTTATGATAAATATTGGATATTCTGCCAACTGGATATTTTGCTAATTCGACATTCTGCGAACTGGAAGTAATGTGAATTGGACATTTTGCGACCGCTGGAAATTTTGAGAATTTGACATTCTGCGCCTAAACGGATATTGTCGTCGTGCCACCTATTTCTATAGACTCTATTAGCGTGTTGTGTCCACACGGCGATGTTATCGCGGCGTTGCGACGAGTGGAGAAGAGCGGAATCGTCGCGATTCTCTCGCCCGTGGAGACAGTCCCTTAAAAACAGATTCATAACAAGCGTTTTATTAGACGTGTTTTTGTGGAAATCTCCCATAGATTTGGAAGCAGTACCTAAGTAAGTATCATAAATAAAAAAATGTTATTCAGATCAAATACCAGTCTGGAAGCTATTTTAAAATCCTATCTTACCAATAAGCGTTAAAAAATATGGTTAATATCCGTTATATTTTCATACAAAAACTATTACACAGATTTTTATGATTTACAGTATAGACATTCCGAGTAAAAAATAATACGTAGGCCGCAACTTATCACCATATTCTGATATCGATACGGAAGCTGCGGGCAAAAGCTTGTCACTTAATATATGCTTTAGAACGTCCTTTCCTGATGCACTATGTACAATATATACTAGGTATAAAGGTCCGGCAGCGGTCACGTAATGTGGCTCGATAGAAGCACTAAATACTGAGACTACAGAAGGTAAGGTATGTAACGCGCTCTAGCAAAACGAACACAGACATCGGTCACAGACACGGAAGTATATACCACTTCCATTTGCTTTTTAGATATACAACGTTATTCTTGGTAGGATTAGTGCAAACCTGAAAGTAGTTTGCATAGGATTATAAGCAGTAGTAGTAGTAGTAACACAATATAATGAGATAGTTTTTGGACAATTAATTAATTATTTAATTAAATAATATATAAATAATCATTCTTACAGTCCAAATCTTGTTTACAATGTAATTTACCTATTTTCAATAATAACCATGGTCTATGTAGGTACCTTGTGATACAATGAGCATGATACTGCTGAAATTGGGACCATAAGACAACTTTAATGGCTTATATTATAACTCTGCAAGTTTTTAATATTTTTTTATATGATTTTTAATGTAAAGATCCTGTTAGGGTGTCAAAGCTTTGCGCTGTTCGAAAAATAATATTGTATATCGGGTCTTAATAGCGTGAAATATTTAAAAGTACGAAACTACCAACCTTAAATTTATCCAACGTTTCGATCGAATTCCACCGATTGCTGTGACCCATAACCACGATCGGTACAATTCGATCGAAACGTCGAGTAAAAAACCTTTAAATATTTCACGCGACAAAGTACCAATATAAATATAATATGTGTAAAAATTGTGAGAGTTTAAAAATAATCGAATTGCTTTTTTTCGCAAAGTCGTCCAAGATTTAGTGTGTGTGAACGATGTCCATGTGTACGTTACTTTCTGTCCTCTCTGTATTTTGTGCTAGAAGCTTTTACTTGACGACATTTTACAGAGTGATCTACTTTTCTTCGTTCTCGTTTCAAGAAAGGGGATATCAAGTCTATCTATATCGTCTGCTCTTAAAGTTTAAAGTCGATTTGTGAATCTAAGGTTTCTCATAACAGTCGACTACTAGTTTGCGATTGTGTCTTCATACTCGTGATCCTATAATGCCTAAGTAGTTTGCGTTCGCTACCGGAATTTAAGCTTTTGATTTTTAGTGGTTTAGCTGTAACGTTACAGATAAAATAGGTAGTAGACGTTGTAGAAACTCATCTACACTTCTACAATCTACACTAATATTATAAAGAGGAAAGATTTGTATTTTTGTATGTAACGAATAAACTCAAAAAGCACTGGACCGATTTTAATAATTCTTTTTTTGTTGGATAGCCCATTTATCGAGGAAGGCTATAGGCTAAATAACATCGCGCTACGACTAATAGGAGCAGAGCAGCGACGAGAAATGTTGCAAAAACGGGGAAAATTTACGCATACGAAGTTGCGCGGGACAGCTAGTAATATTATAAATAGGAAAGATTTGTATTTTTGTATGTAACGAATAAACTTAAAAACAGCTAGACCGATTTTACAAATTCTATTACCATTATAAAGCTACAATATCGGGAAGTAACATGGGTTATATTTTATTGTCAAAAAAATTAAAGATCCCTACGAAAATTACAATAATGTAACTAAAGGTATAAAAACTACGATATGATACCCGTGCGATGCCAATCAGGCAGTTAGTTATGTATAAAGTCTGTACTGTTAGTATTTATAATAATATCTAGGGGCAACTCACACAACGTTATCTGATCCCAAACTAAGCAGAGCTTGTACTATCGAAACCAGACAACTGATAAACATACTTATATATTTCTAAATACATATGTACATAGATATTATAGATAAATAACACCCAGACACAGAATAAACCATCGTGCTCATCACACAAAGTTTTATCCTGGGTGGGGATCGAACCCACAACCTCTTTGTCGGATACACTCCCATTTTAAATGCAAAATCTGGATGGGTTTGATGGCACTAGCCATTTCGGTATAATTGAGTAACATACATACGTATGTTATTCAATCAAGCCAGAATGGCTGACCGGATCTAAAAAAAATAGCACAGAGATAAATATAACTATCTTTAAACATTTTTAAGAAAAAAATAAACGCCTTCAAGGAAAAAAGAAATCAAGCACATCGCCGAAGTCATATTTCGCTGACTTACTCCTATGTTTTAGTCTATATCTTTAGTGTTTTATAAGCCAGGACAACGTTTTATACGCAAAAAAATATGCAATCGAATCATGAAAACCGCATCAAAATCGGTTCAGTACTTTCTGAGAAAATCGCGAACATACATACATGTATACATACAAACATATAGGTCAAACAAAGAACTACCTTTTTTGAAGGCAGTAAAAAAATTATATGACTGCTATTAAAATACAATGTAGGTACTAAAAATGATAAATACGCGGTGAGGGATATTTGTGCTAAAGACACGAGAACGCCAACGTGATGACTGTGGCCGAGCTGTTCCATGTTTGAACACAAGCTACTACGCTGATACAGCTATCTCGGAAAAAATGTACAGCCATGGAACATAAGCTACTAAGCTGCTACAGCTATCTCGGAAAAAATGTACAGCCATGGAACATAAGCTACTAAGCTGCTACAGCTATCTCGGAAAAAATGTACAGCCATGGAACATAAGCTACTAAGCTGCTACAGCTATCTCGGAAAAAATGTACAGCCATGGAACATAAGCTACTAAGCTGCTACAGCTATCTCGGAAAAAATGTACAGCCATGGAACATAAGCTACTAAGCTGCTACAGCTATCTCGGAAAAAATGTACAGCCATGGAACATAAGCTACTAAGCTGCTACAGCTATCTCGGAAAAAATGTACAGCCATGGAACATAAGCTACTAAGCTGCTACAGCTATCTCGGAAAAAATGTACAGCCATGGAACATAAGCTACTAAGCTGCTACAGCTATCACGGAAAAAATGTACGATTTAGCGGGATAGATTTATTTTTAAAATTTCTACGCGAACGAACTCGCGTGCAAAAAAGTTTCGATGTTTGTTGATGATCTTCTGATCAGACTTGGAAAACTTTCCGTTATTTTTGCCGGCAATAAATAATGTTGGTATTATCGTATTCGCATAAATCATTAATTCATGAACAACAAGAAACTTAGAGTTTGCAAATAATGTTCGTTGTTTGTTGAACCAAGAACTTGTTGTTTCTCTACATTTGATACAAGTTTTTCTTCGGTGTAATTAGTTGTTTTGAGTAATTTGCATAGAAGGCGTTACAAAGTTAAAGTTTCTAACTTTATTTCCAATATTTAGTACGTTTACGGGAATGTCTTAGACTGAAATTACATCACTTATGTCCTTTAGTATCATAATAACTGGCATGTTGGTCTAGTGGTTAGTGACCCTGACTGCTAAGCCGGAGGTCGTGGGTTCGATCGCCACCCATGATAAAACTTTGTGTGATTTATACAAACATGTATGTATGTTTATCAGTTGTCTGGTTTCCATAGTACAAGATCTGCTTAGTTTGGGATCTGATAGCGTTGTGTGAGTTGTAAATAAATATTATTATTAACCATCTGATCCTAATCTATACTAATATTATAAAGCTGAAGAGTTTGTTTGTTTGGTTGAACGCGATAATTTCAGGAACTAGTGGTACGAATTGAAAAACTCTTTTAGTGTTAGATAACCCATTTATTGACGACCAATAAGAGCGGAGCATCAATGAAAAATGTAGCAAAAACGAAGGAAATTGACGCATTCGAAGTTCCGGGGTCACTGATAAACATACTTATATACCTATTCCTAAATACACACGTACTATAAATAAATTACACCCAGACACAGAATAAACAATCGTATGTACTCATCACACAAAGATGTATACTGGGTCAGCAGTCACGATTATTAACCACTAAACTATTAGGCCAGTTAAATCATATAATTTTATTACCTTCTGCTACTCATATTTGATTTGTATTTGGATCTCATTACAATCTGTTATCGTCTAGTCAAAAGATATTACCTACTCGTATATTTTTCTTATCTCTACATCACTCTTTGCTGAGTGGCCCTTACACCTCATCAATGACACTTGGACACAAATGTTCTCCAGATTTTTGCGACAGAGATCTGATCTCATTCCAATTACTCTTCTACATAATGAGCAACTTAAGTTTGTTGACCCAGATTATAATTATTAGTAAGGCGATTGGCACACTGAAACGCATCACGGAGCGGGGTGGTGGCGACGGAGACACGCGCGTGTTTGCGTCTATCTCTCTCTCTCTCTCTATCAGTATAACAAGAAAACGTGAGAGGGCGCATGTTCCCTGCATGTAGGCGCGTGATCTGCAACACCACGCGTGCAGATCGGAGACACGAGCCCTCTAACGTTTTCTTAATGGGACAGATCCCGCAGCGTAGTGGGTTTCAGTGTGTCAATTGCCTAATTTTGCTAATTGTCAAAACAGTTTCAATATTCATAGTCGAAACAAGTAATAGGTCGAAAGGTTGGAAAATTAATTTGAGCTTAACATGTTTGGTTTTGAAGGCATGAGCCTAAAGTAATTAAAATATTAAGCGCTTGATTTATTTCTAAAAGCGATCTTAATAAAGCGATTCTAAAGCTACCGATTATTACAAGACAAACTTGGATAAATGCTGTAAGTAATCGCAAATTGGCGGATATAAGCGGCGGTAGCGTAATGGTTAAGGCATCGCACTCGTAATAGAGAGGTCGCTGGTTCGTATCCTACCACTTGAAACCACTGCTAAAATATGCAATTTCGCTAAGATGGAGGGGTTAAGAAGATTGCTAGTAACGTGCGACCCACATTGAAACAGCTTTATAAAAAAAATTTCGTCTGTAAAGTCGGTTTACGGACGATAATTTTACGTGATAGTTACAATTGTTCCGCATATCGCTGCAATCGCCATTCGCTGATAGGCTAATACTTCACTTTATAAACCGTTGACAGGCGGAACGTGATACTTTTTCGGCCATACAGCCGTTGTTCATCGATTTATAAAACGTAATCACGTCAAAAATAGTGTTCATTTTTGTTACACTTTTAAATTCTGCTGTCGTACTAATAGTCATTTTTAAACTTAAAAAGTAGATACTGGATGATATTTGAAACATAAAAAGACAGTGAAAATCCTCAATTGAAACGATCGCTATGCTGCAAACTAGGGTAAAAATAAGGAGTCACAGTTAGGAAGTTCTGGTTGAAGTTTTAATGTTCAATGATTCGTTAAAAAAACTTTAACAACGACGTCCTTATACAGTCGCATAGTTCGAGCAAGACGTTTCTAATAGTTCTGCGTAAGATATACGTGCTATCTTAGGATATATTTCTAAAAGTAATTATAAGTGCGGGAACCGAGCAAGAACGAGAAATGTCCGATCTCAGAACTATTTATGTCTGCGTTCGATAAGATGATTGCGATTTATTTGCAACTCCCTTAAGACAAGACCAATTCCAGTCATTCCCGTTTTAGTTCACTGGCTAGTTAGTTAGCTACGTAACTTATTTCCACCCGAGCCACGTTTATATACCATCTTTTAAAACAGGCTCAGAGGGATTTAAGGAATTGTGACGCTATCGATATTGGATGCAAACGAAGCCTCACGAACGAACCGAATGAATGTTTAAGACACGGGTTTATACTATAAAAGGCTTATTTGATTTCGATCCAATCTCGTCTACATTGTTCTCGTTTTCTTCGCGTATAAATGCGAGTAGATTTTTGCTGTTGCCGTATAAAGTTCACTGACAGTACTAATTAAAATCGTTACAGTATACCGTGAATTCGCGGCGAGGGTTCACTGGGGCGATTAACAAGAGACCTGTGTTCGCATAACTTACTATAGAGTTTTTATTTAATTTAGAACCGAAATTTTATACGAAATCCTTGCTTGTTAATGAATATAATTAATCCTACAACGTGAAAAAAGTTTTTAGAGTACAAATGTCCTCTACTGAAATATAAACTCAAAGCAAAGTGATAAAAGAACAAGACAATAGAGACCCTGGAATCGAAAATTGTAGGTATCTATATAAGACAAACGACTAATTTATTGTAGACGTGATAAAAGTCACTACATGTGATTACATAGATCTATATCTATACTAATATTATAAAGAGGAAAGATTTGATTGTTTGTTTGTATTGAATAGACTCCGAAACTACTGGACGGATTTCAAAAAAAAATTCATCGTTGTGAAGCTACACTAACCCCGGGTGATATAGACTATTTTTTATCCCTGTATTCCCACGGGACCGGGAACTACGCGGGTGAAACCGCGAAGCGTCCGCTAGTTTTAAATAAAACCATCATTTTACACCTTAAATGTCTGACATCAAAAAGGTTCAGTTACAGCCGTCTATTTACCAGGTAGCTTTTTAATTAAAGAGGAGTTCTAGTTGCAGTGTAGAAAAGTAAATATCAACGAGCAACTCCGACTAAGTTATTGCGAGTTGTACCACAAAACATGCTACCTACGGGATTCTATTATTTAAACAGAGTGTAAAATAGAGTATGTTTGTAAATACTTTTGGTGTAGTGAGTTCAGAGCGACAACAATTTTTTTTGTACGTAGTTCCTTATCGCGCGATATCATTTTTTTTACAGGCTGGGCGGCTTGTGTCCGTAAGACACCTCTCTCTCTCTCTCTCTTTACTATTGCAATGGACAACAAGAGAGAAATATTTTTTAAGTTTTATTTAGTTAAATATCAGATAGGTCTAAGGATACCAGTTCTAACTAAAATCTGCGATTTGAATATCGGTATTATTGATTAATACAGTGGATAGTTTAGCTTGAATATTTCCTGTTAAATGGGATAAAAAAATTATAAATTACAAGTACCTGATGAAACTTCTGTTAAGTTTATTACACGCTAACGGGGCCTACGACATTAAACTACAGCTTTAACTTACTTTAAGGTTCATTTCCGTGCATCGCGGCCGATCGAGAGCCGCGCGCGGCTTACGACGAGCGTCTGACGCGCGTGGCCGATGCGACAATAGTCAGAGTGCGCACGCAGCCTACGCCAGTCTTCTGCCGTGCGCGACTGTCGCAGACCTCGGAAACGGCGCTTTACATTCTCATACTCTGACTATTGTCGCATCGGCAGCGCGCATCAGTCGTTCGTCGTAAGCCGCGCGCGGCTCGCGATCGGCCACAATGCACAGAAATGAACCATAACAAATACATCAGCTTTTATTGGGAAAAAAAATATCAAAAAAAACTTTCGCTAATTAAAATTTTACGCAGAACAATTCTCGTCACTAGTTCACTAATACTATATTATGAAATGTTAACAACAGTAATTAACAAGTTGAGCGAGGACAGAACACCGGATTAATACTAGCGCAGGGCGCTAATTGAAAACTTTTCACAGTTGTTACAGCGCTCGTTGTTTTTGTGACATTTCAATTTCATCCTGTCGAATTAGACAAAAATATCTCATCGTACCTATCAAAACGAGTGTAGCGGTAAAAAACAAAAGAGATGTTAATTAGCTGTCTCAAACTTTGACTATAACAATGAGAAAAACATCAAGATTTTTTTTATAAAATAACAGTAGCGATATTAATAAGAAGAGAAACGAACCTTTTTGTATCCGCCGAGCCGAAGCGCTCTCTGCAGGCGCGCGGCCCGCGTTGTCGACAGGTACACTATAGGCACCGCCTCCCCCGCTTCCAACTCAATGTCGAAGTCGTTAACTGCCTCACAGAACTTATAATCCTCAAACTTTTTTGCCTCACTCTTCATTAGTTCCTCACTGTCCCCGTCGTCACTTATCTCATCTTTTAAAACTTCGCTAGCTGGGATGAAAAGAGGGTTTTCGTAACAACGATTACGAACTTTAGGTGCTTCGTTTACGATGTCTACTTCTTCGGAAATCCGCTTCTTGATATCGTTCGTCGATTCAGGATCGCTGTCGTCCGGGAAACTTATTAGATAATTGTCGGCGCCCGCATACAGTTTGTCTGCTGATGGGTCTTCAATCACTAAAGGGGACATGTTTACATCTGACGAGGCGGCCGTGTATGCGCTCCACCTCAGCCCGTTAGTGAGTCGTCCGCACTCCATTGTTTCCAATGTTATGTTTTCACTAATTAAGAACTTTGTTTATAATACCACAACGTAAACACGTACATATGCACAGACTTTCAGCGTGACAGTAAAAGTAGAGTGATGAATTGCGTCTGTCGACGAGTGGGCGTATTGAGTATCTGATTTCAATCTGCAATCTCTGACTGCATATGTAAACACGGTACACATTCATTATGTAAATACATTTTGCCGTTACACTAGGATGTTATTTTTGGAAACTCCGCACTTTTAAAAAAAGAATCAATATAAATCTTTTTCTGAAACTGCAAGCAGGAATTCAAAATTTACTGTGTTCAAAAAGCAGCTTTATGCAAAAAGGCCACAATGTTTCATGTCACTAGAGAGTATTCATTTTTGCTTCATTCATTGTTCCTTTTCCTAAATAATTATGTGGACGCAGCTTCAACCAGGGTAATATGAAAATGTTTTGACGTTTTTTTAAACGGGTACCCTATCAAATGTAGCGAAGCTGTCCACAGGTGTTGAAAGGCAGGTGATAAGGGTCACCGAGGGATCCCGCGCCCTGTTTCTACCTCTCACCTCAAATTAGATACATACAGCTTCATGGAAATACCCTTATTCTCTCTGTACGGTATTCTTTATGACGTAATATTGTTTATTTAGAGAATTGTTTTGTTTCGTTAGAAATATTTGACTGTATTTTTTCGTTTTAAAATTATTCAGAGTCGGTTTTTATAGCTTGTAGTTTGGTCGCTCGTTGCTACTGATGGCGTCTGAAATAAATCAGACTGAGTCCAGACGGGACAAGCCAAAACGTAAATGTCATGCAACAAAACCCAGTACGGTGTCATCGCTCCCGGCCATCTATTTAGACTGCATGTACTAAAAGTGGAATATCATTTGGATTTGGAATCCACTACTTGGCTCCAAGGAAATTTGCCAGTGCATGATTCTGTACTTTGTATTTTATTTATTTGTAAAGTTTCAAAAAACCCAATACACAAGTTCTATATTAATATTATTAAACTTGTTTAAAGTTTTTGCTAACTAACCAAATTTCTCTTCCGAGTTCTTCTTTTTCTTTGAATTCATGAAAATCTAGTATACTTTTTTATAGGTACACTTTAACTCCACAGTCTCGTTTTCATCTAGTTAATACGTATTAAATTCATTTTTGGGGTTCCATAGCGTTCGTCACGTCCGTCCGTCTGTCTGTCTGTCGGTCCGTCCGTATGTAACAGGCATTTTACTAAAAAACTACACAATAAATATTGATGAAATTTGGAACACAGGTATCTTGTATAAGCTGCTACTTAGTTTATTACTTAGATAATAAAAATATTTTTTTTTTAGAGGGGCACTCCATAGGTACATGTAACAGAAGCTCAAACCCCCCTTTTATCTTTCGTATAGTATGGTCTAAAATATGAAAAAAAATACATAAGTAACGCATAATAAATCCTTTAACTAAAATTATTTTTAACATGATTGTATATAGTGTGCTTAATAATAAAAGGACGTAAGTGCCATGTAGATACACTTTTTTCCGGTGCACTTTTTCGGATCGTATTTTTCATATTTACCTACTGCATTTTTTTGAAGTAACAGCTGCAGAACACTACACTGAGCATGGTCCGACATGCTCTTGCACCCTTTCATTGACAAGTTAAACTCGGAGCTGTAAAAATAATGACAGGTTCGTTTGCCGTCATTTTCACAAGTTGACCCGATGTTCAAGACCACATGTGCAATTTTTAATGACTGAATCAAGAAGGCGGGAAGTTAAAAATCAAACTAATTCACATAACTATTACACTATAACAGAGCTTGTACTATGGCAACCAAATAACTGATATACATACATATATATATATATATATATATATATATATATATATATATATATATATATATATATATATATATATATATATATATATATACACTGACGGACTAATAAACTGCATCAAAGTAATAGACGACTTTGAAATAAATATTTTAACCAAGTATGCAAACTTTCTATACAGATTTAAATTGAAACCTCTAGATTGGTTCGTGAACTTTAAAACAGCGTAGGATCATATCTTTAAGTTTAAGTTTATGTACTGGAAAGGACCTTAAGACCTTTTTTGAAGAAAAAACAGAAGTTTAAGGAAAAATTGTTTAATTAAAAAATTGGTTTTAACAATAGACACAAACTTTATGCAAGGGTTTATTTGTGTTTTAATAAGGTGTATTACCCCCACGTGCCCTTATTACGGATTCTAATCGGTTCCGCATAGATTTTATAAGGGTTTTTAAAAGATCTTGCGGAATATTGTCCCATTCTTCTGAAAGTGCTGTTCTTAGTGCTGCCACTGTCGTAGGCGAAGGGTTTCTCGCATATACAGCTCTTTTTAAATTGTCCCAAACATGCTCGATGGGATTAAGATCCGGGCTGCGTGCTGGCCAATTCATTGTACGTATCCCAACCTCTTCGCAATAATGTTGAACTTGTGCAGCTGCATGCGGCCGGGCATTATCCTGCATTAAAGTAAAATTTTCGCCTATGAATCCCATGTAAGGCACCACGTGATCTTCTAATATCTCTGTTATGTAGCGATGTGCTGTCAAACCCCCTCTATTACCGTTTTGACGGACCATGTCTATGAACACAAGTTCTGTTCGCCCGTTCATCGATATGCCACCCCAGACCATACATGAACCGCCTCCAAAAGGAACACGCTCCTCAATGCAACTTTGAGCATATCGCTCCCCACGTCGACGATAGACTCTTCTGCGACCATCTGCACCATATAAACATGTCCTACACTCGTCCGTGAACAATACAGAGGCCCACTGCTCTTCTGTCCAATTCAGGTGATGACGCGCAAATCTTAAGCGAGCTTGTCTGTGAGCTGCAGACAACTTTGGACCATTTGCTGGTCTAAAAGGGGTGATAGCCGCTTCCTTTAACCTTCTTCTTATTGTTCGTGCACACACGTTTTTTCCACGCACTTCATTAAGCTCGGTTTTGATGTTAACTGACGTGAGGAAACGATTTCGCAGGGAAGTTGTAACAATAAATCGGTCATCACGACCTGTGGTTGCTCGAGTTCTGCCTGTACCACGTCTCCTCCTGTAAGAACCTGTCTCTACAAACCTTCTGTATATTCTACAAACCGTAGACTGGTTTAAATTTAAATTTCTACCAATCGTTCGTTGATCCAAGCCCTCCCGCACCAATGCTACAATTTGTGCCGCTTGTTCGGACGAAGTATCCATATTATGGTTCAAAAACTCTCAATGTGTTAAAAAACTAACCCAACAATTATGCTGGTAACAATAATTCAATTGACCAAACAAAAAAAATCAATGAGAATTAATTTAAAACTTTGCTATAAATAACACGCAAATCTGATACTACGAGTAAATTTTCTTTTCCCGGCTATATTCATTTGTTTTACCGCAGTTCTATTTTTAAATTTAATTTTTTTTTAAGATTAAGAGCCAGTCTTTCCATATTTATATAATTTAATCTAAAAAGTTTGCATACTTATTATAAAAAAATCCTTTTAGAGTAAACCTGAACTTTGATGCAGTTTATGAGTCCGTCAGTGTATATATATATATATATATATATATATATATATATTTTTTAAATGCCTACATTTCAAATATATATTACACCCAGACACAGAATAAACCATCGTGCTCATCACACAAAGTTTGATCCTGGGTGGGGATCGAACACAGACCTCCGGCTTAGCAGTCAGGGTCACTAACTACATCAACAGGCCAGTCGAGTTAATAAAATTTCGTCATTAGATTAATAAGCAGTCTTATTGCAACGGCCGTGGTTACTGGCAGTCTACCCGTGACCACGGATTTTGCAATTCGGTCGAAACGTCGGGCAATAAACATAGGTATTTAGCCTATATATAATAAAATATTTACGCGATTAAGACCCGTACCTTATAAAATTCTATAATGTGTACAAATCGCGAAAGTTTACGAATATATACTGCAATAATATTTCATTTTAACAACACTGGTACTGCCACCGGTCGATTTTCCCCAGAAATACTTACTACTTATTTAATACAAACTATTAATAACGTTTATATTTATCTATACCTATTACCGAAACTAAACTAATTAATTATGTGGAAGATAAATTGAAAGAGATCTATTTTTGTTTTCATAAGAAAATCGTCGTGCGGTGACATATGGATGGAGTTTAACAGCTTTATGGGTACAAACAAAAGTGGTTTAAATTATAAAGCAAATATTAAATCTTATGATCTTTTTCAGGAATTTTAGGTTGATACCTACATTTTCTTTTTGACGTGATAATGTCTTACAAATCTTTAACTGGCAGCCAGTTAAAGATTTGTAGTTGACTTTTTTTTAGACATTTTTTCTACTCACGAAAAAATGTCTAAAAAAAGGTCACGTTATTGATTGGTTTATAACTTTTTTGTCACAAGAGACTAACTATTTCTATTATCTGCCTCCGTGGCGCGGTGGGAGTGTGTCCGACTGCTACACAAGAGGTCGTGGGTTCGATTCCCACACAGGACACCACTTTGTGTGATCCACAAATTGTTGTTCAGAGTCTGGGTGTACTTTGTGTCCGTGACTTGTATGTTTGTAAAGTCCCCCGCGACACACGCCTTGTACCCTACTGCGGGAGTCGTCTTTAAAATAAAAAAAAGTGATTATATTGTAAACATATTCTACCAGAATCAAAAAGTATCCTGCAGCTTATACAAATACAGAGTGTAGGTATTATAATGATTTAGGGCTTATATTTTTAAGCATGCCGCATAGTTAAAAACAAATACCTCTAACTATGAATGTAATCAAATAAAAACTATTTCAAATCGTCGACTTTAACGGCCATCTGAACAATCTATTTTTTTATTAAACAATACGTACCTATTTGTTTAAAATTTTGACTAAAAAAATATTACCTAATCTCATAAAAAATATTAATCTGAAATAGTTTCAGTACATTTTTATTTTTAAGCACTACAATTAAGACTTCGTTAGCACTCATTGATATAGATATTCAGCAATATCTTAGCTAAGAATTGACAATTTGCGCAATAAATTGCCTGTATAAATATTGTTTTAGAATTCACTTCACACAATTGCGAGATTAACTGTAACTTGTTACTGTCGGAAGAGGAATACTTTTTTACTTATGCGTTATCAAAAAGCCATTCGATTTGCGGAATATCCAGAAATAACTCAAGTGACGAACTTTTGACACAAAGAGGATAAAGACTTCCCCTTTACCTAAAAAAGCTATCGTAAGATTTTCACTCCAAGTAGCGAACTAAGTACAATCTATGAATTTTATAGCGTTCACTTTTTCTTTATTGCAACGATATTTTTTAATACTTAGATAACAATAGCATCATACAACGACAAAACAATTATCGCCCAAAAAATGTTGCAATTCTGTAAACACTGATCAAATAAGAAAAATCACCTTAACACAACTCTACAGAAACACGTTCTCAATAGACCAAACAAGTTTATTTAAATGTCGATTACACTTATTAGACTACGGATAAACTTGCCACATTCGCTTTATATCTGTCCTCTAAGTATGATATTTAATAAACTGCTTGAATGATAGTTTCCGATTCAAACGTCAAATGCTCGCGACGTCGGCGCACGCGCCGCGCGGGATGAATCGAGACTGAACCGTTCTAATTTTGAAATGAAGTGGGTTTAATAACATTGCGTACATTTTCCCGTTTTCACAGTCAGTGACATCCGTGATGAGTCATGGATTCAAATTTTTACTTTACATTATGAATTTATGAACGAGAAGACTTTTCTTGGCGCTTATTGAAATCCAGTGAATAAGTTCTATGAACTGTCTAACAAAGAAAATTAAAGGTTTAAAAATACATTGCTGGCGAACTTTTCTAGACTGTTATACAAAAGTTTACGGTACTTTATACCTAGATGATAGTCTTGTTATACCGTCTGATATACTATTTTTAAGACCATTTAGGCTCTATGATATCGATCAGCTGTTACATTGTTTATAAATATTCGTAAATACTAGTCATGTATGCCTATTACTACAGCCCACATAATTTCTTTATTTGCTCATTACCTGGTATTATTTTCATCAAAGCTCGTAATATGGACAGTATTCTTGGATTTTGTCCAAAAGTCGACCAAGATAATATAATTAAAGTAATGATTTTCCTGTGATCGCCATAAAACTCGCAGACAACCTTGACGGTGGCGTGGTTATTGTTTATTAGCACCACATTAGTTAAATGTAGTTACAGACCAACACTATGAATTTTATTAGCTAGTAACCGCGACCTTGCGTCGTCCGCCGTAGGTTTTGAACTAGTGCCAGGACCAGTTTCGCACAACAAAACATTGATTACAGAAGCACTAGTTTTTGTAAATATATTGCCTTTTTATAAGATGGTGAATCACCGGTTTTAGTCATAAAGTCAAGGATGTCTGTCCAGTTATGATACGTTTGTTTACAATTTAATGTTGTGCATTGTAAATATTTATAGGCATGTGTAGTTTTATTTTGAGTCACCCAATGACAGGATAGAATTCAAAAACACTTATATACCTACCTACTGTTTTCTTTGGAATTTGGATTTTGATGGCTAAGGCATCGGTCCCGCAATCGTGAGGTCACGGGTTCGAATCCTACCCATTACACTACCGACGTGAACCCACTCCTAACACAAGCCTTTGAGCTTAGCTGGAGGGGTTAACAAGATTGCTAGTAATGTGGGACTCAATCCCACATTGCTAGTTAACTTTAAAAAAAAAAAAAATAATAATCGAAGACCTACGTCCCACGATCAATACATGTGTCATTTAAATTGCCCGTTGTTCCTCCATCGCTTGTATACTTTTCAGATGTGATTACATGAGATTCAGTTTTAGAATATCTTTTATAGTTTCAATATAAACAAAGCTAAATAATGGCGCGTAAATATTTTGAACATTTATACAGCTTTATACGTAAAATATTACCTGTCTATATTTCTGACACGGCTTTGTACGCAACAAACTATGTAAAACGTATATTCTTTTGACATTGCATTTACCATTTGAACAAATTTAAATTGTGTTTCTTTTCAATCAACTAGGCTAGCTATTCAATTGAAGGCTCTGAAATTCGCAGCCTATTCATCGTCTTTTACCTCCGCTAACGCCGATGGTATAATACGAATCTATTTATCTTTATGACAGCCTAAATCCTCTAATATGTCTGAAGCATTATCTTCTAACTGTGTAAATTATTCACTACCGTCACATTCATTAACATAAAATAAAATGGGCCAAAAAATAAACGATAATGAGCTCTCCATTATTGAAATTTCATACTTTTCGAAGAGGCTCAGAGAGTGAGTAGGTAATGAACCTTGATCTCAATAGTCAGTTCTGATTAGTGTCACTGGTAATTGCAGTGATGTCAACACGAAATTTATTTTTCACTAACGGTAATCACGATAACATTTGAAACTTCATACTTTTAGTAGAATTGTGCTTGCGTAAGTTTCATGGTGTAGGTGTAGGTAATGGTTGCAGCACCTTATATATACAAAAATATTGTAAAAAGTGGCAAACGACTTCATTTGCTCATGACTTTAGTGTTGGGAACTTTGCATTAAATGTAGAATATTATATTAATATTCAAAATTTTGTCTGATGTTCATAAGCGTTGCATTTTGTAAGCTAAGTGAATAAAGTACGTTGATTTTAACTATGTTTTTTTCCAAATGAATAAATATTATTTTTTAATTGCACATTATGCTGCAATTCGATCTGTGGCCTGTGACTATGATCGGTGCAATTCGTTCGAAACGCCTCGAGTAAGTTATGACTTATGACTTACGGTGCCGAGACTTGGACAGTTACAGTTGGTGTTGGGCTTTAAAGTTGCGCAGCGGGCTATGGAGAGATGCTATGCTTGGGGTTTCTTTGGAGGATAAAATTCAGAATGAGGTCATCCAACAAGAACTAAAGTTACCGACATAGCTCGCAGGTTAAGCACACTGAAGTGCCAATGGGCTGGTCATATTTGCCGAAGGAACGATGGCCGATGGAGCAATTGAATCCTAGAGTGGACACCGCGACTCGGTAAACAAAAGGTACGACGGTCCCCAGCCATATTGACCGACGACCTGAAGAAGAAAGGACCTACGCTGGGATGGACTGGTTGCGGAAGGCACAGGACTAGTAGTTGTGGCGGAAATTAGGAGAGGCCGCAGCAGTAAACCGATACTGGCTGATGATGCTTACGGACTTATGACCCTATATACTAACCCCTAATATATCCCAGCAAAAATGGCCGAATAGGTGAACCTGTCACAGGAACATCTGTCATTTGACGTCTGACGTCGTACGCAAGTGACTAATAAGAACGACCCGAAACATAAACAAAAAAAATATGTGAAAAATCGTTTAAGTTTGAAAAACAACAAATATACTGGAATTAATACTAACAGTAAGGAATAATAATTGAATTAATTACATAACAAATTTTTATTTGCCTGCCTATGCATCTTTTACCGGGAAAATTAACGGCGCAAAATGTCTTGTTTACCTTATCTCAGATAACGTCCCAATAAAAAGCTATAAAATTGATTCCATAGTCTGTAAATATTCAAAAACCTTTTAAAATTAGCCCTAAAGTCTACCGATACCAATTTTCCTCTTGAATTCGAGAGGAAATTGTTATACTTGGTTAACCTAACAACTGATTATTTTTAAGGTTAGAACAGTTAGAACAAAGGGATGTTTTTCGTTTCACTCTGCCTGTTCAAATGTTTGTGGTGACAACGGTAACGAAATCCCTGTATGTGGTGACAGGCACACATGTTGCGGATACATATAAATAAGCATATTGCGGATTTACATGATATATTACGTGCAAACTGTACTGTAATGGCAAACAGCTTTTTTTACTTACACACTTATCTGTTTAAAATGATTAACGGTTATAACCAAAACATTTTTAAATGTATACCTTTTTTTTTTCTTTTTTTTTTAAATATAACTAACTAGCAATATGGGATTTTGGTCCAACATTACTAGCAATCCTGTTATCCCCTCCAGCTAAGCTCAATGGTTTGTGTTAGGAGTGGGTTCACGTCGGTAGTATAATGGGTAGGATTCGAATCCGCGACCTCACGATTGTGAGACCGATGGCTTAGCCATTAGGCTACCGCCGCTTTAAATCTTCAAATCCAAACCTATCTAAATATGTTTGAAATTATCATCAATGTTCTAAATAGGTATTTTAACTAATACACTTAATGCCGTGTGGTACTGGCTGAAAAACAGCACCACCTCATTTCTTCCCGTGGGTGTCGTCAGAGCGACTAAGAGATTTCACACCGGAGGTCGGGCAGCAGCGTCCTCTGCGTACTTTAGAGCCTTGCTGCGATCGCCAACCCGCACACCAAGCGTGGCGATTATGGCAAATACCCAAGGATCTGTAGGTTCTATTGGGTAGACCTGTGCTCAGCAGTGGGGCATCATATGGGTTGATATGAACATATAAAAGTATTCAATTAATTGAATACCGTCAACAAAGCTTTAACCTGTAAAAATAGGTCCTAAAAATATTTGAATAATACAAAAAGTATTACAACAAAAAGTCGTTTTCTTCCTTCTCAGACTTATGATATCCTATAAATGTAATCAAAAGCAACTCAGCGGTTACGACACAAATCTTTGAACTTACAACTTACGCCTAAATTATTATATTTTAAGACTTTATCATAAAGAAACAGAAGCAACTTAATCTAAAAGTAAAATATCAGTAACTAATTAGTAAGCCAAGCAGAATTCCAAATTTCTTAACTTGACAACTTCTGAACTCGAAAACAATTCACGAAACCCACAATTCTGATAAACAACGAAAGTAAGAGACTAATGGCGACCTCATAAACTCATAACTCATACAGCGAGCCAAGATAATTACTGAAAGCACCTGAAAGTGTGAAGGCGAGTCCGCTTGTAATTCGCCCTAATGAAATCCCTATTTCACCTGGGATACCGTCTATTTATGTAATGGATGGTGTATCGTACAAAGTATAAATATAAACTGTTATAAAAAATACTAGTTCATTAATTATGTATATATGAGTTTATACTACGCTGGAAATATTGTTATTTATTACAATGAAAAAAATTGAATTTGCAAAAAGCAACGATGATTTGAACTAGGTAATGTTATAATTTTATATTGGAGTCCTATTATAATTCATTGATTCTTATACCTACTACTAATAATCTTTTGAATTTATGCTCCGCTGGAAATATTGTTATTTATTACAATGAAAAAATTTGAATGTGCAAAAAAAAAGCAACGATGATTTGAACTGTTACAGGTAATGTTATAATTTTATATTGCGGTCCTATTTCCTATAGTTAATTGATTCTTATACCTACTACTAATGATAATACCTTAAAAAAATTAAAGTTACTACATATTTTATCTGCGCCTAAACCTGACAAGTGCGAGTCGGACACGCCCACCAAGGATTCCGTACAAATTTGTAGGTACATATTATAAATACATAGTTCACGAGAGATATACGTTTTATGCGACAAAAAAGACCGTATCTTTTTTTACGTTAACTTAGTAGTTTGAGTATTTTACAGTCCTATGGTGACAAAGTAATAATAGTATTTTGACATAACATTTACATATAAACAAAACGCATGACGGTCGATATTAAATTTGCATCGGCATTACACAACGAGAACACGTTAATCCTGCACTGCAGTTACTCAACGTATTCGTAAATAAAATATCACTTGCTTTTCCATTTAAATCAAACAGTTTCGCGTAAAATGTAATCAGAATCGGACCGATACAAAATAATAAGCTGATGCATTGCGATTGGCAGTTACGTTTATTGTTATCGAATGTTTCGTTTTACTATTCTCTGATTAAGTCCAGAATTACTATTCCTAGACTTTATGTGTTCTGGTTTAATGAGAATAGCGGTGTTGGCAATCACTTGTTTTAGAACGTTCTTGCGATAGCTTGATGGGACAGCAAGCGATGAAATTAAATTGTTCATCGACTATATGTATACCCTAACGTGTTTATAGAGTAACAGAAAGAAACTGTCGAATTCAAGAGTCGTTGTATATCTACCTACACAAATGATACCTACTACTTCAGTGTTTATACCTAATCTATACTTCTATTTGTTTTTTTTTATAAAAGACGACTCCTGCAGTAAGGTACAAGTAGGATTGCCACCTTTTTTAGGTGCAAATAAAGTACTTACTTTGTTTTTTTTTTACGCAAACGAAGTCGCGGGCAACATCTACTTTAAAAAAAAAATAACCTTACAATTTCGTGATGTTTTTATTCACTTGCTTACTATTCCAATTAAAGTTTTACATTGCATTTTGTGGTTTAAGATAGCCGAGTGATCTAAAAGGGGTACTTATCTACTAAATTGCGGTAAGCTGTACCATAATGCATTGAATCAATATCTGATGGAGAATAATTTGCTAATCCACAATTGTTCCAAGAATAACATTACAAATACATATACTTCATTCATTATGCTTATGAAATAATGAAGTAAGCAATAGACATTCAATACCTTTATTCGTATTAATGTTATCAGAAATAGCTGTTTCTTTTATTTATTTTGTATTAGGTAGGTATGTAAGTAAATAAATGCTTCCAATAAACAGTTTACTGTTCTACCTGTTCAAATGAATTATATTAAGGCTTATGAGAAGATACAACATAGACCGTACTCTTCCTTATTGTTTGGGCCAATTTACCAGCATCCTCGCTCCAGATTAAAAGGTGGATCAATTGACGCTCCACCGTTCTATCTTGTCCTTAATATATTATTATTACTCGTGTGAGTGGCAATCATCTAGGTGAAAGCTTATTTGTTATTTTGTTATTTGTTGTGAATGGAAATTTAGCAGTTATTTCGTTATCGTTTTTAAACTTACGCTATTTTTATACATATTATATATATTTCGGGATTTAAACGCGTGAATTATTTAAAGGTACGAACCTTTTATTTCCCCGACGTTTCGATCGAATTGCACCGATCGTGGTCATAGCTGTTACCCGTGACCACGATCGGTGCAATTCGATCAAATATTTAAATATTTCACGCGATTAAGTCCCGAAATATATTTATTGGTTATTTCGTTGTTTTTCCTTTAAATGAAAAAAACTATTCCGTAATAGTAAATCCACACCTTAATAAAAAACTGTTGGGTATAACAATTTAGATTTCAATCATAAAATTAGGCCAATTTTGTAAATAACGCATTTTTGCTAAAGCTAAGGTCGAAATAGAACCGTACAGTAAATGAGAGCATCGCGTGCGCTTTCTAATCGAGGCTCCCAATTTGAATGTTCGTCCATCAGCTTCCAGACAGTAGCTCTTTGAAATTAGGTTGTCTTGCCAAATACTTAAGCATTCCGTCTTGGCACGCAACACTTCCCGCACGAAATCCCACTTTCTCACGGCAAGAGGAAAAATCACCAATTTATTTTGATCCTAACAAAAACTTTAAATCCGAATTGGCAATTTAGACCCCGGGAGTTTCACCTAATGATTCTGTTAACAACACGCATAACACTCGAATCAAGTGAATCAATAAACCCTCGGGTTCCCGATCATCAATCATACGTGAGCGGGTCCTTTTGAGCTCATAAAAAGTGACGTCACACTGTCGTGTACATATTTATGAAGCATCCAAGTGATCTGCTATTGATGGCCTGTCCCATTCATCAGTCAGAGGAGCCGTCGACTAACAAAAACTAGTTCGTAACAAGATTTTTGTGGGAGGACATCGATAGACGGAAATGTCTGTTTGGTGTTTGCGAGTGAGATAATATTAAAGATGTTTCATAGTCCGACCTTGGACATTGTTTACGAAACGAATGGTTAAAATAAAGGCCTCAAAAATGGTGTGTTATTTTGTGGCTATAATTTTATTGTTTGTTTTAATGTCGTTGCAAAATCGTATTGCGTTTTTTGTCTTATAAATCACGTAAAAGTGATAGGCTCAAGTATTGTAGTCGTCGGACGCATGCGTCTACACTCCACTACAGCTGTCACATGCATGATTTTTTTTTTACAATGTAATCAATGTTTTGGCGATTGCAGCGATATGCGATACACTGTTTTTTTTATTAAAAAAATAAAAAAGGTGTCACAGGCATGGTTGTTTATTCAATGTCATCAATGTTTTCTTATAAGGTTATCACATTAAATTGTCGTCCGTAAACCGACTTTATAAACAACCATTTTTTTCTCACGATTTACATAAAATATCAAGTAGGTACTAACCTACCCTAATTGAGAATTTCGGCCTAGGATTATATTAGTTACATGAATAATAATAATCATTAGATATTTATTGTATGTACTTAATAGTCAGCCTGTACTTATCTACTCTCTATTAAAACATGATTTTGAGATCGAGCTCTGCAGAATCTATACTAATATTATAAAGCTGAAGAGTGTGTTTGTTTGTTTGAACGCGGTAATCTTAGGAACTACTAATCCGAAATTAAAAATTCTTTAACTGTTGGTTAGCCCATTTATTGAGGAAGGCTATTGGCTATATAACATCACGCTACGACGAATGGGAGCGTGGCAGCAATGAGAAATGTTGCAAAAACGGGGACAGCTAGCTTAATATAGATACCTACATATAGATAATCAAGATATATCTATGTAGGTAGTACCTAGCTTATGTCCTCCAATTATAGAGTAGCATCCCAGCTCAAAACTGCCACCACAAGATTTATTTATTCTGATCCGAAAAAATACTGTTTAAACATTGACAAACATTCACAAACGTTTAACTATTGCTAACTAGGTAAAGCAATATACCTATCCCTATGCAAGGGGAAAGAAAGTACAATTTATCAGTGATTGTTGCCGATATCCGCTGTATTAATGGACATCGAGACGTGACTTGTAATTGCCGATTGCATATGCATGTGGCGAATTGACAACGGTCGCCTCCGTTATAGCCACCACATGTAGTGTCATTGCCACCTACAGCATCCGTCACAATAAAGCTAACTGATGTTTACGGTACTTTATTAATCGGTTTTATACCTCGATGATGAAGATAAACGTTGTAAGTTCAACACTTACGTCTGGTCTCAATAATCTAGCTGTCGATAGATTTGGCTACTAGAGGTATATTTTTGACATTAGCTCCATAAATATGTCAAAATTCTACCTCTAGTAGCCAAATCTATCGATAGATAGGGATAGAGAACGGCCGTAAGATATGTTTGATTGTTTGTCTATAGTATTGAGAATTGCCTAAGCAGATGGACAGATTTGATTATTATTTTCTTTAGTTGACAGCTGGATTTTTCGAGACGGTTTTCGACTTATGTATGTTTGATGAAAATCCGATTTGTCTTAATTAGTAATTAGTTAAACTACTAGGCACCTGTCCGACCAACGGCGAGAAAATGAGTAGCGAGTAGCGATTTTATCGCTCAAGACACATACATACTTATGTAGATCCCATAAAAACAAAAGAGATCGCTGAGTGTTCACACTGCCGACGAGTACTCGCTCTATACTGCATTTCTTTTGTTTACACGGACGGGATCTACAGAATACATCTGTTGTATGTTTTTTGAGCGATAAATCGCTACTCGCTTCTCGCTCATGGTCGTTGGTGGGACCTAAAATAATACGATGTATATTATAACAAAGACGAAACCTAATAAATTAACATAAAGGCATACCTAAGTGGAAAAAGCTCTAGGATCGACAATAGCTAACAGACAATGGGAACAAGTTAATACTTGTAGGAAAGCCAAATCATCGTTTTATTCAAATACTAGCGGACGCCTCGCGGTTCCACCCGCGTAGTTCCCGTTCCCGTGGGAATACAGGGATATAAAATAGCCTATGTCACCCGGGGTTAGTATAGCTTTACATCGATGAAAGAATTTTTCAAATCCATTCAGTAGTTTCGGAGCCTATTCAATACAAATAAACAATCAAATCTTTCCTCTTAATAATATTAGTATAGAAGTATAGATATAGTTATCTAATTCCACAATGAATAAATACGTTTATACCATTTCAGAGATATGTCAGTGTTTGAAAAGTGAGGATAGGACGATAATCCATTCAGTCCATTCATCAATGACTCATATTTATTCAAGCGTTTATCGCCCAACGGTTAAGCACAAAAACGTAACGAAAAATATTATTTCTGTTATTTTCGCTGAGATTAACTCGAAATGGTCACGGCTCAACGTATGTGTGCTTACTGAACAGTTTTTAACGTAGCAACAGTACCAACTATCTATACTAATATTATAAAGCTGAAGAGTTTGTTTGTTTGTTTGAACGCGGTAATCTCAGGAACTACTGGACCGAAGTGAAATTTTTTCTGTTAGGTAGCCCATTTATTGTGGAAAGCTATATAACATCACGCTACGACCATGAGCAATGAAAAATGTTGCAAAAACGGGGAAAATTGACACATGCGAAGTTGCGCGGGACAGCTAATAACTAATAATTATTTTTAGTAATAGTTATTTTTAGTAAAGTTGATAATAATGTTTAGGTAAGTATGGATTAGATGGATGGAGGGATAGATGGATGAATAGATTCATGTTTGTTATTCAATCACGCCAAAAGGAATAAATGGATTTGGATGAAATTTGGCACAGACACATACGAGTAAATAGCACATATGCTACCTTTTATCTCGGAAAATGTACAGTTCCGTAGGATAGATGTTTTTTTGTTTTAATTTTCGCGTAGTTTAAGCTAGTGTATTTTAGGAGCATCGTATTTTCTGGTTAAGATTGATTTTCATCGGTCTATCAATCTCTAAAACATTGATGACATGCCTGTGACAGCTTTACTTCAGCCTATAAGATAACGGCCACTTCAGTCTACCAGCAGCAAGCGGGATCGCCATTCGGGTTGCTTAGCAACGATTACATAACGTGAGCGATGACGTCACACTTTTTCATGAGTGCACGAAAAAGTGTGACGTCACGAAAACACGTTATCACGTCAAAAAGATTGTCTATAATCAGAATGTCAACACTAATTGATTGGCAAATACATACCTACTTATTATAATACAAATACATAGAAACTTTTAAAGAAAAATTTATTGTTAACTGTTGTAAAATCTAGGAATACAAATTGATCAAGCACTTTACTTATCGATTTCTTACTGACACATAAATTTTAGTCTCTTTAGTCTATTTTAGCTTTGGCGTCTTACAATCAAGGAAAATATTTTATGCAATAAAACCTTACCAGAAAAATATTCAGTTGAACAGGGAAAACCCCACTCAAATAAGAGTAGTTCTTATTCCAACAATTATTGTACCATTCATAAACCATGAGATTTGTGTCTAACTTACATATATATACGGGTCAAAGACCCAACATTATTGACATTAAAAATTAAAATTGAACAACATAGCCACACTATTCCATATTAAAAAATACCTCCATGTATTAATGTTATGTTGACTATCTAATCAGGTATGGAAACGCGTTCAGTCTAAATAACGGTCATCTATTGATAAACAAGCGTAGATTAAATTATTTAACATAGAACGAGCTCGTTACTTAGATAAATGCACTTGATTGATCATAGTATCTTGGATAACTGTGCTGCCGATCGGCGAATGGCGATTTTATTAAAAAAAACCAGGAGTACAGAAGGTAATCTTTATTCAACGCATCATTGGCGGACCCAGACTCATTATTTGTGAGAGTTTTCGTAACTTTTACCTGGTACAATTGACTGAACACCGGTCAAATGTGTACTGAGTACCTATGATTTGATTTATTTTTGGAGGGGAGAATGTTCAACTCCGACCCCTTCCTCCTCCATTGGATGCGCCCTTGCAACGCGTACTCGAGCACGATATCTAGGTATTATGTAATCACTGTCCGACCCGTTAATGTGTTGTTAGGTATCATGTTCACATTCGATTTATGTCACTTATTTTGTTAATTTAATGACGAAATAAGTAACTTTTTTTTTTTTCTTGATCGTATTCTGGAAAACGTGGAGGCGGAAAACATTGTTTTAATTGTAAAGACTAAAGAGGCTTTAAGCAAACAATGTTGAAATTGGGCAAAAATATAAAAAAAAACGTTTTTTTTTAATTTTTTTAGCCTTGTTAACAAAATACCCACACGCCCCATTCGAGTCGGACAGAGATTAATTTACACTTTCTAAGTGTGAGTTAATTATGTTCACCTAACCGATGTCGTTTACGATGGTCACTCTAATTAGAGACTAGAAAACTACTGAGGAGACATTATACTGCACTAGAGTGTATGCGCAGACACAAGTGCACTCTCTACTCTCTTCCTCTACTTGGAAATCCAACACTACCGGAGAGAGATTAGGCGCAAAACCGTCAGCTTCCGCACGCAGCTGTCCGAGGAACGGAGGGGTGTGACATTGTTCGAAAACGGTCACTCATCTATGGATCGACAGTGGTAACGTTGCTTATTGGGTTACTCGATCTCTCACGGACACGGAATCTCGAGACGCCTTTCGAACAAAGTGGTCTGTATTTCTGTGAACAATGTCTGTGTTTGCATAGCTCGAGCGAGGTTCGTATGAAGGTTACCTTCTGAACTGTCGATATTTTGTGATGTTACATAGTAAGTAACCCTGTTAGTGGCGTGTTCACAAACATTGTCAAAGCCTTGTAAAAGCTGTAATCTGGTTGGACCGACGAGGATCCTGTTAACGCAATCAAATGTTCCCGTATTTAAATGTAGCTGCAGGACAAGTGTCTAGGGTTTCGTGTAGGAGTCGATCATTTGCAGACCGATTGTCATACACGACTTTGTATTTGCAGGAAGAAGTTTATGAATATAAATAACCAATTAAAAAATAATAAGTAATTATATATTGGCAACACTAATTTTACATCTAGTTACGTCAGATTATTATCATCTAATCACACCATGAGATGATTTATCGAGCTCCATGTATGTTTATGTGATAATGTAACGCATTGAATATTCGGGTGTTATTCAACAAAATTATAATTTTTTAGAATATGTTTTTAATAATACAATTCGTTCTTTTATAAACCGTCAGTGACACAACGATAAAATATGATTTTAAAAGAATTGCGCAAGAGTTTGAGTTTAACAGACCTGAGACTTTTCCTAGAAATTTAACAAATAATTTCTCCTCGTCGAAGGTACCATCATACAACTTGCGATATTTAATTAATTGCTAATTTTCAATTAGCAGTAATTGTATGAAATCAATTTCAGTGAGCGACGCTAATTACACCCATAATTTAGGTGTTGCGCCACGCAAACGTATTTAATTACAATAACGTTTCGACTTAGAAGTTTTGTATTTATGAAATCGCATAGCATTATTCTTTCAAAATTCCATCATTCCCTAACGTATCAGTGTTTTTAAAACTAGCAGCTTCTTTCTGCTTTTTTAATATACCTCCTAATAACCCCCGCTCGTGGCTTCTTTACATTTCTCTAAATAACTTTGTAATATCAGTTTTGAAAAAAAAAAATTGTATCCCTTAGTCAGCTACCATCTGTTTTAAAGGTATGACCTTAACCACCTACAGACTATTTTACGGGAGTAAAATCTTTGTTTATTGTGAGTTTTAGGCCCTAAACCTGACATAAAACAATTGTTTTACTCCGAGGTCTCACAGACCTTGTAGTAAATTCATTGTGACGAAAGCAAGTGGTAAGTGGTTAAGGGTTAATAATGTTATTAGGGGTAGGTAATGTAAAGAAGGCACGAGCGGGTAATAATTAGTATATTACGAATCACTCTGTATATGTACCTACACATAATACGCAATTATTATACCTATAAACCACGAGGAAAAAAATATCTGTGGTGCGTTCAGACGCAACAAGCAACGCGGCAAGCAACCCGACACGGGCTGGCGGTACAAAAACTGTTCACGAATAACCGAGCAGCACATTCACGCCCATTCACACGCTCGCGCTCGTGTTCGTGCCCGTTGAATTTCACTTTGAACGCGAGCGTTTGAACCTACCATAAAATTTAAGCGTACAGGACTCACATAGTGATTAGGAAGCTACTTTGTCTTATAGCATGTAAATCTATTAAATACTCGTAGCTATTTCATTTGACCTCCGAATTGAAATTATGCTACCTATGTCTAGATAAATTGCATCGTGAAAAATTATAGTTTTACACTATGTAAAGATTACCTACATAAATGGATTTATAATAGTTTTTTTTTTTAATAATTAGCAATGTGGGATTGAGTCCCACATTACTAGCAATCTTGTTAACCCCTCCAGCTAAGCTCAAAGGCTTGTGTTAGGAGTGGGTTCACGTCGGTAGTATAATGGGTAGGATTCTAACCCGCGACCCGACGATTGCGAGACCGATGCCTTTACATTAGGCTACCGCCCCATAAATTAAGTATTGGAAATTTAGACAAAGGCTTGAAATCAAAAACAATTTTGAAGCAAAAAGTCTAAATGATTTATCATCTGCTCATTTGAAGGACACGGAAACATGTATGCTAAAAGTGGAGATTGAGGAATTTATAACTACTATCAGCAAACATCGAGATCGATCATTTAATGTTAGAAATTAATGAATTAAAACTATAGAACAGTAACCAAGAGAAGACTATTCAAATTCTAAAAACCATATACAGCTCTCCCAACAACTCCCTCATCTAAACAGTCTTACAATATCAAACGCATAAAATTGCTACATCAAACTAACGTCTAAATACATGTCGCATATCTAGCGTGACAGCTCTTGAACGGTGTCGGTCAGTCCGTTACGACGGAACCCATTTGTGGAGGCCGACCACGCCGCAAACGGGTTAACCTCAATGCAGTTTCTTCTTAGCTCTCTGAAATTGACCTGAATCGTCTTTACCAAGTTTGCAAGTAAACTAGTGCGAGAGAAAAGTAGTGTGGCGTTTGATGTCGATAGTCGGGAGTCGAAATAAAAATAATGCACTTTCGCGCATGTCATAGAGATGCGACCCTAAAATTATTTACGAAAACGATTAATCGAAAAAACATTTTAATTCAACAATATAAAAACATTATTTAAATGAGTTCATAAAAGTTTAAATTTAGAACAGTTACAGTAAATACTAAAGAAACTTTGAAAAACAATTTCTTTACGAAAATAATCACAAAAAAATATGAGTTAGTAATACTAATTATGACAATGTAATGCGTAATCGCATCTCTAATTCTCTTGGTTTAGTTACCGCCGCCGCCCCCCGCTTCCTGTGACCATTTACTTCCAAAAAATGCATCTGCGCAACCACTTGTCGCCTACTTCAGTCCAGCCTAGTTACGTTGATCCAACTGTAGGAAACAGACAGCTGCTTGTCATATTGCCAGATTTATCGTTTAATGTTCGTACAGACTAGTAGTACAGCCTAATAACTAATAACTAATCTATACTAATATTATAAAGCGGAAGAGTTTGTTTGTTTGTTTGTTTGTTTGTTTAAACGCGCTAATCTCAGGAACTACTGGTCCGATTTGAAAAATTCTTTTTTTGTTGGATAGCCCATTTATCGAGGAAGGCTATAGGCTATATAACATCGCGCTACGACTAATAGGAGCGGAGAAGCGACGAGAAATGTTTCAAAAACGGGGAAAAAATACGCATACGAAGTTGCGCGGGACAGCTATAATATTATAAAGCGGAAGAGTTTGTTTGCTTTGTTTGTTTGTTTGTTTGTTTAAACGCGCTAATCTCAGGAACTACTGGTCCGATTTGAAAAAATATTTGTTTGTTGGATAGCCCATTTATCGAGGAAGGCTATAGGCTATATAACATCGTGCTACGACTAATAGGAGCGGAGTAGCGACGTGAAATGTTGCAAAAACGGGGAAAATTTACGCATACGAAGTTGCGCGGGACAGCTAGTGACTAATACAGTCGTTCGACGAAGCCGTCTAGATGGTCAGCCGTCAGGATGTCTGTATCTAAGTAAATGTCATCTATACTAATATATTCAAGAGGTGAAATTTGTGAGTTTGTGAGGTTTAGGGGGTAATCTTTGGATCTACTGAACCGATTTTGAAAATACTTTTACCAATAGAAAGCCACGTTATTTTTAAGTGTCATAGGCAACGAAGTGGGCATAGATCAGCTAATATTAGGTATAGAAATTGTATATACATGTTACCCTTACCGTTCGTCGCAATAAAAATAGGAAAAGTTCCATCTCCAGGGAATATTCAGACCGATATCAAAAACAAGCAGATTTTAAAGCTTTATTTTATAAAACGTCCAATCCTCGGTATCTCTATTTCAAGGAAAATTGAGATAAACTCCGGCAACTGAATTTGATGCATGGCTGTTCGAAAAGTTTGCGGGAAAATAAATATAACATTTTAAACGTCAAGACCAGATTTATACGAATATCGTAATATTTTTTTGTAATGTCTGGTTCTGATGTACTGTAACTAAGCTGAATTTTTTACTTTTATTGTTATTGCAACTATATTGTTTGTTTTCAATTCTAATATTACGTAAATCTTATATTTGATCCGTAGCTCAGTGGCGAGATAAATGCAATGCTTCTTACCACTGTCTATTTATAGACGGGTGATTGACAAAATGACACAGTCTCGTGCTTCGGAGAGTTAAGCGGTCCTGCGCCTAATCATTATCTCCAGTCTTATTAGATTTATTCGTTCGTCTTATCGGACTATGAAAATGGGGAAAATGTATATATTAATTATAAATATATAAGTATTATAATATATATTTATAACTAGCTGTCTCGCGTTACTTCGTCTGCGTACATTTTCCCCGTTTTTGCAACATTTCTCATTGCTGCTCCGTTCCTATTGGTCGTAGCGTGATGTTATATAGCCTATAGCCTTTCTCAATAAATGGGCTATCCAACAGTGAAAGAATTTCAATTCGGATCAGAAGTTCCTGAGATTACCGCGTTCAAACAAACAAACAAACTCTTCAGCTTTATAATATTAGTATAGATTATAATATATACACTTTAGTTTGTATTATAATTTATTATTATAATACAAACTAAAGTGATATTTTAAATTTATTATTTTATTTGATATTTGTTTTTTGTTATGTATGTATTTGTTTTTTAAACTTATTGTCTATTTATTTTCTATTTTGTTTGTAGGTTTCTAATTAAGTTTGTAGGTAATTTTATAAAAATAATAAGCATCTGCCACCTTTTTCTTTTTAAAACCCAAAGGTTGACTGGTAGAGAATGCCTATGACATTAGGTTCGCCTTTTGCAAAGTATTATTAGTAGTAGTAGTAGTAGTATATAACTCACTCATAGTTAATTTTTACTTTTAAATGTTATAAAATGTGATTATCGTTATTTTTATGCACTATGCGCCTGAAACACCGGTTTTTCTAGTTCACGCAAAAGTATTAAGCTAGAAATTTAAGTAAACATTTGTAATAATTGTTATATCTTGTTATCTTCTGTACATGGAATAAATAAATTGAAATTGAATTGAATTGAATTTGCTGGAAGTTAAAACAAATATTTGATTTAAAAGTCCTATATCTAACTAAACATTGATTTCTTGGAAATATTAGCTGTATGTCTGATGCTACGATTTATTGGCTTAGATCTTCTGAGAACTTGATCCTTAAAAGTAAGTAATGGACAGCAGTTTAAAGATATCTCATCAAATCGGATCGTTTTGACAACGATCTGTTGACTAAAACGAATTTTTGATCTGACGGACAATCTTGAGAGGGATCAGGGAGGATTAGATACACGCCTGTGTGGGACATTATACCCTCCCGCTTTTTCTGTTTCAATGGATAATCTTTTTCAACGTTGATATCAGTCGATTTAGAAGGTGGTAAACCATACCTATATTCAATAAATTGTCTTTAAAAAGAACTTGGATAGAGTAAGTGATATTAGTAATGATAGCTTTTACTATCCGTACCTGTAATAAATAAGTAACAGTTCTACATGCACTTCTTTATAGAAGGTTATACGTCCTACATTGCCAACTAAAACACCGACTACCTTTAGTATATAACACAGTAAAAGTTTGAGATTTAAAAAAAATGGTTGTCTGTAAAGTCGGTTTACGGACGATAATTATACGTGATAACATCATAAGAAAACATTGACGTCATTGTAATACACAACCATGCCTGTGACAGTTTATTTTTATTTTTTTATTTCCAATTGAATCGCATGTCGCTGCAATCGCCAAAACATTGATGACATTGTAATAAACAACTATGCCTGTGACAGCATTAGTAGACCGGAGCGAAATCGCCGTTCGCGTTGCTTAGCAACCAATCAATAACGTGATCGTTGCTACGTGACTGCTTAGCAACCAATCATTAGCGCGACCGTTGCTACGAGACACTTTTTCGTGTGTAGACCCCGTCATCGATTTATAATAATAATAATATTATCTTGGGACAACTCACACAACGCTATCTGATCCCAAACTAAGCAGAGCTTGTGCTATAGAAGCTAGACAACTGATAAACATATTTATATATTTCTAAATACACACATATTATAGATAAATAACACCAAGACACAGAATAAACCATCGTGCACAGCACACAAAGTATCATCCTGGGTGGGGATCGAACTCATGACCTTCGGCTTAGCAGTCTGGGTCACTAACCACTAGACCAACAGGCGAGTCCATCACGTCGAATAGTAGTATGTAGGAAATATGAAACCAAAAGCAAATAATGAATAGGTACCTATACGATACGATTAACGACTACGACTACGATTTATCACTATGATTACTTATTCCATGTTTTCCAACTCTGACCTAAAAACTTCCTAGGTAGATGTCTCTCCCATAACTTTATATCACCGATAGTCTTTAACTGGATAACAAACGACTATTTCTTATTTACTATTTATAAGCGTGTCGTCTCGCTGTTGCCACAACGGACTCTGGCGTTCATCCAAATCCCATTTTTAAGGAATTTATGTATTCCAATTGATGCGCTTTGGCTTCTTTATCGTTTGTTTTTAAATAATTAGCAACAACTCAGAATGTAAACAACATTTTGAATGATTAAATTATTAAAGGCAATACTGTTCGCTTTAAGCGTTCCTATGTTACAAAATATAAAATGCTATGTCTACTGTCTAGGTATACTTAAACAATCGCCAGAATCGCCTATATCAAAATAATTGTACATACTTCTATTTTTAACGTAATAAGGTTTTATAAATTGATGACCGGGTGCACGCACAAAAAGTGTGACGGTGTGTATTGTGGCCGGTCGTGTCCACTAATGCCTATTACAATGTCATAAACATTTTGGTGATTGCAGCGACATGCGGTACAATTGGAAATTAAAAAAAACTGTCATACAATGTCATCAATGTTTTCTTATGACGTTAACACGTAAAATTATCGTCCGTAAACCGACTTTAGATATCTGTACAAATATCTTAATGTAATGTGTAACTACTTACTTAATGTGGATACAAGATGTCATCATATTTGTGCTCTACATCTCAATATATAGGTAATTTGCTTCCATATCTACACTTATCAAACGTCACATAACTCCTCTATACTATACAAAAATGAAGTTTTAAACTTAAGAACAATAAATACATATACCTAATGTAGATATTATGCGCAAGATATTTTGATAAATAAAGATAATTTATGATTATAATTACCCGTAAGGTTAAATTAGTTACAGGTAATGTAATTACAGAAGCAGAATATCAGGCGTTTATCACACGTAAACACGGCAGTTAACCGGCCCAATTAAACTTGGATATGAAGCGGACAATCGCAAAGGGCGAAGTGTCATCTATCATTGGTCCGCTGGACAGGTCATCTGTTGAATAATACCCGTCCCTAACGTTCAAATCGTAATCGAAACGCGTTTGATTGGCATGTGTGATAGTCGCTAATGACAAATAACGTGGCTCGTGGCTGCTCTGTTGTGATTGAGATTAAATGACAGAAAATTTTGAGTTTTGGCCACTTTTATATTTTATAATAATAATAATAATAAAAATCATTTATAAATGTTGATAAACTTTCGCGATTTGTACACATTATTAAAATATATATATATATATAACGGGTCTTAATCGCGTGAATAATTTAAGGTAAAATACCTTGTTTATTGCCCGACGTTTCGACCGTATTGCAACGGCCGTGGTCACGGGAAGACTAAAGAGAGACTAAAGAGAGTCTTCCCGTGACCACGGCCGTTGCAATACGGTTAAATTATTTACGCGATTAAGACCCGTAATATATATCTATACTAATATTATAAAGCGGAAGAGTTTGTTTGTTTGCTTTGTTTGTTTGTTTGTTTGTTTAAACGCGCTAATCTCAAGAACTACTGGTCCGATTTGAAAAATTCTTTTTTTGTTGGATAGCCCATTTATCGAGGAAGGCTATAGGCTATATAACATCGCGCTACGGCTAATAGGAGCGGAGTAGCGACGAGAAATGTTGCAAAAACGGGGAAAATTTACGCATACGAAGTTGCGCGGGACAGCTAATATTTTAATAAAAATCATTTATTCACTTAGGAAGCAAAATGTCTTGTGAAAAGTCGATTCTACATTTACTGGTTTTTTGACCATTGGTGCAAATGGGTGTGTTCATCTACAGCAGGGTCCTTATTCACGTTCCTTTTTCTGTTTTCGTGGAAAGCCCGTTCCAACTGTCAAAATCTTGTCATAATGGTAAATAGAGAACTGCGTTAACAACGCGCATGCGCGGCGGCCATCTTTGAGCACACCGCGCATGCGCCAGTTAGCACGGGCTTGCCGCGAAAAGAGAAAAAAGAACGTGAGTAAGGACCCAGTTTTGCAGATGGTATTGTTATTTTTAAGTAATTTTCATTATATTTTGCTGCATGATACGTTAAAGTAGATGTCATGTTGCTTGTAACTGTTGCTCTTTATGACGATTTTCGCTTATTTCATTCACTAGATATTTTTTATAACTTTGTTGGTCTAAGTTTGAAATTAAAACATCAGCTCGTTTCCACACTGTGGCGCGGTGGGAGTGTATACGACTGCTACGCAAGAGTTCCATTCCCACACGGGACACCACTTTTGTGATCCAGAAAGAAAGAAAGAAAGAAAGAAAAATCGTTTATTTGCCACAGATACAATACGCTTCATAGAAACAAGTAAAATTACAACTGAGTTTGTGCTTGCACGTCGTATCTGCGACAAACGAGGTTTCCACTCAGCTTAAATGCCATATTGTGGCATGAGCCACAACACAGCGCTGGTTTTCAGTGTGAACCCCAAGTGACGTCCGAAACCATTAAGGTATATCCATAATTAAATAAATAATATGAAGGTATAATACATTGCAATAAATTATGTTAGTAAATTATAATAAACATTTTTTGTTATAATTGTATATAGATGATAAACATATACATAAAGGCACAGAACATAAAATTATATTACATTAAAATATATAAATACATGACTACAGTCTTTGTACTCATCTCCTACGGAACGAAAACTAGGCATCCGTAGTGGCTTTCGACTATCAATGATACAATGCCGTGCGTGACCTATCTATGTGCGGAATAGCGCTCTGTCTCACTCCCACACGGGGTTCGCAATGCGCTTGCACAGGTTGCGTCGTAATAATAATAAATTGGTGTCGAGATCGATACATGGGGGACTGTGCTGTGCTAGTCGCGTTACAAAAACAAAAACCAAAAACTATGAAGAAACGGGCTAATAGTCATTGCTGAGTGTCCTGGTTTAGTGTTCTGCGTCAGTGTCAGTCAGTGATGTGTTATTAAGTGAGTGACTTGGTTTTGAGAATAGGAGTGCATATAGTGCAGGAATGTGGAAGTGCTCACGCGTCTCTTGTAAACGGAGTCTACATATATATATATATACATATACGCCGCCTCGCTTCGCTTATGGGCCAGTTCACCTACATAACCTACAGGATCTGAAACTACGTAAGTAAATAATATGAATAATGTTACTATGAAAAATGTTAGACATAAAAAGAAAAAATAAAAAAATATAAAAAATAAATAAAAATGCTACTGATAATATAGTGTCTGTTCATTTTTTTGATTAGTTAATAAGTATCTTTTAAAGTGGAATTTGAAATTTTCCTTTGTTTTCAGGTATCTCATGGGAGGTGGGACATTGTTCCAGCAACGCGTGGCGGCATATTTGAAGCAACCCCTGAAAGCTGTAGTTTTGTATTTTGGCATCGACAGCGGATTGGCTGTGGAGCGAGCGGAATAGCTGTAGTGCTCCTGCTTCCAACTTAGTTTTGTGTACAGGTATTGTGGTTTCTGTGTGTCAATTAGTCCAAACAGCATACATGCAAGGTGTAGATTCCGATTCATCCACAAATTGTTGTTCCGAGTCTGAGTGTACTTTGTGTCCGTGACTTGCATGTTTGCAAAGTCCCCCGCGACACAGGGCTTGTACCCTAATGAGGACCCAAGGAGAAAAAAAATGTGCCCAATTAAAAAAGTTTATATTATTTTAAATGTTTTCATCACAAAAGGCATCTTACATATTTTGTTTGCCAAGAGCTGATCGTCGGAATAAAAAAAGAACGGAAAACGAAAAAGTTATAAAAATAAAAATAATTAACATAACTGATACTTGGAATCACACTTAGACCTCCAAATTATTTGTTAATGCAAAAATAACAACATTAGGAATTCTGAACTGCCTTTCAATTCGCAAAAATACTCATAAATACGCCAAAAAAACTTAATATAAGTAAAATATAACCGCAATCGCAATATCCATAGCCTTACAAGGATATCAAATGCGCACAAAAGTAAAACTTGAAACATCAAGGAGATTGTGCGGTCTCAAACAAGATCAGAAACGAATCTAAAGAGCCTGATTTTGAAAACCTCAGATACTCTTCGTAAAGATGAATCCGATCAGTTTATTTGCAGCGGACGGCACATTCTTTATATAATCCACGACTTTTGACTGGATAATCTTATATTTACTAGATCTTCTAAAATAGGTAAGATTTTGATTCAAAGAGTATAAATGTGAAAAACAAATCATATAAATGGATGCGAAAAAAATGGACTTGTGGCAATCATAAAGCGTCTTCTAGACGGTTGGAAGCAAGCCTTCCCGCCAAGGTGACCTGGCTCCCAACTGTGTAGACGGATGTTGTAAACAAAACTACAAACATACACTGTTGAAAATAAGGAAGGTCTAGAAGACGCTTAAAGAAAAGTGTTAAAATAATTGTGGGATTTCTGCTGGTATGGAATCTCAAAATAATAAATTTAATAATAGGTACTTACATAATATTATGTAAAGTTGATTATCATTCCAATTCCTTGTAGTTGACTTAAAACTTATCTCTTAAATGAGGTTACATTTATTTCTGCCATTAAATTAAATATTGACTTACCAATTCCTCAGGTGATCCCGGTTCCTTCATACCATTGCTCTTATCCGTGCTCCCCGTCTCTGTAACAAAATAAAGAAATTTGTTATTTTAATTTACACACGGTCATCTGATCCTAACATAAGCAGAGCATGTGTGTTGCAAATTGAAAAAATCTTTCTGTGTTGAATAGCCCATTTATCGAGAAAGGCTATAGGCTATATACCATCACGCTACGATCAATAGGAGCGGAGCAGCAATGAGAAATGTTGCAAAAACGGGGAATTGCAAAAATTTACGCAGACGAAGTTGCGCGGGACAGCTAGTAATCTATACAAATTAAACTCTTAAAATTTGTTTGAACGCGATATTATCAGGAACTGCTTGTTAGAATGGAAAAAATATTTTAATGTTGGATAGCCCATTTATCGAAGAAGGCTATAGGCTATATAGCATCATCCTATGACCAATAGGAGTAAAGCAGCAAAGAAAAATGTTGCAAAAACGAGGAAAATTGACGCAGACGAAGTTGCGCGGGTTAGCTAGTGATTAGAAATTTTAAAATATTTTAAACATTATTTTAACACGGTTTTGTAAGCTTCTGTTTTCCTGACTATCTGGTATGCAACTATTTTGCTAAGGTTTGATAATAATGGAATCTATAATACCATTAATATTCATTCCTATTAGCCTAACAAGACCTGTCATCACTCGACCGTTAATAATTTAAATTGTGAATTCTAAATGATGAATCAATATCTCTAATTAGAATACAAGCGTGAAGCGCAAATCACGATAGATATAATTAGTATTAATTTTAATTTATTCGATATTTTGATCGAGAATTCAATTAAAAATGATACCTCGCAAATTACAATCGAACTATTATAATTATAATATCTACTCGTAAAATATTATAACAACTAAGTAACCATAATAAGCAAAGATATAATAAGGCTTGTGAGTACCCCGGGGGGATTTGGGGGTTCAAGCCCCCCCCCCCCCCCAAGCTCCGTAACATCTTTAATTTAAACTACAGGCAACGACACGTTTCATAGTATGTTGCTTACATAAAACATACTTAGCATGGTCATCATTTTAATCTATACTAATATTATAAAGCTGAAGAGTTTGTTTGTTTGAAGGTAGTAATCTCAGGAACTACTGATCCGAATTGAAAAATTATTTCCCCGTTGGATAGCCCATGTATCGAGGAAGCCTAAAGGCTATATAACATTACACTACGACCAATAGGAGCGGAGCAGCAATGAGAAATGTTGCAAAAACGAGGAAAATTTACGCAGACGAAGTTGCGCGGGACAGCTAGTGGATATATAAATCAAAACTGCAATTAAGTGACAATCTGTGCTTAAACTTACCACAAAATTACAACATTTTGATTTATCATCAAATATGTTAATGCTGAATGAACATATCAATTAATAATGCACGAACTGTCAGCACTTCATTGAACTTTATTAAATGTATCAAAATTATATTACATAACATACTTTTGCCACCTGTACGATACAGCGAGGCTTAAACAAATTGGTAGAATACATGATTATGGTCCATTAAAATATTTAATTATAACGCGAAAATACCTACGGTTGAATTTCCGAACGCACAACGTGGAACAGGGAATAAATTAGTAATATACAATTTGCTGAAACAATTAATGTCGGCTGCTTGATAAACTATGGCTCTTTAATAAGCAAGTGTTGATCGAAATTAGTAATTTCACTATAATGTCCTTTACAGATTTTTCTATAAATCTTTCCTCTAAAGTTTTTCGCTAAACCGTGTAGGTACGTAATAGTTTTTTTATCACATTTGCTCGTAAAAATCATTAATTACAACCATTTATCTGTAATAAAACACAAAAATATTAATTTACTTTATTAGTAATACTGGCTGTTTTTGTGCCTTTGCCTTAAAAAAAAGCGCTGATGCGCGCGCATCTCTAATTTGTAAAGAAGTAAAAATTATTTCGCGCGCTTTTTCTTTTGGCTGTATTGTTTTTTTTTTTATTTATTTCCTCGCAAATATGTTATAAAACGTCGTATGACATACGTGCGCTTTGATAAATACTGCCTCTGCTTTCTTGTAGCAATATCGCCTCGGCTGTAATTTTTAACTTACCGCACTTATATCATAATGTACTATTATACTGACACATCTGATTAAGTGTCTATTCTTATTTTAAAAGACGCTATATTTTAGGTATATCATAAAACGTCTTACAAAGGTCATTTGAACGTCTTTAAAATCTAAATGTGGAGTATATTTCATTAAAGAAGATACAAATTTTATAATTCAATGTCTCTAATAAAATATGATTTGGTGAAATACCTGCCGAGACTTCACAGGCGAGGCGGGCGCGTCGCAAATACGAAATACGGATTTTCTCATAACAGGCATCATGAAAAATATTAAATTCCTGATTACCTGCGTAAACAGGTTTATGGTGATATAAATGTACATTTTATATGCCGTTCTCATTAAGATACATTTTTATAAGGCAACTACCTACTGCACATCCATACTATCCATACTCTAATATTATAAATGTGAAAGTAAATCTGTTTGTCTGTCTGTCCGCTACGCTTTCACGCTCAAACAGCTAGACCGATTTAGATGAAATTTGGTTTGGAGATAGTTTGAGTCCCTGGGAAGGACATAGCATAGATTTTATCGCGATAACCGACATCCACACGAGCGGAGCCGCGGGTGAAAGCTAGTATAAAATAGTTATAAAGGATGGTACCTACATGATCATGGGAATTGCCATTTTCACGTTATCTAATCCAATATTGTATACTCAAAGAAGGTAAACTGTAAATCGACGCAACAACACGCCAGCTTTCTATACTGATAGGAGTATGGGGTAATATACACGTCTTTCACGAGGTAATGCATAATAATTCGAGTAATCAAGTACCTATGAGTATATAGGACGCTACCGAAACACCTTTTACATAGGTAAGTTGCAGATACGTAATGAATTAGGCTGCAACGCTTGCAATTCGTTATGTATAAAGTTACAATGTATTTTATAAACACATTAAATATAAATTAATACCTTAATAGAATAAGATAGATATAAAAATAATAATACATAGAAATAATATTAATATATTTCAGTGGAATATAAATGTTTTTAAAATTAAAACTTTAAAACATTTTTTTTTTAATGTAATTATTGCAATCTATCAATCTGGCAGACATTCAGCAGTATGTGATTTTTTTTATTTAATTAAAGGGCTTTCACGAAAGCCGTCCAGTGACTGCTCCGTTTATTCTTGTGCCTCTCAGAGAAGGTCTTGAGGAATCTTTCGTTTTAGTCTACGAGCAACTGTTTGGGTGTTTATAAGATTGACTGCCAGCATATTTGGATGATTGGTGATCCGCTTCTTATACGCTTTTGTTCTATCTGAGATTTCTTCTATGACACTTATGACGTAGAAGTCGTGATGGATAGACTCCATCACGACTTCTACATCAAAAGTGTCATGTTTGTTATTAATTAGATTTTTTATAGTATTTTTTTTTTTGAAAAAGATATAATAGCATTTCTAGCAGCACCTGAAAAAGGTACTAAGTCCTGTACTTTTATAATTTAGGATCAACTGTTGAACTTATACAAATAAACAATTTGAATTTGAATTAGATCCACTGCATTCTTGTTCGTTGACAACTTATTTTAACATTTTTAAATGACAAAATTTTAATATCGCAGTTTAAAAAATCTAGTATGTTGATCAAAAAGCAAGCATTTTAATAGAATAGAAAGTTATTTATGTAATTAGTAAGTCAAACTGTTCAATTTCAAGGTATGATGCCAGTAGTGAAGCCCTACTTCGAGTAAAGTTACTTTGCGTTTAATCTTGTATTATTATAAGTACCTGGATGACCGAGCTTCGCTCGTTATTTTTTTTAAACGACGTTTTCCAAAAATGAAACCTAGCTAGATCGATTTAACTCCCCCGAAAGCCCCTACATACTAAATTTCATGAAAATCGCTGGAGCCATTGCCGAGATTCAGATTATATATATAGGTATATATATACAAGAATTGCTCGTTTAAAGGTATAAGATATCGTAAAATATTGCAAATTACAGAGAAATATTCTAATATCGGACACAAGTATCGTTTCTAGAAAAAAACACGTAGAGGAAATGATCTAGTCTAGTGCGTACAAAGCTTTATATCTATTGGAAATTAGTTTTGTGAAATTAAACTTAACGTTGCTAACAAGCGGGGGAGTTAATTTGTTTCGATTCATCGCTTCTGAAGTGACATTGATTGCGTCATATACAGGCTCAATCAACCCCTTTGTGCCAACAAATTATAACTGAATTTACATAGAGTGATTTTATTTTTGATATTAATGAGTTTATATTGAATGGGTACTGTGATTGCATGGCGTATTATTTTAGAACGGAAATGTTTAATCTATACTAATATTATAAAGCTGAAGAGATTGTTTGTTAGTATGTTTGAACGCGATAATCTCAGAAAGTACTGATCCGAATTGAGAAATTCTCTAACTGTTTGATAGCGCATTTATCGAGGAAGGCTATAGGCTGTATAACATCACGATACGACTAATAGGCAGCAATTACAAATGTTTCAAAAACAGGAAATATTTAAGCAGACAAAGTTGCGCGGGTCAGCTAGTAGAGAATATGTGAAACGAAAAATCATAGATGTATGGCGTCTGTTTTAAATTTTCAATCAATCTGCCTTATGTGGGTCCTTCATATTTGCAAGGAAATGCGAATCTACAAGTATAGTTCATTCACATTCGGGGTTTACCAAGACAGTTAGGTTTTGACGTATAAAAACGCGCGAAATTCCAATCTTTGAGTAGTCTCTTACACATTCGTTGACCATCTCAAAACGACAAAAAGGATTCGCAAAGTGCTCGCATTGCTTTTAACGTAAGCGGAACATCTCTTAAATGCGAATCTTTGTACGTAGGTATATGAGAGACTCCGGGGTTATTTGCAAACTTATGTTTTAGATAACTTGGGGTTAGGAAACTTCAGTTTTTGCATTAGCAAGGGCGATTAATTTGATTTTGTTAAGGCTCAAGTTATAGCAGAAATATTTATTTCTGCTATAATTTAAGCTTGCTAATCCTGTAGGCTGGCCATATTAGCCGAAGAACCGATAACCGTTGGGATAAACGAGTTCTTGAGTGGAGACCGCGTCTCGGCAAACGTAGTGTAGGACGCCCTCAGGCCAGGTGGAGTGATGATCTACGCAAAACGGCTGGCAGGAGCTGGATGCGAGAAGCCGAGGATAGAACAAAGTGGCGTGCAATTGGAGAGGCCTATGTCCAGCAGTGGACTGCGATAGGCTGATGATGATGATAACTTAAGCCCTTTCTCCTTACAAAAAAATCATAGTTATAATAATGAATAGCTCTCTTTGTCTTTTTATAACTGTATATAAGTGAACTTTAGTATGTATGTCACTCCAATTTCAATATGTAAATTCGTAGTCAGTAATTATTAACAACAATTAAACCATGTAATAAAACTGACCTATAATAAAGTCGACTGTAAAGTCATTATTGCCTGCAGTAAACATTATTGGCCGGTACTGCATTCAGCTGTTTTCAATTACAAAATGGAGGGCAGTTCAGTTCGTGTAAGAGCTTTTTAGCGGTAGTACCCATTCCATTGAGTACCTAGTACCTACTCGTAATAGAGTACACACAAAATACGCGTATCAGAATATGTGGTACATTTAGAAAAGCTTTGGTCATTCTGTCATTATTTTGACTGCCTCTGTGGCGCGGTGGGAGTGTATCCGACTGCTACGCAAGAGGTCGTGGGTTCCATCCCCACCCAGGATAAAACTTTGTGTGATGAGCTACGATGGTTTATTCTGTGTCTGAGTGTTATTTATCTATAATATGTATGTATTTAGAAATATATAAGTATGTTTATCAGTTGTCTGATTTCCATAGTACAAGCTCTGCTTAGTTTGGGATCAGATAGCGTTGTGTGAGTTGTCCCAAGATATTATTATTATTTTGTGTTTTGTCAACTTTTTTAGTTGATAATGTTTTGTTGACATCTCAGACCATGAACGACTGCTGCTATTTTAAGGTATTGACAGAGTAAGGATGCATCATCAGCTGGATTTATTTTTTTTATAACTCTGCCGATGCCGACAATTCTTCCAAACTGGTATTGTTATAAAGCCAATAGATATAAAAGCCAATATAATTTACAAATATTATGTTAACGGATCCTTCTTTCAAATCTTACAAAGCTTGTTCCGAGTGGAAATCACAAGCCTTTCCAAGGCAGTTCTACTGCGCTCTGCCACTGCTGCCCCTATATGAAATTCCACGCTCATCTGCGAACCCATTTGCGAATTTCCATTTCATGTTTTTGAGATTATCGATGAAGTTTCTATTTTATTAGTGCGTTACTCCCTGATGAGGTTTGCGACCTATAATAACTCAAAATCATATTCTGCTGCATTCTGCATGATAAGTTTCCAACCTCATTCCGCTCCATTCTCTCGCACAATCCTTAAAATTAACAACAGATCAAAGTACGAATTTATGTGTACATACTTTAGTAATAACAAATATTGATTTTAGGTAGGTAAATAATCACTGCAATAATCGCTATCACGTTTGCAGAACAAACATACCGCGATCTCTCAAAGCACATGCTGGCTGGCTCACTGAAATGTAGGTTTGTCTAGAACACGTACAATTGTGCAAAGCCTACACAAATGTCATATCAGATTGTTCGCTTATTGGCATAGCAGGCATAATGCCATCAACTGTACACGGAATATAGAATACCATCTGATGTTCGCGATTGTATCTACAGTTCGAACTCTATGATCTTGGGCGTATGGTTTAATTTACATTAAACACGTTTCGTTTTATGGACGTCGACAGCTAAGATGAGATAAAAGATAGCATTAATACCAACAAAAAGTAATCTCTAAATGCAGAATAATCCTTGCTTCCTTACTATTGTTTTAAAAGTGAAAGTTTGTTTGTTTTGGTACATTCGAATGGTCGTGGCTTTTTATGTACTAATGAGTAATATATTCAATGTGTTGTCTTTGTTTTTCATTCTTTTTTATAAATAAAAGAGAAGAAATTCTTTATTACAGTATTGTGAATAAAGGTTTTACCACCGAATAAGCATTCAAGTGAAACTTAATGTTTCCATACATGTAGGTCCGGTAGACCTACAAATCTAAGTGAGTATTTTCTCGATAGGTACAAAAAAAATAACTGCAATAGCCAATTCCATGAGCTCTGTTCTACAAACAATAGCTAACAATATCAAAATTATGAGTCGGTACAGGCTTACGGAAGTCAATGTATAATATATATACATATTATATAAAAAAAAATTATTTATTATTATTAATAAATCGAAATAAAGCGAGCATATTTGGGAATATTTCTCACGGGTATCCGATGAAACGCTTCCTCGCGTTTATATAACAATATTTTACATACATATGACATGAGCTTGATTAAATCAATAATCACAAACATAGGCGTCGAAAGCTAATTTAGAAGCAAATTAATGTTTGTCTCATCTCACCTTTGACTTCCTCTAACTTTATCCATTTGATAGGAATGCCATAAAACGTGTCTGTGATGGAGTGACTACCGAGAAGATTTACGTAGTAGATACATTAGAAAGGTTAAGTATGTTAAGCTATAGAATAATATAGGTTAATAGTTGGGTCAAACTTTTTCAAATCTTCGAATCCTGCTGTCAGGCTACATTCTTACAACTTGTTATCGAGATAAAGCAGCTTTCGCAGCTGCTTAAAAAAACGGAAACCAGCCATGCAGCAGAATGGAGTTGTAGACAAACCAAAGAGGCGATTCCGTAATCTTCAAAGAGATTCTCACGAAGCCTCATTAGACTTCAAAGGAATAAGCTACGCAAGGTTGTCGGCATCCTTACGGGTCACTGTCCCCTAAACAAGCACCTCCACACCATCGGGCTGACGGACAGCCCGCATGAAAACTGAGGAAACGCCCCGGCACGTGATTCTGGAGTGCAGCAGTGTGGCCGAACACCGGGCGCAGTTCCTGTTGTCCACATCATCCCTCCCGAAGGCGTGCACCGGTCTGAGTGAACTGCTGAGCTTCTGGGAGTGCCTTGGGTGGCTGGAGTGACGGAACTGGCAGGATAAGTATACAACGCACAATGGCCCAATTAGGGGGCTAAGTGCGGTTTTTGTAGCCCCGTAAAACCAAACCAAACCAAACCAAACCAAGGCAGCTTTTGGTGATCTAACCACCTTAGATTCGAAGTTGTAGACAGAAGGAATGTCATACATAGAAGTAGTTATACCAAATAAACATTAAATGGCTAGAACAATGTCTATAAACTAGATTTTATTCACCTCACGTCCGCCTCGAACTTCCACAGATACCTACTAATTTCACCGTTTCATGGTTTGTCTCACCACAAAAGTAACGCCCGCTTACGTGCGACCACGCAAATTATATCATATTAACGGTTTATACTCTCCAATCTAAATCAGTCTCTATTCCCCCGTAATAAAGTCCAGCTACAAACGTGAAGAATACAGTAGTCGCAGTTTTATAACAGTTAACCGCAGAAAGTAAATCGTAAATCTGATGCCCACGAGAACATTATGTCACTAAGCGGAAACATTCAACGATTCTGTTGAGATGTTGCAGTATAATGTAACAAATCAGGGGTCGGAGATGTTTGAACGATCTTTCCGTACCGGCTGATCAAGGCGTAGTTTATGCAACTGGCGATGGGAACCCGCTTTCAAAACTTTCGCCGTCAATTAAAAGGCGGCTACCAACTTTAGCCAGACACGCTGGTCACGTTTCGATCCGTGACCGATGACTTTCTGTTACGTAAGTCGCTATTGTTTCTATTTTTAGACTGTGTATCCAACTTGAGAGTGTTCTATCTAGATAAGAAGTGTAGAAAATAACGCATGCTGTTTTTGTAATGGTACAATGTTAAAATGATTTTTTATTTGCCCATAAAAATGTTTACAATTATAGATTGGCTGGGATCCCTGAATTTAAAATACAAAAGTAAGTAAAAATATTTGAGCCAATACCATCTTATTTTGTAATTATTAATTACGGAATAGAATGTAATAAAAAAAAAGGTAAAAGGTACCTATGTGGCTAAATTGGCATGAATTGAATTCAAAACGACTCCTATATCTAATGTTGACCTCCTATATCTAATTTCGTAAAAACTAGACTATTATCGCACGAAATCATGTCAAAACACTCATCAATCAACTTGGTATATCGGACAATCGGACATTACTTTTATATTATTAATCATAACGAACATTATCTTTGTCGAGGTATGAATATCTGTATCGCAGTGCTGAATCTAGGCAGAGAGGGGGGGGGGGGGGAATCCGCGTCCATGTGTGCTAAATCCATATTTCAGAGGCGTCAAATAATACTACAACTAGTTGGTGTTAAGGATCAACACCTAGTTGATGTGGATCAACAACTAATTTGAGATCTAGTAACATAGTCCAGATAGGTGGTTCGCTTCTGGCTCCGGTTTGGCTACGGAAGTCTGGGGTTCGATTCCTGAGTCTGAATTAAAAAAAATTCTATCTTTCAAATATGCAATTATTGTAGTTGGTGTTAAGTCCGGTGGAATGCACCTAACCCCCGCCCCTTCCTCGTCGTAAGCATGTTCTCATCAAACACTAAAGTCGAAAGGGAGGCATTAAATCTTTGATCGGAAACTAATACCTATATTATCGAGTATCTGGACGAATAGTTTCCATATTAATCCTGTCTAGAACCTTGGGTTATTGGAAAGCTCTAATGTTATCCTATTTTAAGTTAAAATAACTTGGCTCGTAAAGTCAAATCCCAGACTTAGAGTACAAAGTTAGGCAATATTTCCTGCTAATGTTTATTAATTGCTTTGAACATTCGACCATTTAATATTGCTAACGGAAAACCGATTGTTTGAGGAAATTGAAATCCATAGTAATTTTAATGAGGAAGTAACTATACGATTATGGATAAATTGCTGAACAAATTTTCAAGAAATTTGGTATAATCCTGTAGAATTACAGAGATAGGTACCTAAGTAATTCATCTTACTTCTATTTTAATATTATAAAGAGGAAAGATTTGATTGTTTTTTTGATTGTTTGTTTGTATTGAATAGGCTCCGAAACTACTGGACGGATTTAAAAAAATCTTTCATCGTTGTGAAGCTTACTAACGCCGGGTGACATAGGCTATTTTTTATCCCTGTATTCCCACGGGAACGGGAACTACGCGGGTGAAACCGCGAGGCGTCCGCTAGTACATGATACAGCACAAGCGGACTATTTCTTATCAAGCTTAACCGGCTCATGTCAGCGTCTCACCACAAAACAGGGGAAAGTACCGCTCACAGACATCTGGACCGTTACGTACTGTGTTCTGACTTTTGAAGGCGTTCTGAGATACAGAGATGTCTAAGTGCTAGTTGCTTGAGCAAAATATGTACACAGCTTTCCTTCTGCACTCTGTGTTTTTGGTTGTCTCATTGTCTATCCATAATTTTATATCCGTTGTAATTAGGAATTACCTTTTATAGATTAGGTTATAGGATATAGGTAATATTCTAATCTTGATATAAAGTAGCGTACTATTGTAAATCTACTTATAAAGATTTTCGCCGACAAATCGCAGACGTAGCCACGGTCAAAAAACTAGTTAAGAAAAGAGAAGAGAGAGAGGTCTCTTATGGACACCTGATTGGAACGTAGTTCCTTTTGCTATATCTTTTTTAGTGTTTGTTTAAACTAATGATAATAAAATAGTAGTGTTTAAAAATAGTACTTTTTCAAATTAAGATATTTCCCACATACATTACACACAGCCAGTTTGACATAGGTAAAATATACCTACAATGAAATATTACCAAACAACAACCTTTTACCGAAAATACAAACAACCTGTATATAACCTTCTTATTCAAGCTTCACATAATCATAAATAATAGATTTTTAATCGATGGCAAAATGTAATAGTTTTTCCGTCTAGCCTCTCAGCCCGCAAACAAGAACATAAGGGACTACGTTCTAAACATTATGAATTGGTTTTGAAAGTTCACGTTTTAAAAACGTAGTCTACTTATTGCGCAGGTTACGACAGCTAAACCATAAGGGTGAGACCAGAAATAAGATAAGCGCATATATAAGTTACTCAATTCATCTGGTTTCGACATGCAAAACCATAGCCATTAAGTTTACGAAACATAAACAAGTTATTACCATTTAAACAAGCCGTGTAAGTGGCGAGTCTATATTGGTAATTACCGATGCCGGGAATTCGTCATGTAGGTAGTCTGTCACGATGTAGACAATTATTGCTTTGGCGAGCATTTCCGTTCACCGTTCCAAATGTTATAGCCGTTTGATAAGTTTATGTAGACTTTGACTTAACATTGAACCTACTGCTGTCATGGTAATTTATAGGTAGATGAGGCTTTATTCACGAAACGTAAACAAGGCCTATCTCAGCACTTAAACATCGTTCATGGTATCTTCGAACATCTTTAGATTGTTTTGAATGTGTTCTACGATACTGTGTAGTGGTCCGTATTGGTCCAGATATCCGTAAGCGATAAGTATGTACCTTTCTGTCTGTATAAATAAATAAACAATGTGATCGCGCAAATATTATATACAAATCTTACACCGCAAGCTTGAATTAAAATACGGCAGATAATGTCAATCTATTTTATATATTTGAATTAAGTGTTCCTTGGTATAGCTTATTCTTAAGGGGTTAAGCCTGTAATCAAAATTTTGGGTTCCTGAGCGGAATTAAACCTATTCATTCCACTCTCACAATATCGGGTATCGGAAGCTGAAGCTGACGCTTCTGAATTATTATGACAAACATGTAAGGTGAACGTAACGACAGATAATAGTGTTTTAAGGAGCTATACAGGTTGCAGAATTTATAAAATTTGCTACAAATAAAATACAGTAGTTATTTTATTTGTAGCAAATTTTATAAATTCTGCAACCTGTATAGCTCCTTAAAACACTATTATCTGTCGTTACGTTCACCTTACATGCAAAAGTTACTTTCGAAAATATATTTAGAATTAATTTGAATAAAAAAATAATTAAAAGTGATAGGTGTATATTATCCAATATAGTTAAAATTAATTAGACAGACACTTTCAGAATTTTATATTAATTCTCGTCTGAATGTATCTGACATAAGACGACAACTTATTACATTATAAATTATTACGAAATGCAAAATATACAACATTTCTTACACATTTAACTGACGTGAATTCTCAACTTTTGCGAAAAGGAGGCCGAGCGTCGGGAAGAATATTTTTAAAGAATTCTTGAATTTAATATCTTCCTTCATTTAAATGTGGCTTCAAATGAAATTCACGACGTCTCGTGTCAGTCGATGTGAAACAGGTCAGGTTGGCAGACGTAGCGAAGCCTCCGTATCGTCCCTTTACCTCGCTCTTATATCCGTAAGTGCACGTATAAAGTATATCTCTAATTGGAGTAAAGAGGCGGCTTTTGTAAGAAATATGGGTCTATATTTTTACGAAAGTAACGTGTTTCTAGGGATATGATACTAATTTGCAAAGGCGAATTGTGTTAGACGTAGTAGTTCTGCTAAATGGGCATAAAATCTGTCGCATAGTAAAATTACGTTATTATCCAAGGTTTAAAGGGTTATTTCTCTCTTTTATATATGCTGTCACTGCAACTTTGAAGTGAATAGTTGGGATCGAAATACTTTTCCGTCTCAAAGATGAGTACTGCTTGAATTTTCTTACCTCAAAATCATTAACACTGCCTTTACAACCTTTATGACTTATTAATCGCTTCCCTACGCATTATTGTTACAAATGCATTCAATAGAATGGTTTTACAACTTCTACATGTTTAATTAGCACCGCAAATGCCAATTCAGTCCCACAGTTAGACGCAAGAACGGTACTTTATGTTTGACACCCACTAAGGCTGATTTTATTTTATGTCATGTTCCAACCTTTTATTCATTTAATTTGCATCAGTCCTTTAACATGGTGTATAGTAGATTATAAGGGAGGGATCCCACCACGCACCCTCGATCTGTGAATCACCACGATTGAAGTAGTAAGGAAATGCCCTTAATACAACAATCGAAATAGATTGACAGACCGCACTCAAAAAGAGAGACCTGTAACAAAGAAAATTAGTGACAGGTACTCTTACCAAGTCGTGTGGTAGGCACCTCCGGACCCTTGACTTGCAATATTCCGCTTCCACGAAGTGAAATTTCGACACGTGTTTCGCCTCTACACGAGGCATCCTCAGGACAGTTTGGCACCGACTGAGCGAAACTGTCCTGAGGATGCCTCGTGTAGAGGCGAAACACGTGTCGAAGTTTCACTTCGTGGAAGCGGAATATTGCAAGTCAAGGGTCCGGAGGTGCCTACCACACGACTTGGTAAGAGTACCTGTCACTAATTTTCGTTGTTACAGGTCTCTCTTTTTGAGTGCGGTCTGTCAATCTATTTCGATTGTTGTATTAAGGGCATTTCCTTACTACTTCAATAGTGGTGATTCACAGATCGAGGGTGGGTGGTGGGATCCCTCCCTTATAATCTACTTAAGATGGATTTCCGCCATGTAACGCCTGATTCAATCGGTTATGGTGTATAGTATATTAATGACAGCACCTTACTCCCATATCACGTTTATAAACATTCAAACATTGTAAAATTGGCAATTTGAAAAGAGTGGCCGCGAGTATTTATTGCCAGGTTATTTTTCACCTATTGTTTGCGAACTTGGCATTACATGTACATCCCGATGTATCATAAGTGTTGTTTTGCATCTTATGTGAATAAATATATATAAGTGTATGTTTTAGAAATAGAATTCAAGGCATCTGATAAAGGAATGTTATATGTCCTAGCATTTGCCCGTTACGTACGGGCAAATGCTCGCGATCATAAAAATGTAATACAAACATGACTAGAAAATATGGATTTTACAAGAAATTACTATTTCTAAACTAAATAGTAGGTATTGTTTTTAGGGTTCTGTAGCCAAAACGGCAAAAACGGAACCTTAATAGTTTATTCATGTCCGTCCATATGTCTGTCGGTCCGTCCGTATGTCACAGGCATATTACTCAAAAACTACACGATGAATCTTGATAAAATTTGGAGCGTAGGTGTTGCTGCTACTTAGTTTGATAGTTAAATAATAAAAAGAAATATTTTTGGGGGGCACTTACATACATCTAACAAAAGCTGAAAAAACATTTTTTTAGCAAATATTATCAGGTAATTTCATCAATATCATCTTTCGACAGGTCTTTTAAAAACATTTTAAGGTTTCTAATAAACGAAATGATTTCTAATGAATATTTTTGGAAATAATCGCTCCTAAAGTTGCATAAATTGGGTAAATCACAAAGGTAACGCTTAAAAAATACTTTCAACTAAAATTACTTTGGACATAATTGGATATTTAGATTTCCGCGAAATTTGTTGGCCCATTTCGACTTAAATTAATTTTCTACTTTAATATGTAGGTGATAAAATTGTTGAAATCAAAAGCTACAGTTATGTAAGTAGAACATTAAAAGAAGAGTTATAATTTTAAGACATGTAATAATTGCACCAGTTTGCTGATACACAACATTTATTGCTGTCATCAGCTCAACATTATGTCATGTCAAGGAAGTAAAAATATGTAACAAGATTACATAATGTACAATTTTACCTCGACCAAACGAGATCTGATAACTACCGGCTCTGTAAAACTACCTAAGAATAAACATAAAAGAGTTATTTCCTATTTTCTTAGAATCTTACAAAGCGCAGTCTAAATGTGTCATCATCTTATTTTTATAAATTGGAACAAATTGCAAAACATAATCATTTTATTATTTTGACACGAAATAAAAACATGGTGTCAGAAATAAATGATCTGTCTCGTTTAAAGTATGTCAATGCATGTTCCCGTCGCATAAAGACCAAGCTAACTAAAAGTAACAGATAAAAGTGAATTACTGATGTGGATATTTCAGCAAAAACAGAAACTAAAATAACTTTATTTCATAAAACTGTGATTGTTTGAAAATGTCAATAAAAAAAAGTTTTTTTATCTATACCTTTGATTATATAATGTAGATTCCTAATCCAGCATCTAAAATTGTGTATTATGTAAGAATAATAAGGAAGTTCTTTCAATTAGGTTACTGCACCTTTCACACATTCCATTTCTACACCACCCTAAGGTAGACTGGCAGAGAATGCTTTTAGCATTAAGTCCACCTTTGTACAACTTTGTGCATAAAGTTTTAAATAAATAAATAAATTAATAAATAAAATTGAAGCAAAGAACTGTCAAAAAATAAGGTCAAATGGACGTACTTTTTGACAGGTAAGAAGACTCCTATCAGATGTTCTAGCCGTGTCAAACGTCAAAAATAGTAGCTTCTTTTTTTATAGTCTTACTGAGAATGCTCCATCTAGACATTATATAATCAAAGATACAAACATTGTAAACATTGTGGAACTCTTTAACAGTTATTTCGAAGCCTTTTCAATGAAATATTGAGTGCTGATAAAACTCAAACCCTGAAAAAGGTCATAACCTACTTTTTGTGAGCCTAGTAATGCCCGTGACTTTAATCGCGATAGCTAAGTGTAGACTTAATAGAACAGACGAATGACTTCTATCAGCGACTTCTATATGTTACGTCACGCCGCTTTACACTAAACAATAAAGTTAGGTAGGTACCTACTTACACCAACAGTTTTTTTTTTTAAGTAGTTAAGCAACTCGGGCTACATTAGGCAATGTTTCTGAAGTTCCGACCTTATAGTAAGGAATCTCTGAAGGGTGCTTTAATTAAGTTTTCGAGTTTCTTATAAGTACTACTAGTAGTCAGGTAGTTTGTATGAAGGGTACTATGCTAATTTCGTTACAAGTGACTTAAGTTTTAATTAAAATAGGCAAGTTTGGTTTATTTGGGGTCATAAAGCTGTATCTGTGGTCCCAGACGTGTAATCACATATGTGTAAATAGAATATTGTTACCTATAAACGAGCGACTGCCGAAATTAAAATAACAATTTAGGTACTTCACCCAAAAGTTTTAATTTGTTATGAAATCTTGACTACTTCGAACAAATTCGTCTTCATCATATCATATTAACCCATATAATGTCCCACTGCTGGGCACGGGTCTCCCCAGTAGAGCCTACTTATTACAGATCGTGGGGGTATTTGCCATAATCGAAACACTTGGCGAGCGGGTTGGCGATCGCAGTAAAAAAGCTTTCAAATAGGCAGAGGACGCTGCTGCCCATCCTCGGGTGTGAAATCCCTTAGTCATCTTGACGACACTCATGGCAAGAGATGGTGTGGTACTATTCTTAAGCCGCTACAACACGGCTTAAAACGAATTCGTCTAACTATAAATATAATTGCTGTCGTTGGTTTTTACTTAATTGATACTGATGACGAAGGTGCCATATAAGTTGAACCCTATTCCACAATTTAAATTGTATTAGAACGGTCTCAAAATGACTTGACACCAATTCAAAGTAGAGACGAAGAGCATACATTTTTGAGTGAACTTGATACTAAAATAAATCTTGCTGGGCACGCTTCTTTGTACCTCCTACATTAAACTAGAAATCAATTAAAAGCGTCGGTAGCTTAATGGCTAAGGCATCGGTCTCGCAATCGTGAGGTCGCGGGTTCGAATCCTACCCATTATACTACTGACGTGAACCCACTCCTAACACAAGCCTTTGAGCTTAGCTGGAGGGGTTAACATAAAAAACAGGGTAACTGAAAAGAATATATAAATCATATATATGCTGTAAGGATCCTCCGCCACTAATGCATAGTCGTCACTTCGTAGGAGGACCCGCTGTAGAGACACAGGCTCCTCATTGAGAGAGACTCGTTCCTCTCTCAATGATGAGCCTGTGTCTCTGCAGTGTGGACGAAAAAGGCCTCACTATGTTATGTATATTTATTTGTGTCAAGAGGCCATTTAAATATACTAAATAGACTATTTACCAGATGTATCTCCTTATCCACTGAACCACAAAAGCCAGGCCCACAACGATACACCACCTCATAACCACATATCCTTTGTGCTACGTTATATTACCATTAAAGGTCTAGTGAATGATCAGTGAGCCGTTCAATACCCTAAGGAACAATCAACCCGCAGTCTACTGCTCGTTAACTAGTTCACAATTTGGTTATAAAGGCGTGAACACTAAGACATTAATTAAGCCAAAGTTATCTTTTAGATGTAATAGGTTGCTATTGTACTATTTGGTTTTGAAGGGTTAATTACATAGATGAGTATTTTTATATGCCTGAAAGTCTTTAAACCTACTTTCTACGTAGGTATCATCATTTTAAATGCAAGTTTTCATTAATGTAGCCTCATGTAAGTAGAGGTAATATAAATTTATCGTTTGTTGCTGGGACCACAGATTTGTAGCGACGTAGCACGCAGCAGCAAATGGATGAAATGTAATTTTATCGGGATGGTTCTCGGCTCTTTTTGATAAAACAACGGCCACCGGTTTTTATTGTTCAGTTACTTACCTGAAAACATAACCCTCTTTCTTGCGCAGTCGGATAATAAAAACACTCGAGCATACAACAAGCGTCAAATGACATTTGTTTGTATTCTAGCTCAAAAGCTGCAATCAATTTCGGCGCGGTGGGAGTGTGTCCGACTGCGACTTGCTGTGTCACACTTTGTGTGATGCAGAAATTGTTGTTCCGAGTCTGGGTGTACTTTATGTCCGAGTTTAAAAAGTCCCCCGCGACACAGGGCTTGTACCCTACTGCGGGAGTCGTCTTTTTTAATAAAAATAAAAAATTAATAACTGCAAAACTACTCAAGTATGCCATTACTGTTCCGTTTACAGAGACACTCACTACAAAATGTGCAGGCTGTAAACTTACTTCACAACATAATACATACGCAATACACAAATAAAACCTCATTTATTTCCTGTTTATGTGTGCTTATATAATCTCATTATCAAATTACATAAGATCAAAACAAAAATAACTCAATCATAATAACATTCATATAAATAACTCGGTTTAGGAATTCCGCCCACCCACGTGCGAAGCCTTAATCACAGATTACATGCCTAATAGGCTTAATCGTTGACATTTGTTTGAAACGAAGCGACTCTTGAGACCGATCGCTTCAAAGTATTAGGTTTGCTTCTCACTTGGACAGTTGAGAAAATTCGAACGTAATGAATTCTCTTTTTTTCCCTGTCTTCCATTCGTTCATTCGCTTCAGGAGGACTATGGCTCGCACATTCTATGCATCTGCCAGTTTCAAGTATGAATTCTCTTATTACGTTACTAACTATCCACTTAGGCTTCACATGGGCTTGTCTCCTAGTCCTTGTAGATATTTAGATTTAGGTACTAAATGCATTTTTCGGATTCAATTTTGTAATATGATATATGGTATACCTAGTGTTACCCGTACCTACTAATCGCACAATCAGACAGACGAAGAAAGCGATTTCATTTGTTGAAATTCTGTCTATGATTAAAGTTTGCAGAAGTCATTGGGCAGTTACTTTTTTTTTTTTAATATAACTATCAATGTGGAACTGAGTCCCACATTACTAGTAATCTTGTTAACCCGTCCAGCTAAACTCGAAGGCTTGTGTTAGGAGTGGGTTCACGTGGACGTGGGTAATATAATGGGTAGGATTCGAGCCCGCGACCTCACAATTGTAAGACCTTAGCCATTAGGATACCGCCGCTTTAGGTTCCTGTACTGACATCACAACCAGCGGCGCTAACTGCTACTTACAACATTAATGATATGTATGGCTGATGTTGATTTACAGTTTTTTGTCTTTTGCTTTTTTAGTTGATGGCTATCTAGCCGTTTTCACGTCTAATTTCTACCAGTGTCATTTATTTGCACAAAGGCTTTTATTTCATGTATTTCCACCCTTTAAATGTGGAGTTGTATAAATTATGACAGTAAACTCTGATAAACAGTTATCTCAGCCTCTAGCTCAGTGGAGTTCAAACTAATAAACCCCTAACAAATGATTCGATTTGATATTTTCCGACAGATGAAATCGATCAGCAGTGTTCGTGCACTGGTCTTTAATCTATCGATAAGAAAGTTTAATCGATTTCATCTCTCAAATAATAAGGTATCGAGTTGGATCAAATGATCGTGATTACGAGTAGATATTACAGCACTTTAAAGTCAGGGTAGTTGTATAAAAATATTACGATACCTATTATTTTGAGTTCAGTAGACTTTATTCGTTACTCGTTAGGTGACTGGAAGTTATAAGATTTTTTGCCATTAGTATCGTCAATGTGGTATATAAATACCAATAGTAACAGGTTTGATTCAACAGATGGCATAAAGGAACAGGTCTCAACGGATACAACTATATACTATAACTACAGCATTATCTGTTTACTTGTTAGATGGATCTAATAAAAAAACTGTGGACAAGCTTGCAATAAAACACAAAACTACCTATAATTTGAAAATTGAATATTCATATGAATATTAAATATAGGATTGATGTTGAACTTGTGAAATGCCTAGTAATATTAACCCCTTCTGAACAGATCAATGCTTTTAATAACAATATATGTAACTATTTTATAATGTTTAATAACTTTTTATAAAAATGAACCGTCTTCCAGTAATAAAAAAATATCAATCACATCACCAAATTTTGCTGACTGACTGTTTTAGTCTATATTTCAGGTGATTTATAAGGTAGGACAATATTTTAAACATTAAAACCTTCCCAGAAAAATAAGCAGTCGAATAGCGAAAATCCCATCTAAATCGGATCACAAGCTTTCGAGAAAATCGCGAACCTACATACATACATACATACAGGATATACGGAGAACCAACTTTAATGAAGGCTGTTAAAAAAACACTTGTCTAAAATTCATAAACGAGTATGCACGAAGTCAAACAGCAAATGTTTGTCAAAGTCTATCAAGTGTGAAGCTGCCTTAATGGATTATAAAGCTATTTTTATTCATAAAATAGTAATATCATCCGTTGTAATATGATAGCAAATAGTTTCCGGTTTATTAAAACCGTATTTTTTACTTCTAAGGGCTTATACGTTATCTAGATAATTTATCATGTTAGAAAGTGGACCTATATATTTTGATTTCAACTCTATGAGATTTGTATGCGCTACGGAATTTTAAACGATGGTCGTTAGAGTAATTTTAGATCTCAAAGAGTATGAATAAAATAAGATTTTTTGGTTTCCCTATGTCGAGTTCATTTTCAAGAATGTTTCTTCATCATCATCATCATCAGCCTATCGCAGTCCACTGCTGGTAATAGGCCTCTCCAATTGCACGCCACTTTGTTCTATCTTCAGCTTCTCGCATCCAGCTCCTGCCAGTTTTACGTTTGAAGAACGAGAATAATAATAATATAATAATAATATCTAGGGACAACTCACACAACGCTATCTGATCCCAAACTAAGCAGAGCTTGTACTATGGAAACCAGACAACTGATAAACATACTTATATATTTCTAAATACATACATATTATTTATAAATAACACCCAGACACAGAATAAACCATCGTGCTCATCACACAAAGTTTTATCCTGGGTGGGGATCGAACCCACGACCTCTTGCGTAGCAGTCGGATACACTCCCACCGCGCCACAGAGGCAGTCCAAAGAATGTTTCCTAAAATCCTTTTTCCTTAATTATAGTTAGGGTATTAATTTATAAACAGGTAACATTTTACCAAAATTTGATAACCCTACATCAGGGACGTCAATTTTTGATAAATTAAACTATAATTGCAAAATGATAAACATAAAGAATCTTGCGGTTCACCTGTCGAGTTAAGATTTCGATTATTAATCTTGATTATATCGATTATATAAATTTATATCGATAAAATATTCTCAAACCCGTTTACATCACTGCATGTCCCTGATTTTTTGTACGCCTACAATTACATTACTCGGTAGACTGGATTTTTTCTTTATCAATAAACAGGTCTGGAATACGATAATATTAAATGAATTTAATGAGTCTTCTATATAATCGATCTTCTATTCGATTTACCTTGGATGCGAATAATCAGTTTGTTACGCCCGCGTGTATGTTGGTTATCGCAGTAATAAGTAGACCTGTCTTTACCCAAGCTTTATGCGATCTCTATACTGAATTAAATCGATATCGACTCATTAGTTTCAGAGATTACATTATAAAACATCATACAAACAAATCTTTTCTCTTTGTAAAATGAGTAGAGGCTAAATAGACAAAATTTAGTCCCTCATTAGGCTCCAGGTAATAAAAACCTTCATACTCAAAGTCTACCAAAATCGGCTAAAAGGTTTAGACTAAAAAGAGGAACAGATGAGAAGACAATGTTATACTATCTATATTTTATTTCTATGAAACCATACAAGGTTTTTATATAAACCATTACTGGGTCCTTATTTCGTTGTCGTGACTAGCCCGTGTATCCACCGCGCATGCGCGGTAGACAGCTGCGCTTAGAAATGCATCAGCGCGCATGGACATCCTTAAGCGTACCGCGCATGCAGCAGTTTGCACGGGCTTGTCACGACAACGAAATAAAGATAGTGAATAAGGACCCACATGGAATACAAGCAGTCAGTAGGTAGGTACTTATCACATGCATTTTTAAAACGAAAAGCGGCAATAATAAACTATAGGTACTCGAGTAACAGGGTTGTCACCCAAAATGTTGGTGCCTAAAAAGTTTTTTAACACAAACAAATGCACCTACCCACCTATTTATCTCTAGCTCCCGATCACAACATTATTTTTCGATAACTAATGAATTCCCTTTCACATTCTTTAATCTATTCTATTCGATATCTCTTGAAGAATGCATCTTAGAGAATGCGCTTGGCCGCACAGTTACAAACGTCATCTATTTAATTTATAAAAATGAATAAGGTTTTATAATGTTTGTCTTTCTTTAAGACATATCTGATTGCGATAAAACTTAGGCAGGTTGCTGTGAGAATGCAAAGAACCAACAAATAGCAATGTGTTAATCGGTAAAAGCCGTAATCGTAAAATGTATTTCCCGATGAGGCGGCCCTATTCGTTATGAGTAACGTGTGGATCGAGAAAAATGCTCGTCTTATCTACCTATATATAAATTCATACGTCCAACGTATATGAGTGGCATTGAAACCGACGTTGGGGCCAAGGTGTGGAGCCGGCGCAAATCAGAATACAACGTAATGCGTTCGAGCAACGCATACATAGACATCGCTCACAGCCAGGTTTTACACACACATGAAGGTTTTCTTCTATAGGTACCTACGCTCGGTATATGGTAATACTGCTAACTTAGAGATTATTATTATTATTAAACCACACTAACAGATTAGAGCTGATGCGTGTGTATCTTGTGATTTGGATACCTATTTGGTCGAGTCGGATCTTGAAGGTATTCAATGTGGGTGCTATAACAACATCTTAGGAAAGTTACTTCCATTCTGCGATAACACGATTTGGCAAGAAGTGTTTCAGGGGATTGAGTTTCGACTGCATCCGTCATAGTTTCAACGGGTGCCCTCTCAGGTCCTTATTTTCATAGTTTGTTAGTAAGTATTTTATGATCAATGAGACCTTCTCTCTGTCTGCGGTTTTCAAGGGTCATGAGGCCTAGATTTTTTAGACGTTGATCATAGCTTTTAATTTTTAAAAAGGCCACCATTTTGGTTGCTATCCGCTGCGCATTTTCAATAAGTGCTACATCTTTCTTAAAATAAGGGTTCCATACAACATAAGATATTTGTTACAATAGGCTACTTTTCAATTAGTAAAAAAAAAAACTTTTTAGCAAATGTCAAAACGCAGATTTTGTTTGGAGATCTCATACATGTCGGACTATGGCGTCATATTTTTTTTTTTGTCAAATCACTTCTTTTATGATGATTAATGATAAAAAAATCCTATTCAACCCAAAATTTAATTGCGATTTAACCGTTGGTAGTTTAAATGTTAGTTATATTTACTAATGCATCTTTTAGATTTTTTTGTCAACCTAGGAAACTGGCCTATTATTATTTCTAGAAAATAATACAAAATCCTCCTTATAACGAGCTCTAAGTACAAACAGAATGTAGTATAAAAAGTAACTAGTAATCTCAGTTAGTCAAGCATCCATAGAGTCAGTTGCTTAACCAGGCCTGAAAGAATGTCGCCGGTCTTGCCGCACCGCTTCATAAATATGGAGTTGGTGATTAAACGGCGTACTCTCAGAGTTTTTGTACGACACCCCCCTCCCCTTCCCGTCTGCACCCGAACCTTGGATTAAATCATGAGCTATTACCACTTACTCCTGACATTTCGCTTTTTTTCAACTCTCTGAACACACCCGCAAGCTACCTACAGCTTTCTTTTGTTTTAAACGACACATGTTTAAATTAAGAATGCGATTTTGTTTATAAAAAGTAAATTATGTTAATCATAGGCTATTGGTTTCTCTTTAGTATTCGAGTTTAATATTATTAAAATGATGATAAATTTTCATATTATGCATTCAGGTAATGAGCATAGTTTAACAAGTTTTTACTCAAGTGTTCACCTGTTTGTAAACATGTTAGGGACAAATTAAGCAATTTTAATTTTAAACCCGTGAAGGTTTAAAATGAAAATTGCTAAATTTGTATTACCATCATATATTCATCTAAACTAATATTATAAAGCTGAAGAGATTGTTTGTTTGTTTGAAATCGACAATCTCAGGAACTACAGGTCTGAATTGAAAAAATATTTTACTTTTGGATAGCCCAATTATCGAGGAAGGCTATAGGCTATATAACATCACGTTACGACTAATAGGAGCGGAGCAGCAATGAGAAATGTTGCAAAAGCGGGGAAAATTTACGCAGACGAAGTTGCGCGGGACAGCTAGTAATATTATAAAGCTTAAGAGTTTGCTTTGCTTGTTTGTTTATTTGTTTGTTTGTTAGGTTAAACGCAATAATCTCAGGAACTACTGGTTCGAATAAAAAAAATGTTTTAGTATTGTATAGCCTATTTAACCAGGAAGACTATAAGCCATATAACATTGCGATACAACTAGTAGGAGCGGAGCATATAAGTATAAAAAATGTTGCAAAAACGGGGAAAATTGACGTACTATTGAATCAGCTTACTTGCTAATCCAATCTACAACACCACGTTTATACCTAAGTGTACTTATCGCTAAACGCTTATCCATTAAACCAAACCCTTAATGGCACCCTTTAGGACTGAATCATAGATCCCTAGAGCAATGTAAGTAGGCGTACGCGCGGTGAAGACGCAAGACATGATCAACGCACGACCATTTTATATACAGTGTGTGTATAAATCCTTGCCTGATCCGAAGGAGACGTGTAGGTATAACGACAATGTTAACAGATTATTATTATTAGTTTTCTAGTACCTACTAAGGGTCTCTGAGCTAATCTGCGGACAGACGGACGGACATACTAAAACTGTAAAGGTTTTTTGTTTACTATGGAACCATAAAAATAGAAAAAAAACGTAACTTTTATTGTTTTTTAACAAATGGCAAATGGTAAATTTTCAAGATTTATTATAACCATTATTTGTCTATAAGTGCTCTTTACAATTAAAACAATATTTGCCGCCGTCGCATGTGTCTAGCCATAATAGGACTTACGTCAATAAATATTTATAATTTTTTTATTTTTTTTCATCGTCTATACCTACCTACTAAAATTATGAAGATGACGAGTTTGTTTGTTTGAACGTGAAAATCTCAGGTCCAAATTGAAAAATTATTTAATGTTGTATTGCTCATTTATCGAGGAAGGCCAAGGTTATATAACATCACGCTACAACCAATAGGAGCGGAGAGGCAATGAAAAAGTTGCAAAAACGGCGAAAATTTACGCAGACGAAGCCGCGCGGGTCAGCTAGTTAAATATAAAAAAAATCCGGATAAGTGCGAGTCGAACCCATCAACTGAGGATTCCGTACAAATTTGTAGGTACATATTATAAATACATCGCTCACGAGTTGAGTTTCGCAGTTTTTTTTTTATACAGCTTTAAAGGACTGGAGACCTGAGCATATGGTTTCAATTTTAACCCGATACCTCCACGTGTTCCCAAAATAAAGTGTCTTGACAGACAGACGTACGGATGGACAGACGGACAACCAAGTGATCCTTTAAGGGTTCCGTTTTTTTTCCTTTTGAGGTACGGAACCTTAAAAATAAGTAAATCGAATTGGTATTGATACCAAACAACACATTATTGGACCGGACAGGGATTAAATATAAAAGCTGTATACGTACTGGAATTACAGGAATATTGTGCAAACGTTACCAAGTAGACATTAGTGGTTACCTTAATCTTAGGTAATAAAATAGATCTTTAGATGAATTGTAGTCTTTAATGTTGAACAAGCTTCTACGGTTTTGATTTAGAGTTCGGAAATTGCACGATAATCATGTGGATTAGTCTATCCTCTAGTTGTCGGACAACTAGATTAGTTGTGTGATCAAGTTATAACTTTTGTGCTTTGTGTGTAAACTATAAAGGGTCTTTAGTAAAGGTGTTAACAAAGTGGATCCATTTTAAAGGGGCATTACACTGAGAGAATTATTTATTTAGCGCTACGTACACAGCGACACGATCGCCGGCCTCGCTCTTCCGCACACAACCATTACTTCACAGTGCGCAGGAGCGCAGATCAAAATAAAGTAGAATATTCGTTCGTACATGTTAGATTACGAACCCCATGACTATGACAATACGAAAATTCTCGTTTTGGCATTTTTCCGCAACTTCAAGATTTATTTGCGGGATCATATTAACACAAATCCTTAAATTTCTTTATTTCATCTACTAGAAAAAACTCTATGACTAGTGACACAATATTTTTCGTGTCCTAATATTTAGGTTTTATAAATATTTTTTTGAGAGAGCCGAACCCTGTTTCGTGTAATCTACCCTTAATGTTTAAATTATTGACTTCAATTTTCTCATCTAGATATGAGGCAGGTGCTTCTTTACTTAGACGACTGGCATTCTTTCCATCATTCATTTTTCATAACAAGCCAGTAATAACAAGCAGGCTTTATTTTTGTTTCATATTCAAAACCTATTTTGAAAGTAAATACTACTTTGAAAGTGAACCAACATCGAGCGATCGTATTCAGTTTGATACGAACAAGTTCCTGTCTACACAGGCTGTTTGGTGTCGAATCAAAAGAAACATTCCGATTCATCGCATCAGCATCGCTCCCTAAAGGCGTCTAGCAAAGGCTGAAACCGCGGAACGGGCGCCCCGGGTCGGGAAGCAATCTATTGCGGGACCTGAGGAACCGTGCCTCGTTTAAACTATATAGCACTGGACTAGACTGCAAGAAATTCATAAACAATAGATGAATCTAAAATTGCCAGTAAAAATTAATCCATTTGTATTTAGAATGGTAAGCCGACCGTTCACTGACTTGAAATCACGGAACAAAGTGATCCGATATTACGTGTCCATGAGCTATGTCTATGGGTACGTTGCTCAAACGTACTATTGTACTATCTGTTCTGTGCTATAGTGTATGTCACCTGTGACCGTCCAAACAAACCAAATAGAAAACAAAACTATCATCAGAAGCGGCGGTAGCCTAATGGCGAAGGCATCACTCTCGCAATCATGAGGTCACGGGTTCGAATCCTACCCATTACACTACCGACGTGAACCCACTCCTAACACAAGCCTTTGAGCTTAGCTGGAGGGGTTAACAAAATTGCTAGTAACGTAGGACTCAATCCCACATTGCTAGTTAACTTAAAAAAAAAAATATGATTTAATTCTATCGTAGTTCTGTACCAAAATTCAAGAATGTTTACGGCAATCCAATAATGATTACTAGGTACCATACTAGGAGCGTAAGATTACGGTGTGTCAAGTTACCAAAGCCTCTAGTACGAGTATGGCGTATGTAGGTACCTACCTAAATTCATTGTCGTGCTAACTCATATACGGACCTCGGCATCTAGGGCCAGAATTCTTTAACGCGATAGACTCCCGGACACGGTTAGGTTTTGATACGGAGTCTTTTAAGCACTCAATTCCACGGTTTTGTAATTTTAAGCCAAAAGGTAACACGCAAAACTCAGGAACTTAGGTTTGGTAGTAATTTCAATTATTACTCACTAGCTGAATTGTATTTTAAATACAACAGACAAAACGTACGTAAGTACTCGTATGTATGTTACATTTACAATGCAAAAAGCTGTTCACTAGACAGTTAAAGCGTTATTACAACTCTCCATACGAATTTATTACACTCCTTACTCTCCAAGCGTACTAGCACAAAATAATAGCAGTAGTAAACAGTAAACTAACCTCGTCTTGTGTAAACGAAGCTGCGCTTAACGATTCCCCTGTCTTGTTACGAGCTGCTGATTGGCAAACTTCGATTGAATGTATCCCACATTTCTTGTTCCTTTTGTGTCAATATTTATTTGCCATCAATCTTTATGCTTTATGCTCCTAATTTAGGGTTCAAGTGCAACAATTTAGTGGAACTTTTTATGAGTGTTGGGAAGTTGGAAACAATTTCGATAGGCATAACCCTTGGTGTAATGTGCTTTCCATATCCAAACTTTGGTTAGTTACGATGCCAGTTATGAAGAACGGGTGGAAAACTTTCTTTCATATCTGCACATTGAAGTGATAGCAATTTTCTTTTTTTATCTAATCATCGTCATAAATATAGGTGATTTCTCATAGCAATTACGACGAAAAAAAAACCGTTTTACATATTTATTCCTTAGTTATTCTATATTAATATTATAAAGCTGAAGAGTTTATTTGTTTGTTTGTTTGAACGCGGTAATCTCAGGAACTTCAACTTCACTCAAAGAATTCTTTCACTGTTGGATAGCCCAGTTATGGAGTAAGGCTATTTGCTATATAACATCAAGCTACGACCAACAGGAGAGGAGCAGCATTGAGAAATGTTGCAAAAACGGGGAAAATTTACCCAGACGAAGTTGCGCGGGACAGCTAGTTAAGGAACAAATGTATAGTTGGTATTTTTTATCAACCTACACTTAACCTTTCATATAGTTACAAACTTTGATAGTACATAATCGCACAATATAAATAAACTATCGGTAAAAAGTTTATATCTAAATTTATTATGAAGGCAAGATATTTGAAAACATGACGTGTTCTTATTATGTTTTTAACTCTGCTATATATAGGCCCCAGATATATAGAAATTATTACAAACGAGACAGACAAAAATATTAGCAACAAAACTATTGATCAAATTGATGAGAGAAGTTCAGCACTAACTATCAATTCCTTCTGAGTTTTTCCTTCTTATTAAAGTAATGCCGATAAATCGAGACTCATTATTTAACTCGTTAGATGCTCCCTAGTGTAAAAGAAAAGTACTGAAAGTAGGTAGGTACTCATTGGACGGTGGACCCCATTCTATGCAATCAGCGTGTGAGCTAGCCAAGAAATCCCGTATAAGGTAACCTGACTACGATTACGAAGAACATTCGTCGACGTGCAGACACTCCTCACAAGCCTTTCCTTATCAGGGTAAAAAGGTTTCTTTCTTTTGTTTGCGCAGAATTTATTAGCGTTGAGACTATTGTTTTATTGTGGAAATCGTAATGGGTGGTGAATAAGTAGTAGGATTACATATAGGTCAATGACACTTGAACGCAAGGAGGTAGGATGTTTCGGTACAAAGAGAAACCAGTCGAATGTCCTTTCTGCCACAGAAAGAATCGATATTCCGATCGATGTTAAAGATTAGGATTCGAATTGTATTTAAGCATCGTTCATCTTTGCAGTTTGCGTAAATATTGAACGGTATCAAGTATCAAAATGGCGGAGGATAATAAGGTGAAGATATTTCCCACGCAGCGGAGCGCTTGTTTTCACTGAAATACTGTGCATACCGTTTATTCAAAACTCGCTAAAATAATATCATTTTTTATGCAGTAACATTACAGTAAGATGAGCAACACATTAATTTATTAAAGTAATTGATTTTTATAAACGAATAAGTTATTAACATTTTTCTTCAATGATTTGATATCTATATTTGGACTGCCTCTGTGGCGCGGTGGGAGTGAGTCCGATCGCTACGCAAGAGGTCGTGGGTTCGATTCCCACTCGGGAAACCACTTTGTGTGATCCACAAATTATTGTTCCGAGTCACGGACTTTGTGCCCGTGACTTGTATGTATGTTTACTGCAGGAGTCGTCATAAAAAAAAAAATGTGTGGCACTCGGGGACTGCCGCGGTAAAGCTATTGCATAGTATTTTTATCAACTTAAGCAATAAAAAAAATATATATATATTTTTAAGTGTTTTTTTTTTATTATAAAAAAACATAGTTTAACTTTTTTTTTCTTTAAAAAAAATTTTTTTTTTTTAAATTTAAAAAAAGCAATTAAAAATTTTTTTTTTTTTAAATTTTAAGTTTTTTTTTTTAATTAAAAAAAAAAAATCATTAAAAGTTCTGCTATTCATTGATAGATGGCAAAAGTAAAAAGTATCACCGCTGTGCCCGTCGGAGTGGGGAGCGTGAGGTTTTTTCGTTACGGAATTTCTGGATTCGGTCCCCGCGCTCAAGGCCCGCGATAGAAGCTATGCGATAGCTTAAAAAAATAAAGCAATTTGATTTTAATGCAAAGTAACATTACGTTGCGAATTCATACGAAGTAGTTCACCACACTCGCTTTGCTAATGCAAGCATAAAACTTGTCTGAACTTTAGACTAGACTAACTACCTACTAAGTACAAAGAACGCAAGGAAACTTAGTCGAAGATTATTTACTACAACCTTACAAATACTCCTTGCACGGAAGTTTAATGCGTTGGCAGTAGGAGTGGTTTTCATAGCGATATTATAGAAACACAGATAGAGGTGGAACCCCATCCAAAAGCGTTGTCAAGCGGGAGTGTAGGGCCCAGTAAGAAAAGTGTAAAAATACTGACCAATAGTTCTAGTGTTATACGTTGCGAAGTAGTTGAAAACGGACAATAGTACTAATATATCCATGGAAAATTGGTCTTATATAAGATCGTAGTAAAGGTTTCACTTTAGATAGGTATGCAGTACAAACTAGTATAAACTGAACCTAACCATATTTGTATCGGATCGGTAAAAAAAAAAATTGTCTCGTGCATTTGAAACTACGAATGACGATACTTTTTTTAAACCTACATAGAATTAACAAAACAATGGTTGTCCGTGAAGTCGGTTTACGGACGATAATTTTACGTAATAACGTCATAAGAAAACATTGATGACATTGTAATAAAACAACCTTGCCTGTGAGAGTTTTTTTTAAATCTCCAATTATATCGCGCATGTCGCTGCAATCGCCAAAACATGGATGACATTGTATTAAGCAAACCATGCCTGTGACAGAATTAGTGGACCCGGGCGCAAAACTTCAGCCTATTACCAAGCGGAACGTGACGGACCGTGACACTTTTTCGTGCATGCAACCGGTCATCAATTTATAAGACGTTATTACGTCAAAAAAGCAGATATTCACACGATCTGGTATATTTTAAAATACCTAAGTAGAGAATACCAGATTTGTTATACCTATCATAAAAAACAAAGTTTGAATAACGGTTCCCTTTACCAGGCTAAAACCTTTACGAAGACATGCAATTAATCTTAAAGAAAGAAAGAATGAATGAGAAGAAAGAGTTACGAATGAGTTTGGATTTCAAACATTACAAACAGTCAAAAAATATTTTTGTAAGTACACTTTAATAAGTTAAATATCAAAATATACCGTAATAGATACCGTATTTATTAATTAGTTTCGCATAAACTTTACATTTCACATCCATATGGTAATGTTTCGTCTATCATCGCTATTCAGACATTGTTTGAATAAGTAAATATTCGCACAAAGCTATAGGGTGACGTCACTCCGACTGAATGAACGGAATTACTAAAGGTCTATGTCCTGTGAATGCCATTTGATATTTAGTTCGATAGTTCAAACAAAGATAGTTGCACATTGCACGTGAGATAGTGGAGAGTGCACAGATCTACAGATTAGTGTTGTTAAAGCTCTCTTCTAAGGATATAGGATTTTTGAAGTGAAAACTTCTTTAACGGCGTTGTGCACTTTTTTGGTATGGGTACTAGTATAGTATTATATTATCTGTGGTATGGGTATAAAATGTTAAACTCGCGTCAGGATCACGTGACCGTAAGATTGGTGGATTAGTGGATTGGGGGAAAGACTAGTGGTAAATCAGGCGGTCTAGAATTATATTTATAGTCATCAAATACTTAGGTATTTTCTAACCATTTGGTATAGATCAACGATGTTCGTTCATATTGAATTAAGCTAGCCTTTGTATATTACTTACTTACTAACCATTTTGTAATTTTATATTATTTTCTTAGTGTGTGCAATAGGATATAGCCCCTGCTGGACATAGGCCTCTCCTAATTTACGTCACTGGAAGATTGATATGCGAAGCTTAAAATCAAAACTGATTAATATAGACTTAATAAGCAACTTTGTTTTATGGGCCCTATACCCTAATAAATTAAATTAACTTTCTTTAAAATCATCTCCAACCTTCATAAAGAAACACTTAACCCTAATCCACTAAAAGCAATCGTTATTTCAATTAAACCGTTGCAACTCAAATCCTATAATTTTAAAGCAAAAGCCCCATGGCCTTGACTCTACCAGACTGAGGCGGCCTTGTACCTTATTGAGCGTATAGTTAAAACCACATAATAAGATCATTACAGAAGGTAACCGTCATACAAGAAGCGCCATCTCAGACATAGCGAATATTAGAATATTATCGGGACTTAATCGCGTGAAATATTTAAAGGTACGATATTTAAAGGTGCGTGAGGCAACCGCCTCTCAAGATTTATTTATTATATTGCTATAAACTGCCATCAATCGACCCGTGACCGTGACGATCGGTGCAATTCGATCGAAACGTCGGGTAAATATAAGATTCGTACCTTTAAATATTTCAGGCGATTATCTCCCGATAATATTCTAATATGTGTAAACATCGCGAAAGTTTAAAAATAATAGTTAGGGGGCCGCCTTCCGAACAAGTGGTCCTTATTGGTTTTTAATTCCGTGTCTGTGAACAGTGTCTATGTGTGCGTAACTCGAGCGAGATATGCATCAACGGTATGAACACGAACGCGAGCGTGTGAACAGACGTGAATAATAATCATACCTTGGGACAATTCACACAACGTTATCTGATTCCAAACTAGGCAGCGCTTGTATGCTATAGAAACCTGACAACTGATAAACATCCTTATATATTTCTAAACACATACATAGGTAATAATAGATAAATAATACTCAGACACAAAATAAACCATCGTGCTCATCACATTAAGTTTTATCCTGGGTGGGGATCAACAACACTCGGCTGTTTGTCAACAGTTTTATAGCACTGCCGCCCGTGTCAGGCTGCTTGCCGGGCTACTTGTCACGCGTCTAAACGCGCCAAGAAGGTTACCTTCTGTACTCTCAGTATATTGTGTTAAAATGCAATGCGCCCGCGCCCCACCCTGTCTTTTGCGCCAGGAATGCTAGAGTGAGACAATGTAAGAAACCAGTTTCAAAACGCCGGAAGCCTTTCTCTTGTATCCATATGTACGAAGTATTCATTCGAAATGTATGAGATTTTTATTGAATACCAAACTGTGATTGTGTTGAAGCATTTAAAGCTCAAAATGTGAGGCAACAAATAATCTAAAAGTGACTAAATTTTAATGATACAATTTATCTAACTGCTATTATAAATGCGAAAGTTTGGATGAATGGATGTATGTTACTCAATCATGCTCTGAATGAACTTTGACACAGAGTTAGTTATTATAGTCTGGAATAGCACATAGGCTTTTATCCCAGAAAATGAATGAAGCTGAAGAGTTTGTTTGTTTGGACGCAATAGTCTCAGGAACTACTAGGTCGAAAAGAAAAAATATTTACGTTGAATAGCCCATTTATCGAGGAAGGCTATAGACTAGGTAAAATCACGCTACGACCAAAAGGAGCGAAGCAGCAATGAAAAATGTTGCAAAAACGGGGAAAATTTACGCAGACGAAGTTGCCCGGTTGAGCTAATCAAAATTATAATAAAAGAAAAAGTTGACATAATTACATACACTACCTAATAGATTGACATTATCGCTTGCCGCGAAAACGAAAAAAAGGACCCTGATTGTTTTAACGACTAGGCAAGATAACTCTTTAATAAAATTTAGTATCTGAAAAGCATATAATTTAATATTTGACTGCAACGCAAGAGGTCGTGGGTTCGATTCCCACACTTGACACCACTTTGTGTGATCCACAAATTGTTGTTCCGAGTCTGGGTGTGCTTTGTGTCCGTGATTTGTATGTTTGTAAAGTCCCCCGCGACACAGGGCTTGTACCCTAATGCGGGAGTTTTTTTTTTATAAAAAAATAAAATAAAAAATATAACAAGACAAAATTTCTGTTGTTTAGACTTGTTGCCAGTTTATTGTCTGTTTTACTGAAATATTACTCCATTTAAATTTAAACACAACGTACCTGTATAAATAGTAGAAAATACTTAGTTTATTATACCTACTGTTTATCTTTGCCAGAATAATAAAATCGGCGGTAGCCTAATGGCTAAGGCATCGGTCTCGCAACCGTGAGGTCGCGGGTTCGAATCCTACCCATTACACTACCGACGTGAACCAATTCCTAACACAAGCCATTGAGCTTAGTTGGAGAGGTTAACAGGATTGCTAGTAATGTGGGATCAAAATCCCACATATAGGTAAAGTATAAATATTGTAATTAAATCACTCAACAAAATAACTTTTAATGCAAAGTTACAATTTTTAAGTATAAGTGAAGACATCTCGGCCAAGTTACAATCAAAAGGAAATATTAATTGAATTCGAATTGTTCTAACAATCTCATAAAGTTCACATCGAGTGATTTGAATTCGTTCATTGTGGGCTTCATAAATCCTCTTTATCTTTATCTCCCAATCAATTATTCCGCAAGAATAATCTGACGAAACAAATGCCGACATAAATAATTCCATGATTTGGCAAAACATTAATGGATATAAGAAATTGTAAATTCGCTTCTTTCACAAATCGTCACGTCTAAATATTTATTGTTCTTTGCAAAATTGTACTTTTATGGTTTGCGTAAGTATATAAATTTCAATTATGATTCTAAATGTCAGCATATATTATTTTGTTGCCTATTCATGACACTTCAAAATATGCTATATTTAAAAAAAACATAAAAGTTTCATCATTTCAGCCTCTGTGGAGTGTATCCGACCGCTACGCAAGAGGTCGTGGGTTCGATCCCCACCCAGGATAAAACATTGCGTGATGAGCATGATGGTTTATTCTGTGTCTGGGTGTTATTTATCTATAATGCATGTATTTAGAAATATATAAGTATGTTTATCAGTTGTCTGGTTGCCATAGTACAAGCTCTGCTTAGTTTGGGATCAGATAGTGTCGTGTAAGTTGTCCCAAGGTATTATTATTATTATTTTGAATACCTACCTACAGATCCAAAGTTCTTACAATTCTTATTTTGAGATGATTTATCCAGACAAGTTTAACTTTACTAGTTTCTTTAGTAGTCGTACCTTAAGATCTTTTTAATATAATCATGTGTGTACATAGGTATGACTATTTCTTTGTAATTGTATTCCTCAATAGTTTGATAATAAGAAGTGTCATGGTTTTGGCTTAAGTTTCGTACTTATAATATATTTGACAATCGTAAATAAAATTTTAAATTCAAAATTCTTTATTTACTTATTATGCAAAACAACTCTTGTGATACGTCGGGATTAGAATCCCGACGAACTCAACACGTACATCTAGAGATGTACGTGTTGAGTTCGCAAACAATAGGTAAAGCCGGAGAAAAGAACCTGGCAATAAAAACTCGCGGCCACTCTTTTCAAATTGCCAATTTTACAATGTTTAAATGTTTATAAACTTGATATGGGGGTAAGGTGCCGCGACTAATATACTATACACCATGTTAAAGGAGTGACTGATGCAAATTGTAGTATCAAAAAGTTGAAACATGAGATAAGCCAAAATCAGCCTTAGAATAAACGTGCAAGCTTCAAATAACAGTTTTGCTTATAAAAGTAAAACCAAATAGCATAGAAATCAGAGTAGGTATATCTAAGAAATCTAAGATATTCAGCTGACTATAAACATAAAGGCAGCCGCAAGCTTCTCTAGACAACCGGAACTGACGACTTAACTTGCTTTCTGAGGCACGTTGGGCCTACCCGGCTATATCTGCATGTAGGCAGCGATTACCGTACAGGGTCCGGCCGCACGCACGGTTGTTTAATCGCTTAGATCGAAGGATCTGTGTAATAGCGAGCTAAGAAGTCCGTCGAAACATATTACTCTGGTCTCTCTTTTATTTATGTAAAACATTATTTGAAAAGTGTCTCATGTCACTTCTAATGATAGTAATACTTTCTTCATTCATCCTACGTAGTTTATCTTTATAGGATACTAGCGGCCCGCTCCGGCTTCGCACGGGTATAAAATGTATTGCCTATATTTCATGGATGTTATTATACATATAAACCTTCCCCTTCAATCACTCTATCTATTAAAAAAACCGCATCAAAATCCGTTGCGTAGTTATAAAGATTTAAGCATACATAGGGATATAGGGACAGAGAAAGCGACTTTGTTTTATACTATGTAGTGATCATGCCTCATGTAGTTCAAAAGTATACACAAAGTAGATATATATTTGTGTCGTATATTGTTCATTCACTTTGATGACATTTCAATACTAGTTATCTACTTAAAATTATTCTTTAATCTAGAGATTTTACTATTGGGCAAATTGCATTTTTTTATAGAATTTTACAAGCTACGGGTCTTAATCGCGTAAATATTTTATTATATAATGATATTATATTTAGGTATTTAGCCTCAAAATAAAATGTATTGCATTTTTTGCCCATAGAACTCGTGGTTTATGCTCACATGATTCCAATTTGTCAAATGGCCCAATAAATTCAAGTTTTGACATTGGTATACGTAGCTAGAATCTTCACTTTTGTCAGTGTTGCGGTCTCCAAATTTGACTATGCCAATATCACCCAGGTGACTCATAATCTAAAGTTTATTGCTCTCTGAATCATGACTATTGAACTACATATGTACATAGATACATAACAGGGTAAAGCAACGAATTGTGAACCCAACCTAACTGTAATTGCCATGACATAATTAATGCTTGCTCATTCAACTTGCGCTTTGAACAATGACACGTAATGATAGATTATGGTCGCTCTCTCGCTACAATAATTAGAACAATTTAAACATTTATGACAGTTTTAGTACCTGCAATTTGGAGTCAAACAGATTGCAATGCAAAGCTGAGTGATTGCCTAACACTCCTAACACTAGATAATTCTGCGTATTATACGCTATCCCTGTTGCATGTACATTAATCTGCTAAAAGACTCGAAATGTAATATAAACCTATAAAAGTTTTACGAATTATATTTCAAGGTAGCTATCGTGCCTATTAATTTCCATGTTGTGATTGAATTACATCTATTGTGAACAAGAAAGATTCACTTTCCGAGTCTCACTTGTGTTTATTTTGTCTTGGCTCAATAAGTTAATGAAGATGTACTGTTACAAAGAGATTTAAAATGCAATTTCTGGTTCTTTAATTCTACAGTTCATAATGTGAAGCTTTACCCTATGAACGTATAATAGCGATTGTTGTGCAAGCACCCACGTATTCAAATAAATATGCCGGTAATAACTTTCCTATAGAAACTAAATCGTCTAGTCACGAGCAAACACGAGTCATTCCGAAGTGTACCGAGTGGCCAGATATAACTGTCATTATCTATGTGTAACAATCCCAGATGGAATGGAGAGATGCTTGGACAAATACAATTTATATGAGCTGATGCTTTGGTAAACACGCGTAATAGATCAGTACAAATAGAATTGGAACTTGGAGGTAATGGGATTGTTGTACAGATACTAGTAAATGTACACATAGATTAAACTATTACAGGCTAGTCATCGACAAATATTGTTTAACCAGTTGGAAACTTGTCATCAATTGACAAGAGCGTCGTATTTTTTCTTTATTTGATTGATTGTCGCTGCACCATTTGTGTAAAGAAACAAAAAAAAACAGTTAACCCGTTGCCTTTTCATAACCTCGGCACCAAAAATAAAGTACCGTGGCTGGAGCATGATAAAAATAATTTAAGAAATACAAGTACAATTTTAAATTTAAATTCAAACGGAATTCTATACTGCTGGTAAAACAACAGCTAAAATAATTCCAACACCAGAACAAACCCGAATTAACATAATATTGTTGCAGACAACGTAAAGAGCTTGCTTGCATACACTATCATAAGAACGGCAATGTTCATAATATACATAATGGCTTCATTACTACGGCAATGAGATGAAAACGCGACTGTGTTGACTAGCTGGACTCACTCGTGCAGCGTTCTCAATTAAACTGTCACTACTTGCAGTACTTAGATTACGTACACTTAATTACTTCATTTCTCCACTATGTTCACCGATTATTCACGGTGTTTATGATAAATAGTTCTTTGCAGAGAGTGTTTAAACCATGTTCCTACAGCTTTTATAGGTTGGGTTGGAACTTCACCGTCCAGCGTCTTTACTTATCTAATCTCCGAAATCTAGTAGATAATATAATAGAGTAGCAGTTAATGCCGCCTACTTATTGATACATTTTGTTGCATTTCAAAAACGTCGAAGATCATCATTTTCCATTCCAACAAATTTAACTTGACCATTCCTGGGGATCGGATTATTTCCATGGTCTCGTTGGTTTGCTTGCTACACCATTCCTGTAGTCGATTATTTTATATATTGTTTGCAAATCAGAATTATTTTTAGACTTGTTTATAAAGCAATCATTCTAACAAAAACTATTAATTCAATAATCTTTTACGAGTAATAGTGAAAATGCATTTACTCATACCATAAAGGCAGCAAACTGTCACAAAACAGGCGAAATCTAATTTTACATGTGCTAACCAAAAACCCTTCGCAAAGCGTAGAATTTCACTTCAGTTAGTTCAATTAAACTGACAGAGTGCCTAGATTCCGGTACATTTAGCCTATGTCACACGATTTCTAACTATTAAATTAATAAATGTACTACGATAAATAGAATTGTACCGAATAAAGCCATTTGAAATACTTTCGCATTGTCGACAATAGTAAACCCTGTATTACCTTTAAAGCTTACAAGATTACAACATAAGGCAACACCTGGAAATTTTGTTGAACTAAAAGACACTGTCGATAAAACCAATGGCAAGCTTGTTTAGTTGTGTGACAGTACCTAACTGTTCTATTTAATTCGAGTAAACTAGTGATAAAACCTAATGTAGGTAGTCGTTCTTCCAATAGTACCTAATTCTCGATAGAACATGGCATCTGACTTTAACCTTAGTATTGCCCTGGCTAATAAGGTACCAATACTTTATTTGACTGCCTCGGTGGCGCGGTGGAAGTGTGTCCGACTGCTACGCAAGAGGCTGACCTCTTTGATTCGATTCCCACACGGAACACCACTTTGTGTGATCCACAAATTGTTGTGCCGGGTCTGGGTGTACTTTTTGTCCGTGACTTGTATGTTTGTAAAGTCCCCCGTGACACAAGGCTTGCTTACCCTACTGCGGGAGTCGTCCTTTTAATAATAATAAAAAAAAAATACTGAACGATAATTTAACTGCTGATCCTTAAGATGAACGCAAGCCAGAGTTTTACTATAATACCTATAATTTCCCGCAAAAGTAGAGTACCTATGCAAATTATAAAAACCTTATTGGTAATAATTCAGCGTCTTTAAGTTTAATAAGCATAAGTTTTATACGATCATCTATTAATCGTTAAAAAAGGAAGAGAGATAAGTCTGTATGCCGACCAGGTGCTCCACGTCACCGCATAGCATACCATTAACGTCCGTAGCCGTTACAGTAGTGCGATATAACCTGTTCTTCAAAGCCCTACCGCAAAATGATACTTTGCATGGGAGAATTAGCAGATATGCTTACAGAATACGAACGACATAACATTAGTTACGATCAATCTATACTAATATTATAAAGCTGAAGAGTTTGTTTGTTTGAACGCGGTAATCTCAGAAAATACAGATCCGAATGGAAAAAATATTTCATTGTTGGATAGCTCATTTATCGGGGAAGGAATATAGGAATATAGGCTATACCTATAACATCACGCGACTAATAGGAGCGGAGCAGCAATGAGAAATTTTGAAAAACGGGGAAAATTTACTCAGACGAAGTTGCGCGGGACAGCTAGTCTATACCTATTAATATTATAAAGAGGAAAGATTTGATAGTTGGTTTGATTGTTTGTTTGATTGTTTGTTTGATTGTTTGTTTGATTGTTTGTTTGATTGTTTGTTTGATTGTTTGTTTGATTGTTTGTTTGTTTGATTGTTTATTTGATTGTTTGTTTGTATTTAATAGGCCCCGAAACTACTGGACGGATTTGAAAAATTCTTTCATCGTTGTGAAGCTACACTAACCCCGGGTGATATAGGCTATTTTTTATTCCTGTATTCCCACGGGAACGGGAAGTACGCGGGTGAAACCGCGAGGCGTCCGCTTGTATTTAATAAAGGTAATATGGATAGAACACCTACTAACTTAAAAAGCAGTTTCTCGCTGCCTGTGACTCTGTGACATCGCACCTTCCAAGCGAATTAACGGATTTTATTGCAATTTTTATGTAAGGAAACCGGTTCAATTAGAACAGTTCTTAGATGTTTAGCTTTGTTGGCTTTTTAAAGTCTAACACATTCGGCTGTTATCATTAAACAAGATATGCAAAAGATAATACTTAGGAATATCTTCGGGGCTTATCTAATACTAGCAGCCCAGCGCAACTTTGTCTGCGTAAATTTTCCACATTTTTGCAACATTTGTCATTGCTGCTCCGTTCCTATTGGTCGTAGCGTGATGTCATATAGCCTATAGCCTTCCTCGGTAAATAGGCTAACCAACAGTGAAATAATTTTTCAATCGTATCAGTAGATCCTGAGATTATCACGTTCAAACAAACAAACAAACTCTTCAGTTTTCTAATATGAGTATAGACTAGCTGTCCCGCGCAACTTCGTATGCGTAATTTCTCCCCGTTTTTGAAACATTTCTCGTCGCTTCTCCGCTCCTATTAGTCGTAGCGCGATGTTATATAGCCTATAGCCTTCCTCGATAAATGGGCTATCCAACAAAAAAAGAATTTTTCAAATCGGACCAGTAGATCCTGAGATTAACGCGTTTAAACAAACAAACAAACAAACAAACAAACAAACAATCAAACAAACAAACTCTTCCGCTTTATAATATTAGTATAGATGTCTGGATCTGATCTGGAGAAGAGAATCGCTAAAACTTATGTTCCATCTAAAAAGCTTTTCATGTTTAATCTAATATAAATCTTAGGTCCTAGTATGTACAGTATGGGTGTTAAAAACACAAAACACAATGTTTCACACAGCCCTTGAGTGAACATCTCGTGCTCGTTGGAAGGCTCTTGTGCGACTCGAGCAGGCTGAGTGTAACCTAGTCTTCACCTTGTTACCTTATCGCGTATGGGTTTATGCATATTCAAGTTTCATACATATACCTTGGTTTGGTTTTTTGATGTAAATTATTTTTGAGCTTATACTTATAGTGGGTATAATCACAAAATAAAGAGAGTACAGCAGAATCCAAAGTCTCGTTCTTGTCCAGTTTTCAAGTATATTTACACTGTTTTACACGTTAAACGTGAAATTGTAAAAATAGCGACATGTCAGTTTGCCGCCATTTTTACAACTCTCCAAGAAGTTTTGTACGAAGTTTTGTTATCTGTACAGGTACAATCTTGGGTACTTAGAGTGCAGTCCCGCTGGAGACTTTAGAAAAAACAATTAATGTATTGCTTTATGGTTCCAGTTATCAGTTATACTCAAAATCACCAATTTAAATTTAGAAGGTATTTTAAAATGCTACAACTCAAACAGACGAAACAATGAATTTTTATGTCCGGGTTTACCCGCTAGGTTCGCCGCTGACACCCATATTCTAAGATGTTTCCTTGACAATTCCTCGACTCAGCGAGTAGTACCTTGAGTTGACAATGTTTTCCCACCTCAATTGTTGCCTGTTTCTACTGGCAGTAGGTAGAGGAGATATTTCCAACTATGAATACCTACAGATTTTGTTTGAGTGAGGTGGAGTCGAGATGATAAATTTTCGAGAAAACGTCTTAGAATACGGGTCTCACTTCAGGTCAGTTTTGATGGAAAACTTAAATAGATTTGTGAATTCCCTTTGCCTTAGTGAAGAGTATATCTCGACGCCGCTCAGAACATAGTTTCCAGTTACAACAATAGCAACGATGACATTCAACAAACGAGTATAACATGCTACAGTACATACGATACTTCCAGTCGTAACCACAAAGTGCATGAAACACTGCCCTTGCTTTCCACAGCGTTATTATTCCTACTCAACCTGTGTGACTGTGACACAGGAGCTGACTTAGCAATAAGTAATTGTCTAAAGGCCGAATACTCAAACAACACTTTATAGTAGGGGAGACGTGGAACATCGACTTTCGAACAGATGCGACATATTTTTTATCAAATTGTATTGATTCATAAACACGACGATGATTGCCAATCGGAAAAATATGGACATGTTCATGTCTAAATTTTTTCCGATTTTAAAAATTCATGGCATAATTCCATAAACGGTTTTTTACAATAGACGTCTTTCGCAGTAGGGCGCAAGCTCCGCGTCGCGGGGGACTTTTCAAACATACAAGTCACGGACATAAGTACACCCAGACTCGGAACAACAATTTATAGATCACACAAAGTGGTGTCCCGACGACCTCTTGCTTAGCAGTCGGACACACTCCCACCGCAACACCGAGGCAGTCTGTCTTTGTCCTAAATTAAACATTTTAAAGACGTATTCACGTTAAAACAATATTTAGTATACCGATTCTATTCTCGTAGTATCCATGTATCTGTATAATTTTGACTGCCTCTGTGGCGCGGTGGGAGTGTGTCCGACTGCAACACAAGAGGTCGTGGGTTCGATTCCCACATGGGACAATACTTTGTGTGATCCACAAATTGTTGTTCAGAGTCTTGGTGTACTTTGTGTCCGTGACTTAAAAAGCTTTCTGTTTGTAAAGTACCCCGCGACGCAGGGCGTGTACCCTAATGCGGGAGTCATCGTTTTCAAAAAATATTTTTTTTATTTACTTTTTAGTTGTAGATACTAAAAAATAAAAAACAATGTTTTTTTTATTTTTTTATTGTTTGCTTATTCAACTTCTAAAAGCCACTACAATCTCTGCAAGTAACACAAACGAGTATTCATCCGACTCACATTAACTCTAGTGTCTAACCTAATTCCATTCCTCAATCTTACAACCTACATAAAGAACAATGCCCCAGCTAGAAACCACACTAAAGAATATTTTTAGCCACTTTTACGAGCAAACAATAAAATAATAATTCCGCCAGCGGACTTCAAAGACGACTGGAAAACATAAACTTAATACAGCCCCTTGTAAACGACGAGTAAAAGGCAATGGTTAAAAAGGGTAAAATAGCAGAGTGTGAGATATGAGACAGTTCAACCTTTATTATAATAAGTTACAGAGTCCCGAACAAACAGGAAAAGGAAAATAATAGAAGAGCATAAAAGCGTCCTTTTTACAAAAGCATATCCCATCATGCAATACCAATTATATATGTTCGTAAACTTTCGCGATTTATACACATTATTGAATTTTATAAGCTACGCTAAGCATTGCAACGGCCGTTGCAATACGGTTGAAACGTCGAGTAATAAAACAAAGGTATTTAGCCTTAAAATAAAATAATTCCGCTATAAAATATTTCAAAAACAGTGTATCCGATCATTTGAAAATAATTTTAGTTCAAAGTAAATGCCTGTGACAGGTATTTTTGTGGTATGCCGTGTGGTGCCGGCTTAAGAATAGTACCACCCCATCTCTTCCCGTGGGTGTCGTCAAGGCGACTAAGGGATTTCACTCCGGAGGACGGGCAGCAGCGTCCTCTGCGTACTTAAAGCCTTACTGCGATCGCCAACCCGCTCGCCAAGCGTGGCGATTATGGCAATTACCCCCAGGATCTACTGGGGAGACCCGTGCCCAGCAGTGGGCCATCATATGGGTTGATATGTAAATGCCTGTGACATACGGACGGCCGGACATGACGAAACTATAAGGGTCCTGTTATTGCCATGTTGGCTACAGATAGAAAACCTATCTATCGAGGGTTATCGAAACGCACAAAAGTTACTTTATTATTTTTTTATTACTTATTTTTTTTTAGACTAAGTAGGTACCTGTTTTTTGTAGGCTTTTAAATTATTCAAAGTTAGTCCAAAAAGATACATGATATGCAGTTACCACTGAGCATACTTACGGAGTCCAAGATTCCATTCATGGTCACGTTTTACGTTTGATAAACAAAAGCGTTTGTGTAATCCGATCCAACTATACGCAATTAACATTCTAAGTGTTACATTTGTTGCGTACGGACAATGCTCGTCGCAAACGTTGGATACCTACCACCGTTTATATAGGAACTCATTGTAGCTTCGTATGCATAACGTAGTATGAGTGCTGGCTAATTATCTTGCTACCAATCCGACTAGCTTTATTGAGTATCCTGCTGACTGTTGCGCAGAATTAGATTGGATGAAATTCAGAACATGGAAATGGGGACCAAACCCATTTATACACAAAGCAAAGTTTATTGAATATATTTCTGGGGCTGGGACTTAATCGCGTGAATTATTTAAAGGTATGATCCTTTTATTTACCCGACGTTTAGATCGAATTGCACCGATCGTGGTCAGGGTCGACGTGTAAGCAAAATTTAGTAAGATTTTTCATCCGTTTTAATAATCTGTTTTGTCATCTTCGCTGTTAAAATGATTAGAGTACCTAACTGTGCTTGGTGAAAGGATAGAAAGGGCAAGAAATACACTTCAGCTATAGCTATAGTTCATGAAAGCTTGTATTTTACCAGTCATTGATAAAATTGTGATGGTGACGTTATACTACATTGAAACTAAGTGGCGGTAGTCTAATGGCTAAGGATGACGTAGCCATTAAGCTACCATCGCTTAGTTTTTTTAGTGGCCTCGTAAGCGTGAGGTCACGGGTTCGAATCCTACCCATTATATTATCGACGTGAAGCCACTCCTAACACAAGACATTGAGCTTAGCTGAAGGCGTTAAGAGGATTGCTAGTAATGTTGGACCCCCAATCCTATATTGCTAGTTCTCTAGCTATCTATTTTTTTAAACGATAAAATATGATCATATGACTGCCTCTGTGGCGCGGTGGGAGTGTATACGACTGCTACGCAAGTGGTCGTGGGTTCGATCCCAACCCAGGATAAAACTTTGTGTGATGAGCACGATGGTTTATTCTGTGTCTGGGTGTAATTTATCTATGTATTTAATATGTATGTATTTAGAAATATATAAGCATGTTTATCAGTTGTCTGGTTTCCATAGTACAAGCTCTGCTTAGTTTGGGATTAAATAGCGTTGTGTGAGTTGAACCAAGATATTATTATTATAAAAACCATTGACGTGTAGACCTGGACCGCGCCGTCTCTTTCAATTAAAAAGTAAATATTGACTGCAAAGCGTGAAAGAGAAAAAAAAACTTGTGCGGCCCTGTCTCTTTGACAGGTATTGTCCATAAAGTAGCGTTGTCTCTGTCTAGAGTTGTCAATTTTGTGAGGTTATGGCGCAGTCCTGTTCTATACGTCTATGATAAAAACAAATAAGTACTTTACGAATTTTCAAATAACAGAAAAATAAAGAAATCCTTAAAGATTTTTTTACTACTTTTATTTATCTTGAATGCGTGTAGGGCTTAGTACGTAGGTCCGCCAAACAGTTACAATTTACTTGACTGGTCTTAGCGGAAATCACTTATTATCCGCAGGCCTACTTTCCTACAGATTATGGTTGCCGCATAAATGGATTTAGTATTTTACGTTACTTGCAATAATTCTAACAAACAAATAAGACTTTATTTCATTCAGAATTTTCACAAACAATATTTTAACCACAATGGAAAGTCTCTTAAAAAGTATTTACCTTGAATTTTATTCGCAACAGTACGGCTATTCGGTCCCATACAATGAATTATTGTACACACGTGTCCGTACCGCTTTCCTTGCCGCAAGACAAATTGCTATCAGTCCATTAATACAATGGATTAGATACAACACTATTCTGATTGAAAAATGTAAAAGCCCTGAACCAATTCGAAACGGAAAACAATTTTCTCGGTGCTGTGGAAATGAAAAAATAGAGTGCAGCTGTACATACAGGATACAAAAATAAACTCGAATAAAAATGCATCACCGTGTCAGGTTCATGTCAGGAAGATTGCCTATTTTTATTTTGTGGACTAAACATCGTCTACTTTGCGGTTCAACAATCGCACAGGTGGATAAAACTTTCGATACTCAAGCTTATCGGAAAAGACTTGTAAATTCGTTTGTATGGTCTGGGCCCCTAGATAAATGGCATTCTATTCGATTAGAGTTTACGTTAATCGAATAGAATGACGTCGTTGCGCGCGTACAACTGCTAATCTCTAATTAACAATTTTCGTATTTACAGTGTTGCGCGCGCAATGAGGTCATTGTATTCGATTAGCATAAACTCTAACCGAATAGAAAGACATTTGTCTAGAGTCCCTGTGTAGATTCCTGAAAAATATTTCGCCTAGATATCTCTAAATGTTTTTTAATCTATATTAATATTATTAAGCTGAAAAGTTTGTTTATTTCTTTGTTTATTATGTTGAACGCGATAAACTCAAGACGCTACCCAACATCTTTTACTGTTGGGTAGCCCATTTTTCGAGGAAGGCTATAGGCTAAATGACATCACGCTACGAAAAATTGGAGCGAAGGATCAATAAAAAAATTTGCAAAAATGGGGAAAATTAACGCAGACGTAGTTGCGCGGGTAAGCTAGTAGGTACAATATAATATTAACAATAGTCAATATTACTCAATGTAAATTAGTGTTGAACAGTTTTAAATAACAATATTAAGTAAAAACATCTCGAAAACAATATTAACGTAAATTTGTCTATGGACAACTTCATGCTTTAAACTTCTTCCTTCGCTATAACTATCATTCAAGGAAGTTTTATTCATCATTAGGTAAAATCCTTTTGAGTCTGTAATTCGATGCTTGTTCTTTCGTACTTCATGCTTTTTGTTAAAAACAATTAGCATCTTCAATATTTCCTTAGTGTTATTCAAAACCTCGCTACAAAAATTCATCGGTTTAGATTCGTTCAAACTAGAATCGCCACTTATCCCATACATTTTTTTCTATCGTTCACTATGAGGCCCCTAGGCGGCCATTTTGTGCGTATGTTCCGTTTGTTTACGTTTTATTGAACGTCGGATAGCTCCACAAAACCTGTTCCCTACAATTTAGCAATCCACTGAGGTCAATCCACGCACGCAATTCTATCCCGCGACGCTTATCAAGGTTATATTTGTAAGTGTTGTTATGTGTGTGAACGTACTAGTATGTAATGTGGTCAAGTGTATTAGAAACAAATTTATATTCTAAGGTTTCATTATGACATTGACTAGTATTGATATTATAAGCGCGGTCCTACGAGAGAGCTCCTTATGACTTCACAGATGCCAGTCGCAGTAATCTAATAAACTAGACTACTTATATGTCAACACTTTCAATGTAAATGATGGAAGACACGTCACGTTTCAATCCTATTTTACTCTTTAGTGGTTTACGGGTTTCATGTGAAAATCAGCGTCAAGCAGTACGCAGTTTCTGCTTGACATATTAGCTGATCTGCGGACAATTCACGTATTTAAAGCAGTGCAGTTGCAGTTAAGTTTCGATTAAAACGGCCAGTTTCGTATTCTTGTAACTTTGGGATCTGAAAAACGCTTGCGCACCGTACTAGAATTTCGTTATTGCGCTCTTGCTCTGAGTGCCTAAGCCTGTGCAGAAACAGACACGTCTAGGCACCAACGACGCACTATGACATAATAAGTAGGTATACCTATATGAATTTCAACATTAGGCATGATATTCGATAAACATATTCTATCTATAGCATTAGGTACGTGACCAACGCACACGAAGACATTATGCGACACATAATAATGATAATAATTATAACAACAATTTCACGTTACGCAATATCAATAGTGTGTAGTAAGCACGCCTACTTTCTATTCATAACAACGGCGTTGATGTTGTACTGTTGGTATATTATGACGTCATAAAATTAACAAACGGCTACTCTGTGGTTCATAAGGAATTGAATTCACTTGGCTTATTACGATTTTAAGAGTAAAGATTTTGGCAGTGTTCGCTTTTCTGTTTTCATAATGTAAAATTGATTTTAATTACATTTTTGTGGACACATAAATACTAACCTAGTGAGACAAAACAGTAAAATCACAATGTATTCAGGGATCTTTTTCTTCTAAAAAAATGAGTAGTTAAGAGTCCTCAAGTCAAGAAACTCCGGAGCCAAGAGCTCATGACTCGTTGTACCTACTTTTGTATCAACACAAAATACACTGAAAGATAGACTTTAAAAAAATGGTTGTCTGTAAAGTCGGTAAAGTTTACGGACGATAATTTTACTCGATAACGTCATAAGAAAACATTGATGACATATCGCCATTAGCGTTGCTTAGCAACCAATCAATAACGTTAGTTCAAATTGTATCGCATGTAATGACGCTGTAATCGCCATTTGCTGTTCCTTGGCAACCAATCAATAACGTGAATCTTTTTCGTGCGTGCACCCGGTCATGGATTTATAAGACATTATCACGTCAAAACCCTAAACATTTGTTTTCTAAGCTTATAAACATGAACATTGTCACAGAATTAATAAATTATCAGATAACTCACACTTACCTACAGCATGCGTTAATGTGAATATAAACTAAGTTGGTATCGCAATCTTGCACGCAGCTACAAATTATTTGCATAGTGAGTCACAGTCCTTTCCGTAGTATTTAATGCACGGACCAGGACGTCGTCAGTGCAGTCTATCTTGTAATTCCCTAGACAGTGGCACCAACTCGTGACATGGAGCTTTAGTTGTCGGGGGGAAAGACAGGTAAAGCCGCGCTGAGTCCCGTCCGTGACACTCGCTCTACAGTCTAACCTATGTTGTTGCCAACTCGTGCACTTAATTCGACAAATACCTACTTTACTTTATACACGAATAGTTTTAATTACCCGACTGTAAGGAAGGGTTTTGTTTTTAATACTGTTAGTGAGAAATCATTCGTGGTACAATCAATTTATATTTCAATAAGGCACTGGTAACCCTGGATGGGTTACCAGTGCCTTATTGGACCAGAGGACCTAATGGACCAGAGGCTCTTTATATAATGATTCGCCGATTTCTTTGTTTTAAACATTGACGTAGACCAGGACTGCGCCATAATCTCACAAAATTGACCACTCTCTAGAAAGAGACAACGCCACTTTGTGGAAAATACCTGTCAAAGGCTACACGAGTTTTTTCTCTCTTTGACGCTTTGCAGTAAAAATACTTTTTAATTGAAAGGGATGGGGCAATCCTGGTCTCTACATCAATGGTTTTCAAGACACTCGAAATAGTAAAAATGGCGGCTAACAAAGCTGTCATCATTTTGAAAGCTCTACATATAAAAATGTATAAAATGAGTAAGTCTATGGGACCTACTATAGGACGTGGGGTTTTTAGGCAGTTAAAATGATACTGGCAATTTTTTTTTTAAAAACCAGCTCGATTGCCGTCAAATTAAGAAAAAGAAAAGACTTACATAAGATATTTATTTACTTACATAGTTGAAAAAGAAAATACTTAGATAAGGTATTTATTTACTTAGGTACCTACATAGTTTCATTTAATGATTTGACGGTTTCGGAATTAAAAATGACGTACAAATTCATGTCAGTTCTGATTCGTTTCAAAACCCCTTTAGTTACATTTTCACTGCAAAATCGCTAAACCGATGGCCATTCCGTACCAAATAAAAATAACAGTATCAATACATTGTTATTTTTATTCGCTACAGAATAGCGATGGCGTAAGTTACGTTTTATAATACCACGGGGTCACAGGCATAAAATAGTTGTGACATAAATATCTTTTAAACCATGACAACATGAAACAATTTAAGTCAAAATAAATTCAACGGTATAAAACTAGCCACTTAAGGAGCTAACCAGAGCAAGAGAACTTAAAAGTCACCGCGGGAAATTAAAGTAACCAAAGGTGACAGAGAAGTGGCTCTATTGTTCTATGCTAAAGACACAATAGGCAGTTAAGGGCGTACCTCGGCCATAAATTTAGACATACTTTCTACGTTCGGCCCACAAAGTTATCAGGATTGCCGCCGAGAGGCTGACTGACAGCTGTGTGACAAGCCTAGACAACCGCTACAAAGTGATCTATTTACGACAAGAAACGGGATATATATTTTTTTGTAGTGAAATTAATACGGTATATATTTTTTTAAACTTAAACCTTTCCTGTAGAGTATTTATGTTTATGTGTAAGTATTCACAAGTTTAAAAAAGGGCTATTATTTTATCATACTTATATGAATATAGAAGCGGCGGTAGCTTAATGGCTACGGCATCGGTCTCGCAATCGTGAGGTCCCGGGTTCGAATCCTACCCATTATTAGTACCGACGTGAATCCACTTCTAACACAAGCCTTTGAGCTTAGTTGGAGGGGTTAACAAGATTGCTAGTAATGTGGGACTCAATCCCAGATTGCTATTTATCTTTAAAAAAAAAAAAACTATGTACTAGTTTTGCAGATTAAGTTGTAATATAGAGTATCTGCCAAAGCCGCATTATTATATATTATATTATATTTAAATAATATCAATGTCAGGCTTTCAATATCTCGAGTTCCGGACATAAGTAACACAAAACGATCAGCCTATAACAATAGTTGATTTTATTTCTCTTAATAGGACTGAAACTAGACAATCTACTTAATAAAATAATATTTTACATCAAAATAAGATCAACTTTTACACCAGTAGTAACCCTTCAAAAACACATAAGGTAAAAACCACCTATAGACTTCAACGCCAAGTGGCCTAAGTACGGAAGTTACGCAGTGATAACGTTTCGCAAGATTAACGAGATAGGAATACATTGCAACATTTGTGACTACTTAATCGTATGTTGTTCCCGAACCTCAGCAAACTTTGTCGGTCGAGATTAGTGTTTAGTTACACGCATGTAGTTTAGTTTTATTCTCTTTATAACCGCCTTCATAAAATGGGGTTCTATGTTTGACCCGGATTGTATGTTTGCGATTTTCTCGAGTGACCCGTTTTAGATAAGGTTTTCGGTATTCAACTGCATATTTTTTTGGGAAGGTTTTAAAATAGAAGTGAATCAGCGAAATATGCATACGATAATGTGCTTGAAACTTTTATTTCTTGATATACGTATGAAGGCGTTTATTTTTTTTTAAAAAAGTTATTGTCTTAAGCGTATTTTAATTTGCGTAAAATTTTAATGGTGTCTTGTTTAAGCAACTTTTTCGCCTTCAGCGTTGGCCACAACTGAATTCTCTCTCGCCATTTTGAGATCAATGACCTCAAGAATACGTAAATAGGTACCTCGAATTTGTTATTTAAAGACTTTCTCTTTTTACTATTCCCTTAAAAACAAAGACGTCTGTCACTCACAACTCAATTCACATCCAAATAAAATATGCGTCCCAATGTCTTGTCACAAAAGCTAGAGTAGCTACAGAAGGCAAGCATTACACATATGAGTACTTCGCAGAAGATGCTTACCTACTGTACCTTCAGTGTGTTGTGGTTTTGTGTGGGTCTAGAGAGCGGCCTTCCTTAACAGGTTTTACATGTTTTTGTCTATGTTTACATGCTTAACTATTGTATTTTAAAATAAAGCTTTCGTCACACACGTACGCTACGGCAGACAGATGAAAGCAATTGTCCGATTTGTTATGCAAATAAAACCTTATATTGCTTAACATCAGTTGCCGTAATCCGTTCATTCCAATATAGCACAAAACATTGAGAGCACAGAATAAAAGTTCCATATGTTCTTCGCTGGAGCAACACACTTCATCTTGGAACACCTGTGGAACAAATAAGTCCGAGGTGATTGAGATTCCCTGGTAAGGAAAAAGGTTTCTACACAAAATACCCGGAGTACCCACAGAAGATAGTCTTTATACAGAAGGTATTTTCTAGAGAGCATTTCGTTCCTGTTTTTTGTTTCAGAAAGCGTTGCGAGGTTCCATGCTCGTGCGTTACTCTCATCGAGATAATATGTATACTCTAACCTTTTGTATAAAGTCTTCCTTCCGTTTTCTCGTTGTTTTGTGAATATAGTGTCCCAGCACAAATTGGACATTTGTTTATCTACCGTTAAAAATGTTTCAATTCTGCTGACTTTGTGTACCAAAGCTATAAACCAATCACGCTCATGTTTACTGTTTTAAATTAAATCGTATTTCACTATATTGCTAGTCACAGCCCAGATTAAATTTTATTTTAGTTTCGTGATTGTGTCACTCGTATGAGTGGGTTATCACTGCTGTTTGTTTTTTTAAGTCAATGCTTTTACCGTTTGTTTTTTAAAGATAACTAGCAATGTGGGATTTCGGACCCGCATTACTAGCAATCCTGTTAACCCCTCCAATTAAGCTCAATGGTTTGTGTTAGGAGTGGGTTTACGTAGGTAGTTTAATGATAGGATTCGAACCCGCGACCTCACGATTACGAGACCGATGTCTTAGCCATTAGGCTACCACCGCTTATAAAAATAAAATTTATCCATTTATATATACGTTATTTTTTTAGAATTGTATATATGAATATTTTTTTAAATATGATTTATGTAAAACTATGAAAACAATTATATCAAGCGCATAATTCAAAATTCATGAAACGATCAGATCGGAACTGTTACACACGGCCGGTCTCAATAATCTATCTATCGATGGATTGGGCTAGTACATGATAGATATTTGACATAAGCTCCATACAAAATATGTCAACATTCTACAGATAGATTATTGAGACCGGACGTTAGTCAGATCGAATCTGACGTAAATATCTATGTCGTTACAAAATTATTTTGACAAATACATTTTTGTTATCATAAAACAATACAAAAACAACACAGTAATAAAACGTAGATAGTAAGACTCTTCTAGAATGTAGAACAACTTTCATTTTCAACTTTCCTACATATTCTACGTGTTAATAAAGTGCCCAAAAACGCAACACTTACGTAAACATTATCAAATTCATGTAAAAACATTCGAAAGTTGTAAATGTCTAGTTGGTAATTATACTGTTCAGCGAAATGCAACAAAACCGGAAGCAGGAAACCGGGTGCCGCTCTATAACGGATATTAATATGACGTCATTGATTCCCTCGACGCCATGAGGCATGTTTCCGGCCGAGGACTGGAACAATACACCTATACTCCATATTTTATGAGCTTCATTAATCTCCCAACCATCGGAGTCTATACATATTTAAACAAGTTTTCTTTTGTTATAACAGATAAGGTTTTATTAAATTCGCACCCATTTTAATATTAAGTGCAAATAATTGAAAAACAAAGGCACCTGCCTAACTGAAAAGCGAAGGATGCGGGATACGGTCTTTTATAATTTTCTATTCTTACTTTAAACATCTCACTTGATTTCACCGAATAGTTTAGAGGTGTATTAACACCCACGTTTATTTTGCAATGTAGGTCTCTAAACGTTATAATGATAAAAGAAAACTTACTGTCCGCCTTTCTCACATTCCGGTATTATTGTTTTATTACTTACGATTAAACTCGAAAAAACAACTTTACGAAATCACTTTAATAAATACTCTGTTTTTTTAAACTCAACCGGTGACCACGATAGGTGTAATATGATCGAAACGGCGTCGGGTAAATAAAATATTCGTACCTTTAAATATTTCACGCGATTTAGTCCCGGCAATCTATACTAATAATATAAAGCTCAAGAGTTTGTTTGTTTGTTTATTTGAACGCGATAATCTTAAGAACTACTGGTTCGAATTGAAAATGTATCATTGGATAGCCCATTTATCGAGAAAGGCTATATAACATCACGCTAGGACAAATTGGAGCGGAGCATTAATGAAAAATGTTGCTAAAACGGGGAATTGACGCAGACGAAGATGCGGGGGTGAGCTAGTATTCTAATGTTTACGACTGTCTTTCGTTTTTGGGCTAGGTAATAGTAGAGGTGAAACGCAAATATATTTCTGAAGTAATTCAAAATACAACTATAAGTTGCTAAAGACAATGTAGCTAGAATTTAAAGGAAAGCCGAAAAGAATGCATCCTAAAGACAAGGTCCCACTAGATTTGATTTGAGTTTTCAGCGAGTAATCGGTTGTCTATTGTATTCCTTACATAGTGTTTAAAGATAGCCTGGATTGTTTTACAGAATTCGCACTACTTGTGGTCATTGTTCTACGCTTTGTAGTAAGTATTTTAACACCTTGTCTGGCGGCCTTTATGGGAAGGAATTTTGACCGACTAGTGTCGTTTAAGCCGTGCGTGAGCTTACAAGACACAACGACGTGTCTCACAAGTCTTAATATTATTTTGGGCACTAGTCACCCGATATACTTAAGTTAATAAAAAAATCGAAAATAGCTCTAATCAATTTTACATTACGTTATCCCATCATAAACCAACTTAAATCCAAGATATGCTGCTAAGCTAACAGGCTGATAATAAAAAAGTGCTGAGTAATAAGATTTCTTACTTTACAGGCATTACAGGGGTGAGCAGTGAACCTCAGGGAATGAGCTTAAAAACAGCCAAGTTTCAATTTCACTTCCCCAACCACGTCGGATAAGCGTCAGATGATAAATGAAAACAGAAACGTCATCATTTCTGCCGTCTTACAAGGAATCAAATTTACGAAATCAACAGGGTAAATTAGGCATGTTTATTATTATGAGAATTAATTACCATGTCTCTTTGGGATTGATTGATTGATGTTTGCTTCTATAGAGAATTTGTTAGGCAAACCTGTCGTTTGTATAGAAGTACAACCTATTCAACGACAGGTTGAGGTTATACTATTCCTAATACTGAACCCTACTCCTTAGTGTAAGTAGTGTAACATTGATATTTCAATTGTCTTTGATTAATTCTTTTCCCGTGCTAAGGTCGGAAAATATAGTGAAATTTCTGGATGAGCACATCTCACATATTTTATGCAAATGACTTCTAGATATGCTAATTTCGAACTTCTTATCAAAATGTTTTACTCGCGTTAGAGTTAACTGTTAAAATATCATATAACATAAGGAAAGGCAATGTTAGTCCCATTAAAAGTCCATTTAAAGATCTTTAAATTGTCCGCGATTGATCTTTGAATGTGTTTGACCGACTGTTATTGCGAGAGCTTCTTCGTATTTAGGTACTACACGTTGTCATAAGACACGTCTTTACGTCAATACTATAAAGAATGCTTAAGCTATGCTTATTATTTCAAATAGACAAAGCGATTTACTCACATTAAATTTCACTTTTGAATATAAAAACAAATACAATACCTACATTGAAAGATTATATAGACACGCTGCATTTAAGACTCTTTGAAATTGTCTTTCTCACCTACTACTAACCCGACGATAAAATCGAAGTAGGAAAATGAGTAAGCACCAACGCACAATTTCAAGCTTTTACTAGACAAAGCACTGTGACTTCATCAGTCAACCAATTTCGCCTTCAATATTTAACAGAGCATACTTCCAAGTTAGTTTAACACGGTAATGCATGGCATCAGTAAAAAACCGCTAAACAAAACATTATGGAACACATTCTCCAAAAGCCGAAATGTAAAATCTGGGTAATGAGTTCAGTAGATGTATGAACATTTTTTATGCGTCCCAACAAAGATAAAATGTTAATAATGTTCACGCCATGTTGAATATGGGTCTCGTTATAACGGGCAGTGGCCATAACATAACTAAAAAAGCTCTATACATACATATTATGTACTTATTACATTTATGTATACATTTGTGCATGATAGTACCTACGTACTGTCGTGGTAGTGTATCCGACTGCTACGCAAGAGGTCCTGGGTTCGATTCCCACACGGGACAACGCTTTGTGTAATCCAAAAATTGTTGTTCCGGGTCTGGGTGTACTTTGTGTCCGTGACTTGTATGTTTGTAAAGTCCCTCGCGACACAGGGCTTGTACTGCGGGAGTCGTCTTTTTTCAAAGTAAAAAAAAAAGTAGTTCATGGTAGTAGTTTTTACGTAGCAAGGCAAAAAAAATGTGTAAATGAAAACAGTATTAGTGAAAAAAGTGTCAATGAAATCTTCCTTTCCTTCAATGAATAAAACATAATGTATTTGTCGCTTAAGACAAGTGGTTTAGAAGTAGTAGAAATACATTTTATATATTTTTGGAAGCATAATGGGTACAATGGATCAAAATTTATAAGTAGGTATACCGAGTCTATTACATGCAATTATTAATAATTGAACATTCTTAACAAATCTTGATAAGCCAGGGCATCGTTCAATCAAAATATAGGCATAGTTTATACAAGTAGGTAATAAAATAAAATCTTTCTACATTGTTAGCTTCTAATCGCCATAAAAGTGACCTTTTGTTAGCATTTTTAAAGTAAAAAAAGAAATTCTTTAGATTACATTACATACTTTCAGACCCTGAAAAATGTTTCCCGATGCGTGGGCGGGCCATTTCCTACTTCAACTGAACAAAAGAAATTTTATACGCACTAAGGACAATCTCCGAAAATAACTGTAGGAATATAATGTCATGTAGTATATTTAATACTTCGTTGAAGAGATCTTAAGGTACTGTAATTTATTAAAAAAAAACCCGAGTGGCCGATACACATTAGATAAAATATATATTATCAGAAATATATAATATCTTCAAATAGGCTTAACAGATTTTCAACACTTAAAGCAAAAAGGATCGCAATGAAATTAACTTTAAAAGAACATTCAAATAAATTGACATGCCCCCTAGTTCCTTCTCCTTCCTCCCCTCCCTCCATCTGGGGTTATAGAGCAGAGTTCACGAATGCGACATTGAAAAATAGAACCAGACAATAAATGCTAATAGGAGCGGAACGATGCAAAAACGCTAGTGGAAAATATTTTTACATAATACGCTCAAAACGAATGTCGAACGATTAGGTTCTGCCAATCAAAATAATCAGCTAACCTTGGTTTTAGTCGTAATCAACTAAACCTAGTTTTAACCATCAATAGATTTACACCTAAGTTTATCATGAAGTGTCAACCTTTCGACTTTTATCCGTAACATTCAACAGATGTCACTGTTTCAACCCCAGTCATTCATAAACTGCATAAAACATAATCCTCTTATTCGGCGTACGCTACTTACATTTTGAATTCATGGCTTTCCTGTACACGTCACCTTGTAAGAATAACATTTCATCACATAGGCACCAGTTGAGCAACTACCTATTTAATAATGTAGCCGGGCGAGTGTGGCTACTCCTATAGACTTTCAACGTGAAGGCATTTCTTGAGTTCGTGTATTAGTAGACCCGTAGAGAGCACAGATTTATTTTGTAATTGAGTATTGTCAATATACCTAGCTGATCTTTTACAAATATTGAGTCGTTTTTTTTACCTCTAAAAGCAATCTAATGAGTATTATAAATGCATAGATTCGAGTAGCATTTGTAAGTAAGGAGGTAGGTAATCTCCAAAACTATTAGAGATAGTTACGCCGATTTTCTAGGGGCTGTAGCTTGGGGAAGGACACCATGTAAGTAACAGTTTAATATATTAATATCAATTTCTTTACGCAAACACGATATACAAGAATTAAACTACTACTAATCACAGTCAAAATTTAAATGAAATAGTAAAAAGTAATTTCAGCCCGATTGCATTTAAGATTCGCAAGAAATTGTCTGAAATAGAGCTAATCCGTAGACGTACATTACATACCTTTAACCCTGGCTAATTCGTCACGTTACCTACAGAAATTGTTGGCAAAATTATAGCACATCGTAAAAATGACGCGCGAATATAACAGCGGTATATTACTGCGTCCGTAAAAAATAACCTTTACAAATGGCAAAAAGACGTTAAAAAGCTGGATTCTGTTGCTGAATAAGGCTGTGAGAGGCTCGTGACTCGCACGAGCGATCCCGGCGAACATTACAGCGGCGTGACCGAGCTCTCGGTTTAGTAATAACTCTCCGGACAACTTAAGCGTAATTGCATAAAATCGTTTTTGTTGGAATTTCGCTTGCTCAATCCGCGGAGGGTGGTATTTCTGTTGTTTCCTCGAAAATTTTGCAATTTCTTCATTGAATAGAGTTCGACGATCATCTGCCGTGCACGATTGTTCTTCGGTACACGTAAATTCTCATGTCATATTTTATTGCTTGGATACATACATACATAACATAAGTTCAATAATAATGTATAATAATGTATGGGGATCGGGTAAGATAATGACTGGTTTCTGACTTCAGAATTTTCTCGATAATAACTATTGATTTAATAAAGTTTCGGTGGAATGGGTTGCTTAACACTCACATCACTAACAGAGGTAATTCTATGGGTTTAAAACCATACAAGCAATTTTGTCAAACGTTTAATTTGACGTTTTCAAATAATCATTATCCTGATTTTACGAAATAAAGATATTTGAGTTTGAGTTCGTTTTATTATGATATATCTACATAGATATTTTTTATCATTATTCACTTTATTTTTAGAATCTCAGGAGAATTCTTCATATCTAATAATATTCTAAGTATAAAAGTTACAAAATTTGAAATTCTAACACAAATTAAATATATAAAACGCCTGATTTAATATTCGAGTAACCATTTCTCTTCCCCAGACGTCGCCGTGGCATAAAAATTCTAATGTAATCGCTATACAATACGTTTAAGGCAATAAATTCTTATCTAAAGATAAGCTACTATTACAAACACAACCTGAGATTACGACATGAACACGTGCGATGGCTTCTACAAACTTCACTTGAGTGCACTCAATATGTATGCTCTGGAGTTTTCACACTTTGAATGCAAATTTTGTTTTTGCTGCGTAGATCATTCGAAGGCAGTCTTCACTTTCCACCTGCCAAGCGTAAATTATATATGCCTAGATATCGTACATTAAAATAACGTGAAACATGTGCGTAAAAAGGTTTTTTATCTTTTGGAAAACTTCTGTAGATCAATCGTTTTAAATTTTACATAAATAAAATAAATTTTGATCATGTATTACTGACGTTATTTATACTTATTACATTCAAAACATGTTATAGTTAGGCTCCCTTTGAAACAAAGTTATCAATAATGAAGATTTATACGGAAATTACGCACGTAACTTTTAAATTGCACAAAAAAAAACAAAGTTGTAGACAAGTCAAATTTATTCAGACAACCAAAGGGTTAATGTTCAAGTCCGTGTAATGTTTCTTATTCATTCTTTTTCATTTTACCAAAACAAATGTACGTTGTTCTTGTTCGGCTAACTAAATTGATTTCACTTTACAGACTGTCTAATAAATTCATTGTTGCCATTTATAACGTTCGGTTTGTGGTTCTTTTAAAGGGCTAAACAAAGCTTGTCAATCATGTTTTTCAAACACCATTTAATCTCCTACACCAATATTTATTGGAAAAAATAAAACATTTTTATATTGGGAATTTAAGCTGAGGATTCTAATGGACGGAGGCTTTTTTTTCTTCAACATAAACTACAAAATTGGTTGTAGGTATGCTACAAGATGTAGAATTATCTCTTCAATGATCTTGCTTTATTTCTTGAACGCCACCTAACACACAGTAGCACATGCCTAGGCAAATATTTGGTTATAAAAAGCGAAAATGTACACGTTACTCGTCTGCCTTTCTTTCATGCAGCAAAATGAAATGTCAATTTTTTTCCATAGCTATATAGTTTAGCCCAAGAGTGATGTAGGCTTGTTTTATTAATAATAATAATAATCATTAATTTGTTTAAACATGTGTAGTAGTACAGTTACAGTGTTGTTAAATGTATGATGAGTTTCAACATGTTTTGCCATATTAATAGCGTACAAAATCAAAATCATTCAAATAAAGGCATCATTTTTCTAAAAAACAATTTATAATCATGCGAAAATAACATAATTCAAATACCAATAATTAAAAATGAATACAACACAGTCATACAGATTTATATTAATTGTCAGTCAAAATGTCTATATTAATAATGTCAAGTCAAAGAGATAAATAATTTAATTAAATTTCAATAATATATAAAACAACATTTCAAAAGTAGTTTTTTTTTCAACTTATTCTTAATTAACAATTTTTAATAGACTTAGGGAGTTTATTATAGATTTTTGGAGCCATACAGAGAACACTTTTGCCTTTAAGTGCTATTTTGACGTTATGCATACGTAATCTACAAGTATCCCTTTGACTACTCGTTTAATACACGAACGGAGCTGCCCGCAAAAGCTAAACCGATGCACTTCGTTGGTGGATTGGCGCCATTGAAGAAGGGTAAACGTCACGATACCATATGAGTCACGTACGATCGCACGCGACGGAAATATCAATGATCGTGCAGGTGCACATCGCATACAGTGGTTGATTGTACACTGCAGTCAGGGTGGGGCTCAGCATACGTAAAGCGTAGTGGTGTGGAATTTTGTAATAGGCGTGCATGGTGCAGTTAAATGATTGCCCGTTAAAGAGTTGCCTGCCGAAGTACAAATATAAGAAGCTTGTTCGGTTTTTTTTTTTTAACGATGTTTTATAAAAATGAAGCTAGCTAGATAGATTTATCGCCCCCGAAACCACCTGCATACTAAATTTCATGAAAATCGTTGGAACCGTTTCCGAGATTCAGATTATATATATACATATATATATCAAAGTCAAAGTCAAAGTCAAATATCTTTATTTCGTAAAATTTCGTTAGGTAATGATTATTTGAAAACGTCAAATTAAAACATACTAAAAATTTTATAAAACTATGAATGTTTGAAAAAAAAAACAAAATGAGGTTAGGTGGCAGTTTGAGAAGAAGCTGCCAAGAAACTCATGTGCCACTCTTTTAAAATGATCAAGTTTTTCTTTACAAAAATAAATTTTACTGAATGAACCAGTGTGTTTGGTGAGTGTAATCGTTTATAAAATAAGGATAACTAAATAATAATACTATTACTAACTCTAAAATGAGTATATATAAACGTATTCGTAAGTCGTAAATGAGTATATATATATATATATATATATATATATATATATATATATATATATATATATATATATATATATATATATTTTATAAAATTTTTAGTATGTTTTAATTTGACGTTTTCAAATAATCATATATATATATATATATATATATATATATATATATATATATATATATATATATATACATATATGCAAGAATTGCTTGTTCAAAGGTATAAATATATATCTTAATATAGATAGATATGTGAACTTCGAGCTTTGGGCTTGTACATGCTTTATTTTAATTTTAGACTAAGATCAGCTTGCTTAGGGTTAGCTCAGCTCAAGTTTACTTCAAGCTAAGTAAGCTCAATAGATGTATACAGCGTACTTAACTGGAGCTAAGCCTAACAGAGCCACTTTTCCGTAACTCATATCTTTCCCCTCTTAGGCTGCGATCTATAAGGTGTATCTAGGCTTAACTAAAGCTTATTTCCGACAATCAAAGCATAACATCATTTCATAAGATCATTAAAATGATTGATCTAATGCAAGTTTAGCACAAACTTTGTTGTTTGTGTCTGTATATCAACGGTCAACATGCTCCCAATAATTTTCTTTTGTTTATCTTGTCACGTGACTTTGTAACAACTTGTAATTATCAGCTGTTAAAATCGATAAAAAACACAGCTGCAACTTTGCAAGCAATTGGCACGTGTCTGAATCAACCGTCTATACCACCTTTAAGTTAAAAGGTTACCAGTCTTACGGGTCCTTAAACGAACCCTGTCCACAACAGGACATAATTGATTGTTATTTTAAGCCTATTACACCTTTCGAGAGCCTATTTCATTAAGATTAAAAGGGAACACTTCAAATAATTTGCTTATAAATAGTCTACTTACTTTTATGACGAAGTTTGAATAAATTTTGTAGTAGAATAGTTCAAGTCCCATCATTCTTAGGGTCACAAATTACCAGCTTTATAAAAATATATTAGGAGTGACCGATTTAAACACCAACACTTTTTTGTTTTAGCTTACAAATGCTCTAATCACATTTAAGTAAATCAATTAAAATCATCAAACGTAACTATATTACTCCAGTCTAATGAAATTCCAACATTAAAAGATGTGGTTGAGACTATTACGTATCGTTTTACTTTAGGAAGATAGCGGGAAATACACAGATTACGAAGCACCACGGCATTTAAATACTCAGTGACTGTCACACTTTTATATGAGAACATGTAAATAATGTATTGAAAAGAGGTACTTTAAATAACTACCGGCACAGAGATATCAAAGTTTGTTTCGAACCTGACAACAATTTTATTCAATACCTACCGATAGATGGGTTTTTGATGTATGTTTCTAATGTTTTATTCATAGAATATTTTGTTTGGAAAGGTAACCGCGAGGATTTGAACAAAAGCAATCATTAACTTATTCTGAAAACTATTTTGTCATATTTATTTTATGTGCCGAGATTTGACTGCCGAATATTTGATTAAATAGTTGTCGAATTAATTCTTCATTGGGGAATTAAAAACCAAACATTGCATAAGAATTTTGACTAAGCTTTCATCAAATTCCTTTTTAGGTATCTAAACGATTTTTTTTTACCATATCCGAAAATGTATATGGATTTATGTAGGTAATTTGGCAATTTTTATTCCGAAAATGGGTTTACTTTATGGTCTTTATTAAATTTTTGTAAAAGCGCCGATTATGTTATTAATAATATCCAGAAATATTTCGTTAATTGGAAACCATCTAAAACTTATTATTTTTTGATCAAAAACTCGACGTAGCCGTTGCGCTTTTAAAAATATAGATTTTACCATTTTACGTTTGGTGCTATTTTGATCCTTATTTCTATAAAACTATAGGATATATAAACAGCCAAAAAAATAAAGAACCTACTTAATAGATAAAATTCCTTGATCTTTGTCGACAATGAAACATATCCCATGGTAATCCCCAAGCACATAATAGTGTGTTGTATAAAATTTATGACGGTGTCTCAATGACCTTATTAATTTTATGGGACCACTTGGTCCACTTCGAAACAGGTTTACAAAGAGCAATGTAACAAGACTAGGAGGTGCTTCTTAAGCCTCTTATGAAATATCGGTTAGTATACTACCTCGTATAGAACTGAATTTACTGGTTTCGTCATATCTTTAAGCACACAAAATGATGTGGACTTAGTCTCAATATCACTGCACTGGTTTATTTGTAAAGTGCCGTGGATACAGAACACCGAGCGTACACATGAAAGCTTCATAGAAACGCGTTTCGATAACGCACACATATACTGAATCTCGGGCCAGAGAACAATGTCTACGTGTGCGTTGCTCAGCAAAGTGCTTATGAAGCTTCTGTACTCTCCGTGTTTTGTGATCACGGTGAGGAAAATATTTTAGATAATGATCTTTATGGGACTAAGTACACCAAGATTTTTTTGAAATATTGGTGTCTATTGGGTAGGAATACCAATATTAAAACATTTCGATTTTAGGACATTCCGATAGTTTAAAGAATCACAACATAAATTTGAGTATATATTAGTAATATTTAATCGCAATAATATGGAGCGACGCCACCATAAATTATTACCTACCTAGTATTAGATACTCGTCACTTTTGATTAGAGGATTAGTGCGGATTAATAATCATAGCGATATAACACAAGCCTCAATAAATATGTTACCTTATCGGTTAACTACCAGACTAGTCACATACTTGTCTACTAATATTTCTTGTATGGAATTTCAAGCAAACAAAATATCTAAATGTACCAAAACAATTTAAAGATGTGCTACATGTTATATCTAGGAATATATGTCCGTTGTCGGCTATAGAGACCACACAGCGTCTTCAGATCAAATTCTTAAAGCTTAACAATGTCGTAAATTCCAAACCCAATCTAACTAAAACCCTCTGTAATTCAATCAAAATATTTCTCCATCTCTTTACAGTGTCACTCTCAGCGATATTTCAAACAATAGAGTCACTATACAACTATTGCTACAAATGGACATAAACGCTAATCAATAAAATAGTTTCTACTCCCACATTGCTCAATATAATTAGACACTCGATAAGATCTACTGAACGGTAACCAATAGCTATTTAAATGTAAATATTTGAGATAAGCTCAGTACTTAACCATTCGCACCTTTGTTTATTCAACTGAGCCTGCCCTAGCCAACTAGCGGGCAAACTCACACTAAAATAGAGTTCAGTTCACACATAGCTAAACAAATAACATTATCCATGTGTGAATCTAACCTATTAACTGCCTATTTATTTGCTATTTACGTGTGATAGTACAATACAGTGTAAGATTACAAAGTCATAGATTTTTTGTTCCATAAACGAAGACATGGGAGTTGTTGAAAAAGGCGACAAAATGAGCCGTCATCATTTTCAAAGCTCCGTGTTTAACGTGTGAAAATACATGCAATAAGTGTAAAAACTATAAAACCGAGTCTTTATGTACAGTATGCACAATAAATACTAGACATCGGCAGACACCACTAGTTTTAAAATATACTTCGGGACTAAGCAATGGCGAACGGTTCCAGAACACCATTCTTTTGGTTTCTCTTTAAATCCTCATCATCATCATCATCAGCCTGATAACATCCACTGCTGAACATAGGCCTGCCTTAAGGACTTCTTCAGCGACCGATTTGAAGCGGTCTGCATTAAAGGCCACTGCCTTGGAAATTAATAAAATCTAAAGAAAAACCTCAAGAAATTCACCTCTACTAGGCCACTAAGCAGAAACCTATACCTTTGTGCTATTAATTTAATAAATTAAAGACTTTACTAAACTATTTTTTGGCACAAGATTTGTACCTAGGTACAATACAACCAATCACCTTCTGGCTAAGCTTCCGCGGTAAATGTTATGATTGTTTTTATTGTATTTATATTTTGTAAAGGATGTACGAGTTTTTAAAGTATATTACCGTTTCTCAGAATTCAAAATTTTAGCCTCAAATTTTCGCACAAAGCGTCCATTAAGATATGCAACATCATTATTCATGGGGGTCATTCCAACTTCTAAGTACTTTATTGTACTATTCTCACTGATTACGAACAAAACAAATTGTTCATAATCTAGGGTCTTAGTCTTAGTCGACAGTACCATTGCCGTGAGATCATAGATACCAGTGACAATGAGACCACAACAATTAAACCCCAGTATTTAGATAGCTAAAACAATGGCACGTGAGAGGAATCGCATGGGAGGTTTTTTCTTTTCATTTGAATAGGTCGACAATACCCAGTTGTTCTGCTACGGATATGGTGGCTTCATGCTGGTGGAGTTACCAGAACCGATTGTATTCAATCAACTCAAGCCAAGCGTCACAATTACGTATTCTCTATTATTGTTATGAGCGAAATGTTATTTAAGACTTCACGCTGTTTTATATTTCTAGATTATTACATTAAGAGATGTTTTCAATTTAGAATGAATGGAAATTGTTGACGTATGCTTCAAAGAGATACCAGTATCACTTAATTTGATGCGGAGGCCAAACGATCACGTGAAAGTTCCGCTCGACACGCGTGGACCGCGCCGGCTGGGTGCGGCTACGCATCCGACCAAAACTTAATGGACATGACATTTGACTCTGTCATTACCAATTCGCTACTATTTGTATAAGTAATACGAAGACATTTTCAAATAAATTAACAAAAGTACGTATCGCTCGTGCCTTTGAAATCATCTTATATCACGAACGACATTAAATAATTTAAATCAAATTTATCAGTTTCATAAATAGTTTTATTTAATGATCTATTTCCTTGATTAGACCAGTTGTCGGTTGTTTATCGAGGCGGTCAATTTCGCCGTAGATTCCTAACTCATCGTTGCCTACACTTGCCGATTCACAAAACTGGTTCTGGCGACCCATCCACTTGATCTTGGGCGAGTGTTGGCCAACTTTCACGAGATTCCTCTTGGGGCCCGCGCGGCGCGGTTGCCCGGCCCGCCTCGCCGTGTGAACATCTGACGCCGTTGTGTCCAAGGGTTACGCGGTCGATGTGCCAACACCGCGCTCTGACGCCTCTTTTCCTGTTTCCTCAAACTTTATTCACTTTATTTGCCATAAGCACTTTTGAAACTTCGGAAAAGCTTTCATTTCATTTACATTTGTCAAGTATTTTATTAACGGTAAGCACAAAGCAATAATACGCGCCTATTTATCCTTAAAGTTGAAGTATAGTAGTATAGTATGAATTTTTATTGTTATCATTTTTTTTCTTGCATATACTTTCTTCTATGAGGCAATAAAATTACATAATTCCTTACAGCTTCAATTATAGCCACAGTAATGATAAACGTGCTGTTTAGCTATAACGAACTGGTAACTGAATGAATATAATTATATTTGTATCTGGCAATTTGTAAAGGAGGTAATAAATTTTTCTATCTAATAAATAGCCAAAGCCTGTTTTTCGAGTATCCTGACGAATGTTATTTTATTCAACGATCAGTTTAAGATCATTATATTATGCGCAACTCGTGTAGTATATTTTTGCGCAGATAAAATCGTGGTTAGATATCGGCGTGGGAAGTTGTTACCTTATATTTCGTGAGTTCAACATTCTTAACAAGTAACCGGGTATTGTTACGTATTCAAGGCGATTATAATAAAGAGTTACACATTCAAAGGCTTATAATATGCCTTTGTATTTAAAACAGTACAACAATGTAATATGCTACAATAGATATTAAAAATATTTTCACTTCCTTCTTCTATTATAATTTTATTATACATAGAATCCTTCTAACTTTGTAAATGTATAGTTTATATGGATGTTTGTTACTCAATAATGACCCATGAACGGATATAGCAGGAAATTGAGATCACAGATAGATCGTACCCATGATCAACGAACAAGCAAGGAAATCGAAATTTACACGGAAATGAGATAGACTAAGTAAGTATAGTCATTATACGTGACGTATATAAAAATGACTATACTAATACCATGACGCTAGTGAAACAATATTTTTTTAATAATATAATTTAATATTTAATCTAAACACATACTACAGAATAAACAATCGTACTCGTTACAAAAAGATTTATCTGAGTGAAAATAGAATCCATAACCTCTGGCTTAGCAGTCATGGTCACCAACCACTGTTCAACAGGCCAATCCTTATAAAATCATTTTGTTTTATTTTGTATCCGTATTTCAGTAAACAGTTAGCAGCCTTATAAGTTAAAACGTAAACGTCACGTTGGAATACGACGCCTCACTCCCGACGCTACCTGCCTATAATTAAAGGCATTTCTGGAATGTGCTGCGTTGGCACGAGGGACTTTTTATGCACCCAAATATCCATTTTAATCAATTCTACACCGTAAGAACTCTAAACTAAAGTTGTTATTTCTTTGAAAGTATATAGATTTTTAATTGAAAACCGAACAATAGTAATTTGTCGAAGTTTGTCGAAAATTTTAGTATTGTTGACACAGTCTTTGAAGTGGTTCACGTTTAATTGTTCGCAAGTTTCATCGCAAGCGTGTTGATTTCAAAACTTTGAGAAATTGTTTGCGGAAATATTGACGACGCCCCTATTATTCATGTACCTACTTATAATTATTACGAAGAGGAAAGCCTGCTTTAGCGAGGTTAAACAATTTAATCATTAACAGGTAAATGGAAGGGCATCAATCTTCCAAAAAAATACCCCATTGACATCTATCACACGCCGATATCCATATTATTGGGAGTCTATTATTCTGTTAGTCTTTATCAAAAGCATAGGTATGTTTCAGTGGGTATTATGTAGGTACATGCATGTCAGGGTACTACACATATGTTATCGACGTCGTCAACAATGGATCGAAGGCAGTGACAGAACTGTCAAAGACAGATTCTGTAAAGAAGAGATACCGAACAGTGACCGTTTTACACGCGCTCTATACTTTTCTTCTTCTTTGAGTTTATGGCAATCTAGCCGTTTTAACGGCTAATTTCTGCCAGTGTCAAGTATTTATGCACTTATCACATGCACATAGTCTTGTTCTTGGTCAATTATCACGTATTCAAATCATTTTTTACAAGTTAAACTCGGAGCTGTAAAAATAATGGCCGGTCAGTTTACGCTCTATACTCATTGAGACCAACCATTCTCCAACTCCAATTCCTGAAAGTCCTCAATGAGAGAATCACTCCAATTCTGAAATGATAACATTCCTTTTTCGAGAATGTCATACCAAACATATGTTACCAGCTAGCTCTTCTATTAAGCATAGCTGCCTGTTAGAGATGCAACCTCATTTTAGGTCAATCACATAAAATCCAAGACTTCCTTGCATTTGTAGTATCCAACAATATATATTACGCGTATCTTTAGATACGAAACAAAGTCGTTTAGGTATAAAACAAAGTCGCTTCCCGCTGCCTGTACGCATAGATTTTGTACATAAACTACGCAACGAATTTTATGCTGTTTTCACTGTGATAATGCTGCTTTTTATAGGGTAGAGAAAAGTCCATACGAAGCCAGAACTTGTCAATAGTTTTTCTAATATATTATAAAGAGGATACCTATATAAAAGATATTATAAAATTATAAATAAGAACGATTTGGTTTTTTTGTTTGTTTGTATGTTACACGATTTAACGCAAAAACTACTGGACCAATTTTAAAAATTCTTTTACCTTTAGAAAGCTACATTATCGGGGAGTAACATAGACCAAAAAATTAAAGAACCCTAGGAAAATTGGTAAAATGTAACTCAAGGTATAAAAAACTACGATATGACACCCGTCTGAAGCTGGGGCAGGCAGCTTTGCATATATTTAAAATAAAAATTGATATAAAATAAATTCCAATTATGTTTCGCAAATCGTGTCCGAGTTCACACTCCGATTGTTATCGGAAACTGTTAATTAGTGGGCGCTAAAGATGTTGACGCGATAAGAAATTGTCGTCTAATTTTGTGACTTAAATTTTGAGACAGAATATTGACACAATCTATTATTATTATTGTGTATAAGATTCAATAGGTTTGATATGTTTTTTATGTATCAAAACATAACATTTTAAACCTAAGCACAAAAATAATTGACTGAAAAATGATATAAATTAGGTATGTCACACACAATATAAACCTTGATGTAAATGATGAAATTCGCCACGCTATTTAGACTGTAGAGCATCCCAAAGAAATTAACATACATAGGTTACGCTCAAATAAAATACCCTCTTCTGGCGCAGTCGGGTAAAAGTAGGGGTAATCGAATATGAACATGGACTTGTAACTACAACGATCAATATATCTGAATAATCCCATTTATAACATCTATCCCGTAGTCCTATTAGGAAAGATGAATAATTCTGTTAATGTGATAACTACCTATGCATTTAAAACATCCAATCAGCAAGTACATCGAAGATATTGGTGCACGTATTAAACATTTCTTGATAAAGTTCATTTAACATTCACGACAAGAGCTTATGCTTGCCTTATGTAGCGCGTTGATGTTGTTTTAAGGCAATTTCGCTCGTCGGAACAAATAAAGCATTTTTCATCTTAAATAAGGTTTTAGATATTATAATTTATATGTTATTGACAGTATTGAATTAAATATTAAGAATAAAATATTCGTTGGGTATTGAAATTTTCAGACTGCCGAATTGCCTAATGTGGTGCGGTGGGAATGTGTCCGACTGCTACGCAAGAGGTCGTGGGTTCGATTCCCACACGGGACACCACTTTGTGTGATCCACAAATTGTTGTTCCGAGTCTGGGTGTACTTTGTGTCCGTGACTTGTACGTTTGTAAATTCCTCCGCGACACAGGGCTTGTACCTACCCTACAGCGGGAATCGACTATTAAAAAAAAATCTAATAATTTGAGAAGTTATTCGTGTTTTTGAATCTAAGTCGCGAAGCGAAACGTGTTTAAACCTACTATTGGAACATATTTATTTTTAAAAAACAATGTATTAGTTACCTAATAGATAATAATAGATAAGTAGTCATCGTTTTAAATTCACCAAGGGTCGTAAAACTTAATTTATCACTAATTCAATTAAACGACACTAATAGCCCGATTTACAGTATTAATAGTTGGAATTTAGACATTTATTTATTCAAGTTAACACCTACCTATAAATGATTTAAAAAGAAATGATTGTCTGTAAAGTCAAGATAATTTTACGTGCCATTTGCCACTCGCGTTGCTTAGCAAATAATCAATAATGTTAGTTCCAATTGTATCATATGTCATGTTTCTGCAATCACCATTCGCTGTTGCTTAGCAACCAATCAATAACTTGACTTTTTTTAGACACTTTTGCGTGAGTGCTACCTGTCGTTTCATAAGACGTTAACACGTCAAAAATAGAGTGTTATTTAACTTTGATCAACGAAGTGATTCGTAATTAAATGAAATGTGAAAAAGAAAAGTTTTTGTTATTCTCCAAACTTAACATCTGTGATATCGATCTTCATAAGCAATAGAATTGGTCTTGTAAAAGCCTATTTTTATTCATATGAGTTCAGTAAAGGTTCTACAATGCTTCCTTGTGGAACTCCAAATATAAGTGTGAGACGCAAATTGGTATGTGGGTATTTATTACGTAGAATCAGATAGAATAATACGAGTACGTATAAGTTCATTCATTTACATTTCATTTGATTTGGATAGTATAAAAATAAGTTCTACCTTATTCGATCTACCTACAATAAAAAAAATAGTATCTTTATAAAATATTTGTGATTTATATTGTTTATCTCACTCACATATTTTTGAATGTAATGAATAATTTTATTTGTTTGTTTCATTTTTCCTCTTGACCCTACTATGATACATAACTTGTACTTATTCGAGCACGATAGTAAATACCGGTGTCAAGGTTCGAATCCCCGGCCACACGAGTTTTCGTGCCGCTCTAAACCACTTTACTGGTTGTAATATTAATAAATAATAATAACATTCAGTGCCACTTACATAAGATTCTGACTTATATGCTTAAAACGGGATTATAGATCAAATATATGTTATTGATTTTATACACGAGTCCATCCGAAAATGATATCTAACAAATATATAAAGGTGTTTTCAAATATCGATACCGTTAGTAGATGAACACAAATCGATATAGTAGAAAGTATTAGTACCTACCCTGTTTTACTTTGAAGTTTATCTCAATCCTTTATCTGTGCACTTATTCACAAAACTGACACAAAGTAAACGTGTTAGAACCTTTTTTTATCTTCGCCACAAATTCGAATTTTTAACTTTGCACTGGCACTTTTAACGAACCTACATAGCACTGTGGTACATGGCGTGATTTAAGCATTCACTCAGCGAAGGCTGTATCAACACCAGACCGGTCACAACCGACACATAAAACGCACTTTTGCCGTCACAAAAATCACACAAACGGTTCTCTAATTCAAATTGTGACGTGTTGAACACAACATTGCTGAAAACAGACCGTTAAATCGAATAAAACAAACGCTGCGTTACAACGTTAAGTTAAAACTAAGTTAAGTTAGGTCCGCTACGCGAGAAAGACCGTTGATCCAGTCGAGCGGTCGGTACAACAGGCCGAGCTGCCTTACCGACAGCGAAAAGTTCAATACGCCATCTCTTTCTAAACTGATAAAAAAGAGCGGGACGAGGATACTACTATGGTAGTGTAGTGGGAGAACTTACAACCTGCGCCTGCGCAAAGCCTCTCAATACAACCATAGCAACAGGTGAATTATGCGCGTGTATGCGTGTATTAACCTATTACTGTGTGCGTGCTTTCTTGATTGTGGTTAATGATAACGTAGTATTTTGTTCGGTGCTATTTTATCAGTCTTCAGCTAGTAATGATCCGGTTGGTATGCAATTAGTGTTATTTATTAAGGTTAAGCACAATTTGTATTATTCTAGGTCGATAAACTAAGTGATGCCGCAATTAAAAATAAAACCTGAGCTATTTCCTTCTAGGCTAATGCATTGAATTTAAGAAAAAAATAACACGTTTGACTTGGTTATAAATGTTACCAGTTGAATCTAATATCTATCTATATATAAAACTATGTCGACAAGATGGTATTTCATTTCTGTTTTGATGTTAATTTATTTGGACCAAACTCAAGCTGAATTCGAATAAAACTTTGTAGGGAAATCAATCTTTCCTGATATGAATACTTACACAAATAAAAATGCTATGAATTTTTAAATGGTAATGTTACGGAAGCCGAATCACATTTTGATAAAATTTATTGTTTGCATTCAACATTTGAAAGCATTTGTATAACAAGTCCGTCGAATGAACGGTTTCCGTATTCATTTTATAAAGAGCCCATAATTTAAAATGCCAAATTAGAAAAGATGATTTTAATAATGATAAATTCTTACAATTACCAATTTAGTATAAGTAATCATTTAAATAAAGAACACAGTGGCAGGTTTTTACCTGTTTTAAAGTACGTATACCTAGTATTTTTTTTATAGTTAACGTAAAATCATTTACCAAACCCACTGGTTCATACAGTAAAATCATTATTGATAACTTGATGATTTTCTTGGCAGCTTCTTCTCATGATATGAATATATATATATATTACGAGTCTTAATCGCGTGAATAATTTAAGGTAAAAACCTTGTTTATTGCCCGACATTTCGACCGTATTGCAACGGTCGTGGTCACGGGAAAACAATGTATTTTACCTTAAATTATTCACGCGATTAAGACCGTAATATATATATTTTCTTAATGTGTACAAATCGCGAAAGTTCTTCTCATGAGCTTCATATTTGGATCTATTTAATCCACCTCAATGATACAAACCAATGACTTATTATATCCAATTCACAAAATATGTTTTAATATGAGGTGAAAATAGTAACCCGTATAAATTTTTCCATAAATGGTTCAAACGATTCAGCAAGGTTCTGACGAGAAGACTGTTAAAAAAAGCCTTGCCGGAGTAATGTTAATAATAAGCCCAATTGAAAAAAATAAGTTTGAAAATCCCTTCACAGTTAATAAATGAGGCTTATCTATTCTGATGGACACGGACACTCTGTCACCCGTCGAGGCGTTCAAATCAAGAAAAATAAATTTACCCAGTTTGTTTGTCAAGGCTCTTCGCTAAAATAATTGGATGAAAAATATTTGTTAGTGCAGACTTCCTGACAACAGTTGGTATAAAGCTGAAATATCAAAACTGCTCTATAAATATAATTAATTAATAAAAGTTATTTTTAACATTGTGTTTTTCTCCATTTTCTTCACATCGCGACTTCACTGTTCTTTTCTGTGAAAAGGTTGGCAGAGAGCTTTATAAAGTACCTAATAACTACATAAAGCCTATCCTGGAAGTTGCATCCATTTCATCACTGGAAATTGTGGATGACATCACGATTGCCATAAAATCGTATCATGTCAAAGCTAAATTCGACTTTTGCGGACATGCCTCGGTGCCGGAGTTGGTAACGACTTAGGGTCGGTAATTCGTCTCAGGCGGGACTTGAACCTGCGACCTTAGGTAACTCTAAGACGAAGACGAATTACCAGCCCTTAGCCGTTACCAATCTAGCACCGAGACATGTACGCCAAAGTCGTCTCAGGCGTTACTTGAACCTGCGACCTTAGGCTACTCTAAGACGAAGATGAATTACCGGGCCTAAGCCGTTACCAAACCGGCACCAAGACATATCCGCCAAAGTCGAACTTAGCCTAAGAGACGAATTTTTCCTCCATGCTTTAAAAATTATTGTCTTTACATATTGCCGCGGATTCATAATCCGTTCTGGCACATAGAATGAGAACAGCATTCAATATACCGAACAGTATAGTATTATTATTAGACTTCTTGTCCGGGACATTATTTCCGAAAAACTTAAAATGATTTCCTTCATTTGTCAAAAACTGGAAATTGGGACAAATATCATAAACATTCACTTTCACATTGAACAAGAAATATATTCCAGTATGCTTTGATATTCTGTTCGTTTCTATAAACTAAATGACCTAAATGATTAATTGTAAAGTTCAACATACTTAATCTTTTTCCATTTATCATTTAAACGAGAACGGAGAAAAAATATGAAAGCCATTCATTTGAAACGTTATAAGAACGTATCAGATGACAGAATTGACAATAATCTTTGCTGATATCGGTGGGCCTATTAACAGATGGATTGCTTTTGTAATTGAACGATTAGGGGATCTTGTAACCGAAAAAGTTTCGTACAAAAATATTGTAGTTGTTTGAATGAGGAAAAAGAGCGATATTTAGAGTGATGAGCCTATTTTCCTCTTTAAGGTTTTCTTAGAGAGCTTGATACATTTGTGAAATCATTTCGGTGTCTACCGTGTATCATGCCGTCATTTCCTTTTTGACGCGATAACGTCTTATAAATCGATAACAGGCTGCAGTCACGAAATGTGTCTACAAAAAAGTCACGTTATTGACTGGTTGCTAAGCAACTCGAATGGCGATTCCGCCTGCCGATAGGCTGGAGTATTGTGGCTGCTCGCATGCGCCCGGGTCCACTACAGCTGTCACAGGTATGGTTGTATAATACAATGTCATCAATGTGTTGGCGATTGCAGCGACATTCGATACAATTGGAAATAAAAAAGCTCTCAATCAATGTTTTTTTTAAGACGTTATCACGTAAACCCGTCGTTCGTAAACCGACTTTATCATATCAACCCATATAATGGCCCACTGCTGGGCACGGGTCTCCCCAGTAGAATCTACTGGTATGTAGATCCTGGGGGTAATTGCCATAATCGCAACGCTTGGCGAGCGGGTTGGTGATCGCAGTAAGGCTTTAAGTACGCAGAAGACGCTGCTGCCCGTCCTACGGTGTAAAATCCCTTAGTCGCCTTGACGACACCCACGGGAAGTGATGGGGTGGTACTATTGTTAAGCCGGTACCACACGGCCTTTATAGCAGTATTTAAAACTCTAAGGTAACCCGATGCCATATTTCTATCTTTGTGGACACAGTTCTTCTTACCTTAAATATTAAGTAACCACAATTCAAAGGAAAACCGAAACGAATGGTGTTCTAAGGAGCTACTGGTTTACAGCCAATCATTTTTTTGGTTAAGAAAACCAAAACTATGTACCTACTTTACAGACGCGTCAGATAAATGAAATCTAAATAAAACATTTACATAAACAAAAGGGTTTTTATAACTTAGTCTAGAAAATCAAACCTTAAATCTACTGTAGAAGAATTTACACAATGATAAATTGTACTGAATTACCAAAGAAAGCTATTTCAATATAAAAGCTAAATAAATATTCTCAATGGTTGTAGCTCCGGAACAGTTATCAGAATGCAAGGGGAGCAGTACAGACGTCCGGTTGAAATTCATGACCTCCGTCCCGAACATAAATTCACTTTGTATTCATTGTTTTCTAATAAGAGCCTCTCGCCTCATGAATAAATATTGTAATTAGATGTCTCGTTGACTGTCGGTAAATGAACGACACTGGAGAAAAACTAATAATCTACTGGAAGACAAGGCAATTGGGAAAGTGTGCACTCTCCCATTATTTTTCTCGTCCATCATTCCATAGAAAATCAAGCGAAATGGCATGGGATAAGAAGGTATCAGATGACGGAAGTGACAGTGATAATTCTTGGTTGATATCTTTGGGTCTATTAACAGATGGATTGCTTTTATAGTTGAACGATTAGGGGACGTCACAGCTGACAAAGTTTTCATAAAACCATCTGAAGTTATTTGATACAGGAAAATGAGTTTTATGGTCGCCGAGCCTATATAATAATATCCATAGTATAATATACATCTCGGGACAACTCACACAACGGTATCTGATCCCAAACTAAGCAGAGCTTGTACTATGGAAACCAGACAACCGATAAACATACTTATTTATTTTTAAATACATACATATTATAGATAAATAACACCCAGACACAGAATAAACCATCGTGCTCTTCACACAAAGTTTTATCCTGGGCGGGGATCGAATTCACGACCTCTTGCGTAGCAGTCGGATACACTCCCACCGCGCCAAAGAGGCAGTCAATATTTATTATAGGCAGTCAGTATATACTTACCATGTATCCGTATACATACAGTATCCGTACCTAATAGTACAGTACCAATCTGATACATAATATGAAAGTTGGTACCCTATAAACAATTTCAAGAATTTCTGCCTGATTTTACGGAACCATATAACCTAAATCCTTTCTCCATTTCCTTTTTAATCTACGGAATACAAAACCATTTAAGTACGAGTAAGTTTAAATTTGGCTGAAAAGATTGAATTAAAACTACTCAATAAGTCCATTATGATAGTCCATACGATGGTTAAAGTTATGTAGTGACCTACAACATGGCGTAGACATGCATTGACCGACTAAATATGAATAATGAGTTTCCATTCTTTTAAATCGAAAAGGGTATTATCATGATTAATATTTTAACAGTATTGTAATCACACCAATTACTATGAATGTTATTGAACATCAGACCTTAATCGTTGCTATTCAGTATATAAACATAGTAATGAATACGCTCAATCAGTCATAACTGCCAATAAATATCCATTTCTGAACAATCGATCTTTGCAATAAATGACTAAAGAAAGATAATATAACTGTTTATAAACCTTAATAAGCAGCTGTGCTCGTAACCTTTAATTGGCATTTACGTACCTAGAATAAAACAAAATATCTGATTTGCGAGTTATTTTTTATGTTATTGTAGGTCCTTATTCACGATCTTTATTCCGTGTTCACGGCAAGCCCAAATGAATCAAGGCGCATGCGCGACGCCTTCAAAAATATCAGCCGCGAATGCGCGTTGATACATTCCTTATTCACTATCTTTTTTCGTTTTCGCGTCAAGCCCGCGCTTTTAACTGTCAAAATCTTGTCATAATGGTTCATAGAGAGCTGCGCTTAGAAATTCATCGAGCATGCGCGCGGTCATCTTTGAGCCCACCGCGCATGCGCTAATTCGCAGGGGCTTGCCGCGAAAACGAAAAAAAAATTAGTGGATAAGGACCCTGGTCTAAGATCCAGTCTAAGAAATATAACCTAACAAAGATTATATGATAAACATTGTCTAGATTAATAAATCGCAAATGGGTTCCGATGGGAAAACATTAAAGGCGTTTCAGGCCACCTCCACATTTCTAAACATAATGTTTATTGAACTGACTTGATAATGCGATCGACACTCCCACATTGACAGTTTTATGGTGTCAATGAGGAGGGAAAACAAATAAACGAAGTAATTGCGGCCAAGTTCGTAATAAATAAGTCCTTATCTACAGAACAGAAACGTGTTACTTAATTAAATAGCTTAGCTACGTTTATACGACATTGATTGTTCTCTGTTAATTTAATCATTAGTGAAAAAATAGATTCCTACTCTGTTGTTTCCGATTAAAAAATATTAAAATCATTTCAAAAGATTTACGTTTTAGGAATGAGTACTAAAGACACTTGGCTACCGATTAGATACTTTTAACCGACTTTGAAAAATCGCACGCAATAAATATGTACAACTAACTGACCCGCGCAACTTCGTCTGCGTAAATTTTTCCCGTTTTAGCAACATGTTTCATTGCTGCGCCGCTCCTTTTGGTCATAGCGTGATGTTATATAGCCTATAGCCTTCCTCGATAAATGGGCTATCCAACAGTAGAAGATTTTTTCTATTCGGACCAGTAGTTTCTGTGAATATCGCGTTCCAACAAATAAACAGACTCTTCTGCTTTTTAATATTAGTACAGATTTAACACTTGAATAAACGCGTTACAAGTTAGTTCTTCTATGTTTGATGAACCCTGTATGTATGTATGGTAAGTAAGTAAAAAATGTCCCTATTTTCTCAAAAATGTCCCTATTCGACTTCATATTTTTCATAGGAGTGAGTTCGTATTCATCAAATTTTTCCCTTGATTTCATAACACAATACTTCCTTTGTCGTCAGTTCATTTTAAAAGTTATCAATCACGTACGAGTAAGTATAGTCGAGTTTAAACCGCTACGACTACACGACGATCCTAAAGTTTTTAATTCAAGTGAAAACTTCTTTAGCGGCGTGGTGCACTTTTTTTTTGATATGGGTATAAAATGTTAAACTCGCGTCAGGATCACGTGATCGTAAGATTGGTAGACAAGTGGGAAACCCGGTGGTTTGGAAACCAGAAGACCGGAAGAGAGAGAAGGGAAGAAATAGTTCTATTTCTTCCCTTTTATATTTAAATTTTTTGTCATGTCGTTGAAATTGTCATTTTTTTTAATTGTCTTGTTTGTATACGATAGCGCAATAGATGAATATTGTATTTAATCACATATATGAAATTACATTTATAATAATAAAAAAATAAAAAATCACTTCTGCCGTTTTTTTTTCTATATGCAAGCTTACCTTCGATGTATTTCAATACAAATTGCACGTCGGGTCCTAATGCCGATGCAACTTCCAAAGGAAGTTCGGTGTCTCGTAACACATGAACTGTGAACAAAGAAGATAAAATGATTACCTGAGCTTTGTACTATGTCAACGTAAACCCAGATGTATATGACAGAGTTGTAAACTGGCACGACATTATTTTTCTCACTAAACATCTTAATATTTGAAAGTTTTTATATCGGTTCTGATTCCTTGTGTACAAGCGAAACACGTGTAAACATTTCACTTATTGGAAGCGGAATAATATAGAATTTTCAAAATTCGGGATAACAGAAAGGTGAAGGCTTGACCGCTAAGCTTTTTTTTTCTGACAACTCACACAACGCCATCTGATCCCCAACTAGGCAGAGCTTGTACTATGGCAACCAGACAACTGATATTGTATATACTTATATATTTCTAAATACGTACATATTATAGATAAATTACATCCAGACACAGTGGGTCCTGGGTGGGGATCGAACCCACGACCTCCGGCTTAGCAGTCAGCTAGACGTAGTCGGTTCGATTCTCGTCCAGCATAAATAAGTGTGATGATCACGATTGGTTATTCTGTGTCTGGGTAATCAGTTCTTGAAAATCGGCCGACCCGTTGTTTTTTTTAATATAGATATTAATGTATTTATTTGGAATTATGTTGGTTGTGTTGTTTGTCCGGTTGCTATAGTAGAGGCTCTCCAGATTGGGTTTGGATGGTCTTGTGTTGGGTTGTCTGATATTAAATAAATTGTTGTGTGAAACACGAAAATGTGAAAATATGTCAAGAGGTTGCGCTAATTACAAAAGTTACATTTAATAGGTTTTTTTTTTCTTTTTTTTTAAAATCGTAAGTAGTTCTTAACAAACATGACTTATTTAATTTTTTAACGATTCGTACATCACATCACGGCTGGTGAGTAACGATTGTGCAACCTGGTTGACACAGCGGGGTGTGTTTATCAAACTATTTGCACGTCTATGAATTTGTACGGAACCCTCAGTGCGTGAGTCCCACTCGCACTTGACCGGTTTTTTTTTTGTTTAGCTGATGGTGTTCGGTCTGTCGATCTGTTTCGGTTGTTGTATAGAGAGCAATTCATATTACGCCTGATTCAATCAGTCATGCTAAGTATTTAGCTTAGATAGGTCAGCTTATGACCACGATTGGCTCAAGTCGGAAGAACATCAAACGTATATTTACCTAGCATGATCTCTTTTATTCTTACGTCAAATTAAATTATTGCACAATGTGAAAGTTAAAAAAAAGAAATAAAGAAGATTAGAGAGGCTAATTAAAAAAAAGAATAATATTTAAGTCGAATTAACAAAGACTCGAAAGTACAATGCAAAAAATATCTAGGTAATTTTAAAAGAATATCACTCAAACAGACGTCTCTTTCATTACGTCCACGAACGAAAATTGCCTGGCTTTTAAAATCGTGAAAGAAAAATAAGTGAAGATTTTTTCAGCGCTTGAATTGAACTCATTACGTCTCAAGGGGCGTCGCGAACCGCAACGGTACACAAAACAGATTCCTCGTTTCATTGTTTGATTAAAACGACCATAAGTATGAAAATATAATAATATAAATATTTAAAGAAAGCTACGTAATTTTGTGAAATGCTTGTTAATATTTCATAAAATTTGCTACAAATGTTTTAAGGAAATATTCGAGTTTTGCAACCTATGTACCCTAGCTAAGCGGTTCGTTGCAGGTACCTACGAGTGTCTTGTCGCCGTGAAGACCAATAGGAGCGGAGTAATGAAAAATGTTGCAAAAACGGTGAAAATGTACGCATACGAAGTTGCGCAGGGCAGCTAGTGTTTTTATAAAATACTAGCTGATGCACACAACCTCGTCTGCGTAAATTTCCCCCGGTTTACAAACTATGGAGAATATACTGGAATATAACTGAATATACTGGAATATACTGGAGATATCATAGTTCACAATTATGTGCGCAGGTTCTTGTGCACTCTCTGTTCCCTCACTTTTATCATTTTATGGTTTGGCAATCCGTCACGACTGGGGTTATTAGCGTGCTCTCCGAGCCACGGAATGACATTTTTCGAAAACGGTCACCCATTTAAGGACCGACAGTGGTAACGGTAAGTATTATTTTAGTCCCTGAATTTCTGTACCGTTATTAATTTGACGTTATTAATTGCAATGTGAAATATCTTATCCTTTATACACCTTATATGACCACTAACTACAGGCTTAATGCATTCTTTTTATGAGGCGCAGTATTATTTAATGCACTTCCTTTGCATTTCAATATTGAACTCTTCTGTACCAGTCCAACCACAGTGAGACGGCTCTTAGGCAACAGCTTTTTGTGGATTCTTGAGACTCACTGCAACTATAAGCATATTAGAATGTTTGTATAACAATAACCTGGTGCATCAGAATATCAGAGGAATGACAGGAAAAGACTTGGAATTGGAATTGTTCATGAATGCTGAAGCTATTGATATTTTATGTATTACTGAACACTGGCTAAAGAGCGATCAGTTCATGTTTAATTTCAACAATCACCAGGTAGGCAGCTCGTTCAGCAGGGAACTGGCTATACATGGTGGTTCACTAATATTAATAAATAAAAATCTTAAATTCAAAGAACGCCGTGATATTGTTAACTTCTCTGTTGAACGTAGCATAGAAATAGCCTGTGTAGAGTTGAAGCGGTTTATTGTATTGACTGTGTACAGACCACCTTCAGCACAATATCATATTTTTGAAGATGTTATGGATGAAGTCTTGCATAAGGTAACAAACCTTAATAAAAATGTAATAATATGTGGCGACTTTAATGTTAATTTATTAGAGAATACTACTTCAAGTATGAGGATTTTAGCTCTATTCAAATCATTTAATCTGTGTAATTTATTTTTAGAGCCTACCCGCATAACTGCCACTACAGCCACATGTTTAGATAATATATTCACAGATATTATTGTAGATAACAAGAGAGTAATTAATCAAATGGATTCTGACCACTCTGGTCAACTTATTTCTTTTGATATTAAAAGTAGAAAAGTAACTAAAAAATGTATAACTGTTATCCCTAAAACTGTCAGTCGATTTGAGAGTTTCAAAAGCCGCCTCATTTGTAACCCTCCACTGTTGAATGAGGACAGTGATCCTAACATTTTATATAAAACATTCTTTAATAAATTTTGTCATAATTTCGATTCGGTTTTCACTCCCAAAACGATTATGGTTAAGGGGAATGCAACTTTTAGTGAGTGGGCTACTGTCGGCCTACATAAAAGTAGAAAAAGATTATATGAGCTGTATGATGAACGAAAGTATAACTGTTGTGAAAGATTTCAAGCTTATGTAAGAAATTATGCTAAAACATTTAGGCAGACTTGCAAAACAGCAAAAGCTTGCTACCTTAGTTCACAAATTAAAAACAGTGATAATAGAATTAAAATGACTTGGGATATTATAAATAGTGAGACCGGAAGAGTCAGAAGTCAGAATAATGATTACTGTCTTAAAATAGATAGTAAAACCATCACATCGGACATAGAAGTAGCCACTGCATTTGAAAAATTCTTTACTGACATTCCAGTCTCCACTACAAAGTCATTGAATTCCTCACCTATTGTTGCTGAGTCTATCTTGATTAAAAATGTTAATAAATGTTACATCACTTTTCAATTTGATTATGTTACACATATAGATGTCATTAAAGCTTTTAATTCTATTAATGTTAAGAAGACTACCGACCTCTGGAGTAACTCAGTTGTGATTACTAAGTCTATAATTTCTTTTATCGCGCAGGACTTGGCTTTTATATTTAATAAATGTATAGATTGTGGTGTATTTCCTGATTTAATGAAATATAGTAAAGTAATACCATTGTATAAATCGGGTAGTATGTCTGACCCCACTAATTTTAGACCCATATCAGTACTACCAACATTTAGTAAAATCTTTGAAAAAATAATATATGATCAGATGCAGAACTTCTTTTACAAAAATAAATTATTACACTTTAAACAATTTGGTTTCACTAGGGGTCGCTCTACAACCGATGCTGGTGTGGAGCTTTTAAAACATATTTTTGACGCCTGGGAGGAATCGCAAGATGCTTTAGGCGTCTTCTGTGATTTATCTAAGGCATTTGACTGTGTTCTGCATGAAACATTAATCAGGAAATTGCAACATTATGGTATTAAAAACACAGCTCTGAATCTTCTTACGTCCTATCTGAGTAACAGGATTCAGAAAGTTGATGTTAATGGTAAACGCTCCCCGGGGTCTGTGGTCAAAATGGGAGTCCCACAGGGTTCTATTCTCGGGCCGTTGTTGTTTTTAATTTACATGAATGACTTACCATATTTAGTAAATAATAATCATGAGATAGTCCTGTTTGCAGATGATACATCACTCTTATTTAAATTAAAACGCCAGCAAAAAGACTTTGAAGATGTAAATATGGCTATCTCAAAAGTGGTTAACTGGTTTGATGTTAACAATTTACTCTTAAACGAGGGCAAGACTAAATGTATTCGATTTATAACACCTAACGTGAAACCAGTAAAAACCACTATAAAAATAAAAGAAGATAAGTTGAACCCTGTAGAGACCACAAAGTTTTTAGGAATTACTTTAGATTCTAAGCTTCAGTGGGGCCCACATATAAGTGAATTGTCTAATAGACTCAGTTCTGCAGCGTACGCAGTTAGAAAAATTCGTCAGCTAACAGACGTTGAAACAGCGCGATTAGTTTATTTTAGTTACTTTCATAGTTTAATGTCGTACGGTATTCTACTGTGGGGGAATGCTGCCGACATTCAAACCATTTTTGTTCTGCAGAAGAGAGCTATTCGATCAATTTACGATCTTAGTAGTAGACACTCACTTAGAGAAAAATTTAAGGAAATCAATATCATGACTGTTGCATGTCAGTATATCTATGAAAACCTTATATATGTTCACAAAAATATTGATAGTTTCTGTAAGAAATGTGATATACATAATATTAACACGCGGAACAAACATAAACTTGTTGTACCAGCGTCAAGGTTACAAAAAGTAAACAAATCATTTCGGGGCCAATGTATACGTTTCTACAATAAAATCCCTAGCGATATTCAAAAATTAAGTCGTAATAAATTTAAGTGTACCATTAAGAAAAAATTGTGTATGAAAAGTTACTACTCAATAATTGATTATATGGAAGACAAAAACGCTTGGGATTGAACTGCTTTCTCTCACAGGCTATTAAAATGTACTTTAAGATTATATGTTTAGATACATATTTACTTTGTAAGAAGTGAAGTATTGTGTTTGCTGAATACGTTTATATATACTCATTTTAGAGTTACAAATAGTATTATTATTTAGTTATCCTTATTTTATAAACGATTACACTCACCAAACACAATGGTTCATTCAGTAAAATTTATTTTTGTAAAGAAAAACTTGATGATTTTAAAAGAGTGGCACATGAGTTTCTTGGCAGCTTCTTCTCATGAGCTTTACACTTGGAACTGCCACCTAACCTCATTTTGTTTTTTTTTTTCAAACATTAAATTTTTATTATAATTTAATTCAAACAATTTTATAAAATTTTTAGTATGTTTTAATTTGACGTTTTCAAATAATCATTAACCTGATTTTACGAAATAAAGATATTTGACTTTGACTTTGACTTTGAAAGTTTGTCTTTGTTATTGTTATTGTTATACTCTTTGTTATTTTTTATATTTATTACATTTTAAAGTAAACTAAATTTCTATTTCTGTCCATTTCGTTTTATTTTTGTTATTTTTTTTTTAATTCATTACTCAACTAAACAGTGAAATATTATAAAAAAATATAATTAAAATATAACACATTTATTTACTCATACATATAGTTTATAATTTAAAGGATTAGAAAATTAATTGTACTTTTATGTATTTTAATTATAGATCATTGATGAAATACTTTCTTTTGGTCTCTCGTAACACAGACAAGAGACAAAAAAGGCTATTTTATTTTATTTTATGTATGTTAATGAAATGTAAAGTGTAAATGTTATGTAGAATGTAAATGTAAAATTGTAAATGTAAAATGTAAATGTATACCAATATAATTGTTTGATAAAAGCATTTTTTAATTTGTAAATATGTAATTTAATTTGTTTGAATTAGTCTGTAAGCCTTCTTTGAAATAAATAAATAAAATTTAATCATTTTCTGACGCATTTTACACAAAAACCTTTTCGTTTCGTGTTCACCAACATACAACATAATGAGAAGAGAAAATAAGTTTAAAAATATATTCAAACATGATTCATGAATCCGAATCACTACATAGTATAAAACAAAGTCGCTTTCTCTGTCCCTATATCCCTATGTATGCTTAAATCTTTAAAACTGCGCAATGGATTTTGATGCGGTTTTTTTTAATAGATAGAGTGATTAAAGAGGAAGGTTTATATGTATAATAACATCAATTAAATAGTGGAGATATAAGAAGCGGAGCAGCAATAAGAAATGTTGCAAAAACGGGGAAAATTTACGCAGACGAAGTTGCGCGGGTCAGCTAGTTAGATATAAAGAAAGGAGGCGGTACAGGTAAATTAAAAAGAAAATTATGAACACCTGTTTCTGAAGAAAAGTCTCGGAAACAATAAAGTAGGTAGAAATACAGAGCTCAATGTCTGACTTGACGAATGTACGAACGGATATTGGATCAAGAGAGAAATAATTTGATCCCTAAAAATATTCGACCTTGAGTTATATTTCAAATCAAGATAATTTAGAGTGGCTTTCTTACTTCGATCACTTGAATAACGAAAATCGAATAATATAATAACGAAAATCGAATATAGATGCTCCTACAATATTGTACCCACTAAGGCTGATTTTGGTTTATCTCATGTTTCAACTTTTTGATACTACAATTTGCATCAGTCCTTTCACATGGTGTATAGTATATTAGTCGCAGCACCTTATCCCCATATCAAGTTTATAAACATGCAAACATTGTAAAATTGGCAATTTCAAAAGAATGGTCGCGAGTTTTTATCGCCAGGTTCTTTTCTCCGTCTTTACCAATTGTTTGCAGTATTTTTAGTTTGATGTATCACAAGAGTAGTTTTGCATCCTAAGTGAACAAAGAAGTAAAAAATTAAGAATTTTGATTTTTTTTATACTAATTCGATTGTTTGACATTATTTAATTTGATACTTTTAATACCTACGTGAAATATAAGATATCGGTAGATGACACTTAGGCCGTAGCTTACAGACAAGAACATTTCCGTCAAATTGTGTTGAGTGAGCGTGATGAGGCAATTGCACCTAGTAGGTATCTACTGTATGTATTTTGTGACTCGAGGAGAATCAGCAAATCAAAGTATGGACTACAAAACGCAAATAAAACCTCTGAACCATATTAAATAAATCTAAAATAATATTCTAAATAGATCTAATAAAATACAATACCAAAAGCCATCCGGTATACGAAATTTAAACTCCTTCACGAGCAAATTATTAAGCAATACTATTTATAGAAAAGAAAGCAGCCAAGCATTATAATAGTCCATTAGGCTTCGGCCTTGCGATCGAGAGGTTCCAATCGAATAAAAATGGCTGCTCGAAAATTAAATATTTGCATTGAGTATTTGAATATAGAGTAATGTGCTTTCGGGCGTGCTATGAGTTCTCATGACAATATTTGTGAATATGGCTGAGATCCATGAATAAATATACGCAAGAGGTAGTATTCAATCATTTCCAACTTTCCTTGATGGCGTTACGGCATTTGTAATAATAGATATATGTGAGTCTGCGAGTGGCCACCGTCTGCTGGTACCCCTTTTTGATATTACGTTCTCATCGCCTTCACAAGATAAAGTTACCGAAGATAACCAGTATTACCACGCTTCACACCGTAAGGCCTCTTATGGCCTCATTGTAACAGCTACGGGCAACGCACAGTGGTTCAAAAGTTTATTATTACGCGTATAAACGACACTTTGTTAATAAATTTAAGGATTTGAAGGTCCAAGTTTCAGTTCAAATCTAGGTTATATTACATAGATCTAAATGATTGACTACGAGTACCTTTTATTAAGATAAACATCGGTGGAACGTCAGGGTAGACCAATCTCCTGATAATAATGTCATCTGCAAATTCACTGTAACCTCTCAAAGCTCTCTAGATGGTTAGTATTTGTCGTATAAACCATCTCAAATCCAAAATCTAATATGGTGGCTATAGATGTCTACTCAGTTCTCTTGACTCGACCGACACTAACTTTATTGACATTTATTTTATAATAAAATCTTTAATAAAAGGAGAAGCTGACTGACTGACATATCAACACAGGGCCTAAACTATAAGGGTTAGAAACTTGAAATTTTTGCACAGGGGGCCTTTTGTAAGGTAGGAAGCATTAAGAAAGGAATTTTGAAATTTCACCCCCTAAGGGGGTAAAACGGAGGTGCAAAGTTAGTGTGAAACTTTGCCGTTAAAATATTTTGTTAACAATCTGGCACATATATCTGAGGAAAGTTTTTAATTTTGTTTATTTGCTTTATCTTAGTTTTACCAAGTATGGAAAAACTTATAGATTCTGTCTTTCTAAATATAACTAAATAGTTAGATATAGAAAATAGTTGATTCTTCTTTTATTTTTGTGATAATTAGCTATGTATGTCTTGTTTCTTTCCTTTTTTGATTATGGTATTTTTTTTAAGTTATGTTTTGTCTTTTGTTAATTGGTGTTAACATAGTTGCTAAATGTGGAAGCTAGTTATTAGTAACATTTTAACTACCTACACAGTAGCATAGTATGTTATTAGTCTGTAAGCTTTCCTAAAAGTAAATAAATAAAAAATAAAATAAAATAGTTGTTCCTCGTGCAAACGCCCACATCAAAATGGTCTGTTTTTCCCCAATCGTAAGCTTCAGGATAGTTTCAAGATGGACACGGTATTACGAGTGATGGTATGTCATATTAATTTTAATAGAATATAATAAAAATACAGTTTATAAAAAAAACATTGGCAATTTGAAAGGAGTGGCCACGAGTTTTCATTGCCTTGTCCTTTTCTCTGGCTTTACCTATTGTTTTGCGAACTTGGTATCAATCAAGACTCATGACCAGGGACGGATCCAGAATTTGATTCTGGGGGGTGCACGAGCAAATGAGCACGGGCAAATGCAGTGCCGGATGTAACATGCTTACGACAGGTTTCGTTTCGTCTGACACCGGTCAAGTGTGAGTTGCACGCACGATGACGGGGGTGTCACAAAAAGTGGAAGTACAAGAGGCAAATGGGCAAATACAAAACAAGAAATTTGGCACGAAACAACTGTCACCCCCGTGCCCCTACCCCCTGGATCTGCCCATGATCATGACTCATCACAAGCGACGCTTTTGCTTCCCAGTGAAAAAAGAATTTTGATTTTGAATACAATTTACAGCCTGTATTAGCTATAGATATATCAAAGGAATAACGTTGACATTGGCGTGCCACTACTACACCTAATCCTGAAATTCGTTAAATTAGATGTGGCCACATAACACTTACGACTGAAATTAATAATAACGGAGATATGTGAGATTATACATCATATCCGCGATAGGTTTGATGTTTACAACATATAAGCGGTCTGTATGAACAAAGAAAATCTTCTCAAATTCATCAATACATTCGACACATTAAAGCGTAGAGTCCAACTGTAAAAACTTAACTTTAATTGATATTCATCTACAAAAACTAGGTAATTTTATCATTACTGAAGTGTAACATTTTTTATAAAATTAAATTAAAAGTTGATTTTTTCTGTTACAATTTTTAATTTTGTGATTTATCAAGTAGGTATGTATGCTTCTCTGTCTGCACCAATATGTTGGTATACTACTTGCATTATGTCCATTAAAGGCCGAGAAAAACCCGTGAGAAACCGCGGCATATGGCTAGTTGTTTTAGCTTAATAAACATTGAAACCTTATAAACTCAGCGTGCTTTAGAATCTGGTACCCGACCGACCTATAACTTGAGTCACGCAGTCTTCCTTACAATGTATTCGTGAGAAATTATGATTAAATTCTGTAAACCCATATATATTGGCGTATCAAATAATGGTATCACGTTAACAAATCAAGGTATAACAGACCCGAACGGTAAAGAGCACTTATGACACTTACAACTTAGACAAAGGCACGAAAATGAGAAATATGCGAGTACTGTGAGCGTTACGGTTATATTCGTAAAGTGATGATACAGAAACGGAGCCTAATTACGGTGGGTTTATTGACAACCTAACATCAGGTAGGTGTCTATCTACTAATAAGTTACTGTAACTAGTGCCTATTAAGGCGTATAAGAGTCCAGACGCTCCTGATTGTCCAACAGACTGCAACCAGCAAATCAAAATTATGATTAAAGCCAGACTAGTGATTAGTGTTTCTTAAGAGATGGTACACTGTTGTATCGTGGTATGTTGAAAGTATACAAGAACAGTACGCAGAGGTATGGTACTGCTAGCGTAGAGTTTCAAATTTTAATGAACATAACTATTTTTAAAAACTATACAGGTATACTATACCTACTATTACCTCTAGTAGGTATCAATGTTCTGTGGTTATTACGGTCTTATCGCGTATATTTTCTAATAAGGTACGCTAAAATTTTGAGTGAATAATATACTGCACTAGTTTCCATTGCGAATGAATCGTGTGTATGTCGCACAGTCGAATTTTATACTTTTAACAAAAAGCTTATGACAATTGTAGATTCAGTGTATTAACGTCTACTTCGATGTTGTAGGGTTCTAAAAGCTTAATATTTTTAATAAAATTAAAATAAAATATAATTAAAAATCTGCTATTATTAATAGCAGATTTTTGAAATAATATAATATATAACTATATTTTTCGCTTATTACAACTTAAATTTCATGTTGCTGTCACTCGGCGGCCGCTGCCGCGGCTCGCTCAATTCGTTCGCTCTCCTCGTGCACGCGAGGGCGCAGTTTTAACCTAACCGAATCGATTTAGAGCAATAGGTACTTACATATATATTTTATTTCTTTTCTCATTTCTAGCACTTACACTTTTCTAATACTTGTTACGCGTTTACATCCTAAAGGGGTATCGCTAGTATTTACGTTGTGCCACAAGTTGATTAAATGTATAATTCTTGTTTCTAATTATAACGTTATTATATAATGATATGAAGTCTCACATTTGCCGGAATATTGAGATGCAAATATTAGTCTTTCAGTTTATTTATTTCCTTTTTTTTCGTATGAAGTTATTTTTAACGGTAGTAACACTATTACAAAAATAAAATCGTAATATCGATTAGGGCTATTATCGATTTTTATTAAATAATTAATATAAATACTCTATTAATTGTTGCACCGTTTGAATGTAAAGAACGATAATATTTATACACTATACTTTTTAATAAGCATAATCTTTGATACCTTTAGATTAGGACCCGGCTCGATTAAAAATAAGAACATAGTAATGAATTTTAATGAAAAAATCGATTTGTATAAGATGTGACAAAAGTTATGGCAACACTGAAATGTAATGTCATGTCACTTGTTTATCTGTGCATAAAGCTTGTTGGCGCCGGTCCATTATGAAAACAGTTTAAAGTATTAATAACAAATAGCTTTTGTTATTTCTCGTGTTGTGTATGATATTGTGGTTACATTACGTGAGTTTGAGATAGAGACTCCATATACATAGTAACAATCAGAAATATTTTGTGAGACAGACTCGTACCAATATTGTGACAATATTGTGAAGTGTTTGTGAGATAGAGATTCGGATTATATATCACTGCAAAGCCGAATTCATAGCCATAAACTAGTGTTACACATCATGTGTAATACATAATTAATACGCAATATCATAGTTATGCCCTATTTTCAAAAAAAAAATGTATATAAATATTTCGATTTTCGAAGTTCATCCACCCATATCAATTAAACCCGGCAAATTAGGCAAATCATTGTTGGTTTTTCTGAAAGAATATATTAATGTCTACATAAATCAGTAGTTTTCATCTTGGCACAACAAAATTTGTAGCGATACTAAATTCCATAGTCACTTGAACAATCGCCTTTATAAAAAGTCAGAACATGTTGCTTCTAGCCTTATATAATCTCTTATGTAAGTCACTGAGTCAGTGTCAGAAAGTTTACGCGACAATTAAGCAGAAATCGTGTATATTTCCTGAAAATTTTACTTTGCTATACATTTTGAAAACATATAGTGTAAGAACTCCATTAATGCGTGCCGTCCTTCTATACTTTCAATGAACGCGTCGTGGGGATGTAGAAACCGTAAAACTATCAAAATTATATACCTATATATAATTGAATAAAATCAAATGTTTTTAATACTTTGAAAAGACGTTCACATTTTCATTACGTGCAACATTTGGCTAACATTTTATACCTAGATAGTTTTCGAAAGACTGTTCGGACTGTTGACTGACGGTTTGTTTGAACGCGGTAATCTCAGGAACTTCTGATCCGAATTGAAAAATTATTTCCCTGTTAGATAGCCCATTTATCAAGGAAGGCTATAGGCTATATATATAACATTACGCTACGACCAATAAGAGCGGAGCAGCAATGAGATGTGTAGCAAAAACGGGGAAAAATTACGCGCACGAAGTTGCACGGGATAGCAAGTCTCATACATAAACTTTGACATCCTGTATAAGCATCTATATCAAACATAAATACTTGGTCTAATTGGACTTTTGCAAAGTAAATAAACCCTTTCGAAAGAACCAAATTTTACTGATTTATATAACAAAGTTGCCTGAGTTGTAACTAGCCATTGTTCTCTCCATTAAACAACGCGGCAGTTCTTGATTGTTTGAACAAGCCCAAAGACGGGGCAGACTAAAGCAATTGGCTGAGCCCCCAAGTTATAAGATAATTTATTAACAAGCATAAAATATTAGTTAAACCGCTACGTGGAAATTGTACTTGCAGTCTTTGATTTGTACGTTCTTATACAGTCACGAGAATCCTAACTATTAGTCTGATAAAGTACCTACCTTTCAACACAGGGTTATTATTTAAATTAATTATAAGTACTTTGACCTCGGTTTTATATGAGTTGAGTTTCGTAGATACAAAGTCCTGGTAGGTGTTTTTTTCAAGAAAGTTTATAAACTGACTGGTTATAATGTCCAAACTGCTGCATTTCATCCACTGTAAGTATCGGTAAAGTTATGTTACATATCTACCAATGAAACGATAGGTTCGTAATAAAATAAATGAAAAAAACAATTATAAACTTCTTGTGACTCGTTTTCTGTAGCCACGTAAATTAGTAATCATCAAAAAATCCCATATATCTAAACCGTATTATTTAGGTAGGTGAAAAGGAATCTCACTTACCTAGATGTCTGCTATTAGTATAATTTTAAGGGCGATTAGAAAATCGCCCATTAAATTATATCTAACTCATAAAGCTGTAACTCAAAAATGCAGTACTTAGGTCGATACTACCAGATCATTCACATGTTAAATTATTCACGATATGCCTATTAACTAACCGCAATGATCTTAATTATAATTCTCGACGGCGATTATATTTTTCGCGGCGTCATCGTAAACATTTTATAGCTCAGTATTAAAAATGTAGGTAACCTAAATAAATAACAATCACTAAAAGAGACTGGGAATTAAAAGGACTCGTAAAATATTTTTAGCATGCCGGCTTTTTAATAATTATAAACAAAGAATGGTACTTGGGATATACATAAGAGTTGTAGGTAGATATCCTACCTAACAATTATATTTTTCTAGCTGTCCCGGCAAACTTCGTAACGCCTCGTATTTTTTTTCTTAAATCGATTTCAACATAGGTATACTCAAACTATTCAGAGACCCATTCAAATAGAATAAGAAAAAACCTTTGCTCATCCTAAAATGTTGTGTGTAACAACATTTTAGTTTTAAGGTTTTTTCTTTTGGCGCATTCCGAATGGATGTACGCAAAATGATGGCACCATTGACTTTGCTTCAATTTGAACGTTTTCCATTTGGAGATCTTCCATTTGAACATCATCTCAAGACGTCCACTCCATTTGGATCGATGGATGCATCTCAAGTGGCCACCTTTAGGTTACTGGTGACAACACGTACAGAAGAATTATATTTAAAAAGAAGATGGAGATGTTCCATGATAGATACAACTGCCTGTGCATGACATCTCATCATTTGACAGGCTTACTTTTCATTGTTTCCTTTCGTTTCCGGTGGGTTAGATCAAAATTATTTATTCTCTTAAAAACATTGAAAATCCAATTCTTAATTTAAATTAAAGTAACTATTACATAATATCCTCAGTATTTTTGGAGCTGAAGATGTCTACAAAAACCGATTCAGAAACATCATAAAAACTATTAAATTCAACATACACCTAAACACATTGCGCTCACAGATTTTAACATATTCTACTATATCAGCATTTAAATCCCAAATTTCAATATTTCCGACACAAATTACACTGAAGAAACAATATATTACAGCTCAGATCACAATACAAAGCCTGAAAATAGTTTTCATTTACGAAGCGCCTACGCAAATTGTGTTCGCAATAATTACAACACCGTAATGGGATTGCGTAGACATTTACGAAGGAGTTTTACAAAGTAATCTCATGGTTTATCGTTTACAGATTTTACACTCAAAGTTGCAATTAAGGTTCGTAAAAAGAGGTCAAATGTTATAACAAAGGTAAGCTAACGAGAATACACAAAAGAGGTTCTCACAATGTTATTTCATCCCTTTACGACGTCGCGTGCTTGCCTTATCTTGACCATTCTTCGAATGTGAGTTCATTATTTAAAATTACAGTTGTTATGTTGCAATTTGCGAATGTATGTTTCGTTGATGAGGTACGACATCATCATCCGCTTTGTTACCGTGGCTTGTTTAACGATGTTTAGTAATTAATAGTTCGACCACACGTCGAGTGGGTCCTAATGCTTGTTTTGACTGTGGGCAAATTTGTTTTGCTGTGCGGATTACGATTACCTTCCAGTGGGAATTTTTTATCTTGAACTGTATTAATGGTTAAGAAATCGGACTCGATCGTGGGTTTGAATCGCTTCCGTTATATACCGACGCAACGTGGACCTACTCCTAAAACAATATAGTTTAGCTGTAGGGGTTAACAAGAGTACGACCCACATTGCTTGCGGGCAAGAGCATGTCGGACCATGCAACTATGCTCAGTGTAGGGTTTCGGAGTCGATGCCGTATGAAAAAATCCGATTTGAATAATTATAAGAATACGGCCACCAGCAGACGAGCGTATGTTCATGGCACTTACGCCCTTTTGTTGAGAAACGCAGTTTTTCGGCAATCGGTATATCCGATCATGTCCGAAATAATTTTAATTTAAAGTATACCTAAGTATATAAAGTGCTACCTTTTTGATATTTTTCATATTTTTTGGCCACACAGTTTAAAAGATGTGTCGCGGGGGAACACAATTCATGCAACTTTCGGAGCGATTATTTACAAAAATATTCAATTCATCAAAAAAGTTTATTAGAAACCTTAAAATATTTTTAAAATAATATTAAAAAAAAAAAAATTGGTGTATGAAGTGCCTCCCTTAAAATATTTATTTTTATTATTTTGCTATCAAAGTAAGTATCGGCTACAAGACACCTTTTCACCAAATTTCTCTTAGTCTTTGAGTAAAACGCCTGTGACATACGGACGGACTGACAGACAGACAGACAGACAGAGGGACATGACGATACTATAAGGGTCTTTGCCATTTTGACTACAGAACCCCAACCGAAGAGCAATTTTTTTTTTTATTATCGTAAACCTTAGCAATTATAATCAGTAGATAGAAATTGGGGTTTCTGGATCAGAGGAGATCCAGAAACACCCAATTTCAATCATTCTAATATTTCAATCATCCATTGGGGTTTCTGAATCAGAGGAGATCCGGAAACCTGCAACTTCAACCATTCAGTCATTCAAATATTTCAATCATCCATTGGGGTTTCTGTATCAGAGGAGATCCAGAAACCCGCAATTTCAACCATTCAAACATTCTAGTATTCTAATATTTTAATCATTCTATCATTTCAATCATCTATTAAAAGCTCAAAGTATAATTTTTCCGCTGTTCAGTCAACACATTGATCAATCATCTTTATTTTAGAACTGATAAACATGAGATGTAACTGTAACATCAACTCCTTGTAGAGAACTGAAATTAATTATCAGTTTGTAACTGATAATTTTATTATCAAATGCATAAAGTAAAAATATCAGCTGCTTTTTTTCTTATCTTGATTTTTTGGAACTGAAGAATCTGGATGTTGTATTATGAAGTTTCATTGCCTTTTCAACTAATTTATAAATATTGAGTGGTAGGAAAGTAAGTATAAGAAAAAACATTTTATTTATTTAAAAAAGTTTATTAACAAAACACCATTTTTTTAAACACAGTACATTTTTTAAAGCACAAATTGATTCGTGATAAATACAACTATACAAACTAGAAGACGCATATCGATCATATAGACTTAACAAATTAGGACAACCTTTATCCTCTAAATTAATAACACTATTATTATTATTATTTAAAATTTTTTTCAACCATAAGACTTTTTCAGAACCTTTAGTGTAAATACATTTATTTTTTAGAACATCTAAAACTAAATGTTGATAATTTGAATACGGTATAAATCCTTCACCCCAATATACTTTTCGGTTACGTTCTATCCATGCAACTTGCCGCCTTTCCTGTTTAGTTAAATTGTAAAAAGGAAATGGTGGCTTAATTAAAAGCACCTGCAGTTTTCCATCACACCATATAGCAATTTCTTTCAGTATAAATTCGTTTGCCTCTGTTTTAAAGCCTTGAACGTCTACTATGGCAATCATGACAACCTGCGCACTATGTTACTTAGAGGTTTGTATTCTACTAATCGATCGTTTATGATCAAACAATATGCAGCAGTGTTATCCGGTATTGATTCTGAACATTCAATTTCTAGCCGTACGTCTACCGGACCTGTTTTTAGGCTATCGTTTTGCCTTGAACAATCTATTATAAACAAGGGAGCCTTTTCTTTAAATGCCTTCAGGTCGAGCAAGGGATCCGCCGAACTGTTGTAATACGACTGACGAAATTTTGCATACATTTCATATAATATACTGTATTTGTTGTCAGAAAATTTTAGACCTAAAGGTTCATATGGATAATATTGCGAATTTAAAAAAAGTGTTACGTTCGTCACTTCACAGTGATCGAATAGTGTTGAATCTTTTAATTTATTATTTTTCCTATTCGTTTGTAAACCGAAAATAACATATCTAGGTTTTTCCAATTGTGAAGCAGTTTTAACTGACCATGAATGCTTTGTCGTTTTTGGTAGTAAAGGGTACTCATACAAATCCCAATTTCTGAACGCTATTTGAATAGGTTTATCTTTTTCTAAATGTTTTAAAAGTGTCAGTCGTTCTCGATCTGACACTTTTATGTGAGGTACCCTCCATTGCACCCTTTCTATATTCATTTGAAAATGTCCTATATCATCAGTGAGTATAACGCTGTTTATATTAGAGTTACTTCTATTCAATATAAGTTCGTGTTTACAATTTATCACAATTTTATTGTAATCTTCCGCAAAACCTAAAATTTTATTTAGCGGTATTACAGCACTAAAACAACCATCACTTTTAAATCCGTTTAAGTTCCAACCCCACAAGGTAGCCATTTTATTTTCCGCTTCGTTTAGCGACACATATGATTTTATTGTTGCCGTAATTCCAGAATTTTTGATACGATCTATTTCAATACCATTTATTTCGTACCTGATGTCTTGAAACAAGAACATAATAGGGTTATTACTGAACTTAACAGGCTTCTCAATCTGTTTTCCGTCTTTGCCGAAGAGCTTTGCTTGACCCTCAATGTAAATTGAACTGGCTGATGGGAGCACGTATATGTCTTGCTGGTGTATGGGGATTCTGATTTCATCATTTTCTCGAAAGCAGTTATTGTAGGGATTATAAGAATGAACTTCATAACTTTCAATTGAAGTATCGAAGTGTGGTAAATCATTAATTTGTAGTAGATTCATACTTTAAAACCTAAAGCTTTAAGGAAATCTATATTTGCTTTAGTCAACTTCTTCACTTTTTTTCTACGTCTATGCACCTTAGCGGTTGTAGAAGCAATAAGGCGTTTTATATTGACTGGAGGATTTATATTATATAATATCATATTGTTTTTCTTAAATGAAGACGTAGTTGAATATTTTCTATAGGGTTAACGCAATAACCAAACTGGTCAACAATCTTGACGAATATAGAAGATATTGTATTTTTGTTCACTGGAAAATAAATTACGCTTTGCGGTATTTCTATGTATTGATGCCCTGTGGTAGTGTTACATACAAATTCATGAATAATATGTGTTGGTAATCCGTCAGAGTAGGATCCGTATATTAAATCACACTCAATTTTTATTACCCGCGGAGTGTCATTATTTTTGTTATAATGTACTTTTGTTATTGAGTTTATTATTGAAACATATAGCAACCCGCATTCATATTGCCCAGACAATATTAGAGGTGGTTGAAAATACGATTCTAATTCTGATGTTTTTCCAGAGATGGTCACTGTTACAGACATGCTTATATACTGACCACTTTGGATTGTGCCGTTTTATTTTATTCGATATCTATACCAAAACTGTCTTAAGAAGTTTAAACAAAGATGTCCGCAATTGTAAGGATGATCACCTTGAAGATTTTCATAATTATAGTTTATTTTAGTACCTAAATATTTTATAAATTCTTTTGGGGGCTTAAGATTGCCATAACTGTCAAAATATTCAATAAAGTCATTGTATTTTGCGTAGGCTACCCAATGCGAGCCCGGATTTTCAGAGCTATCTAAATTAATAATTCCACATTCTTTTTTTAAAGGGTAATTAGGGAGCTCATCTCTCATAAAAACACCTCTAAAATAAGGAATCATTTGTCCATATTTTAAAATGTCTAAGTTATTCAAGGCTCGTTTGGGTAGCCGATAGTTTAGTTTTTTGCTTTTGATATGTAAATACCAAGTCCATCCTTATGAGGTTTAAGATGTAGCCCCTTTCCAATACATAGAGCCTCCATTTTTTCATTGTGTCTCCTCGATTCCTCATACAACTTTTTAGCCATCTTGAATTCGTTGATCGTTTTTGCAATACCGGCTGCCCCGCCTGCTAAAGCTCCTGCCGCCGATAATCCCGCGAATATAGGAATCAAAGGTAATACTCCACCAGTTTTCGGTATAGGAATAACGCGAGGGAGTTGAATGGATGAATCATTTGCTAAATTTCTGACAGCAGCCATTGCTAATTCTATCGCTGCTTTCTTGCATCTTGGTTTTAACTTTTTCATATGTTTTTTCGTAACAGTAATGAGATTTTTAAATTTTTTCTTAAGCAGTTTTCCAGAATTGTTGCTTTTTGAAGGGTTGTGGCTACGAGGTTTTAAACCAGCACCAGTTTTAATTTTTGCTAACATAGCATTGCTCACTAGATGAGCAGCTATTTTTTCTCCTTCACTAGCATCAGAGGCAACTATACGTTTTTTCGCCATTTTGAACAAAACGATATCTGCCTTGTGTCGATCCTTCAGGTTTGATGACTTGTTATATGCAATATCGTGTTCTTTACAATATTCGTCTAATTTATTTACACCTTTATCTCCACGAGCTAGTCGTTTAATTAATTTTGTACCAGGTCCACAGTATTGGTATCCAGGTAAATGTAATTCAAATGGTAAATGATTTATAAGCCAATTGAGAAGACTGTTCTCTCCAACACACATAATAAGAATGAATAATTAATGATTAAATACTTAATAAATATACATGAGAATCAATTTTAATCATTAACTGTTAATTTTTCTCTTACAAAACGTTTGACTTTTCTATCCAGCTATTTTCAACAGAAGATAATCCCAACCACTTGACGAAAACTTTATTTCCTTTTCTTTTAAGAACTTTCTCAACTAAATATATATTGGGATGCTTTGTTTTTTGTAGTTCTTGTTCATAAAATGCTCCTAAAATAGGTTGACCTCTGAGAGTATCTTCAATTAAGTAGGTGACAGGAGATGTATTTCGTTTGAATCGGATTTTAAATATTTCTGTTGACCAATTGGGAGTGTATCCTTTTTCAAATGTACCTTTGTATTTACTTATACGAACATAATCACCCATTTTGAACTTGCTTTTAACTGTATTTTTTTTTATCAACCTGTCGTATCTTTCCAGTATTCTTTTTTTATTTACATCATCCACATTGGCAGGGATTTCATCAATTGTACGATGGTGAGTATGGTTATAACTATAGGTTACATCGTTTAGGGTGTTATTTATCCAATTATAACTACCTTTTAAACTAAACTCTTTGTACAATTTAGATTTTATTGTTCTAATGAATCTCTCAACTATTGATGCTTTTTTCGATGAAAATGTTGAATAATGATTAATATTATAAACTTGCATAAGATTTTGAAATGCATTATTATAAAACTCTGTCCCATTGTCAGTTTGTAAGTTCTTAGGAATACGGTCACTATTTAGCAAAATTTTAAAAGCTTTGTATACATCTTCTTTGTTTTTACTTTTTAAAGGAAATGTCCAAGCATATTTCGAAAATGTATCAATAACAGCGAGAATAAATCTATACTTTTTATTTTCCTTTGAAATAGATTGCATATCAATTAAGTCTGCTTGCCATAGGTCATCGATATCTTTCATAATAACGCTTCGTCTCGGAAAGTTCACTCTCGCATTTTTATGTATTTCATTCACTACATCGACTTTGCTCATGCTTAGAATTTTTCTGTCCCTATATTCCAATTATTATCTTTTTTGAGTTTAAATTTTTTACGACTGTTTTATTCGTAACTTTTATTTTTAACTGAAGTAGGCATTCAATTACAAAATTAAAATTATTACATATACCAAATTTCACAATATTCATGCAGAATGTATCTGTGATACTGAATCAAAGGCTTTATGTTGTCAGTATTTATTTCTTAATTATATCAGCTTCTCTTAATTCTTCTATTATCGATAAAATTTCATTATCATGATTTGTATTACCTGCATCTCTTGAAGCTACTAATAGTTTTAATCTCTCAACCAATTCATTGGGATCGTCCCAATATACCAAGTCAGTGTTCACTCTATATTTTTTAAGCTTCGGTAATGCGCCCCCAATTTTGTTCTCATTATTTTCTGTTGCGGTCAAAGAAAATAATGGTTTGATTATTTCTCGATATTTAACTCCTTTGTCGCCTCTTATTTGACCCCCTACATTAAAATCTCTTTTATGTGCGTTTGTGCAAAGTAAGATATCTTTATATAAAAATTTATCTATGTTTGTTATTAACTTTAAATCAGGTTTCTTTCGAAGTAACAGTTCTTGAAGTCCTGGAGTAAAGTCATAAGTTTTGCCTCCAATCGTAATCTTAACTAAACCTGCATTATTATCAGAACTCTCAATTTTAGAAAAAGATACTTCAGAGTTACCCATCATTAAAGTTTTGTTTTCGGTTCTTATTCCAAATGGTACATTTACACCATCGTACATACCATAAATATCTGCTTTTTCTAATGAGATTTCTAAAACATTTTTCTCTTCACTTTTAGGAGAGCTCACTGCATTTATATCAGCATCGTAAAAATCGTCACACCTTGTAGAAGAGCCTGCAATACTTTCGTCTGACTCTATTCCCGCAGAACTTAGTGATAAGTCTTTTTCATGATTAATGTTTTCTAAAAATCTATTCGTATTCACAAGAGTTTTGAGGGGGTCCGAAACAGGTTTAAGCATTTTATCAAGAGATAAGTTAATTTCGTGCTCCTGATTTTTCATTTGTTTTAATTTACGTTTTATAGAGTCAACGGACTTCATTAATTCCATTTTAATATTTTGCTCCATGTTATTTTATAACACTGAAACCATCTGAGGTAGTAGTAATACTGAATTTAATTTATGAATGCCAACAATTTATAACTTTATTCAAAATGAAAAAAATATATCCAGATTTTTTCTGTATCTTCCATTGTTTAATGGTGAATCCTTGCTAATACTAATAAAATTATGTGGCTCACTCCAAACTGTATTACAAATATTTTTGAATTGATTCCATGACATGTCAGAACTCACATGTTCTTCGTAAATATGCTTCAAGTTTACATCATCTTGTTTAAATATTATTAGAAAATTAGCATTGTCACGTATCAATTGTTTCGGAATTTTCGAATAAGTTTGTGATAAATAAAAGCAATCGATTTGCTTATGTCTACCCATGCAAAAATAATTGCGAATATTTATTTGATTCTCACAAGCAACGTCATCAAAAATAAATACGGAATTGCTTAAAGCTTCACTTGGTGCAATTACATCTTTATCATGACTAAACTCATAAAACTTAATCATAGGGACTCTTCTTATTATTTCACGTAAGAAACAATATTTTGGTTGAAAATTAGTTTTTGAATAAAGGTAGAGATTTTGAAATTTAAGCCCATTTTCATGTAATAGCAAACTTATCATAACATTAGTTTTGCCACAGTTTGATGGACCACATATTATACAGCGAATTGTATTTGGCAATAATAGGCTGTGTCTGACCTGGCGAATAGAGTCATGGAAATGTATGTTATTGATATTTAATTTTATAGGCTGTTTGATCAGCTTCATTTCACTTATACTTATAGTTTTATTTAATCTTCACATGTATTTTATATAGTTTGTGGGTCGGCACTCAATCCACACTAGAATATTGTTACCATGAATATTTCAAATACAGTGTATTGTCTTTGGTCAGTTTTCCCTATAACGATACTTCTTACTTATCCAAGTTTGTGTTTACATCTATCGTGAAATGATATTCGTTGGGGTATTTATATGATTTATAAACATAACAGACAATTGGAAAGACAGACATAAGAAGTAAAATATATATTTATTAGTTTATTAAATACATTTCATGGGTATACAAATTTTACGACAAAACTTATCATACTACAATTTACAAATTGTACCATAGCGATATACATTATAAAATACAATTGTTTTAACAAATGAAATCACAATGACCCCAAGGTGTGGTGTCTATTTGATTTGGTTGAACTAGTCTTTTGTCGTCTATTCTATTTAAAATAACTTTATTGATTTCTTGCGAATATAGTACATGTTTGCTTGATTTTATCATATGCATCTTTGATTTTAAAGTAATGTTTTTAAACAAAACTTTCTTATAGTCAGATATTCTCAAGTTTTTTGTAATAGGCTTTGACACACCTTTGGCTTTGTTAATCTGTGCTTTTACTGACTTAATACAATACAATTTTGCCCTCAAGCCAATAAATTCGGTTATCACATCACCACCTAATTCATCTTTAAACAAACCAGGAATTTTAGCATTTAATTTAGGTAAACAATAAGGATTATTAATATCAAAATTACTGCTATCGAATTTCAGTATATTATCTTTCATATCTTTATAAAAGTTTTGTGTGTATAAAAGGTATAACAAACTGTCAGTATCGGTATAACACAATTTAGCTTTTTCACCATATTTATTTTTTATAAAGTCATAGTGAAAATTATATACATGTTGTTTAGCATATTCCAATACGGCAAATCCTATATAAATAGGTCTATCTAAAACAAGTTTTTCAGGATTCAATGTAACAGCAATAAAATCTTCACTAAAAACACAAATACTTTTTAAATTTGGTTTTGTAATCAGTTTCTCTGCACCTATTTTTTTATTTGTTCTATTATTGTTATCACTCCACTTAGTCACCAATTTCACATCAACCTGCTTTCGTTTATTTTCGATAGTTTTTCCAAATATCGAATTATTTAAAAGTTTAAAGAAGTCTCTTTCAAATGATGTTATGGCTGATTGTCTTAATTGAGTATTTAAGTCTACATACTTCTTCAAAAAGCTTTCTTGTTTAAATTGGAGTATACGATGAATTTTTTTCAAAACAAGTCCATTTTTTATACATTCTTTCAAATATACATAATGGATAACATAGTTATACTTGTCATACAAATTTGCAATCAATTTTTCTGTCTTTCCTCCTATGGGTACGAACTTTTCTGGAGCGAAAGGCAAATCACTATGTATGTTATGTAAATGATCAGGGTATGCGATATCTACATCTAAAATGTAGCCATACTCAGCATCATCAGAAATATTAGATAGACAAAAATTTTCTATCTCGGAATTTGTCATGAATTTAAAATCTGATATAGGTAACTTTTTCGTCATTGCATATCCATAAAGATTATTACAATCAAGATATACTAAAAATGTTGACGGTTTAGAATCATCAAAATGAGGTGTATAAATATTATTGGCTTTAGCATATCGGTGAGAGCACTGTGCTAAGCCACCGCGTATTCCTTTTTCTATCATATTATACATTTCTAAATCGTGAATCAATTCTAACTGAACACCTGTGTAAAGCAGCATAGCATCCCAACTTAACCCAGGTGAACTTACATAGTATGCAGGATCCAGATTATAATGCTGAAGACATATTTTTCTAAAATTTTCAAATATATCGCATAATAATAATACATCACACTTTAAGTATAAATCAGTATATTCGCCAAGACTACTAATGTTAAAGTTATTCCAAATATTTTGGGCATGTTCATATTCACTATCAGTGATATGTTTCATTTGCAAGCTGTTGTAAAAATAATGTTTCGGAGGTAGTTGTGGTTCATCATATTTCTGCCATGAATCTATATATTCATATGGATATATTCCTTTTCGCTGCATTAATTCGAACTTTTTGCTATCAGGAAAATGTATTCTTAAATTTAAAAAATCACGATCTATTAAACTTTTACTTAGATTATCGAGACTGGTGCTAAGAAATTGAAATGAATCTATGAATTTAATTTGTAAAGGCTTATATTTATCAGTTTTAAGGATTTTTGTAATGGATAAATATTTTTCTTTTGTTTTTGGAATTATTTTTATTTCACCATCATATTTTGATAATTCTTTGATAAATATGTGGGAATCATAACCTGATAAATTATGAAATATCACAGGTATGAATGAACAAACTTTATAAATTAAATTACACTGTGAATGAGCAGCACCTCTATATTCTGATGTGATATGATCATGATCACATACTTTGTCATCAAATAATAGATTTTTACAAATGTGACATCTGTCAGCATTATGGTAATTACTAATTTGTTCTGGAGTCAGGGGTTTCATAGCATTTTCAGTTATTAAAATGTTATGTATTAACTTTGTTTCTTCAATTAATTTCTTAACAAATACTTGTACACAGTCGGCTCCTCGATAACTTACAAATTTATTTAGGCTGTTATCATGTGAACAACAAATATAAAATGCAAAACATGAAGGTTGGTGCAATTTATTTCTTACAGTATTTTTATTGGTATTTGTTTCATTAAAATTGTGCAATATACTTTCAAAATCAGCGTATATAACAAAATTGATTTTTTGCTGTCTCTCAAAATGTTTAAATTGTAACGTGCTGTATTTATCTGGTAATAATGTTATAATTTTCGAGCATGTATGAGAGTTGTACTTCATTTGACTAGTAAAAAATTGCAAACATGTTTCACACAAATGCATTCGACCTTTATGGCTGGAAACTTGACGTCTCACTAAACGTAAAAGGTCTTTTATAAAACAATAGTGAGCTCTATTATCTTTCTCGAAATATAATAAATTAATATGTTTATTTTTCTTAAAACTTGTTACATAAAGAGGACCAGTTACTTTATGATATTTATTCAATCCATAAATATTAATACTCAAATGATTATTATTATTTTCAAACAATTTAACGTCTTTTATGGTTGGTGGGAATGACATACCTTTTATATTAAATACTGAACTAAAATGCGGATAAGAGCTTGTCCTACAGACATTATTTTTTGCAGGAAATAATGCTGCTAAGATGCTCCATAAAAAACAATATTCATCATTATTATTAATATTTATACAGCTCTTAGTATTTGTAATAACAGCAGGTAAATCTATATAAGACCCACCTCTCATCGGAGAATATTTATTTATATTTATTTCTAAATGACTTAGTGATGTGAATGACCATCCAGATTCACAATGCTCAAATTCAGTTAATTTCATCTTAAAAATCTCTTTTAAATTTAGGTAAATGTTATTCAAATCAGTACTTTCATATATAACTTCGTATTTTGTATTAAAGGACTTCAACTGCTGCTCACCCGATTTAGGTAAAACAAAGTAAGCAAACAGCTCAAAGTTCATTTTAATACATGTATGTTTCAATAGCGATAACTCAATTATTTTATAAACATCGTCTCGCTTACCATCTAAGAACGCCTCTGGAAGGAGGTACTCGACTTCTTTGGATGGGTTTAAGCGATAAGTCATTATTCTGTTTTTAAATGCTGTAGCTATTATGTCAATATGTTCAAACTCAGACTTTATCAAACAATTCGATTTATGGATATTAGTTCGTTTATGATATCTGTATTCATGTATAGGTATCTCAATTTTACATTTATCACAATTGATATAACTTGGTGGTGACTCAGTAGAGGGGGATAAAACTGAAAAGAGAAAAAATTATACATGGTATAATATATCCATTTAATTAAACAAAATTACATTTAAAATACATAGGTAGTTATTATAGTTTATAGTAGCCTTATGGTAAGAGTTAGATATAGTTTCATGATTAATATACGGATTATACATAGCAGTTATCTCTAGATCTACTTATATAACCACTTTACTGGTATGAGCTTATAAAAGTGGGTGTACAATTATTAAATTCATTCCCGGTCTCCTTGACAAATTCGCTTAAATGCTTCCAGGACTTGGACTCTGTATTACTTTTATTTTTAATAGTAATTATTGAATGTCGCCATCGATTGATCGGTAGAACCCGCTCGATTTCCTCGCTTTCATAAATTTTTAGTTCTATGTAATAATTTCCTGATTTTACTTCGTCTATTTGACGTGAAAACCCATTAGCTAGCCTACGCGTCATGTATGAGTAGATAGGTGCAGGTTTTTTACCAGCGCTGCAAATAGGTTGACCATCATTGCTATCCGCACCAAACAGGTCACAGACCGTCGCTCTCGACTTCAGTTTCTTGGTTCCCGTTGGCTGAGTGTCCGAAGGCTGACTGGTTGATGCCTTCTCTGCCATCTTTCGCTTATTTTTGCTAATCTTGACTGGGACGTTAACTTCCGACTCATCTGAAGACGGGAACAACTGATCAGCCATTTGCTTGGACCTGAAAATAGAGACAACTTTATAAATAAACGGTAAAAAAAGGACGAATAGTTTAAGTTTCGCTTTGTTACTTTATAGAGATTATTTGTTAATCATTGAGTAGCAAAATCATTGAAATGATTGAATAGTTGAATTATTGTAATAATAATATCTTGGGACACCTCATACAACGTCATCTGATTTTAAGAGTTGAATCACTGAATAGTGGAATGATTGAATAGTATTCATATTAAGTTTTTACATATAAAATGACATACATAAATTAAAGTCACTTACATTTTTATATAGAAGATCTGGTAGGTACGTAAACTTGTAAACACTGGTAAGCTCGTTAGCCCGTGATGACTGGTACTCTGGGTTGATTGTTTTGTGGCGAAACTTTGGTGGGCAGGCTCTTAAATAGTGATAAATCTACGTCATAGTATCCCGAATATGGAATAGGGGCACGTGGCGGTAAAATCCTGTGTCAGATCACTGCACCCAAATATGATTTGCTTATAATCAATATTATATTACTTACCTACATAGCACTTTTATAAGGATTGGTACTCACTATGGCAATCTGAGCGCAACAGTTCAGATACGAACAATATATCAGTACAAAAGAACGACTTATGCATTGTTACATTACAAGTAACTGCTGTCAGTCTGTGCTCACCCTAATATTTAACCGACCATTTAAAGAATGGCAAATTATATGTAGCATTTATTAAACTGTAATATTCATGTTCGTTTTTTGTTTTATACGTAAAGTATTAAAAAATGTTGGGTACACTTACGTGAAGTTATTATACATATTTAGGCCATAATATACATAGACTATACATAGTTAATTTATAATTATTATGTGATAACCGCACCTTGAATTCGATGCTGATGGATATACTTAGTACCTGCTTAATATAAACATATTGTTTATGCCCATATAAGGCACTAAGTATACATCCCTGACAAACCGATGGAGAGAACCGAAAAGTGATGTTGATGATGAATGTTTCTGTTAGTACCTTCCATTGCTAAAGTTCAACACAAATAATACATTATAATAATAAAAGCAGGTGAATCTAAATGTATTAGTAGTATGCGAATACTATGATGGTTTGATACTTAAATATCGCGAGATCAGCGTTTCTTTAATCACTTTTAAAGCATTTTTGTTGTTGTTACACGTGTGACATACAACTAATATGATATGACTATGCTTGTTAAATCATTTCGATGGATTGTATGAAAAAAAATCAATGAACAAACACATAGTAGTATTTATTATAGTCATGCATATTTTTAGTAAACAATGAAGTGTTGGGTGACATGAAGTCATGCGGTTTCAATTGCATCTACCATTTATGGTGGAAATCGGGAGATGAAATAAAAGCGTTCTATTTTGAACCTTATTACAAACAAAACTAAAAATATCAATTAAGTATAAATAGATAAAATTATAATTTTTCTCTTCAATTCGAATATTTGCACCTGACCTGTAGAGCGTTCACACCAAAATGTCGGTAAGTAATAATTTATTTAATTTATTTATCAATTATTTAAATACTAGAATATTACCACATTTATATTATGCATTTGATTATTTATTGTGTGATTGTGTGTAGTAAAAGAAACTTATGTTTAACCTATAATTTAATTGTACAGCGAAGCTTAGGATCCGAACGTTGGTTATTAAATTAAATATCTATGCCAAATTTTGTATCAAATAGCTATTGAATAGTAAATAATTTAAGCACGATTTTTTTCAGGACAATGAAGATCTCTTCAATTTTATTCCCGAGAATCAACCAACTATTCAAAAATCTGGGCAGAAAACACTGGGTCTTGCTCGAAAGAGAGCAAATACTGAACAATTTTATCAATTTATAAAGAAACCGGTCACCCGAGGAACGAAAATAATTAAAATAGAAATTTACGATGCGGACAGTTTCCCGAAATCAAGAGAGTTGTTATGTGATTGTGAAGCTGAAATATGTGCTCAGCATGTTGTAAAAACTATATTATTTGATGACATTTATACTAGTACTAGAGAACTGATAACTAAAATACAGGATGATATGGAAACAAAGCTATAATAATTATTATTATTTACTGAATATATTATATGTACCTAATAACTAATAAGTAATGAAATTGTTTAATTTATATCAATAATAAACGAATTTAAATAAATCGTCTTTTTCTTTCTATCAATAGGTATAAGACAAACCCATATTGTAGCTAATTAAGGTAGCAGAGTACAATACGCAATTTTAGCATTAAGCAGGCACGTGTAAATGCGAAACCCTTAGTTGTCATTTATGTACGAGGTATAATACGTACCCGATACAAAGTAGTGTCAATCATTTAGGTTTACATTGAATACGACCATTTTAAATATTACAGGGTATTATTTCACTGTTGGTTTATAAGCCAAGACATATTGGTTAGCAATCATTACTGTCTCGTGCTGATATAATATATGGCTTACTACCATTGCCCAGCTTCTGGTTTTCAGCTAAAATCGAGATAGTAATTAATAATAAACCATTTATTTCAGGCATCAAAGATACCAAGAAATACCTTACAGAAATACATAAAATAAAACAACTTAAAAAACTACTTGTGAAGTTATGAGTCTGCACACAGTATCTTATAGTTCAGGTGTCCTCGAGCCAATCTGGTCACGGTAATGGGTATATGTGTTAACGTAATGCCTAAGTACGTGGAGAGACATGAGACAATCTGTCCTGAACTTTAGATTACTGATTAAAATTAAAATTTAGATGTCCTCGAACCAACCTGGTCACAAAAAAAATGTGGAGAGACATGAAACAATCTGGTTTAAATTTTTTGTTTAATGTATGCAGTATCTTATGACTTAGCGTAATTAAAAAAAAGGTTCTTTTTAGGACCACCATACGAATTATAATCGCAAAGTATAATTTATAGATTACTGATTTAAATTAAAATTTAGATGTCCTCGAACCAACCTGGTCACAGAAAAAATTGTGGAGAGACATGAAACAATCTGTTCTAAATGTTAGTTTAATGTATGCAGTATCTTATGACTTAACGTGATTTAAAAAAAGGTCCTTTTTAGGACCACCATACGAATCATAGTCGCAAAGTACAATTTATAGATTACTGTTTTAAATTAAAATTTAGATGTCCTCGAACCAACCTGGTCACAGAAAAAATTGTGGAGAGACATGAAACAATCTGTTCTAAATTTTAGTTTAATGTATGCAGTATCTTATGACCTAGCGTGATTTAAAAAAAGGTTCTTTTTAGGACCACCATACGAATCATAGTCGCAAAGTACAATTTATAGATTACTGTTTTAAATTAAAATTTAGATGTCCTCGAACCAACCTGGTCACAGAAAAAATTGTGGAGAGACATGAAACAATCTGTTCTAAATTTTAGTTTAATGTATGCAGTATCTTATGACTTAGCGAGACATAAAAAAAGGTTCTTTTTAGGACCACCATACGAATCATAGTCGCAAAGTATAATTTATTATACTTAATGTAACGACTGTTTCTTTAAAACAACTATGAAGTCTTATTTTCGTGTTTCGTTTTCGCGAACGAGTGTTCACAACAAGCCCGTCTATTCAAACATCCGGTAATCAATGTCAGATTTTTATATTAGATATTGGGCATTCAAGAACAGTTTTACACGACAGCGAACGTAGTGAGTAAATATTAGAATTATTAAATTATTGGAATACTAGAATGATTGAATGGATGATTGAAATATTAAAATACAAGAATAATTGAATGGATGATTGAAATATTAGAGTACTAAAATGATTGAATGGATGATTGAAATATTAGAATACTAGAATGATTGAATGAATGATTGAAATATTAGAATACTAGAATTATTGAATGGATGAATGAAATATTAGAATGATTGAATGGTTGAAATTGGGTGTTTCTGGATCTCCTCTGATCCAGAAACCCCAATTTCTATCTACTATAATCCAGTCCAAGCCGACTAGTCTAAATATGACTATGCAACTGTTACAAAAGAATGAATAATTATTCAGCTGTTTTATTCACCAATGTCTTCTACAGTGCGTATCCCATTCTTGCTCTATCAACATTCTACAAACCCTTATTTGTAAACTGTAACACATCCATAGACACATAACTTCGCAGAAAAAGTCAGTACCCGTTCATCCGTATCGCTTACGAAATCGAAACATCCTAATATGGATGTAACACCTTATCTATGTCAATAAAATTTCTTAGACATGCGTCGTTTACTATTCCATATAAAACATAACCTTAAGCATACAAAGGTTACGGAGGTGGCGACACGTAGGGTAACCGACGACGCATAATAAGGCCTCTTTGCACAAAAAGGACGGGAACTCACTAAGCAAACGCCACAAACGGGGCAAACTGTAAGGCAAATTCATTGACGGTATCATGCGTTCTTAGTTAGGAGCAAAGTTCAGATCAGGGTCTTTATTCACGTTCCTTTTATCCGTTTTCGCAGTCCTTGCGAACTGGCGCATGCGCGGTACGCAAAAAGATGTCCGTCGCTTATGCGCGTTGATGCATTTCTAAGCCTAGCTCTCTATTTAGTATTATGACAAGATTTTGAAAGTTCGCAAGGGCTTGCCGCGAAAACGGAAAAAAAGAACGTGAATAAGGATCCAGATCAATTCATGACACTTTATGGGTGTTTAAAAGTTCATACTATGATTGTCAATTTGAAACCCTGTAAGGCGTTTCAACAGAGATTGTTTATTTAGGTAGTTTATTTATAGTATAGCGCATTTCTTATCAACCGCCCTGCAAGAGGCGTATCAACGAAAGTTAGACATCAATGGTACCTAGTTGAAGTTTATATGCATTATTTTATATTGTACTTACTTGTAATATTTCTTTTTCAATCATTGCTTTTACTCAAACCAAGCTAAGATGAGACATCTTTATTTTTGCCACATTTCAGTATCACACAGGATATGCCATGAGTATTAGGTACAGATCCCGTTATAAAAATCCGATTACGTTATTACGACATAACTGTTTTTAATTAGTGTTTTTTTAATGCATCACTTTTTAGAGTTCCGTTGCCAAAATTTCGCGATATAAGGTAATTATCAAATAGGTATTGTGTATACCTATGTAACCAAACTGGTGTGGGAATCGAACCCACAACCTCTCGCGCAAGAGTCGTACACACTCCCATGGCCACCGAGGCAGTCAAATGACATGAACAGATTTAACGGAATTGACTAACTCTGCGACAAACTGTTAGCAAAATACAAAAAGATTCAAAAGCGGCTCTTTGCACCATTACACTGAACATGGACACGTCGACTAAATATTTATGAGGTTATTGTAGACGGTGCTTGTTCCTCGATAACATCTGTACGGATAATTATTGGGTTAAATACGAGTGCACTTTCACTTGCCCAAATACACATATGAAAATGTACTATATCTTCCAATCTTCACTGTCAATTAAATTGGCTACTAGATTGTTATCATTGCTTTACATAATTATTTTAGTTAAACAACCGTGACTGATAGGGTAGTTCATCTTAAGAGTTATCGTTTTTAACCGCCTTCATAAAAGACGGTTCTCTGTTTTGAGATAAAATGTGATCCTATAAATTGAATGTACCTGCAGCAGGTGCATTGTTGATAGAAGCTATATATATATAAATATTTTTTTTTAGAAAAAATCACGACTTCAATTGAAAATCAAGAGAATGAGTGATTAGTGGGAAATTCAGTGTCTTACTCCTATATTTTAGTCTATAACTTCGGTTAGCTTCGGAAGTAGCTTTTGAAAAAACGCCATCCAAATTGTATCAACAGCTTTTGAAAAAATCGCAAACATACATACACATATTCTTACTTAGATACATACATACAGGTCACACAGAGAAACTCCTTTTTTGAAATCGGCTAACTATTAATTAATCTAACAGCTAAGAAAGGAGATATTTAAGATATTTCATCTATGGCATACACAGATTAATTTAGATATTTAATCATACTGATTGAGAGTTAGATTTAGAGTTAGATAAGGTTGGTTAATTTGTGTGTAATTTTATGAATTACGCTTACTAAAGGAAGTCGGGAGAAAACTGAATTGAAAGTTTCATTAAATTGCAAACCAGTTAGAAAATAAAGGTTCCTTATACTTCGTGATCGTGAGCCAATCAAGTTGCTTAATTCACAACCAATTGTAACTTGTTCAGAGTACAATATCTACTGAACTAATAAGTTAACTACTGTTATTCTTAGAAACTGTGATATAATTAAAACTCTTATTACAATAATTAAACTAAAGAAATGAATTATCAGTTTCCTCAATCAAATCCATTCGACTCCAGGTTACGTTAAACAGAAACCATTTAAAAATAAATGAAAGCTCGCATTGATCATTTATGCTAAGGTCAAAACAATTTTAACAGACGCGTTCTGAGTGAATATGACATTTCGGCCATATCTTTCCCACGAACGGGTTGATCGGGATGCAATTACGTCTCGGAGTTTTTGCATCGAAGTGAATCGAGATCCCTTTCTTCCAAGAGTTACAACCGAGACCGATCATCGATTCTCCACAGTGACATAGTGTCTAACGGTGACATAATATGCAAATCTACAATACGGAAATAATGCGCTTGGTACAAAAACAAGAAATGTTTCGACGTAATCGATACCAGCATTAGATTATCGAGATAATTTATTCGATCGTACCCTGTTATCGTAAATGTCAATCATTCATTACTTTAAAAGTATGTGGATGAACATCAAAACAAGATAGCACTTCATTTAAAATTTAAATCTGACTTGTTATAAAACAAAGTTTTCTCTATTTATCTGTAATGGAGCATAAAATGAGCTAATCACGTGCCGCTAATTAGCTGTGATTCGTTCGACTTTGTTTAATTAGACACATTCAATTTAGAAATCTTATAGTAGGTAAATCAATAGTATTCAGATTTTCTTATGGTTGTTATTAATCGGGTCAAATATTGCTGAGTTGTTGCGCAAAATTTTCTAAACGTCGGAGATTCTCAAAGCTAATGAATCGTAGAAATCAATGTTATAAAAAAGGAGGTATAAGAATCAATCACAGAAAAAAGGACGGACATACACGTATCTTGGAAACAACAAGTAGGCCAACTACGCCGGTATCCCACAGGGTAAGCTGCTAGGGCCCATCAGGTACTGTTAAGGCGAATTAAAGTGACATCTCGCCGTAACGGGCAGACGTTTTTGTATCCACATCGCGAGACCCGTGGTTCGATTCCTGATACTGCGAATCTAACAGGACGTACTTACACGAGCTTTTCTCTGAACCATGAGAGGTCAGGACAAATTAGATGTCATAACATTAGTTACGAGATTGTTTAGAATTTACTAAGATGTACTTTTATGTTTATGTATTTGCTCGAAAACATTCTGTAAAAGTAACTGTAGACTAATTTATATAAGATTGTTTAAATTTTAAGATTAGATTTTGTCACAAAATGGATTCGATAATAATATTTTGCTATCATTTATAATCATGCGCAAGGAGGAGGTTTTCGAGTGTATGTAGGTAGGTTTGACTCGCCCTAGACCCTAGTTAGTTTAGTTTAGCCCTAGAGCCTAAATGGCTTGATGGATTTTAGCTTGATAGGTGTCGTTAGATTCGTCGTGATTGTAAGAGCGACACTGAGTAAAGTTAAGAAAAAATCAAATGGCGCCAATGTATACTCATGTTTAAAAGAAAACATATTTTAAACCTTTCGAGTGGACTATCAAAATAAAGGATTTCAAAAGCTGATAACTTAAGAAATTTTAAAATTGTAAAAACCCGCCTGCAAAAAGACGGAAACAAGATACCCTTCACATTTCATTTCATGCAGTCGGAGGCATTAATAAATCCCGTTTAACTTAAAAAAAAATATATTTATATATATATTTAATATTATAGTTTTTAAAATCATTTCACGCTTTATTAAAATATATATATTATGGGTCTTAATCGCGTGAATAATTTAAGGTAAAATACCTTGTTTATTGCCCGACGTTTCGACCGTATTGCAACGGCCGTGGTCACGGGAAGACTGTCTTCCCGTGACAAGGTATTTTACCTTAAATTATTCACGCGATTAAGACCCGTAATATATATATTTTAATAATGTGTACATATCGCGAAAGTTTATCAACATTCATTTCACGCTTGTGATAGGTGGATGATTGAATTTTGTCAAATTTCCAAGCCGCGAAATAGTAACATTTAGATTAGGTTTTTCGATTTATTTATTTGCTTTCTCGATGTTTGATATGATTACGATTGAGGTATCCGGAAATTTCAACCGTGCAAACCGAGAGAAAAGCGAAGTTATGCTACGTAGCCACTGTCGGTCCATGAATGGTGACTCTTTTTGAAAAATGTCATACCACTCCGTGCCTTGGAAAGCACGTTCAAGCAAGCCGTCGGTCCAGATAGTGCACTTGCATCTGCGCATACATTTGTACGCTATAAAATCTAATGTGTCGTCCCTGATAACACGCCGTGGTCGTGAGACCATTATCTATACTAATATTGTAAAGCTAAAGAGTTTATTTGTTTGTTTACTTACTTGTTTGTTTCAATGCCGTGATCTCAGAAACTACTGATCCGAATTGAAAAATTATTTCACTATTGGATAGCCCATTTATCGACGAAGGCTATAGGTTATATAACATCACGCTACGATCAAAAGGAGCGGAGCAGCAATGAGAAATGTTGCAAAAACGGGGAAAATTTACACAGACGAAGTTGGGCGGGACAGCTAGTTAGATTATATAATTTAAAACATTCTGATTATTGACTTTTTTTAACATAGAAAACGAGGAAACGGTAATGCTTTCGTGATGTCGTGCTTTTATCTTTATCCATATAAATCAGTTTCCGTAAAGAAATCCCAGTCGAGCTAACTCATCATATCGCAACAACTGAGGCAAATGGTAATTACACTTATCGTACTAACTGATGAGTACATAATGAAATGTTACGTACAAGATCGCTCATCACAATTACCTCTGTCACGAACATAGGATTTAGTACAACTCGTTTAAGAACAATCTAACTAACGACTGTAGGTACAAAGATATTACTGAGAACATCTGGTTGTAAGGATTCATGTTTTGTATCTTAAACAGATCATCCATCACCAAAACGTTAAGAAATCCTGATGACTTTATAATGTCATGTCATATAGATGTTACCTACTCCATACTACCGTGTTAATCATATTATTTATTTGACTGTACGATACTTTTTCCAATAAAATGTGTGCCTCCTAACCTTAACATAAAAAAAAACAATACACTTAAACCCAAATCTCACAATCGTCCAATTCACACCACGTGTTTGTAAACCAAACCATTCCGAGGGACGGGACTGTTTATCCCTACCACAGGCTATCCTGTAGCCTATCTGGGAGAACAGTATTCAACCACATCACTATTGTAGTTTTTAAAATAGTACCTTAAGCCTAACATAATTATGAACATTGTGTAAACCTACAATCTCATTTAAGTACCTAAATAAATATTTATTATTATTATTATTATCGATCGAAAGAATAGTGAATGAGTTTGAGCAACGTACACTGTCGGCCTGGGTGATCGTTTTTAAAAACATCGAAGAGGACGTCGTCGGTAGGTGTATCAAAGTAGGCTGTACTTCTGTTTACCACAATATCATATAAAAACATGAGATAAAATCATCTATGACATTTTTTAGTTTGAATTGTGGACCTTGTGGGAAACCCTGTTCCACATGAGATTGCTGTAAACCGCTTTTGTTTGACGCTAAGACGCCACAGACACACAGGCATAGATTTTCTTCGAAGATTAAAAATGGTTGCAATACCTCCAAGTTGCGGATGCACACTGAACAGCAAGCACGGTTCGTCGCCGGGTTCCCGGCAGCAGTCGAGCACGTCCCGGCACGTCGTGTCCGGCGTCACCGGTACGTGAGTCGGCGCCCAACCGGCGCCGCTCTCGCACCACACTCGCACTATCATCTGGAATAGACAAGAAGATACGTCTTTATTTATTTTATTAAGATATAATTTCCGCATTAGGGAGACCGGACAACAAATGACAAACAAAATTCTTGTATCACAGCATTTGTACGCATATATTCAAGCAGTCAGATTTTTGAAAATTGTTTCTTAGAACCCCTTTCTTTCGATCTGCGGAAATTAAATTCGCATCTTATGGTTTCTACTTCACCCTGCTCAAAAAAAATTAGCTACCTTCATTGACAAAAGCAAATCCAAATTCAGCGCAATCGAACTCGCCGCAACTATGAATAACATTAGGTAGATACACACCCCAAAAACCGCAAAAAATATTTATAAACACCAAAGGTTGGCAGTCCCCTATGTCACATTAGCAACTGCGGTGCTATTTCTTGGTGTGACTGACACAAAGTTACTAACATTCTGTTAAGTAATTGGGTTCCAGACGACAATTGATGATAGAAGCTTGTAAATGGGTATTAAATAAAACAAGCGCTCGAAGACTGGAAGCCGGCTTCAGTACTCAAGGGAAAAGCATAAAACAATGTTACTTGTTCTAATTTATGTTGAAACAAGAAACTTAGAACTTCGAGAAGCAGAGTACCTATGTATTTTTAAACAAAAAGCAGTTGTTTGTGGCCCCTTGAACGCAGTTAATTGCATGACAGCCTAAGTACAGTTACGTTACTTCACCAAGAATATTGCAGATATTTAAAATGAAAGAAAAAAGGAATTCATTAAATATTCAACTAGTAGCGAGCTGCCTTAGGCTGTGAGACTCACAAATGTAGAAAAAAAACAGCCTTCATAATATATTTCTTCCACGGAGCTGTTATGAAACATTCACGACTGTTATTAGACCTCCACAATGAGACAACCATTTATATTTTAACGAAAAGACCTATGTTTTCACGAAATGTTTTATGTCATAACGAAGCAGATTATAATTTAAACTATAACTGGCCGTATTGTGAGTATTCAGCACCACAGTAATATAAAGGAAATTGGCGCCAATAGAACACCTCATATATTCCCGATTGATATCGGAAACACCCATGGGACTGAGTGGGTTCGCGAATTCAGGTATCGATAATACTATTCAGAAACACGACACTAAGCAACTACCACTTTCTTAATATTTCCAGGCAGTTCAAATATATAGCTACTGCTATGGGATATTTTATAATTAGAAGGTAATTACTTTTTACTGAAGACATGGCAAATATGTTTTATAGTATTTTGATGGGAATTTCTTGCCAATTGCTTTATTAATACAATAATTGCATTTGAAAGAAACAAAAAAATCGGACTCAGTAATCGAACCCGAGACTTTCGCACTCCGGTAAAGTGATCGGAAGTCTCAGGTTCGAGATCGAATTGCACCGATCGCAGCAAATATATCTTATATGTATAAAAATCGTGAAAGTTTAAAAACAATAAAATCATCCTTGGTTTAAGATTTTATAAAAGCCACCAAATATGTAATCGGAATGGTTTAATCAGTTTAAAATATGACTTTATAAATTGGTGTTAATTAGAGAACTTTGAGCACTACCTCCACCTAAACACGGCTATCCAGTTATTCACTATTACGATCATATATTACAAGCTAAATTAAGAGCACAATGGACGTCGACACGTTATTCCAATACTCAACAATAGGCCGCCACCACGGCAATGTGCTTGATAATAACCGCACAAAACTCTACACAAAACCTCTATTAGTGAACATCGCCATATACGTATCGGCATTATTTCAAAGACAATTTGTCTAAAACGCATTCATACCTAAGCCAATTTGCCCATTCATACAACACCTTTGGTTCTAATGGAATGTGACAAACGTAAGTGAAATTCTTGTGGAATTAATAGCTATAGCCTAGCACTCAGGAAGTCGTTACAGAGTGGATTTATCTGCAAAATATACGGACATGAATTCGTACCGAATGGTAGATACATTTTATCTCTTTTGTAGCCTCGCAACGAAACTTGAAGGCATTATGCGACGGTATAAAAGTGCTAACAATTTTCTACACGCTTTGCCGCTGCAGTAAACTGTTCAAGTTTCCTAAGAATTGGAATTTGCAATTCTGATATATCCTACTGTTCTAGTTCTCACTGAATTTTTATCTCAGTTAGCAGCCGTCTGAAAAAATAATGGTTATGTGTTCTGTACAAAAGATTTTTCATTATAGATATCTACTTGAACAAATTAATTGCTACTATCTACACTTAAATAAAATTTTCTTTTTCTTTTTTCTTTTTATTGAGGTAAATAAACAGTGGTACAAGGTAATTAATAGTATTACAAAATCATGGTTATCATTGTGACACCATCAGCGACATTTAAAGCTGAAAATACTGATTGTTAGAACAGCCCTAATCGCAGAAGAAACTGGGCTGATAAAGATGCACGTAAAATGATATGATATAAAGGTTAGCTTGAAATTCGAACAAGGTTGAAGGCAAAACCCTGGACGTAGACTAGTTTTTGCATAGAGCTTGCTTTGTAACATTCTATTTAGAAGGCAGCAACAGCGTAATTTTATCCTAGCGATAATAATTACAACAAGTCATAAACAATCAAGAATCATAAATTCTAGAGAACAATTTCTCTAAATGACAAACAGATAATAATCCACGAGTAAAATTGGAATTCGTGGCGTAAAGCAACTGTCAGAAAGTTAAATCCTTCTAAAAACTTAACATTACATAAATAGGCGATGAATATGTTGTTAGGTTGGAAACTAACTTTTGTTATTTTTGTTTAGTTTTTTGTCATTTATATATAGAAGTAATAAGATATAAACGTTCATAAAGATAAGATAACATCTAAACACTAAGTTCTTTTTGTTCTAATTTTCCAAAAGGCATTGTTTTTCGTTGTGCATCTACTTTTCGCCCTAAAACTAATAAAACGAAATTCAATTTTGATCAATTAATGTTCTCGTATGTATCACAGAGGCTTCTTTTGATAATATTCTTTTCTAATAATGTATATTTAACATCTTACAAGTAGCACAGAATAAGCAATAGTACTACAAGTGGACAGATGGCCTGAAAACTAAGCAGAGCTTGTATTATGACAAGCTCTGCTTAGTTTGGGATCAGATGACATTTTACGTTGTGTGAGTTATCTCAAGATAGCAGAGAAGATTTCATAGTAGATACGTACGCAGTAACGAACATTCCAAATATTCAAAATTCAGAAACTCTACCAGGAATGTGTTAAGTAATGCTATCATTCGATTGAAAGAAACATTTTCTATTTGAACACGCCGTATTATCCAGCTTATGGGATACAATGTGCCGAGGAAGCAACTCATTTACATTCCAACGATAATTTGTGAGATTTTTTTCTAATTAGCACTGTTGCTCACTTTCCGTGTTGCGAGGACGGTCATCGACAGAATGCGCGGGAACTACATATTAATGTTGCCATCAGTATTATACAAATGCATATTATTTCCCAGCTATGGCGAAATCAAAAAAGAGGGATTATGTTTTTCGCAGTTTATATATATATGTTCCACCATAGTGCCTAAACCACTTATCCGATTACGGCGAATGAAGTGGCAATCGATTCGTTTTTTAGAGGTGTAAAGAGATTGCCGTAGTCGGGTATAGATTTTGCTAAAACTTTAGCTTGTTTTGTTTATGTGAAGTTTGTTTACTCTCTGAACAAATAAAACAATATTTTTTCTTTCTTAATTCTTGTCTAACAAAACAACAGATCCTGTCTTACTCCAGAGAGACAGAGGGTATTTTTTTTATTCCAAACAGTATAAAGATCGATTATTCACGCTATTTAGTCATCACTTTCCAATTCCTACGCATGTTAGTTAAGCAACAATGTGTTAGTTTAGAATTATTTAGGTATGCACACATAAATCTATTATCACAGACAGATACATGCACTTTGTAGTCCTCGATATAAAATAACTAATTTTCTTTTAGTTGTATAGAATGTTGTTTAGTTGTATTTTGCAAGTGGTTTTTCAAAATCCTATAAAATAAGGAGTATTTCTGGTACTTCCTACAGAGTACTGCCAATGTTTGGGGTGTGAATGAGTACGCGTACACTCGAATTTTTAGAGCTTTTGATTGGCACTTGTTACTCTACTAGGACCTATAGGTTGTATCCAAAAATGTTCGACAGCATTTACTCTAGAAACTCTATGGAGCGGTCGGATGTTAAACGAATTTTTCAACCTACGCTAGAGAAATTTAATCAAACCTACCTACCGAACTTGCTTGTTCACCGGACTACACTTTACTGCGAAAATAGTAAACAACAACTAGTAGGCTCTATGGGTTTTGTTTTTCATTTAGCGTATTACCTACTCGTTTTTTTTACGGTTGTGTTACTGTTTCATCAATGCATTCTTTATGATGTACATTTTTAGGGTTCCGTACTCAAATGGTATAAACGGGACCCTATTACTCCGCTGTCCGACTGTCTGTCTGTCCGTTCATGAACCGTGAAATTTTCTCCGATGATGTATTTCTGTTGCCGCTATAACTACAAATACAAGAAACAGCATAATTTCTTTTTTAAGTGGGTGGCTTACAACAAACTTGATTTTTTGCTCTTTTTTTGCTCGATATTATAATATAGTGTCCAATGTTGTATAGATAATGGTACAGAACCCTTCTTGCACGAGTCCGACTCGCACTTGACCGGTTTTATTATACTACACAAGCTTTCTTGGCTCAGCCGCGTGGATCTTGTTTCTCCATGCGAACATTGGACCACCGTTTCATCCCTTTGGGGGTGAATTTTGGCAATTCCTTACTTAGCCTACGTCATAATAACTATCGGTGCTCCAAATTTTAGCGCTATCCATTCAGTGGTTTGAACTGTGTGTTAATAGATCAGTAAGTCAATAATGGTAGCCTTTTATATTACAGACTAGCTGTCCTGCGCAACTTCGTACGCGTAAATTTTCCCCGTTTTTGCAACATTTCTCGTCGCTGCTCCGCTCCTATTAGTCGTAGCGCGATGTTATATAGCCTATAGCCTTCCTCGATAAATGGGCTATCCAATAAAAAAATAATTATTAAAATCGGTCCAGTACTTTTTGAGTTTATTCGTTACATACAAAAATACAAATCTTTGCTCTTTATAATATTAGTGTAGATGTAGACAAACCTACCTTAAGGTAAGTGTGCATAGCATTGCACATGCCTATGATACGCGAGGCAAAACAAGTTGTTTAACTTCAAAAAGGCTGAACGATTTTTTATCAACAAAGCCAAAAACTATGCAAAAATTAACTAGTTTTCTGATAAATAAACCCTATCGTTTGGGTGCTACGATGCCTCATACATAGACACAAATAACGTCAACCATATAATTACGTAACACTACGATAAACAACATCCAATATACTCCAGTGTAGGCAATATAAAATCTAAATCTAACTTCACGGCAATAAATTTTCAATAATCCAAGCTCTCTAGAAAATGTTATACATGAGGGTGAAACTAAAGAAAACTATGGAGGACAGGCAATTTACAAGAAGCGCGAGATATGGAGGTGGTGCTAACGAGTTGCGAACTTGCGCACACTAGCGCTACCTGCCGACGAGTTAACGGAAAATCACATTATTGGAACAGGTAACCATACTGCAACGTCATTACATAATTTCAGTGACAGGAACTAATGTACCTATTTATGAACTAACTTGAACTATTTCAATGACAAATTTGGTTTCTTGTTTGGATCATACGATTTTTACCATTTTTCTGGTCTTGGTATATGTCTATTTGTACACAGTGGCCTAATTAAGTGCGGTGAACTTACTGTTTGTCCTGCCTAACTATTTCTGCAACGACTGGACGGATTTAGATCAGAATTTCGTTATACCTAATAATTATTGTTTTTAAGTCGACCCGTGACCACGATCGGTGCAATTCGATCGAAACGTCGGGTAAATAAAAGGTTCGTACCTTTAAATAATTCACGCGATTAAGTCCCGAAATATAACTAATACCCAATAATGAAATTCTGACTGAGACTCAGACTGTTGCTGCAGTCAGTACAATATTAATAAGCTCTACGACTCACACAGAAAAGTAACACAACATCGACTCATTATTACAATATTACGAGATATATATTATAGATAAATAACACCTAGACACAGAATAAACCATCGTGCTCATCACACAAAGTTTTATCCTGGGGGGGGATTAAACCCACAACCTCTTGCGTAGTCGGATACACTTCTACCTCGCCACAGAGGCAGTCTAATTCAGAATAAATAATTTTCAATAAATAAATTGCACAAAAATGTAATATGCCCACGACTTCAGGCTTAGTAGTCAGTGTCACTAACCACTATTCAAAATACCAGTATGGCCGACCTCTAATAGTCAACAAATATTGCCTTAACTAGGTACTCTTATAATAATATACGTATAACAGTCTGTATAATTGTACATACTCATAAACACGCAATCCTACATTTCGCTTTTACTTGAGAAGTGGGGCTTTCAACCGTTCGTCTGCGTGATTTTTCATTATTACACAGCCAAGATTAATTATTCCCACGCGGGAACTCATCATTATCTGATGTTGGAAAGCTTACAGCAGAATAATAGACTAGGCGATAATAATTTTCATTTCTACTTAAGTCTGGCATTTCGTTCAATCCTACTGTGATGTATACTAACTACAGTCTGCAACTTATGTAGGATCATTGAGATAATTAGTACTACATAGGCAAGTAGGTACATATTATCTCGGTGGTTTGGATACACAACAAAGATTATTGAGGTTTTTTTGCAACATTGGATATTTGAATCATTCATAGATATCTCATGTCAAAATGTTTGTGGTCAAACTCCTGCGAAACGACTCGGCCTATTTTAATGTTTTTTGTATACTTAGTAGATATGAGAATAGTTCGTATTTTTTTTTAAATCGAGATTTTAGTATTTATTTTTTTATGAATTCCTAGAACGTGGAAAATTTACACAGACGAAGTTGTGAGGATCAGCTAGTATGCTATACAATTGAATTAAGTACTAAAATTGAATTAAGATAAAACCCACCAAACTGCAGAACAGTTTGTCGGCGGGGTTAGCGCTCGTATTAGTAGGTACAATAGGTTTTTATTATTAATATAAATAATAGTAACAAATAATAACGATGTACAGTTCAAATCAAATTTGAAAAAATATATATACATAGTTAAATTTGGAAAAGTTATAGGCAGGTACTTACAAATTAATTAACAATTTAAATTAAATTACCAAATTTGAAAATAATTAATTAACAATTTAGTCATTTGTCACTTGCCATTTCGACAAGTAAACATACATAACACCCCTATTGTTCCTAATGGTGCGTTCAGATGCGTCGCAAGCAGCCCGACAAGCAGCCCGGCAAACAACCCGACACGAGCCGGCGATACAAAAAAACTGTTCACACGCTCGCGCTCGTGTCCTTACCCATTGACATCAATTTGACCGCGAGCATGTGACCCCACCATGAGAGCTTTAAAATTACTACAAGGATAGCACAACGTCTCCTGCCATCATGTCATCATAATACACAATAAGCTCTCGCAGTCTAACTTGCACAAACATTATTTAAATTATCTCAGGTATTTTGCTATAGGTTACGCATCATCACTTCCTCCACTTCCCATGACTAACAAAAGGGGAGTATTATATACCTACATATTAAAATGTCAAAGGGGTGAGCAGTTAAACACGCATCCAGGTGTTTGAATGGCATGTCTATTTTTACTACTTAGTTATTATCTGCCAATCCATGAAACTGTGTTGAACTTAAACATGCCAACAGACTTTTTTATGGCAAGCTTCAAGAGTAGGGAATAATACAGGCGTTCAAACTAGGTACACAAAAAAATAAACTATTTTGTTGATTACACTAGCAGCAAGCTGTGTGGTATCCAACTCATACACTTTGGTTAATAGTCATTGATTAAACCGTTGTACCATCCGAAACCATCCATAGACTCACTACAATATTGGCCTCTTGTTATGAAATATGTACGATGTGTCGTGGGTTCGACTGCCACAAGGCACATCACTCTGTATGATTCACAAATTGTTGTTCCGTGATCTGTATGTCTATAAAGTCCTCCGCGACACAGGGCTTGTACAATACTGCGGCAGTTGTCTTATTAAAAATAACAATCACAATGAAATAGTCACTTGTTGTGAAAAAAACACAGCTGTATCTAATGCAAACGATTCTGCTTCAAATAGGTCCTTAAATGGTCTTCGTATATACGAACGAAAAAAAGAGAATGCCAAAACTTGCCCATAATACTTGCTTTCCTATAGGTACAAAACACGGAAATTACAGGAGAGATTAAATAAGTAGTAAAGCACATATAAGCATCCCTCACGAACACGAAATCATGGAACACCTTCGGAACAAAGTGGTCTGAAGTGGCTTGAGGTTCTGTCCCCGTGAACGACCGTCGATCGAATCGAAAGAGAATCGCGACGATTCCGAACTAGTATCGTCAGGTAGTCTCCACGAACCAACGATTGTTCCGCCATCGTATTGTCGCGACTCGTAACGGAATTGCCGCATGTCTGCGACGGAATCGTCACGAGGCGGGACGCTTGCGCCTTCTTCTGCGGCGAGCGCGCGGCGATACAATGACGTTTCTGTCACACTAAACCACTCGTCACAACGATGCGATGATATCGCCGTGGGGAGACACGTTCTTATAGAAGTGTATAGAAATAGGTGCCACGACGATAACGGTCCCTATGTGTGCGGTACTCGAGTGAAGTACCACCGTATGAAGTTTACCTTTTATATCTCGGTATTTTGTGTTTTAAACGACGTATCTTCCAATAAACTTCAATAAAGCAAACATACCAAATAAATTGAACATTAACGAACTTCCTAAAGCACACACATTCTTTATTACATTCTTCTCGTATATTACGACAATGTTGTACCTAAGTAGTTTTAATTAAAAAATACCAAAAACACGTCACAAAAAACCTATGGATAAGACTTCATTACATCGCAATTTGCGACAGCGATTTAACAAAAAAACATAATGTGGATACATTAATAAGGAGAACGAGTACTTTATTGCCGTTTTATGCCGTAATTGGCCGTTTTATTAACAGAATTGATGGTATCACAAAACTGAAATTACTACTGACATTCATACAATTAGGTAGTCTTGATCAGAATACTTTAACCGTTTTCTAGAAGTAGGGTGCATCACAGTTTAATGTAGCCTTAGCTTATAACGGTCAGTATCAACACGAAATACCGAGAGTACAGAAGCTTCATATTGTACCTCGCTTGAGCCATTCACGCATAGACATGTTCACTGACAAGGAATAACAGAACGCTTTGTTCGGATGGTGTCCCAAGATTTCATGTCCGTGAGCTCACACTCAAACTCAAATATCTTTATTTCGTAAAACCAGGTTAATGATTATTTGAAAACGTCAAATTAATACATAATAAAAAATATAAAATTATGATTGTTTGAAAAAAAAAAAATTAGGTTAGGCGGCAGTTCCAAGTGTAAAGCTCATGAGAAGAAGCTGTCAAGGAACTCATTTAAACTCATCAAGTTTTTATTTACAAAAATAAATTTTACTGAACAAACCAGTGTGTTTGGTGAGTATAATAAATTAAGGATAATTAAATAATAATACAATGTCTAGGTAACTCGGAGTATTCCACTTTGATCCACTGAACAGATCCACTAATGGATCTGTTTCCACTTTTTGTTCCATCCATTACCGCAATAGATTATTTTCTTTTTTAGGGTTCCGTACCTCAAAATGAAGAAAAAGGAACTTATATAGGATCACTTTGTTGTCCGTTCGTTCATCCGTCTGTCTGTCAAGATCCTTTATCTCAGAAACGTGTGGAGATAATATACTCAGTACTAAACTTTATACCCAGGTCTCCAGGCCCTTGAAGCTGTGAAAAATATGCGATGCTTGAGAGCGCGTTGTGTGAAATTTACCTTCTGTACTCTTGGTCGGCTTACCTACGACAATATATATATTTTTTATCGCCACTTAGGAGGCAAAAGTCTAAAGCTGCAATGGTTATAAAAAGGCTAACACAACGGGCCCCGGTTTCCGGTACCCTTTAAAAGTTTAAAATAAGCTTAAACCTTTTTTTAATAAATAATTCGCGCAAGATCGTATGAAAAGGACTTCGTAAGGGATTATGTGACGGTGACTCATAATTAAGCATTTACGTTTTTGTAGACAAAGCAGGAAAGGAAGCATTAGAAGCGATTTATTTTAATCGTCCACAGTCGCAATCATTCACATAGCGCTGGTAATATTTTGCTGTTAACGGAAGGCATTTCGATCACGTTAGGTTATCTGGCTTTAATGATAAAGGCCCTTTAAGTAAAGTACGATTAAAAAACTTTACTATACTTATATTTTAACTGGCTTAGGAAGAGGTGGTTACATCTGACCATGCGTGTCAAAAGGAGAACCATAATTTCGAGTCCGGCCCCAGATCTAGATTGGCATATGAAAGTCGGGTTCGATTCCTGGATCAAAACTTAAAAAAATTCTATCCTTTAAAAATGCAAGAACATAATAGAAAAAATCGCAATCATATTATGATTGCGATTTTTTCAGTAACTGTGGGTACAATTTGGATAGGGTTTTCGTTATTCTACTGCCTATTTTTCTGGTATTTTATTTTATTACTCAAGAAAAATAAAAAAGTAATAAATATTTTTTTTAGGTATATAACACATTATCCTAGATTATAAGACACCAGAGCTAGATACTAAAACATAAGACTAACGGCTGGTCTCAATAATCTAACTATCGATGGATTTGGCTACTAGAGGTATATATTTGACATAAGCTCCATACAAAATATGTCAAAATTTTACGTCTTGTAGCCAAATTCATCGATAGGTAGATTATTGACACCTATCGATGAATTTGGTTTATTGACACAAGTCAGTGATACTGAAACGCTTAATCTTACCATTTATTAACTTTTTGATGCCGTTCTCTTTTCTTAAAGTAGTTATTATTTTAGATTTTAACTTACACACGTGTTTTATATTTAAAAAAAAAACAATTTAAGCTTTAAAACATTCAATCTAATAGGCACTCAACAGCTAAAATGTTCTTGTAGTAGAAAATTTAAACTTCATTTACCTACGTGTAACTTTCATATAACATGTTTCCTTGCACTTTCACTAACTAATAAGCACCCGTTGCATGTTATGTACAAAGCTATTGATCTTCCGGCAGGTTTACTAATTCACGCAAGCCGACTCCAGACACTGATTGGTAGTCTCCTTGCATAGAGATAAAGGCTCTGTTCATTCCATTCAACAACAAGGTAGAGAAATTAGCTACTTCATTGTGCATTCGATTTATCTTTTGCAGTCTCATATTTTAGAAGTACGTACTTTGTAGTAGCAGGTCTCGAACCCGCGATGCGTAGTACCGTCTGTCTCTACGTCGTTAACCATTCCGGCACCGGTTCTAGCCCGAGCTTGTAGAGTTTGTTCTTCATATTCTATATATTTTTTTTTAATGATTATTAGTAACGTAAGGCAGAGGATGTTATACCCCCAAAACTATTCACCAGAGCGCTCTCAAAGAAGCCTTCAAGACACTTGATTGAACCGGACAGGCCTTAACATAAACGGTGAGTACATCTAGCATTTCGGTTAGCCGACGATATCGTCATAATAGCGGAGTTGCTGGAGAAGCTTAGCTAGATGCTGCAGAGCCTAAATGGAGGCTCTAGACGTGTATGGGTTCTCGGCATGAATTTGGAAAAAACCAAAGTCATGTTAAATGAACATGTCATGATATGTCGAAGGGTCGATACTTGAAATTGTCCAAAAATATATCTACCTTGAGCAATTAATCCAACTTGGTAGAAACAACTTCAAGCAAGAAGTCGACAGAATGATCCAATTGGGTTGCGTTTAAGAAACTTCGTCGAGTTTTCACTTCGCCGCAATTTCTGAAGACCAAGATATTTAACCAGTGCGTCCTACCTGTTATGACCTACGGCGCTAAGACGTGGACACTTTTACCCTTTTCACACGTTCCGGTTTCACCTCGGCGAATGTTTGGTGACCGGATCGGATGGACGCCAGAACGTTAGAAAGCTACCTAGACGCCTATGTCCAGCAGTGGACCGATACAGGCTGATGATGATGATGAATCTTTTTAACCCTTCCCGCTAAACTAAAGTGTTTGTGCCGGGAGTGGATTCCCGTCGGTAATATGTAGGATGGAATTGATATCGAGACTTCCTGATTGCTACTGTAAAGACGACAATGAAGCCTTAACCTTAAAAGTTGGCTGTAGTTGTTACAGGCTGCAGACTAGTGTCTGCAGCCTCTTTTTACTAGGAACAACTACAGCCAATTTTTGTAGGAATGTTTCCTACAAACCTACACAAATTAAGCCCAGAATTTTATGAAAAAAAAATATTCACTAAAATCTGTTCCCCCATTTCCCCCTAACGAGACGCCACAAGACGTAATAGGGTGTATCTATTCTTAGACTGAAACTACAGAGTACTCTCGACTGTACTCAATTTCCTTATTCCTCTTTGAGCGTAAACGGAAACTTCGTCCGAGACTTCGTATATACGCTATAAATACATTCTAGGAATGTTAACAGTCAAATGAGTAGGTGGTATGTGGGAAGTAAATATCCCAAAATGCTAGAGGTTCTTTCATAGCTTCGACTAAACATTTGCAGCAAAAGCTATGAAACATGCAATAAAATGACTGTCAAATATCTATAAATTACTAATACTCCGTGTCAAAGTACGTCTTACAAGGAATACTAAAGGTAATCTATGTTACCTACACAAACTCTACCTGAGCTATAAACTGTCAATGGCTTCATATAACTGCAGTTGATAAATCGAATAAAGTGAACCAATTTTTTTTCAAAATCAAATTGTTTATTTGCAACTAACGGCCGGTCTCAATAATCTAACTAAAGGATTTGGCTACCAAAGCTATATAGCTTTAGTAGCCAAATCTTCGTACTTATTTGATATAAGGTCCATGCAAAATATGTTAAAATTATATCTGTAGTAGCCAGACCCATCAATAGATCGATTATTAAGACCCACTTATGACCGGCCGTTGGTGTGCTTTCAAAGGGAGGGCTTTACCCCCCTGGGTATAGGTGTTATCAAGAAAATTTACATACTCTGAACGAGTCAATTACTTTTAGGGGTAGTGGAGCTTTTTTGGGGTTTGTCTGGAGGCTAAATGGATTCAAATAACCACGAGTTTTTTTTAAAGATACCACACATATTACTAGCAATCTTGTTAACCCCTTCAGCTAAGTTCAAAGGCTTTAGGAGTGGGTTCACGTCGGTAGTATAATGGGTAGGATTCCAATCAGCGACCTCACGATTGCGAGTCCGATGCCATAGCCATTGGCTACCGCCGCTCTCTCTCTCACTCTTCATAAGCTATTCATAATATTTCTGTCTGACGTCAAAAATCTCACAAATAAACGCTTACATTCTTAACGTATGGCGTGTCTCCGTTCAGCGCTCCATTCATTGTTAGGCTCATCAATAAATAATGTCTACAAGACGATTCCACGTTTGTGAGGTAACGCTACTGTTTAATATATTCATGTTATGTATGCTACCTAATCACTGTCATGCATGGACAATTACTGTCCGCCCGTCCTTCAATACGTCACAGAGAAATGTAAGAAAATATATCTTATTTATTAATGAAGCTGTTGGAATATGATGATCGAATAATGACTAACATTAGGACGGCGGCGGCGGTTGGTTGGGCGACATTATGGAAACAGAATATGAATGTAATATGCATGACCAGTACCTGCCGTCTTTAGGGTGGCCAGTCCAGGTGGTCCGCCTAGGGCCTAGCAGTAGGCGGACCCAAAAAAACTCACCACGACGCGACGCGACGTTTCAGAGACCCTGATCATGTATAATGTGACTAAATTATACCGGTTACCGAATTGAATGACAATAAATAATCAGGCATTTTTCCGTAGTATCTTTCAAAGAGTTTTCTATCCCGAGTGCTCATTTTTTTTTTGACTGCCTCTGTAATGCTGTTGAAGTGTATCCGACTGCTACGCAAGAGGTCGTGGGTTCGATTCCCACGCGGAACACAGCTTTGTGTGATCCACAAACTGTTGTTCCGAGTCTGGGTGTACTTTCCGTCTGTGACTTGTTAGTTTGTAATGTTCCCCGCAACACACTTCGGGAGACGTCTATTAAAGAAAAAAAGTATAATCGTATAATCAATTTTGATTATACGATTGCTTTATTCTTATGAAACGAACGAACCCTGTACTGATCCTTTCCGCAATTTAGCGTTTCAAGAAGTAAATATTCTGGAAACCCGAGTACGGTAGCACTTAAATATTACTGCTTGAGCTATTGCTCTGTGCCTGTCCTAAATATTTCATCGTTCCCCCGTCCAACCCTATAATAGAAGCTGGAATGCATCTATCCTTAAGTAGAGACCACACGGTTGCAGCGCCCATAATAAATTTCGTTTGAAGTCCATAAAGTGGTGCAGAAATTACATCTTATGTCCCGCTAACGACTAAATAGTGGGGATAACTAAGTACGCAGAAAAACGCTAGTTCGTCGGCATTCAATAATCGTCTTGCTTCCTTTAGTACGATGGCAATAAGTCTGCCAGCTGCCCCGGGCAGATGTTGGCGTAATTATTTCGTAGGGGCGACTGGAGTTAAGCAAATTTCTTAATAAATAATATATGTATTCTCTTTTTGTAAGATTCACCCTATATTTTCTTTTTCTTTATAGTCAGACACAAGAAAGAATCTCCAATATACTCTAATACTATTCGTAATAAATGAAGTAATTAATTTATGCTGTTGGAGATTTTCTATTTTGCAAAATTATATTTGTTATATAAAGAGGACAAACAAGCAGATGGCTTGCCTGTTTCTACATAATTGCCGTAGCTGGCTGCTAGCAATATGAAAAAGTATCAGTTATCCTTACTATTGGGAATTTTCTGACCCCACAATACAAATGAAGACTCGATTCTCAAAAACTCATCCACTGTCAGTAGGTACAGTAATTCACCACGGAGCTCTGGCTAATTAAACACTTACAGAAAATAACTAAACACTACTGTAGTAATGAGAATCATTACCTTAGTAATCTTAAAAACAGTGAATGGTTTTAAAAGAAAAAAATACATAATTACTATTCCAGAATCTGATAGTGCAGCATGCCTTTACGTAGATGGTTTAATTCGCTCACATAGTTCCACTCTTTAGAAACCCCCTTCATTCAAAACTGACCGATGTGTATCTGATTAATAACATACCATTGCAAGAAACTCAGTGTACGAAGAAAAATTACCTTGAAGCGTAAGTGCGCCGGCGATTGCTATTTCACTTATTTAAACATAATGGAAAATGCTGCCGGGAAACATGACAATTCTTGGTTAGTAGTTCAAGGGTGCGCAAATATGTCATATGTCTAATAGTTGATCATAGACTTTACATAGAAAAATATGACTGGGTCATTAAATTAATGTACGAAACTTGCTTTTGAAAATAATTTGAGATATAAATGATTATCTTGTGATGTCTTTATTTCATTGCTGTGACGCAATATTTTGTTCAGTCTACCGTGTATGTACCTAGTCAGGTGCGGTACAAAAATCACGGTCATCGTGATTCTTATACTGTATCTGGCTAATCAAACATAGCAACCATATAATGGTAACGAATCAAACAAGACAGGTACTATTGTTAAGATATGGAAATAGAAGAAGGATAGACTACAATAATAGCATTTTTGACAAGTACAAAAGCCGTTATAGTTATTTAACGAGCGGCCCCGGTTTGGCATACAGTCTCGGGTTCGATTCCAGGGTCTAGACTTAAATTTATTCTGTCTTTAAAAAATGCAATTATAGTATTAATAAAGTAGTTGGCAAGAAATGCCTATAAAAAATACTATAGGGACAGACTACTTTAAAAGAAACACCCTCCCGCTTTTATAAAGTGACATCTGTTTTTTTTTTCTTTATCTAACGGCCGTTCAATCGATCTATTAATCTATCTATCGATGGATTTGGCTACTAGAGTTATATATTTTACATAAGGTCCATACAAAATGTGTCAAAATTCTACCTCAAGTAGTCAATTCAATCGATAGATAGATTATTGAGACCAGCTGTAAGTGATCCAGCTTTACTTACAAACTGAATTTAATACCGCTACCAATACTATTTTGCCGTGGGACTCGCTGAATATAACTAATATCGTCGCTATTAATGACCTGACATTTATCTTTAACGTTGAATGTTCGTGTGCTATAAAATGTATAATTTTTATACTCACCGGTATCATTTTTGGGGGACATGTGTGTTCCCACTTTACCAACCGCCACGTCTGAAACAACAGTAATTACTTTTTAATTTGTTGGCATAAATAGCAGTTTTATGCGATAGGGGGTAAAGTACAGACATAATAACTAGGGTTTATAATATAATACTTTCTGTTAAAGTTTGGCCACTAACACGGTACTTTTAAATTTTCTTTTCAATTTGAATTTTTTTTCAGTTTGACACCAAAATAACAAAAAGCCTTAGCGACAAATAGAAAGATTTATAAATCTTTAACTATGCGACAATGCATAAATTTATACCATTAAATTACTAGGTACTTTTTAAATTAACCTCCAAAGGGAATCGGCACTGTACTCCTAATATACCTATATAATACTGACTGCCTCTGTGGCGCGGTGGGATTGTATCCGACTGCTACGATCTCCACCCAGGATAAAACTTTGTGTGATGAGCACGATGGTATATTCTGTGTCTGGGTGTTATTTATCTCTATTATGTATGTATTTATTTACAAATATTTAAGTATGTTTATCGGTTGTCTGGTTTCCATAGTACAAGCTCTGCTTAGTTTGGGATCAGATAGCTTTGTGTGAGTTGTCCCAATATTATTATTAATACAGGTTATATAAATAAGCTAGCTAGGAATACAGCACCTCACCCAACATGTTAACGTAGTCTTTGTACACCCTAATACTGTAATTATGATTGTAATTAAATTAAACTACAATGTTTACTAGGATAAATAAAGAATTAATATTATTGTCATAATTAACGTCTACCTTTATTCGTTTTCAAGAGAGAGAGAAGAGATGTCAAGGGACACCCGGATGGAACGAAGTTCCTTTCGATTAATTAGTGAAGGAATTGTAATAAATTTAGCTTACTATAGCAAAAAGTGTCGTTACAACTTTTCGTATGATTTTTTTCCGTCTAGCCCCCTTTCACAACGCGCGATAAGGAACTTCGTTCCAATAAAAAAACTCTCTCTTGATCCAACCCATTATTTTGGTTTGGCCTCCAGCGACTTTTGTTTATATATATATTTGTTGACAATTCCTAGTAAATATAAATTGTTTCTCACCAATAAAACCAATAAGCGTTACTCCAACACTATAGAGTTATTTGGTTATCAAGGTTAAAGTTTCTGGGACCACAGACACAAGAAGTTTTCCAATAAGAAAGTCTTGGTACAAGCTGTACTTATTGAAATCTGTATCTCTAATAAACAATTCTATACAACATTGTTTAGTAAAATCAAATTTATTAGTAACTAGCGGACGCCTCACGGTTTCACCCGCGTAGTTCCCGTTCCCGTGGGAATATAGGGATAAAAAATAGCCTATGTCACCCGGGATTAGTGTAGCTTCACAACGATGAAAGAATTTTTCAAATACGTCCAGTAGTTTCGGAGCCTATTCAATACAAACAAACAATCAAATCTTACCTCTTTATAATATTAGTATAGATATAGATATGGAAGTATAGAAGTATAGATTTTACTAAACAATATCGTAACGAATTGATGAACGAATTGTATTCCCAATAAGTTGTAATGAAATATCACTATGGTGATTTTTCAACTGCAATCTCTACTGGCATGGTAATTAGTAGTCCTAAAAATCTAAATATATCCTAACCTAACAAATGATATATCGAGACCAGAACCAAGATATATCACAATCATCAAATCTCTTTTTCGGAAGATAAAAACTGAATTTGCTTTAGTTTTATTGTTAGAAAGTCTTACTTATTGCTACTCAAAAATGATTAGAAAAATACTAAAATGATAATGAAAATAAACTGAAAATAAATTTGACAGATATCTGACAAATCGTGGGTGTTTCTTCGTGCTTTGCTGTTTTGATTCCTTACGTCAAATGATGAATTACATGATTTAGAACAAACATGATATTTAGAACGAGACCAAACTAATCAAATGTTCAGCTTGGTTTATAAGGCACCTGTCCCACCAACGGCGAGAAAGCGGAAACGTACATACTTATGTAGATCCCGTGTAAACAAAAGAGATACAGATATTAATAGTTGATCGCTGACCGTTCACACTGCCAGCGAGTACTCGCTCTATACTGCATCTTCTTTGCTTACACGAACGTGATCTAACAAAATGCATCATTGTACGTTTCTTGAGCTATAAATCGCTACTCGCTTCTCGCTCATCGTTGTTGGTGGGACAGGTGCCTAAGGCGATAAATGTTTAAACACGTGATAGATATTCAGTGTTGTAGCAGCACAACCGGTCGTGTACTCGTGGCCCGATCTTGATCTATAATGATAGGACTGGGTGGCTACCGTTGCACTACTTTCTTTCGACTTGCATACCGGCTTTATGCTAACTATCTACTAACTGTCATTAGCAATGTGCACCGCTTTGGAAACTGCCAACGTCTTGTAGATACCGTAAATGGATAAGTAGCTATTAAAGAAAGTCATTGCAAGTTTTTGAGTAAGATCATCGTATGGCATCTGGACAAGGGTACCCCACACAACATTGATATCTTGGTACCCCTCATAATTAATTACAAAAATATGGTTTTCTGACTTGAATCTAAAGCAAAACTGGGTCCATATTCACTGTTTTTTTTCGATTTCGCGGCAAACCCGCGCGGATTAGCACGCCATTATGACAAGATTTTGACAGTTAAAAGCGCGGGCTTGACGCAAAAACGAAAAAAAGATAGTGAATAAGGACCCTGATTGATATCGACTTTTGATCATTCTTTTTATTTAATTTCATTCATCATTATTATATAGGTACGCCATAAATAATGCATTAATTCATTCAATCAAAAACAAAATATTCTTATTTTCAAAAGACCGATTAAAAAATATTTATTTGAATAATTATCGAATTGCTCACAGTTATTACAATGCAAAATATGAAAAAGTTCAAAAAAACTTATGTAGGTATGTACCCTCCGGCTAAGCTGTTAATATTTGTGCATAATACCTCGCAATATTGTTGAAAAGTTACTGTTATAAAACTTAACAAGCTTTAAGGTAGAAGTACACCAGGGCGATGCTCACACCTGTGACTGCGATGAACTCATTCATGTAGCTGAAGATATTTTTAATAACCCTCCTTAAATAATAAAAATGTCTGGCATACAGCATTAACTGGGTACTTGGTCGACCACGTAATCTACAGACGTTAAATAATAAGTAACTATATTAAATATATCAAAATGTAATTTATTCCAAGACTTGTGCGAAACCGAGACGGCCACAGTATGTCTAATGAAGAAAATGAGGGCCATTTTTTTACTTTTCCATGCGATATACATTTTGAATAAATGAATGAGAATGTTTTAAATTATTTATTTTATTAATATTAAAGAATTAATAAAACCTTGTCCAATTGCTAACACAACAGAAAATAATTTAAAACATACTCATTCATTTAAACAAAAATGGTCGTGTACCCAATCCAAAGTGATGCGCTTACAATTGATTTTTATAGGCCCCTAAATAGTACGTTACAGTTTAAGCATCACCCTAAAATAGAATAACACAATACATAACTTACGTAGAAAAACTAACTGCACTTAATCCATAACATTTCACGTCATAGTACATTACATTGTTACATCTCGTTTGAATTATATTTGCTCAGTTTGAAGTCGGGCGTGGGCGGCAAGTCATTGTTTGTCCCCGACCTAGCCCCTGTATAATAACCGTATTACAATCTTAACTAGTTTATCGCACATTAATCTACGAGCCTCGCCTTTTTCACGTCAAACGCCTCGACATGCAATGTACAAGTTAATTAGTTTAATAACCTCTGCTTCAAACAAAGAATTTCTAACGTTAGTCAAGCCCTTTGATTTTAATTTGGGAACGACTCTCTTGTTTGATTGCGTAAGCGATGTGACGCGAGATGGAGTCACGGATCAGATAGGCTTTTTATAATACCTAATAATAATAATATTTTTTTTATTTCAGACACAGTCTATTTTGTTAGTGTATGCTAACAAAATGGACTGTGTCGGGAATAAAAAAGGTGGTTGATGATTTTAAAATCTAATACTTATGTACAACCACCGTGCGACATTTGCATGTAGGCGTATCCAATATTCCAGCATCGAGCTGTCCCACCGATGTGCTACTGTGAGCAGTAGATATTTTATGTTCATCTGTATGTTTTTTTATATTGAAATTCCTACACACACACACACACACACACACACACACACACACACACACACACACACACGCGCGCGCGCGCGCGCGCGCGCACGCACGCACACACACACACACACACACACACACACACACACACACACACACACACACACACACACATTCACACACATTTTTATTAGACACAGTGTAACGAGTGTCATAGTAGGTTCAAAGTTGAGAGTCTGTATAACATTAAGACGTTTCAGTGAATATAAGAATTCAAGGAACATAATCTCGTTTGCTAAATATTCATACATTCAAACAGCGACGTACGAACGTGTGGGAGTGACACAAAACGTGTTATTATGATTTCAACTCTAAAGACAGGTCGGCATAACAGAGGAATAGACGAATAGTAGGTACTCTGGCGTAGGCGTGGAGAAAACAGCAACAGTTATCATAATGAAACTATGGTAATCACAGTAAGAGTGTGGGATATGATACGAAATGCTTTCTAGATAATGACGCCTCCACAAAACTTAATATTTGTATTGCGAGTAGATGTAACAACCGACGCATGCGGTACGCATATTTGTTTATTGTCAAAACATGGAATTGTGTGTGGTGTTAAGTGGTCAATGTCGAAACATAGCTGCGTGAGGTGAAAGGGCGCTCTGTTTGCCGCCACCAAGCGGACGCCGCGGTGACTCCACAAATTACATTCAACACCTGAATGGCAATGACTTTAGGTTATTTCTGACAGCCAATTTGTCTTCCGCCTTACCACAGCAAGTACCAACAAATCAACATAAAAGGGCTTTAGCTATACAACCTATTATATAAAGACCTCGCCTATTTTAACAATTATTTAAAGTGGTACAACGTTTTCACTAGAAGTTCACCAGTGTGATTAAGACAAGTAGTCTGAAATCCCAGTAGATAGTTTCAACATCGAAACCCAAAGCTGGGCCTGCGGATAGATAAAATTAATTAGATATCTCCAATATTCAGTAGGACGCCGAGATTCAATCCCTTATAGAGGAAATCTATTTCCACAGAACCGGTCGCACTAGCCGGCGTCTCTTTATTAGCGCGATGCCTACGGGAATGACAAAATCACTGGCACGGAAGGGACAAATTGGTGGTCGCGTGGTTTCTGGAATGCTTATGGGACCGTTCGATAGTTGTGGGGTCGCGTAATTTGGCCGTCCCACGCGTCGTTCGCAAGCCGCCGTCAGTGTGAAATATTTGGTAGCGAACGGGCGCGGTGGAGCGATTTGCATACAATGAAATAAACCGACACAATCGAGGGTGGGTCTTCGACTGGAAAGCTTAACCTTCTTACTAACGTTTCGGAAGTACCGTTCTAGTGGCATCCGATATTTCGTTGCAGTTATTTGGGTCGTGATCTACTAAAACTATCAAAGGTGTCATCGGTCAAAAGGATAGTAGAGCGGCGAATTTACATTCTAAATGCCTTCGTATTGTTAAACTAAAACAGAGCTTTATAACTTTGGTTTCAAAGGATTAGATATATTATATCACTCGCAACAAAATTTCATTTAACAAAATTGATCGTCAGCAGAAACAGTATTTGATCTCTACCGCAAAGTAAATGTTTATGAAAAAAATAATGAAATAATTAATGGTGGAAAGATTATTATAATTGTCTTTTGATCGTAGTATTAAAATGATAAAAAATTATATATCGAAGAGTGGCTTGTTCCGAACGAGTGTTTAATATTTTGATGCTCGAAGGACCACCCTGTAAACGAACCACGTTATCTTGTAGGGATAAGGATTAACGTCACAGACGGCTACTTACCCGTGATTCAAGAATCCTTTATAGCTTCAAGTATCAAGGTACGTAAGTAACGTCGAATTTAAATTGTGACCGTGAAAACGTCGCTCTTTTATTGGAAACGATCATACTCGAGACGCTCATCAGTGTGTTCATGTCTTGAACGGACCTTGTTCGGTATTTTTTGTTTTACACGCCTCTTTAAGTCATGTTTACATGGCTTCTGTAAAGTTCTTGTGGGAGTGTGTGTACTAAGTCTACTACAATCAATTATACACATATTTTAGGATTGAAATATGAGTATTATTTCTTCTTCGTAAATCTATTTTCTTTGTCTAGTGATTCAACTAGATTGATAGACAACAATGTCATTTAGATCTAGTAACTATGGAAGGATCTAAAAACAAGCAATGCCGGATCGAAGCGTAACAAATGTAGTCCCTATTCCGATTTCAGCAAACCTCTAAGCGCCATGATAGTTCTTCGAACTTTTGCCTTACAATCGACTAATTTATCATCATTTTTCTTTATATCAATATACCGTTCTTAAAGAGGCATACTGTTTTTTTTATTCAGGCAAAGTTCCAACTGTTTAAATAATTAACATATAATTTGTCAGCATGTCTTTCTACCGCCCACATATATACGTTGTGCTCTGAGACACGAACTGTCAACATTCACTTCATTTAGAAGCGACTACATTAACCTTTGACATTACCAAACGAGCAAACACTTCAATCGTGCAAGGAACATTTTGAAAGTTTTTTCTTTAACCCTATAGTTCACGGCCATTGGTTGTCCAGGGTGAGTTCGTGAGTGAATGCCAAATGTAATTGGTGGAAACGGCATTTAGCATGTGCAATGGAGGCGAGGGATTCCGATACTTACGCCCAATCATTCTGTCAATCCGTCTGTCCGTGCGACGCCGGCGCCCGTGGGAACACCACCAATCGATAAACAGGATAATGGTATTGGCTTTTAAACGCTTCAAGGGTGCAAGAATGGGATTCAGCTTCCACATGTTGCGTGAATGCAACTGTTTGAATTATTCGTAGCAGTTTCAAAACAAAGTAACTTAGGCAACATATCATTTATGACATAAAATTTTAAATTAGTACCGATTAAACCAAGTTCATATTTTTTGATAATTTTAACAGGGCGTCACAAAATATTGTTTATCTTTAATATACCTATAAGAATAGTTTTAATTCCTGAATGTTCAGAACTTCGCCGATTGCTTCGAGAACGACGAAAGTTTAACATAAATTTATCTGTATTGCATTTTCTAATTTAATCTTGGGAATGATCGTGATCATAATATGATCAACAGATTAAGTACGTTCTTTGTAACCATACTTACGCGAACAAATTTCGTCTTTTTCTGGATATATCTCGTGAAAAATAACTAGGCAATTATACAGGGTGCCGATTTAGTCAGTCGAATCCTTGCAGTGGGTGAACTGATATGAACTTACAGAACCGATTTTTTTTTTAAAAAGGATCTCCTTTATTTCTTTTCATAAAAACGTTAGACAAAATTCAAAGCAGAAGATTCACGCATCAACCTCTAACAACAACTGTTATCACGGGTTGAAGGTTGGTTTAATTATGTTGATAAATAACAACTCTTTTCGCTCGGTAAAGTACAAAGTCACACGTTGAAGTGCGGTAACTTTACTGAACCAGAATCGTGTTCTGATCACTCCCCTGCAAGGATTTGCCTAACTAAATCGGCACTTTGTACATACCACAAGAACAGGTCCACCTGTTCTTATATAACATTGTAATGAAATGACAAGCATTTGATTAAATGTTTCACTTTATTGGACTGCGACTTGTTTAATTATATATGCATAAAATTGTAATTATTTTTAGTAACAAGGCAGCTCATGAATATTTTTACATGTGTCTGCGATACGGTCAGTGAAGTAATAAAAGATTAACTCGATAACAAAGTTGTAATGTGCGTACGTAATGATGCATTACGTCGGCATATAGAGAGACGTCATATACCGAGAGTCGACAATAGGAATACAAGCTGACCCCCGCAACTTCGTCGGCGTAAATTTTCCCCGTTTTTGCAATTTTTTTAGTGCTGCTCCGCTACTATTGGTTGTGGCGTGATGTCATATAGTCTATATCCTTCATTGATAAACGGGCTATTCAACACTAAAATTTTAGTGTTGGATAGCCCGTTTATCAATTCGGAGCAGTAAGTTCCTGAGATTATAGCGTTCAAAACAAACAAATTTTTCAGCTTTGTAATATTAGTACCTATAGATATGAAGCTATATGGATATCATAATATCAAACGTTTATCAACAAAAGTTACTTTAAACTAACTAAGTTACTTAAACTAGTTTCGCACTAAGTCAATTAATTTACAAATACTCTTAGCTTATTACAGAGTATTTAGGCTTAGCTCAAGCTTAGTCAGGTCAAACTTAACATTTCATGTACTGACCGTTGACGGTAACAAATACTTAAAGGCACCACATGTACTATTAAAAGAGAATCAATTATAGAGTAACCCTACCGTACACATATAGCAACATTGTATAGTCTAGTTTTAAGCAGAAAAAAAATATTCTTAGTAAATGTTTCTCTAGGGATACTAAAAAAACTGTAAGGCTAACATATTTCTATTAAACAGTTCATCGAAGAGTTTGTTTGTTGGTTTGAAGGCGATAATCTCAGGAACTACTGATTCGAATTGAAAAATTTTTTTAGTGTTGGATAGCCCATTAATCAAGGAAGGCTATAGACTTTTAACATCACGCTACTACTAATAGGAGCGGAGCAGCAATAAAAAATGTTGCAAAAACGGGGAAAATTTACGCAGACGAAGTTGCGCGGGTCAGCTAGTATTCCTATTGTAGACTCTCGGTATGTATGATTTAAGTATCGCGAGTGAGTTGAAGTGGAGGTCTTTAAGATCACTGCAGTGATTTATAATCTTACTAAACTTGCATATGGTGAATGGCTGCTAAAACAGTTCTCCTAAACGGGGAGGAGGGTGGAGTCATATTATATATCTATACTAATATTCTAAAGCTAAAGACTTTGTTTGTTTGAACGCGATAATCTCTGGAACTCCGGGGCCAAAATAAAAACAATATTTTACTGTTGGGTAGCCCATTTATCGAGGAAGTCTATAGGCTATATAACAGTCTATAAGCTATATATAGGCTATATCACGCTACGACCAATAGGAGTGCAATGTTGCAAAAACGAGGAAAACTTACAGCACAGCTAGTGTTTAAAAACCATAATGTTAAATAGAATTTTAAAACCTAAATGATTGCTATCAATGATATCATTTTTTGTGTAGTTGTATCTAAGCTGTGCTTAAATAGACTTCAAAGATAACATTTGCCAAATCTGCACAAAGTTTCACACGCTACCACATCCGCACTTTAGTCATCTTCGGCCACGTCCGGTTGTTGACATTTACGCTACGCACTACAGTCATTACTTGTTGTTGTCTGCTACTCCGTTTGTGGGTTTAAGAAACAAATCTATACCATGAAAACCGTACAATTTACCGGGATAAAAATAGCCTATAATGTAACTCTATTCCAAATTTTATCCAGATTCGTACAGCTTTTGATGTGATTGAATAACAAATATCCATTCCTCGATTCATCCATCCAAACTTTCGAATTTGAATTACATGCTATAGAATCCTATAGGAATGTTGCTTTCGAAAATACAGACAGAACGAAGATCATTAACCTCATGTAATTAGTACACCCAGAGACGTCTAAGAAATAAAACTAAAAATAAAGACGACTAATTAAAAATCAATTACGACAAACCTTGAAAGTCGACGGTCCAAAAATAGTTAGTCAGATACTCACTCGTAAATATCTTCGCATAAAATCATGTGACATTTAAAGAACAATTACGCTAAATGCCGCTCTATTGTAAGATGGGCTTAGAATTAGGGTTATCAAACATTAATAATTTGAAAACATATACACGTCTGCCGTAACTAACATAAACCCTAAGTGTGAAAGAGTCTTAAAGTGACCAAATTGGTACAAATAATTAAATTTTAGCCCAATCATCTAAACTATTAAAGAAACTCACAGACGCACATTCATATATGAACCAATACAAACATAATACACTCCTCATGCGGTACAGTCGTATAAAAACATATTTTCATTAATAAAGTAACCTCCATAGAGAAATATCCTATATGCACAATGAAACAACGATTGAAAAAGACATCGGTCAGGCAAATTAAGTTCCTCATAACATTGATATAACAGGCATAGATCTATTACTATTTTTTGCTTTATTTTTAGCGATTTTATGGGTAATACGATAAGACGTACCAATCATAATCGTAGCAACTAATAAAAAAATCCTGCAAGTACATTGCAAAAGGCATTTAATGTCAATGGCATTTTTTACTTTTGAGTGGTGGAGAAATAGGTGCAGCAGGTGCACATTGATTCTACACTTTGGAACGTGCCTGCGGAAAATCTAGATTTAGGACAACCCTACTTTAGCTACGAGTAAATTTTTGTGTCAAAAATATGAACACACACAAACTCATCTCACGTTTTCAATGCCACATACGCGTTATTATTTTCAAGGCTGTATTTATACTTTTGATCTATGCAAATAGAGATTTAAGTCAAGATTACAGATTACATGCTTCACAAGTCGTCACCATTCTTCTCTTACTGCGGTCATGGGGTAGACCATTTAGTGCCGCTTTTATTTGGTGAGTCAAACGAATAAATGTTCTGCCGCGCGCCTTCGATACTGCTCTTATGAATACGATCTTGTAGATAAAAGAAAGCTTATTACTAATTTGCTGTGTATTTGGGAATTTTCTGGGAAATACGACATATCTGCCAGTACTATAATTAACACACTACGTAAAATCTAGAATTAGGACAACCCTACTTTTGCTACGAGTAAATTTTCGTGTTATAAATATGAACGCACACAAACTCATCTCACGTTTTCAATGCCACGTACAGCGTTATTATTTTCAAGGCTGTAGATAAGGTTGTTCCTTTTTTGTGCTCATTGAATTCTTAAATAACTTAATGTGCTATCGTGCGAACTTTGAGGTTATTTAATTTTTAAAACAATCGTATCAATTATAAAGTTCGTAATTAAACATGACATCTGATTCAGAGTGTTGATTTAATTATAGACATGTATTTTTTAAGATTGGAGAGGGATAGGATGTTCTCACAAAGTGCTATTGTAAAAGTGATTGCCTCTTCAAGGTAATGCGCAGTAATTGTTTGGCAGATATTTCGTAAGTTTTGTAGTGAAAGTATCTTTTTCATTGTGAGAAAATATTAATTAAGTCAATTTTAGCCGTAGTTCACACGCCTTCATGTTTTGCAGAGAAAAGTAGTGACGTATAGGTTATAAGCAAGAACTCGTTTGTACTTCAAAAAGTGTACTGCTCCTTTTGCAAATATATGCACTACTTAATCCCGCAATAAGACATCTATATCATCTAGGAAAGATTTGTATTTTTGTATGTAACAAATAAACATAAAAACTACTGGTACGTTTCAAAAATTATTTCACCGTTGGGTAGCTACACTATCCCCAGGTGACATAGGCAACTTTTTATCCCTGTATTCCCATGGAAACCGCGAGGCATTCGCTAGTACAGTATAAAGCGTGTGAACAAAGCCTTAGAAAGCTATATACCTCACATTCGTTACTATAATCTACGCTAAATTAAAAAATAATAAATTATTCTATATTTTGACACTCTGTATCAATGATTACAATGATTGGTCGGTAAATTTTTATCTCAGTATGCTTTCCTCATTTTCCTAAAAAAAGGATAAAAGGATGGACTAAACCATCCTTTTTCCAGATTAGGTCTGTTCGTCAAGCTTATTCAATTACGCAAGACGTTCATCACACTAGCATTTTATATAGCGCTCTTTCTAAAACCAACTAAATACGACAAAAACTCAATAAACATCGATAAAAGGCATTCCATTAAATTGCATCAGTAACGGGCTCATACTAAAATATTAAATAATAATTGGATAGCTTAAAGAATCTACCAGAATAATGGCTTCAATAATTATCTACATAAAGAGTTATATTGAAACCAGTAATGAAAAACCGCATGAAGCGACCGATTGGATGCCTAATAATAAATATTAGAAAGACATAATACCTACAATGAATAAGATTTATATTCGCCAATGCAGTACCAATTACCTATACAAATACTCAGTTTACTTACACATAATAGGTACCTATGCATCTATAGGCTGTTGGTTATTATGCGGTAAGATTGAATCTTGTATGAAGACATTAAACGGGAGCGGCATGATTACGATTACAAGTTACAAAAGAAAATAATGACGACATGATTTTGGTAGGTCAGTGATTATAGTTAAAATTTCTTTAGTGATATGAGCCGAAGTAAATTAAGTAGTTTTTTCCTCGGCGTATTACTTTGTTGCAGTGGTGACCCAGATTGGCTACATATCGCAACAAACGAAAAAAGTGGAGAGATAATGAAAGGCCTTTGTCCTGCTGTGGGACAAAACAAGCTAGTAATAATAATAATAAAGCCCCCATGTATAAATTATGGAATAAATTAAAAGCTAACCTACTTTAAAACCAAAAAAATCAAATATACAAACCACACTGGGCACACATGCTGAATTACGTTCCGTACCATCTCTCTGAGAACAGCTCCTCAGGCCTTATTCACGATCTTTTGTTTCGTTTTCGCGGCAAACTCGTGCGTACTGTCAAAATCTTGTCATAATGGTAAATAGAAAGCTGCACTTAGAAATGCATCAACGCGCATGCGCGGCGGACATGATTTTACTCCCGCGTATGCGCCAGTTCTCACAGGTTTGCCGCGAAAACAGAAAAATACTTGAATATGGACCAGGGACCTAGGAGAGAATGCCCGTTCAGTGAAAACGTTCTAAAACTGATTAGGTAATGTCACCTATTACTTTTTAACGGGGATTATCGTTAGGTTAGGTATGTACTTGTAAAGATGATCAAAATCCTACGTTCAACTACCTGCTTTATTATGTCCATGGTTTAAAATGATTCTATCTTTAACTTAGGATTTCAAGCGTTCCATTTCGGAAATTCATAAACCAATGGCTATCTGAGGTCTCGCAATCGTGAGGTCGCGGGTTCGAATCCTACCCATTATACTACCGACGTGAACCCACTCCTAACACAAGCCATTGAGCTTAGCTGGAGGGGTTAACAGGATTGCTAGTAATGTGGGACGTAAATCCCACATTGCTAGTTACCTTTAAAAAAATAAAATAAAAAAAAAGTCTGCGGCTTAAACAAATATTTCACAAGTAGGTACATTAATAATAGGTAAGTACATAAGAACAGGGTTGCTCGTATCGCTAATTGAGGAAATATCCAAAGTCTTGCCCAAGGCCATTACACCGGCAAATGAAGGCCAAAACTAGGAGGTCAAGGCACTCTCCATGACTAAGAACTCGAGAAACTAAAAAACAAGAACAAAGAACAATATTTTAGAATCAAAGTTCCACATCAATCAGGGAAATGTACTCGTACACATAAAACGTAGTTAAAAGATTTTATCTCGTCTCAAAGTACAAACGTCGCAAAAGCAATTTCTTAGTTTTATTCAACAAACGAACGTCGCATTCGCAAAACTGACGAGCTCTTCTCAGTACATATCGATCACTCTTGAGACTCACAAAGCGACGATTGTTAAGAATCCTTGAATGGAACACAAAAACTCACATTATTAATTTTATTGTATTCGAAACGAGATGTCGCCTTGAAGACAAGATCATTACACACACCATAACCACCGACAGTTGACCCCTCGCGAACTGTAATAAAACGCATGAATAACTAGATACTTAATATAGGCGAAGTTAAGAAAGGTCACAGTAAATTGGTGGCGCTACCCGAACTTCACTCTCCCACAAACCTATTGTAGAAACCGGTTACAAAGAATCCGCCTTGCGTCATTTAGCCACGTGTAAACATTTTAATTGATGATATGCGGAAGACAAAAAGTTTTGATAGCGATCGGAATTTTGATATTGGTCTAAGTAGGTAGATATATCTGCCAGTTCACCATAAGAATAGTAGTTAGCAATCTATCATCTAGCTAGCTCAAAAAACAAATACAGCCACTTATTTCAAAATGGTTCGAAGGGAGATATCAAAACATTTGAATAATTTCGAAAAAAAAAGAAATTGTTAAAAGATGGGTGTACTTACATAGTAAAACTACGAACTCGCTAAAAAGTTATCCAAGAAACGTTCGTTTTACAGAGATAAAGGGCAAATAACTGTTCTATAGAAATGGCTACACTTAATCCATTTTGCCGAAGAGATTATGTGCCGCTATGTAATCATTATTATTACTCTACATTTTTAGACTAACAGAGTTGATTAAGAGTAATTCACAAGTAATTTCCTGACAAATATACCAATTTAGATTATGGTAAACAAAATTGATGTTGGATAAATTGTCATAATCACCTATGCTCACCAAGTCACCACCGTCGCAACGAAATGCAAAGAGTAGGTACCTACACCTAAATTCTTGTTTACCTGATGGCATATACCTACTACTATGTGTTACAAAATTCCCCTGAAAAAGAAAATATACAACGTTATTCTTGGTATAGTGCAAACCTGAAAGTAGTTTGCTCAGAATCATTAACACAATCAAATGGGGTAATTTTTCAACAATCAATCATTAATTAATTCATTAATCATTCTAACAGTCCAATTCCTGTACCAAATGTCATGTAAAATGTAATCATCACTTATCTTTTAATAATAACAATGGATTACGTACTACGGGACGCAATGAGCACGATAGCGCGAAGAACATAAGACAACTTGAATAGCATATAACTCTGCAAGTTTTCAATATTTTCATTATCTTTTTTTTATATGATTTCCAGAAGTAAATATCTTGTTGGGGTGTCTGAGCTTTGCACTATACCAAAAATAACCTTGTATATTCAACCGAAAAAAGTGTAGGTACAAATGATAAACTCATATATTACCTTTTGTTAAAATAATAAATTAAAATTCAGTTTGATTGAGGTTACTAGGGTTGGCACTATTTTTCGGTTAAATCAAATTAAACATTTTCTTTTTCATTGGGAACTTTCCAACACTATTCAACTTTATAGTTACCAATACAGTACTACTACTCTTCGATCTACTCTGTTCATTAGATAGATAATAATCGTTGAAACACATTTACAGAATAATTGTTGCTGTAGGTATATCTGTTACTATTATAACGCTATGATTTGGCAGCATGGAAGCTATCAACGCCAAAAAGATGCGTCGAGACGTAACAAATGAGTCCTAACAATACGCAGCTGCAGATTGATATCAACGGTACTTCGATACGACTGTACGCATAAATACGCATGCACACATCTGTAACTGCTATAAAACGCAACGTTCCTCCATTTATTTGAGACCAATCGAAAACCACAACCACGACACTTACGCGGTTTTCTTCCCTGAATTATTATAAGCATTGTTTCATCATACGTTTTATGGCTACATTACACCGGTTTTTATGGCTTTATTTTATCAAAATTGCCGCCCGTTTTCAGGCCAGTGCTGTAATGACTTTTAAACTTTCGTGTTGCATGATATAATATAAATAAATATGTAACGGGAATTAACGCGATCATACTAGGTATCTTAAGGTAAAGACATAGGTACCTACATAAATACCTTTTACTTCTTTTGATTATGCTAAGATAATTCTGCTCATTATTTTTCTTCACTATGTTTATTGTACATGTTATTTCCTCTTCCTTGCATTAAAACGTCTTGTCTTTCAAATAATATAATAACTCAATCGTGAAATATATTATGTTACTGTTTCTTATTAAAGCGTTTTGTCGTGTAACTCAAAATTCTAGACGACTGATAGACAGCTATATTATCCATAATTCGCTTACAAGACATGATCCTCAAACAGGCACTCAAATTCGGTGTCAAAAACCTTGCAATTTAGACTTATTTCAGCCTTCCAAAAGATAGGTTTCACAACAGTGAGCAGTTCAAAGACATGAACGTCGAACATCTTTTACAATATTAGACCAGATAACATCATGTTTTTGGAGAACTTTTATCCCATCTTTCTTTAGCCTTTTCACTAACGTCCACCCGAATCGTTTTGCCAAACGCGTTTCATTTTGTTCCATATGATTGAACCTCTAAACCTTACCTCTCTAAACGTTTATCATCAAATCTTTAAAACCGCAAGAATCTTTTATCTCTATCTGTCGTTTCTAGTCATGTGAATTTCTATGGGACTAGCATCCGCTTTGATAAATACAGGTCTTGCTTAAATTAATGAGACTATATAGCGGCGGTTGCTTAATGGCTAAGGCATCGGTCTCGCAATCGCGAAGTCGCGGGTTCGAATCCTACCCATTATACAACCGACGTGAACCCACTCCTAACACAAGCCTTTGAGCTTAGCTGGAGGGGTTAACAGGATTGCTAGTAATGTGGGACCACAATCCCACTTTGCTAGTTATCTTTAAAAAAAAAAATGGTAAAAATTTTCAAAACTAATCGAAACGAAAGGATTTTCCAGAAGCTATGTAGTTAGAACGGTTAGAGTAACTGTTAAAAATGCGCTAGTGACGATGTCTAGCGTTCGTGATGCTACATCAGTGAAGACATACGCTTATTTGCTAATGGGTATATTAAAAAAAAGAGAAACAAAAATAATATTCCAGTAAACGTCCGAACCAGATCTGAATATGCATAGATACTGTCAAAACCCTTTTGGTTGGCCGATCGTGTAAAAAAGGATCTTGTTCAAGCGTGAAAAACACGATATTCCCATAGGAAGTTGGATTTCCGTACATAAATCCCGTGCGTATTCCATTATTCATGCGAAACTCTGTCGCGTCCATACCCATAAAATAATTAACGATCAACGCCATATGTGATAATATGTTTCAATACAGAACAAAAACATAGCTTCTTTTAATATTTTGACTTTATATAAAAGAGAGATGGCACTACACATTTCTCCCATTAACAGTGTGTATAGTATATTAGTCGCAGCAGCTTACCCCCATGTCCCCATATCAAGTTTATAAACATTCAAACATTGTAAATTTGGCAATTTGAAAAGAGTGGCCGCGAGTTTTTATTGCCAGGTTCTTTTTTCCGGCTTTACCTATTGTTTGCGAGCTTGGCATTACATGTACATGTAGAATCCAGACGTATCACAAGAGTTGTTTTGCATCCTAAGTGAATAAAGAATTTTGTTTATTTTTTTTAATTCCCTTTAAAGAATTTCTTCGTCAAAAAGACCCTAGTCAGTAGGTCATATTATCTCAATTCCGTAGTCTCTCCTAGTCAAAGAACTAGAAAGTTAAAAGATCTGCTAACTAGAATCTCATTCTTAGAAGAAGAAGGAAGAAAGAATATTAAAAAACTACAACGCTGTGATCCGGTTTCAATGATCATAAGCTTGGGTTTTCGGTTTCAAATTCTTAATTAATGTAATAATATAATATGTTGGGACAACTTACACAACGCTATTAGATCCCAAACTAAGCAGAGCTTGTGTTACCAGACAACGGATAAACATACTTGTACATTTCTAAACATATACCTACATATTATAGATAAATAACACCCAGACACAGAATAAAACGTCGTGCTCATCACACAAAGATTTATCCTGGGTGGGGATCGAACCCACGACCTCTTCCGTAGCAGTCGGATACACTTCCACCGCGCCACAGAGGCAGTTAACTCCTTCTTCCTCCTTGCGCTAGCGATAAATGTGTTGCAGAGGTGAGCGTCTACCCCGTGCTAAATGACATAGCTGACATAAAAATAAATTAAACTTCATACCACCTGCCAATAAAAAGTTACCATTTTTTGCCGTTTGAGTTTTAGATATTTTTTAAACCAAAACAGCGAAAAACACTTACAAGGCGATCAAAACCAAAAAAAACCGTTTTCGAGATTTAACGAAACTTACGCTGAAAGGTAAGAAAGTAACCTACTATACCAACGTTTATATAACACGTATCTACATGCCTAATATACATCAAATTATACAAATTAATATACGATCGTATTTACATAATATTTCAATCAAATAAATTAAACTCCTGGACTTCAAACACGATATTAAACAAGGCTAATTGCCAAACATCAATAATTACCAATCATCATACACATAGTGATTTAATTACATTATATATACAACATGTAAATTAATGCAATTAGATTGGAATTCGTCACGCTTATAAATCTTTACTAGAACTAATATTAATCATTTGTAAAATATAAATATTTTTGATGAAATAGGTTTTAGAATTTCTTGGTATACAACACTAGCTGTCCCGCGCAACTTCGTATGCGTATTTTTTTCCCGTTTTTGCAACATTTCTCGTCGCTGCTCCGCTCCTATTAGTCGTAGCGCGATGTTATATAGCCTATAGCCTTCCTCGATAAATGGGCTATCCAACAAAAAAATATTTTTTCAAATCGGACCAGTAGTTCGTGAGATTAGCGCGTTTAAACAAACAAACACACAAACAAACTCTTCCGCTTTATAATATTTGTATAGATTTATCTATACTAATATTATAAAGCTGAAGAGTTTGTTTGTTTGTTTGAACGCGGTAATCTCAGGAACTGCTGATTCGAATTGAAAAATTATTTCTCTTTTGGATAGCCCATTTATTGAGAAAGGCTATAGGCTATATAACATCACGCTACGAACAATAGGAGCGGAGCAGCAATGAGAAATGTTGCAAAAACGGGTAAAATTTACGCAGATAAAGTAGCGCGGAACAGCTAGTAGCTTATAAGAAGGAACGTTATTTGGCAAGCAATAACCGATATAACAGAACGCCAATTTTTATTATTTTAGTCACCAATTACTATCAATAAATCGTGTCGTGACATTATGCCCTAAGGTTACGCTATAAAAACTAAACCTGATTAGTGATATTAAAGTAGGTAACATCGGAGATTTCGAAATGAAATTTTATGGCGTACACTTTTAGATAGATGCTATTTTCACATTAACTACATTTATCTACTCGATGTGATCTCTAGCTTTTACGGCTATTGCTTCAGCCATGTACACCATAAATACGGAACCTAGTTTTTACTAGAAAAGACAGCGAGACAATATGACTAGAAGTCGCAATTTCACTTATGGAAGTATATTTGATGGGGTTTTTCAAATGAATATGTTAATCTAGGTTTAGATTCAAACTTATGCCGATCTCTTTGTCTTTATTTTGAAGGTAATATCAGATTGGAAGCAAGTTAAGTAGGAAGCAGCATTACTTTTTTAGTATTAACTAAAAGCCTTCTGAAAAGGTATCGTTGAGGCGAGTTTCTTGTTCGCTCCTGGTAAATTTGTGCATTCTTTTAGAGCTTCAATTTCCTGTTTTATTTTCTCTAATTACATATACATTACAAAAGAAACCTTTTTTTTGTTCTCTAGTTCCAAAGTCTATTCTGTCGAAAATCTGGAGTTTTTGACAATTTCGACAGAAATCATTGACAAATACAATACAATGTAACCTATACATATTATAACTATATTTCTGGTAAAAATGTATGATCATACGTTCTAGATCGCATACAGTACGTGGTCTGCTTTAAATCTAAAACTTGTTACATACAAGTTTCGTAAATTTCATAAATGTTGTATGAGACCTTATTCTACACAAGTATAATGTCAATACCTATAATATTTTATATACGTGACTGTACTAGACGATCTTAAAATTAAAGGGTAAAAGTTTAAAGAATTTATACTTGTACATATTGGTAATAACGTTTACACATTAATCAGACGACAAGTAAGTGCAAGCTGAACGTCTTTTGCATAATCATATACATTTTATAGTAATTTTTACTGACTTTAAGTATATAGTGGTTGTACACGGGTGTACTCTGCTGTTTTGTGATGTATCTACTTGAAAAAAGAACAAAGGGACGTCTTTGGTTCGAGGATTATTTTTGGTAAATATCCAAAAAAACTTGAGAGGTGTCAAATGACACCCGGATGGAACGAAGTTCTTATCGTTTTTTAAATCTTTGCAGCACCACACTTTTCAATGCAAAATAGAAAGACGAAACGAAAATAACTTACAAAAAGACGATTGTATACCGAAGGCTCGAACCCACAACTACACAATTGTCACCAATACTGTGTACCAAATTCATGATTCTAGACTAAATCGACAGGTCACTTCTTCGTCAAACTAGATGTTAATATCTTACGCGCACGCCGCACGGCTTTTGTTTTTGTCAAAAAGTGTCGTTACAACTTTTCGTGACATTTTTTTCCGTCTAGCCCCCTTTCACAACGCGCGATAAGGAACTTCGTTCCAATATATTATTTCATATCGTTTTCAAGCGACTTTATAAAGGAGGAGATTGCCAATTCGACGGTATGTTTTATTTGTGTGTTTGTTACCCGATTACGCGAAGACGGCTGAAGCGATTTGATTTTTTTTTCTTAAGTAGATTATAAGGGAGGGATCCCACCACCCACCCTCGATCTGTGAATCACCACGATTGAAGTAGTAAGGAAATGCCCTTAATACAACAATCGAAATAGATTGACAGACCGCACTCAAAAAGAGAGACCTGTAGCAAAGAAAATTAGTGACAGGTACTCTCACCAAGTCGAGTGGTAGGCACCTCCGGACTTGTAAGGAAATGCCCTTAATACAACAATCGAAATAGATTGACAGACCGCACTCAAAAAGAGAGACCTGTAACAAAGAAAATTAGTGACAGGTACTCTCACCAAGTCGAGTGGTAGGCACCTCCCTTATAATCTACTTAAGATGGATTTCCGCCATGTAACGCCTGATTCAATCGTTTATTTTTTTTCTTAATTATAGTATTGCGTAGCACTTTATGCTCGTCATACTAGTATTACACGTATGACGAGCGTAAAAAAGCTGATAGTGAATTCCTCAACAATTGAGGGCCCTGCATCTATAAACGCAATGTTTTGTAAAAAATAAATAAACATTTTGAAGTTGGTGCCAAAATAATAAAACATAAAAAATACTATTTCATGTCACAAACATCAAAATGATTATTTATTTTTTGTTGTTCAATATATTTTTTTCCTTTATAGTTTTCCTTTTTAATTTTGAAGTCGATAATATTTTTTTGTAAAAAAGTTTTTTTTCAAAATGCTACAGGCATACTTATGAAAAATGCATCGTTGCCTTAACTTTGCTTTCTTTTAGCCTCTTCTAGTTTATAAAGACGGTGAATCAATTTAAATTTAAAATCGTTCGACAAGGAGCGATGATCGATGAATATCAGTCGATAAACAAGCGATCGACACATAATTAAGGCTCGATCGACAGTTGTCCAACAGATAAGCCTGCTACGCGTCTTATTAAGCATCTAGAAACGATTGACGACTTTAAAATGATATCGATATAGACTCGTAATGTGTTATTGTCAGATATGGAGCCTCGATATCTATAACGCGCTTGAATATTTATGTCATTGCGTAAAGCTTTGCATAATTTATGTCTATTCCTTTAAAAGCAATTTCCACACAGAAGGAGATTACCTCTTTATCGGCTTTAGAAACATTTAAATGAAAGTACAAACAATAGGTAAGTATTTCTTTGAAAAGCTTACAACTAAAATAATTGTACAGCTCTAACGCTCTTGTATTATTTACATTACACCAAATAACTTCGTAATTTAAATTTTGAAAAAAGAAATCTACAAATTAACCCTTCACCACCTACCACCTACTTTTGTCACACAACCATTGACCACACATCTGAGAGACCTCGTAGTAAAAAGGTTCAACCGTTATTTATGACATATGACAATAATAAACCAAGAAAAAATACTTAAATAAGTATCTATAACCTCCACATATTTATCTCGTGTCCCGTGATTCAACACTGCATATTTTTTACGATAATATCAATATTATGACATTAATAAGCCTCCGTTATAATATAATTCAAAGTTATCAACTCGATCAATATAACTTAGCCTTGGTCACGCTTCTCGTAAAGTGTGAAGCCCATCCAGTAACTCTATTGGTACGATCGACGCGTTGACCGCATTCGATACGTTCAACTTGCCGCTGAGAGATGGCGCTTGTAAATCTGTCAACAACCAAATTACAGCCACGCGAGGACTTCACAAAGAGCCTTCATGAAGTCGTGTGTGCGTGCAACAACCATTCGTGACGGCAGTAAAACTGCGCAGCAAATATTCTAAATTGCAGTTATATTTGATGTTTTGTACTTCACGAAATCATATCGTTTTTTGGGTTACTACTTGTTTCGTTTAAGTAAGCAGCCGTTAATATTTTCTTCTACGGCATCGATAAAACCTGCAAATATTCTAGAATTCTAGATATTATGTAATAATCTTCTTATCTTGGGACAACTCTTTACTATGTACTATGGAAACCAGACAACTGATAAACATACTTATATATTTCTAAATACATACATATTAAAGAAATATAACACCCAGACACAGAATAAACGATTGTGCTCATCACACAAAGTTTTATCCTGGGTGGAGATCGAACCCACGACCTCTTGCGTAGCAGTCGGATACACTCCCACCGCGCCACAGAGGCAGTCGAATAAAAATAATGAACCTCGTAGTCATGATTTGTCATCTACGAACCTTTATCGGTTTCGATATTAATGAACATAAAACACATTGTAAGCTTCATGGTATAAATCAATAAACAATATAATTTTATTATTTTTTTTTTATCTAAACCCAAAATAATAAAAACATAACCCTATTGTGTTTAAACAAAATGAACGCTTGACGATGTAAACGAATTTCAGCGAACTTTGTGTCACACGAGTGCAGAATTAGACACTGACGGGTTAGTTAGCTTGCAAATTTCGCTTAAACAAAATTAAGTTTGAACGTTAAATTTTGGTCCTAATTTTACTGTATCAGATAGAAACGTAATCACACTGTAGTTAATAATAGAGCGTGAAGTATTCCTTACATTATTTTTTACTGGCTGTTTACCGCGACGTCGTCGCATGAAAATCTATCTCATTGGAACATTTTTCCGGGATAAAAAGTAGCCTATGTGCTACTCCTGGCTACCTCTATGCCAAATTTCATCCCGATCCCGTCAGCTGTTTTTACGTGATAGACACAAGCATCTGTCCATACATCCAACCTTCGCATTAATTATATTAGTATAGTGTACATGAGTTAAGTATGTAGAAATACATTACCCCTGACACTTAGTAAGTACCTGTAGGCACTAAAGTATATGTCCCCCACCAAAGTTAAGTTGCTGCTTAAGTGACAGCGGCAGCAGAAACAAAGGGCCTGCGAGAATACCAGCGTTGCAGTTTTCGGACTGCAACAATAGCTGACGTAGGTCCTATTTGTCCGGCACAAAATCCCTCTATTTTGTATAATTGTTGTTCTGTATGGTTCTGTGTAATGTGACAAATAAAAATTATTTTCTTTTTTTCTTTCTTTCTTTCTTTCAAAACATGCAAAAATATACCAATAAAAATTTGAGAAACATAAAACAGTCAAACACCAACTTAGTATAATCTCGTAACTTTTACTTAGCGCAACTCTATGAAATACATTCAACGTCTTTCTTTTATCACGAATCGGTTATCAAATATTTCTTGCTTGAACAGTTGTCGTACAATAGTGATTATTATGACACCAATCTACTGCATGCTGTGAAAAAGAAAACAATTCGTTGTTCGGCACGACCGGTGGTGATGTAACATTAATTTATTTACAAGCAACAAACTACTCACACGAGTTATAGATATGTAGGAAGGTACTTATATGTGAAAGCCTCGATTGTTATATAATATAAATGATTAAAATTTAATAAGAGAGTTCTGGAATATTCACACTATTGTTCTAATAGATTCATTATATGAAATTGTGCTTTTTAATCTTTGTCATTTATTAACGCAAAGAGAAAGTGATTTATACCTAAGTATATTGTGTTAGAGTTGTAACAAAGAAGTTCAAATATTTTTTTCTGAATATTTTTAACACTAATATACAGGGTGTATTTTTGAAACGGGTCAGTAAGGGCAAGTACCTTAACCGTTGCAGTTACAGCAAAACGTTCTTAGAAGACCTTCCCTAACTTTTTGACATACTTTGAACTGCATTCACAGATTTTGTAAAAAACTTACAGTTGGCAAAAAAAATGCAAAAAGTCCAAAAAAATTTTTTTTATGCCAATCGATTCTATTTCATGTGGGGATCAAAAAACTCTATGAAACCATTTTAGCTTTCAGTACTAGAAAAGACAGAAATCGCCAAAAACGTTTCCCATACATTTCGGCAACAGAAACAAATTTCTACGATGGTCGAACTTTTTGTTATGGCCAGGAAGTGGGTAGAATTGACTGTAAAGTAAATAAAAATAATTTTTACCTTCAAATTTCGAATTTCATTCGAAAATCTGTGTGTCAGCTGAGAAACTTCGTATGAGTTATTATTAATTAAGGATTTTCGCTAAAATGTCTTCTAATCGTGAAAAAATTGACTTATTAGAAGCGTATTTTGTCAATAATCGAAATGCGGGAGCTGCATTAGTGTGGTACCGCAATAAGTATCCGTTGCGACATGTGCCAACAAGAAAGGTTATTAGAAATCTTTTGAAAAACCTGGAATTGCAGGGTTCTTTCAAAAGAAAGCGGCAGCCTCGTGTGGACATGGACACGGAGATTGCGGTTCTGACTTATGTCGAAGCATATCCAGAGGTATCGTCCAGGCATGTCGCCTTTGAAGTAGGTGTATCCCACTCCCTTGTGATAAAGATATGGAAGAAATACGGCTACAAGTGCTATCGATATGGGCGCATAGTTCAAGTGTTACATCCGGGTGATGATGTTCGAAGGCTTACTTTTTGCAGGTGGCTAAGAGGAAAAATAAGCAGAGATCATGAATTTTTAAATTACATACTGTGGTCAGACGAAACGAATTTTTCCAATAACGGTATGTACAACAGAAAAAATCACCACTATTGGTCCAAAGAAAATCCACTAAGAGTTACGGCAAGTCATAATCAGGTTCGCTTCTCATTCAACTGTTGGTGTGGTATAATGTCCAATCGAGTTATAATGGTGGAATTTTATGAAGGGAAACTGAATTCTGCCATGTATAATGAAGTCATTTTACACCATCTTGAAAACGAGATGGACGAATGGCCCCTGTCGGAATTGCGAAAAGTTCATTTTCAACAAGATGGTGCTCCGCCACTGTGACACCGCGCTGATACAGCCGCGCGCCGTCCTCGCGGGATCAACCTACGTGGGCGTGGCCAATCCCCCCGCACGAGCCTATATAAGCGGCGCGCGCGCAGAACTCGGCTTCTACCTGTGCCGCAGCGCACCGAGTTAAGTGGCTCCCTTCTATCAAGCCTGGACCCTGGAACCACGCCTTTCTCTGCAGAACCTAGCTCTCCGCTGAGCCTAGCCCTAACTTGTTCGCGGACCTATGTAATTTATATCTGCCAATATAAAATCTGGAATATCGTCTTGCAAGCGTTATTATTTAGCTCCAATCAGAACCTGCACTCACCGAACCACGCGTGGGCCGCGTGCTATTAGGTCTACCTAGATTTCTAGTAGGCTCCTAAAGCCCTAAGCGACTATCTACGCGACACTGGCGCCCAACGTTTTAGGCAAGAAAAAGGCTTGGTTCTAAAGGTCACGGTTTTTTTTTTCTATTTTGTGCTATTTTTCTTGTGATTTACTGTGTGTGCACGGAGAACCGTCCCAAGGTATTTACTTTTGTTACTAATTTCTATTTAATCTAATTCAGTGTTTAAACAGACCGCGTGTGTTTAAAGTGATCACGTAATTATTTTTTTCCAAAAAGTGTCGAAACCATTCTAGAATATTCCATCCACGTGTGATCGATCACGCATTTTCATTCGGTACCTACCTACCACTACATTTACAGCGGCGTAAGCGCAATCTAAACGCGCGCCATCTTAAATCTTTAATTAATTAAAATATCTACTTAAAAAAAAATACCTTTGGACGGATTTCCACATTTTGCTTGTATTGTTAACATTTTTGACGGCAGATAAACTATCCCAACCGTTTACCCACAGCGCGTATTATTTTCTTAAATTTCAACTAATAAAACTTTAATTTCTTTACTATGGCCTACGAGATTAAATTCGCGTGCTTGCACAAAAGCGAACTTCTTTATGAAGTGGCCTTAAGGGGCGGCCAAACTGCTAATACCGTAGACGAACTACGAAAACAAATCCCTAAACTCACAGATACACCATCCGAAGAGATATTAGAGTCACATTTAACTCCCGATGTGGACATTTCGGCCGTAAAGATCTCCTTGTTTAAAGCAGAAAACAACATCAAAATGCTACAAACAAGATTGGACAAAAACCTACTTACTAGAACGGAGGCACTATTACACCACGTGTACCATAGGTTAAATCGTGTGAATGTGGACGCCCTACCAGATACAAGTAGCATCCAAGTAGCCTGGAATGAATTCCATAATTTATATTCTCTTTTAAAAATTTTAATTTCTCCAAAACCTGAGCAAAATTTGCAAACAACGTGTACCTCAGTTGCTAATTCTGACCCTTCGGGTACTTTGTTTTCATACGAACGCAAACTTTTTTCGGATATATCTAAATTCAAATATAATGGTAACTCGTGTGTTCGCGCCTTTATTCAAAAGGTAAATGAGTTTGTGTCGAGTAGGAATATTCCTGAGAATAAAATACTTTCTTTTGCTTTTGAATTTTTTTCTAACGACGCCCTAACTTGGTATCGTAGTGTTAGGGATAGCGTCTCTTCTTGGGATCATTTATGCGAGCTTTTAAAAAGGGATTTTAGCCCACATAACTATGACTACAGGTTAATGTCCGAAATAAGACAACGCTCTCAAGGCGAACGTGAAAATATCACTTTATATGTCGCAAAAATGCAAGGCTTATTCTCTCGCCTTGATACCCCTGTCAACGAGCCCGAAAAACTCGAGATTCTCTTGAATAACATCAGACCTTGTTACACAAACGCTCTTTTGACTACAAATGTATCTGACATTGCTTCTTTAGTCGATGCTTGTAGGAATTTCGAAAGGTTTGACAGTCGCAGTAGGGATTTCCATGAGCCTCCTAGAACATCCGCTAGCACCTTGGCACCTGAATTTGCATACAACTACCCCCCTTCAAGTTCTTCAACTACTTTTAAAAATAATTTCTATAATAGAAATTCTTATAATAAAACCTCTTACTACAAAGATAGAAATTTCAACAAACCGCCCAATTCTCATTCTAATTCAAAAGTACAAATTAACACCGTTCAACGTCCGCCAAATAAACAATTCTGCCCACGTTGTAGGTGCGACTCACACTCGCTCGCCGCGTGCCCTCAGCCGAGATATTTGGTATGTTTCAAATGCGGCCTAAAAGATTATCGCGCTACCGACTGCCCTAACTGTAATTCAAAACAAAATTCTTCACCTTCAAAAAACTAATTAACAAGGATTGTGGAACCTCTAAACACCCTAACTTCAATAAAAATGAGTGGAACAATTGGTTACACTACATTTCAAAATTTTTCACATGTTATCATCTTTCCTCAATCCGATACTCTAATATAGAATACACTCCGTATATCCCTCTTACAGTAAATGGCAAAAATGCCACCGGTCTTCTCGACTCGGGATCTTGCGTAACAATCCTAGGAAATAATTCTCATAAATATTTTTTGAATGACAGCGATCAGCTCGAAAACGCTCAACTTTTAAAATTAGTGACTGCCAGTGGAGAAAAATTAAATTCTTTGGGTTCAATCTCACTTCCTTTCACATTTCAAAACAAAACCATTGACCTTGTCGTGCACATTGTCCCTAATATTCAAAATTCTTTAATTCTCGGTATAGATTTTTGGAGAAATTTCGGTTTGTTTCCTAATCACTTAGATTCTATATTACTCTTAAACAAATCTGACGCTCGCGTCACCGAACTACAGCCTGACTCGGGCACCCACTTAGTTTCGTATGATAATCTAACGGCCAACGAGAGAGCTACCGCTGACAACTTAATCTCAAAATTTTCCGATATTTCTTACCAAAAGCGGGGTCTCGGTTGCACTTCACTTATTACTCACTCGATCGATACAGGTGATAGCCCCCCCATTCGTCAGCGTTACTATCGCATGTCTCCTGAGAAACAGCGCATTTTAATTAAACATCTCGACGAGATGCTTCTAGAAGACATTGTCGAACCCTCGGAGAGTCCTTGGTCGAATCCCGTTCTTTTGGTCCCTAAAAAAAATGGCGAGCTGCGTTTTTGTTTGGACAGTCGTAAATTAAACTCTGTAACGAGAAAAGACGCTTACAACCTACCGTACGTCTCCGAAATTCTAGACAATTTACGAGACGCTAAATTTTTATCAAATCTAGACCTCTCTAAATCATATTGGCAGACCTTAATTAAGGACGAAGATCGTTGCAAGACCGCTTTCTATATACCTACTCGCGGTTCTTTTCACTTCAGACGTATGCCGTTTGGACTCTCTAATTGTGGTCTAACTCAGCAACGACTCGTCGACAGATTATTTCATAGCCCTGAATTCGAAAATAAAGTCTTCTGTTACGCTGATGATATTATCTGTAGTTCTTCAACTTTTGAAAATCACATTTTTCTCCTAACACGAGTACTAGAAAAACTAAAAACCGCTAATTTAACTATAAACATCGACAAATGTAATTTCTTTAAAAACAAACTAAAATATTTAGGTTACGTTGTCGATTCACAGGGTCTACACCCTGACCCCGAAAAAGTCGAGGCAATAAAAAATTATTCTACACCGTCTAATAAAAAAGAGGTCCGTCGCTTTCTAGGCGCCGTATCATGGTTTAGACGTTTTATTCCTAATTTCGGTACTCTCGCGTCTCCCTTAAACAAACTAACATCTCAAGGAAAAAAATCACCGCCATTCTATTGGTCCGATGAGGCAAATGACGCGTTCAACAAATTGAAAGACTGTCTAATTTCTTGTACCGTAATGTCCTGCCCGGATTATTCGCAACCTTTCGAAATTCATACAGACGCCAGCGACTATGGCATTGGAGCAGTCCTCTCTCAAGTCCTAAACGGAGAAGAGAAAGTCATAGCTTACTATAGCAAATCACTGTCTGACCAAGAGAAAAATTATAGTGCCACGGAACGCGAAGCACTAGCAGTTTTATCCGCGTTTGAACACTGGCGCTGTTATATCGAGAACGGTAAAAAAATCACTGTTTATACAGATCATGCCGCGCTCAAATGGTTCCTAAAACTAAATAACCCTACAGGTCGTTTAGCTAGGTGGGGAGTTCGCTTATCATGTTACAACTTCGAAATTAAACACCGTCGAGGCTCAGACAACCTTTTACCCGATTTTCTATCTCGTTCTATTCCTGTTTCCGCTATTATTAGCGACACAGACAACAGTATCATATCCAACTCAAATCCGCCAGTTTCTACTAACGATTCTTGGTACTCGAATATCTATAATGGGTGTAAAAAGTCTCCAACTTCTTACGTCGATTATCAGGTTATAAATAACAAACTTTACCGTTTCAAAAAGAGTTTAAATCCACTCACTAGAGACTTTCAATGGAAAGAGGTCATTCCGTCTGATCAAAGGTCAAACATTATCAACGAAAACCATTCTTCACATACCGCCGGTCACTTTGGCATTTTTAAGACATATAAAAGATTGGCACTAACCTACTTTTGGCCAGGTATGTACTCAGACGTAGTAAAAGCGGTAAACTCATGTGACACATGTATCGCTCACAAACATCAAAACCACCCTACTTTAGGCCTTATGGGCAACCCTAAATCTTGTTCAAAACCATTCGAAATGATAAGTCTCGACTTAATTGGTCCTCTACCTCCTACGAGAAAACAAAACACCTTTATCTTTGTCGTATCTTGTTGTTTCTCAAAATATTGTTTAATTTTTCCCATAAAACGGGCTACCGCTGAAATTATTACTAAGCTTTTAGAAGAAAATGTCTTCCTAATACATGGTGTACCCTCTTCAATTGTATTAGATAATGGAAAACAATTTATTAGTAACACATTTAAAAATTTATTAACAAAATACAAAATTCCAAATTTACACTATACACCTTTCTATACACCTCATGTAAACTCCGTTGAACGTTACAACAAAACCATAATTACAGCTATGTCTACTTTCATCGAAAACGATCAACGCATATGGGACACCCTCATTCCAAAAATTCAATTCGCAATGAACTGCGCAGTTAACGAATCAACTGGCTTCTCGCCGTGTTTTCTTGTTTTCGGTCGTGAACTAGTTACGTGCGGTTCACATTATATCCGTAATGGGTCGGACCCCAATATAATCCATGAGCCACGCGACAGCTACGCCGAAAACCTAGGCTACTTATCTTCTCTCTTCGAGAAAGTACAGCAAGCCCTTCTAGTCGCTCACAGTCGAAATTGTCAGTCTTATAATCTCCGTCGAAAACCCTCGGAATTTAACGTCGGCGACATTGTTTGGAAACGAACTTTCTATCTTAGCGACAAAGATAAATACTTTACAAAGAAACTGGCCCCTAAATTTATAAAATGTAAAATTACAGGTAAAAAGTCACCTTTAGTGTATAAACTGTCAGATATGTCAGGAAAACCGCTAGGCGATTGGCATATAAAAGATATTAAATTAACTAACTACAAAGAATAATCCTTTTTCAAATATTGCACTCATTCAATAATTATCACTAACCCATTCTTCAATAACAATTTTGCATGATATAACTCGCACTTGAATTTCTACTCAGTGTCGATTTATTACGACCTGTTTTCGTTTGGCAAGCGGTCGCCGCTGTGGAATGTGTTTCCCACGCTCGGACTAATCCTATTGTTCTCCAATGACTTCGTCGAATTCTTTTGTTTGTTTTTTCTGTCGAATGAGTTGTTTTGCAAACTTTGTTTCAAACTTAAATACGGCTAATCTATATGCAATAAATAACTAGATACCTATTCTTAACGTAAACAAAAACTTAAATCTAGACTAATTCTAGGGTTAACTATATATAGCCTACGTGCATTCTCCCTTAAGGTTTTGCTAGGAATGATGTAGTGAATGTTAGCTAAAGCACCGTTATAGGTGTCACGGCTTTGTTTTGAATCAGACGTATGATAGTGTTGTTTTTTTTTGTAGGGCGCCCTCTGATTGCGTGACGTATGAAAGTGATAAAAGGTTATATATATACACCCAGTTTTTTTTCTTTTCACCTAAAAGTCCCTGATGCCTACTTTAACCTGGTTTCAGATCCTGCGCGGAGCCGGCTGCCAGACCACCTACAGCACCTCGAGCCCAGCAGCAGCGAATTTCCGCCCAGGGAAAATTCTCCCCAAACCGGGGGGGTGTGACACCGCGCTGATACAGCCGCGCGCCGTCCTCGCGGGATCAACCTACGTGGGCGTGGCCAATCCCCCCGCACGAGCCTATATAAGCGGCGCGCGCGCAGAACTCGGCTTCTACCTGTGCCGCAGCGCACCGAGTTAAGTGGCTCCCTTCTATCAAGCCTGGACCCTGGAACCACGCCTTTCTCTGCAGAACCTAGCTCTCCGCTGAGCCTAGCCCTAACTTGTTCGCGGACCTATGTAATTTATATCTGCCAATATAAAATCTGGAATATCGTCTTGCAAGCGTTATTATTTAGCTCCAATCAGAACCTGCACTCACCGAACCACGCGTGGGCCGCGTGCTATTAGGTCTACCTAGATTTCTAGTAGGCTCCTAAAGCCCTAAGCGACTATCTACGCGACACCACATAACAGTCACCTTTCACGTTCCAATTTGAGCCGCCTATTCGGTACACAGTGGATAGGTACACATGGTCCAACACAGTGGCCACCTCGTAGCCCCGATCTAACACCACTTGATTTTTTTTTATGGGGCTTCGTGAAAAACGAGGTGTATAAGACGACGTACGCCAGTGTTCAAGAGCTCAAGGATGCATTAATGACCATTTTACGTAATATTCATCCCAGAACATTATTAGCCGCCATTCGTTCAGTGCAAAAAAGGATAGACTTATGTATTCGTGAAAATGGAAATCATTTTGAGCAATTTATTTCATAAACCAATTTCTAAAATGTTTAAATGATTTTTTTTATTTAAAAAAGTTTAAAATTTTACCTGTCCTATGAGTTTCGAGTTGATTTATCATATTTCCGTAGGAAATGTATGGGAAACGTTTTTGGAGATTTCTGTCTTTTCTAGTACTGAAAGCTAAAATGGTTTCATAGAGTTTTTTGATCCCCACATAAAATAGAATCGATTAGCATAAAAAAAAATTTTTTGGACTTTTTGCATTTTTTTTGCCAACTGTAAGTTTTTTACAAAATCTGTGAATGCAGTTCAAAGTATGTCAAAAAGTTAGGGAAGGTCTTCTAAGAACGTTTTGCTGTAACTGCAACGGTTAAGGTACTTGCCCTTACTGACCCGTTTCAAAAATACACCCTGTATAACTGCCTGCCCCGGCTTCGCACGGGTGTCATATCGTAGTTTTTTATACATTGAGTTAGATTATTGTAATTTTTGTAGGGATCTCTAATTTTTTTGACAAAAAAATATAATAATAATATCTTGGGACAACTCACACAACGCTATCTGATCCCAAATTAAGCAGAGCTTGTACTATGGAAACCAGACAACTGATAAACATACTTATATATTTGTAAATACATACATATTATAGATAAATTACACCCAGACACAGAATAAATCATCGTGTTCATCACACAAAGTTTTATTCTGGGTGGGGATCTAACCCACGACCTCTTGCGTAGCAGTCGGACACACTCCCGCCGCGCCGCAGAGGCAGTCAAATATATGTTACTGTTGTTATGTAGTTTTCTAATGGTGAATGAATTCAAAAATACAAATCTCTTCTCTTTATAAAATTCGATTTCCAGGCTCTGTCTGTCATAACTATTGAGTCAAATTATTCATAAATTTTAATTTATCTATCATAACACAATATTTTTTGAAGTACATACCTACCTATATTTTTTACCCTAAACACGAGGTAAATTCTTTGTTAATCCTGCTTCAGACTGAGGTGCCGATATCCATGAAGATACCTAGGTATATAGGTACCATACATGACAAGTATTTCTAAAATTTTGTTGTATGAGCCAGTTTAAATATATTACAAATGCACTACGCTATCCATGCAGTTTACGCCCAAAGTCGTCAATTCACGAGCGAACTGCCAACATCAATTTCCCAAACTTTCTTCACGTAAGTGATGGAGAAATTAGCGTTTGTTTAACATGTCTTTATATGTGGGAAAGCAATTCTATTGAAACTACAAAACGCATAAAAGGAGCTCTAATGGCATTGAGATTTCATTTAAAGAATGGACTATAGTAATGTTGCGAGAGCTCCGTCTGTCAAAGGGATACGTAGCTTCGGCTTAAACTGTAAAATATTCTTGATTAGCTGTTCCCAGTCTTGTGTCGATGTTGGTATATTGCGGTAAAATTATCCTTACCCAAACGTTGCAGCTTATAATCTAGATATTCTAGCTCTTGCATTACAACTAACAAAGTTCAAAGAGCTTTCTTCTTTCTTTCGTTCACGAAAGACAAAGGTTATGTTTTTTTGTGAAAAACACAACCTATAGGTATTAGAATATTATCGGGACTTAACGTACGAACCTTTTATTTATCCGACGTTTCGATCGAATTGCACCGATCGTGGTCACGGGTCGATTCGTGACCACGATCGTATAAGTCCCGATAATATTCTAATACGTGTAAACATCGCGAAAGTTTAAAAACAATTAAAACACAACCTATGTCTTTCGTGCATACACAAAGTCAGAATGTTACCTACTTAGGTATTTTCTGATGGAATCGATAAAAAGTAAATTGAAAAAAAAAATCTATAAGCTTCTCCAAATTCAATTCACTAACGGCCTTGTACTTATAAATTTTCCCCGTTTTTGCAACATTTCTCGTCGCTCCTATTAGTCGTAGCGCGATGTCATATAGCCTATAGCCTTCCTCGATAAATGGGCTATCCAACAAAAAAATATTTTTTCAAATCGGACTAGTAGTTCCTGAGATTAGCGCGTTTAAACAAACAAACAAACTCTTCCGCTTTATAATATTAGTACAGATTCTATTTAAAGTTCGTTGAATTCGAACATAAGAAACTTGCATTCCCAAAACGAAGGTGGTGGAAGGGAACGAAACCCACTGTAAATGACTGACGGTGGACCACGGCGACAGATTCCATTACTCAGTTTATCATCCCATTTAGGCCACCACAAACCAGTATAACTAGACACCCATACTCAAACATTTAGTATGAGCAAGATATGTCTTCCATATATCACTTGTCACCCTGTCCAGAGAACAATAGGGGACGGATTTCTCAGCTTATCCGTGTCACACGTTTTGTTTCCATTTATCTGGGGTAATGCCGTTACAAACGTATAAATTGTGTGATACAATCGCCTAATGACATTGCAGAAATCACAAATGGAAGTATGCTAATACAAATGTCTAATAAACATATAGGATTATGTCGTGTACATGACACCTTAGTGGGACTGAATTTAGTTCAGTTGGACTGTTGTATTGGCTGCATAGAAATCAGGTATTGATATAGTCTGTTCACAGCTTAGAGCAGTATAGAATCAATGTTTATTGTCCGAATTGCGATTACCTTCCGATTAGGTAGATGCGTCGTTTTGGTCGCCATTTTCATTATTAGGCAACGTCATAATCGACGGGTAAGTGCTAATTTCGTCTGTATTGGATATTAAAGTTGTTTAGCGATTGTATTCTGTACCTATGCTCTATTCTATTTGACAACGTAGAACTTCATTCGCACTTATTTTCTCACTAGCTGACCCGCGCAACTTTGTCGGCTTTATTTTCCCTTGTTTTTGCAACATTTTTCACTGATGCTCAGCTCCTATTAATTGTAGCGTAATGATATATAGCCTAGCGTGAGACTATCGCGTTCAAACAAACAAACAATCAAACTCTTCAGCTTAGTAGGTACGAGTATATCTATATTAATAATAAAAAACTAAAGAGTTTGTTTGTTTGTTTGAACGCGGTAATCTCAGGAACTGCTAGTTCGAATTGAAAAAAAAAATCTATTGGGTTGCCCATTTATCGAGGAAGGCTATAATAACATCACGCTACGACCAATAAGAGCGGAGCAGCAATTAAAAATGTTGCAAAAATGGGAAAAATTGACGCAAACGAAGTTGCGCGGGACAGCTAGTAAATATAAAGCTGAAGAGTTTGTTTGTTTGACTATAGACTATTATAACATTACGCTTAGACTAATATAAGCGGAGCAGCAAAAAGAAATGTTGCAAAAACGGGACGTTGCGAAGACGAAGTTGCACGGGTCATCTGGTATTAGTATAGATTTAAAGTATCCCTTTCTTCTGGGAATTTATTTAATAGTTCCATGTCCAACAAGATAGTTATGATTATGACCAGGAAACTGATTTTAAGTGAGAAACTTTAGTTATAATGAAGCAATAACATGTTTCGCAAAAAACTAGTAACATTTCTTTCATTCCACGGCCGAGTGAATAAATCAAAATCGATAAATTAGTGCGCAAGTCAGTAGTTTTCCAGTATCGCCAGTAGCGTAAATTAAATTACCAAGCGTAGCGTAGTTTGCCAAACTACTTGGCAATATATGATTAGGTATAAATGAGACAAAAGATGTAGTATAGTCTGGTTATAATTATCTAAAGGTGCATCTTATATACTAACGACTTCGTGTTGATAACAGATAGTGGAAACATTTAATAGATACTGAACGTGCGATAAGGAACATAAGATTGTGATGTAGATTGTAGATACAGCACAAAGATATTGTACTGTAACAGTACACCCCCCTTTAAAAAAAAAAAAATATGGTAATAGTGTTTACAATATAAATTTGACCTAGACCTTACTAGTTATTTGCTGATGTATATAAATAATAATGCTATTGTACGCGGTGGAATTTGATGACGCCTGTTGTGGTGTGATTTGCTGACGTCTGTAATTTTGACTTAGCTGTTGCACGAGTGTTTATTATTTTTTTCCGTTAAACTCTTCATTCTTCTGTCCAGTGTTTTCATTATGCCGTAAATTAGGATCACGCCGATTGTTAAAATAATCTGTCCCATTGCAACATTTCTTGTCCACCGTAAGTCCTCCTGGATCAGGTTACGGAGTTGGTCCGCTTCGTTTTGATTGAGGCAATTGTCCGTATTGTATGTTATCTGGTCCTTAGAACTTTGATTTCCCATTTTAGATGTCTTGTTGTTACGAGTAGTTGTGAATTAATGGTATATGTTAAGATCTATGTTAATATATATACGAATAGCTTGCTTATATCAGCGATTTTTTATAGACGTACTACTGGCTTTACTTTACGTCCCGATCGTGTAGTGTACGTGTGTGAATGCCTGTCGCAATCCTTTGAATCTGGCACGTAGTTTGATTCGTCATTGATCATGAAAGCTGGTTTCAATCTATCAATTGATATCACTGTCTCTTTATCCCTAATTCTAATGCAAAATGTTTTATCTGTTTTACTAATTACTGGGTAGGGTCCTTCATACGGCGGTGTCAGGGCTTTCTTAATTCTATCACACCGAACAAATACGTGTGAGCATTCTTTGAGTTCGGGATGCACAAATATAGCTTGATTGTGTTTTTTTCTTTTCGGAATTGATGTCATTTGTGTGATGTCCTTTTGAATTTGTTTTACAAACTCTTCGTACGTTGATAACTGTGCTGCTGATGACTCAAAAAATCCTCCAGGGAGTCGTATTGGCGTTCCATATGTCATCTCTGCTGAACTATAACCTGTGTCTTCTCGCAAGCTACTCCGCAACCCGAGTAAAACTGTTGGAATTTCTTTTAACCAATTTTCGTTGGATTCTCTTGTCATTAACGCCGCCTTTAAAGTTCTATGAAATCTCTCTATCATTCCATTGGATTGTGGATGATAAGGTGTTGTCCTAATTTTATGTATTCCCAAAAATTGTGAGAGTGACTCAAATATTCTTGATTCAAACTGTCGGCCTTGATCCGTAGTAATGCGCAATGGACATCCAAAACGAGTAATCCATCCCTCGAAAAGTGTCTTGGCTACTGTTTCTGCAGTTATATCTTCTACCGGAAATATTTCGGGCCATGACGTACAACGATCTATGATTGTGATTAAATATCTCTTCCCTTGTGAAATCGGAAGTGGTCCGACGATGTCAATATGTAAATGTTCAAAACGTTGCGCTGTCATAAATGTACCAGGAGGTGATATCGTATGTCGTTGTATTTTTGATTTTTGGCAGGCTATACATGATCTACACCAGTTATTGATATCTTTGTTCATATACGGCCATAAATACCTTTGGGTTATCATTTTTCTCGTAGTTCTTTTTCCTGGATGGCTCATACCATGAATGGTATCGAAAATTTGTTTGCGAAAATGCTTTGGTAAGTAGGGGCGGCTTTTTCCAGTAGAGGTGTCGCAGGTGATGTTTATTGTGGAACCCGGAAGCGTAATGTTTTTGAATTTTAATCTTTTATTGTCATGTAATTTACTTAGTTCATTATCTGTTGATTGACATTTTTCCAATTCAGCGTAATCGATAGGTGATGGCACGTATATTTCCTCTATTCGAGATAAGGCATCGGCGGTAATATTGTCACGTCCGCTTATGTGTTGAATGTTGGTACTGTATTGTGAAATGAAATCTAACTGCCGGACCCGTCGCGGTGTATCGTTTGATGATGGTTTTTGGGAGAATGCGTATGTCAAAGGTCGGTGATCCGTAAATATTGTAAATTCTCTTCCCTCGATTAATCTGTGAAAATGTTTGACGGCCATGTATATTCCTAACAGCTCTCTGTCAAACGTAGAATATTTTTGTTGAGTTTCGCTCAATTTTTGTGAAAAAAATCCTAATGGTTCCCAATTGCGTCCGGATTTTTGTTGTAAAACTCCACCAACGCAAGTAGCACTAGCGTCGGTCATGAGCGCTAGTGATGCGTTGCGGGAAGGATGCGCTGTTAACACTGCGTTTTTCATGCTTTCCTTGCATTTTTCGTAAGCTTTGTCTGCTTCCGTTGTCCAAGGAACAGGTGAATTATCGTTCTTTTTTGAACCATGTAGATATTCGTTTAAAATTCTTTGATTTTCCGCTGCGCATGGAATATTACTTCTGTAGAAATTGACCATGCCCAAAAATCTTCTTAATTCTTGAATTGTTTTCGGTTTGGGAAATTCCATGATTGCTTTGTAATTTTCTTCGGTAGGGAGTATTCCTTGGCTCGTTATATGATAACCTAAGAAATCTATTTCCCTTCTGAGAAATTCGCATTTTTCGAGATTAATGGTTATTCCATTCTCGTGTAAACGTTTGAAAACCGTTTCTAAATGCTGATAATGCAAATCTTCGTTGTCCGATGCAATGAGACAGTCGTCTACAAATATAAATACGTAGTTTAAATCTCTAAATAAGGAATCCATGAATCGTTGAAATGTTTGTGCCGCATTGCGTAATCCGAAAGGCATTCTTAAGTACTCAAAAAGTCCAAAAGGTGTGATGATGGCTGTTTTTTCTATATCTTTAACAGGAATACAATGGTATGCTTTACGTATATCTATCTTGCTTAGTATCTTCTTATTTTCTAATATGTATGTAAAGTCAGTTAATCTTGGTAGTGGGTATTTGTCCGGTACTGTCGTGCTATTGAGCATTCGATAGTCTCCGCATGGTCTCCATTCGCCATTTTTCTTTTTTACCATATGTAATGGGCTTGCCCATGGGCTATCTGACGGTCGGCAAATTCCGAGTTCTATCATATTTTGAAATTCCTTTTTGGCTATGTCGTATTTTTCTGGAGGTAATGGTCTTGCCCGAGCTGCGACGGGTGGTCCTGTAGTGATAATGTGATGTTCAATCTTATGTTTGGGCGCATTGCGGAGAGAGGACCCTTTCGTGATGTCTTCGTATTTGTTTAAAAGTTGCGTAATACGTGGATTCGTTCCCACTGCGATATTACGAATTGTTTGTTGTGTCGCTTTTTCCGAAGTTACATGCGTTGTCAGCTCTGTAACTTTGTCGATAAGTTTGCGACCTGCTATGTCGACTAATAGTTTATAGTGCTCTAGAAAATCTGCTCCAATTATTGGTTGTGTAACATCGGCGATTACAAAATTCCATTTATAACATCGTTGTAGTCCTAAATTCAAGGTAAGCGTCTTCTCGCCGTAAGTCCTAATTTTAGTCCCATTTGCAGCGTATAGTGTGTATTGTTCATTTTGTAAAACTGAATGTCTCTGTTGCTTGCTAATGACTGAAATATTTGCGCCCGTGTCAATCAAAAACTTCATACCACTTTTTCGGTCGGTAATGGTGAGGCGATTGGATGGGTGGATTGCACAGAGTTTCGCCGTTGTCTGTGCTCTTATTCGTTTCCCTGGTTCCGTACGTAAGTCATTGGTTTCCAACTGCATGGTTTAATGCAGTTCTTTGCATATTTTCCGAATCTTTCGTGGTAGTAACAAAATCGATTTGCTCCTCTATAGTTTGTTCTCGGCCTCATAATCGGGAATTGTTGACGTTTCTTGAAATGATTGTGCGTGTTGGGTCGATAGCCATATTGACCTTGCTGAATTGCGTCAATATCTATCTGTAATTTTGCTAGCTGGGCTAAAATGCATGCTGTATTGTTGTCGTTTGAAGTGTCGTTGCTAACAGCTGATATTTCGGTTACTTTTGAATTCATTATTATTTTGTCTGCAATTTGGCTCAGTTTGTCAATTTCCATGTCTTCCGTAACTGCTAGAACCGTAGTAACTGATGTTGGTAAAAGCCTGAACCATAGTAGTTTAATTGTTTCGTCACTGATTTTTCCTCTCCCGAGGACTCGCATTTGACGTAATAACTGCGAAGGTTTTTGATCACCGAGTTCTGTCTCTGATATTAATTTTTGAAACTGTCGCTGTTCTGTTTCTTCGTAACAATCAATTAAACGTTCCTTGATGTTTTTGTATTTATCTGTAGTCGGTGGTGAAGTGATTAGGTCACTAACCTGTAGTATTTCTTCCTTGGATAACTTTGCTATTACTGTACAGTATTTGTATTCGTCTCCTTGCTTCTGTGGTGCTAATATGGCTTCTAGTTGCGTGAACCATAATCTTGGTTGGTCTTTCCAAAATTCCGGAATGCGGGATAAAACCGAGGTGCCAGCAGCTACTTCAAGTGTTCCTTGCTGATTTATGTTCGCCTTGCACGGTGATTGTGCCATGTTTCTTGCTGCGTATTCGTTCGTCGGGGTCACCAATTTGCCAAACTACTTGGCAATATATGATTAGGTATAAATGAGACAAAAGATGTAGTATAGTCTGGTTATAATTATCTAAAGGTGCATCTTATATACTAACGACTTCGTGTTGATAACAGATAGTGGAAACATTTAATAGATACTGAACGTGCGATAAGGAACATAAGATTGTGATGTAGATTGTAGATACAGCACAAAGATATTGTACTGTAACACGTAGCAGAAATTATAAGTCGACTTTATTGGGTTAAACATGATTTGTCAAAACAAGCAAAAAGTTGTTGAAACGGAGTAAAACATGAAAGCGGCAGGTAGGCATAGAGGCCACTGGGACGACGATCGACACTTGGTATCACTTACAGATAAACCAACTGAAGATCAGATTACTTCAGTCTGCGGTTTGAAACGCTAACAAACAATCCAAAACTACATTAAATCCGCTGATACATAATTACAATTTAAGTAGGTACATCAAGGCCAACTTGGTCTTTCGCAATCCGATCATAAAAATATTATCGTGAGACCCAGAGAACAAGTTTTAGTAACAATAGGACCATTAACATTTCCACTGTATTTAAATTGCCTCAAATATTCAGAAGATTTTTTTTTAACAAATATTTAAACGCAATTAAATAAACCGGAGGATATATTTTTGTACATCAGCAAAACATAATTATGCATAATGGCCGCAAAAAGTTCTGTATTTGTCTCTGAAATAACGAAACGACCATCAAAATGATTGATTTTATTGTATTTTTCTCACTTCTACGCAATTTTGTGAGTTGCGATTGGTCACAGATCAAGCCGGACTTCATTGTTTTGGTCAATAATTCTCGACCAGTCGGCCGAACTAATTAATATTAAACACACACGATACAAATAAAATCGTAAAACACTGTGACATTGAAACTTGAATATTTGTTTGTGACGTGCAAATTGACTGGACTGCACGGTGCAGTTTCGTGAATACTTAAAATTAAACTCTATTTAAACAATTACTGGGACGTTTATAATTGCAAACAACTTTCAACCACCTATATCTCTAACTTAGTATGTTTAAAACTATGACCTACATACATCTCATTTTTGCAAGATTTTTCATTGATGCTCCGCTCATTATTGGTTGTAGCGTGATGTTATATAGCCTATATACTCTACTACTGTACTCTCACAAATAACATGGCTTTCTCTTGATAAAAGAACTTTCAAAATCGGTTCAGTAAATCCAGAGATTACTCCCTACAACGTTAACAAGTCACAAACTTTATCTCTTTATTAAAATTGGTATAGAAACGCTAGACTTAATCTATACGATTAAGTCTAGCGTTTCCAATGTGATTGCAATACTATTCTGCTCTGAAGCACTCTATAATACTTACTACAGAAACTTTTTAATAAGTAGGTACTTAAATAGTGAAATTAAGTGTATCCTGAATTCCAGATGCCAAATATTCCTTATTAAGAGAGAAACGTCTTCAAATATACGAAGAGCAGAGAGTACTGGCAACTTATACCAATTCTATTATCCAGGCGCGGATCTGGGATCATGTTTAGTGAGGGAGGGGGGGCATTAAACTCAACAACGGCCAAGTGTGAATAGTTCGCGCGACGGGAAGGGGGCTATTGATCGCTGCCGTACGGCAAAGGGGTACATTTGATCGACGTCAAAATGCAAGTGTGGGTCCTCGTTGCGACGTTATTCTGGGGTCAATTGCCTGTGAACACGGACCAAATGTGTAGCGAAGACTTAAAAAATTGCCCCCCCCCCCCCTGAATCCACACCTCACAATATAACGTACACAAATAATTGTTTACTACTCGTACCAGTTACATTCAGAAGTTCTGTGTAAATGTATCAAGATGATGAGTAATCTTGTTATTAAAGTTTGTTTAGTTTGAACTTAGTGATATCAAAGTAACAATGTGAAATTGTGAATAGAGGGTTGATTGTTTCCTATCATTTACTTTAGGCTTCCATCAAGTAAGTATAATGAAAGTGAAAATAGCAATTAAACGCACATATCAACCCATATGATGTCCCACTGCTGGGCACGGGTCTTCCCAGTAGAACCTACTTATTATAGATCCTAGAGGTAATTGTCATAATCGCCACGCTTGGCGAGAAGGTTGGCGATCGCAGTAAAGCTTTAAAACACGCAGAGGACGCTGCTGCCCGTCCTCCAGTGGAAAATTCCTTAGTCGCCTTGACGACCCCCACGGGAAGACACACACATCATACCTATTAATTATTAATTTAAGCTGAGTGAATATTATCCGCTAAATTATTGGTAGTCTTCTCACTAGGCAAGCCTGTTTCGAGTAGACCAATGAACATTTTGGCAGGTCCATATATCTATTTAACGATTTATTTCTATTAGTACCACGACTAATCCATCTTATCAAAACCTTATTGAAGAAATACTGATAAAAGCTAGATTTAAATTTTAGAGAACCTCGTTATTCAAAGTGCAATGATTAATGAGCTGTAGCTAATCTCTCTTGATTGATTTCCGATATCATAGATAAATGAGGAAAGATTTTGATATTAAGGTGGCGATCAATAACATCTGTCCAATCCTGATGGAGGATGGCACCTTCTTTAATAGATAATAATGATAATGGCTTCCCAATCAATTTCGGTTACGGCGGCCAATCCCATCAGAGACTAGCTACCTACGCAAGAGATACTATTATAGTACAAGTGTATGCTCTCACTGTTCCCTCCATCTCTTAGTGCGATATTTTTTTGACATGCGCGAATTAGGATCTGTATCCTAACTCTCTCTACTTAAGCTGGTTTATTTAGCATAACAGCTAAATAAACCAGCCTAAGTTGATCCCGTTGAGCCAGTTGATCTTGAGGTATTGTGAGTTTAAGTCTGCGTCTTTCATGACCATCGTCCATTAGCGTTTTTGCTAGAATGTTTGGATACTTTTGGATTCTGTCTCTGTATGATTTTGTGAGGTTAGGAATTTCTTGCTTTACAGTAGCAACCTTCAGGTCGTGGTGGAGTAGTTCATTGGGAACATACCATGGAGCATTAGTTACAATGCGGAGAATTTTATTTTGAAATCTTAGTATGATCTCTATATTTGAGTGAGAGGCTGTTCCCCAAAGTTGGATCCCCTACGTCCATATGGGTTTCAGTGTAGCTTTGTGCAGTACAACCTTGTTCTCGAGTGAGAGCTGTGATTTGCGACCAATCAGCCAGTAGAGTTTCCTTAACTAATTGTTTTCGTTTGGTAAAAATATGCTTTTGCCATGTGAGCCTTTTGTCGAGATACAAACTCAAGTATCTCACATGGTCTGCTCCTTGGACGATGATGTTATTAATGTCCGAGTCCGATATGACGAAAATCTGACCCGACCGGAGAGAATTTAGACGTAGAACCTTAACGTGCTCTCTGAGATTAGTTCGTTTAATCCGTCAGGTCATTCACTTCCTACTATTGATACGCAGGCTTTTTGAGGGATAGTATAATTGGCCTGCGGAATCGGAATCTACTACGCGGGCCTAATGAAGCTTGGTTAATGCTCGATGGAGGTGGTGGATGTGATGTAGACATACCTGTATGATAGGCCTCACATGGTTTTTTCTTTATTAATTCAATTATTGATAATAGATATCACACCAAATGTAGATCAGGAACGGATTCAGGACACTTCTCCACAGGACACAAAACGACCGTCTGGGCGCACGTGGCCCCGTGCCTTTCTCCCTCCCCCCTCCCTGAATCTGACCATGCCTACCTAGGTTTTAAATAAGCGGTCTCGGTAAGTAGGTAGGTATTTTGTAGGTACTATGTCTTGGCCGTCTTCAAGCTTGGCAGTGCTAAGCTTGAAGACGGCCAAGACATATACATATTTCTATATGGTCTTGTTCAGGTGCCTGTTATGTTCTTAATGACTGCTCAATAATACCAGACCAGTGACCACGATCGGTGCAATTCGATCTAAACGTCCGTCGGGTAAATAAAAGGTTCGTACATTTAAATATTTTACGCGATTACTTAAGTCCCGTTAATATTCTAATATTTGTAAATATCGCGAAATTTTAAAAACAATACGTTTAAAGTCAATAAACTGTTGATATAATTCAAATGCAATAATGATAATGTAAAGACGCTTTTCATATTGCAGTTCAGGGATTACAACTGAATTTATGATCCAACACCCATTATTACTACTTAGTGTTGACTACTATTGGCAATGGATAGTAATCTAACAACGACACAGTTATCTCAAAAGGTACAAAGCTGACATAATTTCTGGTTAGGAGTTTCGATAACTAGTGTACAGCACAGTATATTATCATTTGGAGACTGAATAAATCCATTTAAAGAAAGACATATACAGCGAGTTTGTTTTTGGGAGTAGGTATCAATTAGTTAGGTATTTTCCAGACTCGGCTTCTCAATCAACCCCTGGTATATTTTCGCGTGTATTTAGGTACTCTTGAATCAGGTTACCGAACAAGTATCTACATATAGCGTCACCTTAAGGGTAGCTAGCAGAAAATACCTAAAGATCTGACTATTGTTACACTAGGAACTGAAAGCGTATACAAACCTAGAAACAAAGGTTAATTCTCCCAAAATCTACTAAAATCTACTTTACAGTTGTTACCATAAACTGATCTCATTAACCGCAATATGTGGTAACACTATGTTTACGTATAAGTCACGAAACTGGAGCCTAATGTAACACAAATCGTAATCTGAACCCGATGTTCTGCGGATCAACCCCACCACACCACATTGACGCATCACCTCGGCAAGTGTGGTTTTGTCACTCGACACACAACATGACGCAGGTAAGTCGAGACCATGAAAACTATAGCATTGAACGAGAGTACAGAAGACAACCTAAATGGAAAACGCTCTTAAGGGCACCCTAGTCGTCGATGCTACCATACGCGCGTTTGACTAGGGTGCCCTTAAGAGCGTTTAAGTAGTTACTCCTCTGTCAAAGCTTAAAATAAATATAAATTCGTTTTATCATAAACGGTATCAGGTGAAATGATTTGCACCCGCACCCCCGTCGCGCGTTGCACTTAGTTGGTACTGAGTGAAAAATTATATATACCACCCCCCCCCCCCACGTCGAATGAAGTGTTGTGCACCCCCCCCCCCCTGTCGCGTGATGTACTTAGATGATATTGGGTGAAATTATTTGCACCCGCCCCTTATCGTCTGGCATAGCGTGGGCCTAGGGCGGCTCTGCAAATCCTCCTCTAGTTACAAGCCTTAAAACATTGGAATCTCGCCAAAATTGTTGTTAAAATTCTTAACGTTTTAAGGCTTTTAAGTTATAAAATAAAATATTTTCAATTATCGCTGGTTACAAGCGTAGTTTATGATAAAACGAATTGATATTAATTTTAAGCTTTGATTTACCTACGTCCTTAAACAGAGAAGTTAGACTTAATCACTGTGCGTTGTATGGTACAATCATTGACTATAAACCGTTAAAGCACGCTCTCATAGACATTGCACATGCACGCGGACTCGTGTCACATACCTTCCGAACAAAGAGCACCGATGTGGTCTTCGATTTAGGTTCGGTAGAACGATGTCTATGTATGGGTCGCTCGAGTGAAGTACGTATGAAGGTTGCTTTCTATACTCTCGGTATTCTGTAACATGACAAAAGTAAGTCGAGACTATGAAAAACTGTAGTATTTACTGTCAGAGATACGCCAGCCTTTTGTCGTACGTATGTTTTGTCTATGTGCATATCCTGAACAGCCGCGGGCCGTTGACCTCCGATGAAAAGCCGATTTCTAACAGCTCTTTTGTGTGAGATGTGAACGTCCGATGGAGCTATTTTACGTGCGGTGCGCAATTATTTTTAGGGCCCCGTAATCATGTTTATAAAGGACGGGAAAATTGTTTTTAGGGTTCTGTACCTCAAAAGGAAAAAACGGAACACTTATAGGAGAGGTATCGAGTTGAAATAAAAACCATACACTCAGATCTGAAGTCCCTTGAAGATGTAAAAAAATCAAAGTTCTAAGTTTACGTAAAAAATAGATACGGTCTTTTATGCCGCAAAAAACGTATATTTCGAGACTTTATTCCTAAACTATTTATAATATGTACCTACTAATTTGTATGGAACCCCTGGTGGGCGAGTTCAACTCGCAGATATCCGGTATTTTACGGTTGTTCTTTATGATGTTTATGTTTATTCTATATTAGCTTTCTTGGCTCTGGCCGCTTGGATCTTGTTTCTCCATATAAACTTTGGACCCTCGTTTCATCCCCTTAGGGGGTGAATTTTGGGAAATCAATCAATTTTTCCCTCGATTTTCTAACCTTTTTAGTTAACATCATTGTCTACTATTTGAATACCTATTGAGTTAAAGAATGGATAAAAGAATATTGAGTCAAAATGTTTTAAGGATTTCGTAATGGAGATGTTCGATTCAGCAACACACAATAACATCAACACCAGGAAATAATCCCAATGTTCGCTGCACAACGTTACAATCGCGAACTAAAGCTATACACCCACTAACTGACAACTTTATGTGCTCTCTAAATCACCATCGGAGCTTGTTATTACCATCAATGGACTTGAACTAGACAATATTGCTTAATCTGAGCAGTTTCACGTCAATTTCTCGGTGTCAATGCACATTGTGAAAATTATAGATAAAAAGATTTGGAGGCCTACTGTTTTTTATATTTTTTTCCTTCATTGTTATTTTTTCATCTCATTGTATATTTTCGACAATTTTTTTTTGTCGAATATAACAATGAGATGGCAACATTCAGAGCAAGCAATATTAATGCCATTTATTTAGTAATATTGCCACTGAATCCAAACTATTTAAAATTATTTAGTCTTCGTGAACGATGAAAATTTAAAACTTCTATAGTTAACGAAGTTTAATTTCGGCTAACGGCCGGTCTCAATAATCTATCTATCAATGGATGTGGCTACTAGAGGTAGAATTTGGACAGATCTCTCTCTAGTAGCCTAATCCATCGTTATATAGAATATTGAAACCGGCCGTAAGAGAGTAGGTAGCTCTACTGGAACACAAATAAAATCGCCATTAAATTCGTTTTATATTATTAAAAACAATTTAATACATTTTTTCTCCATCAAATCCGAGAGATCATATAACGATCCATTCTTTATAATATTAACATCTTTTTAATGGATTTTATTTGATGTTAGCGGCGGTCCACAGCGTAATAAATGTATGAGTAGCCATTTAAAATGACAACGCCTCTAAAGTGGACGTTAAACCTTAATTTTACTACATTTTGATAACTACAATAAGTCTGGTACATTATAAGGGTAACACTATGATATCAAAGGAGCTCTTAAGTTAAGTGAATGCTACTTACATAGTTGGTAATGAACTGAGAGCTCATATAATTTAAACTAGTACGAGTTCAGCCTGTGTAACTTTATACTGTTGGAATGATTACAATTTATGTACATTTTAGACTAGATATTGTGCTTATGTGTGCGGTTTCATCTGCCTAGAGTGTGTTGATGCCATTATGACCATTTTACTTAAGCTCTATTATGTATGGCGCGGCTTGTAAAACGTAGATCAAGCTGTATTTATCATAATACATAACCGATTTTGATGAAACTTGTAGAAATATTTAAGATTTTTTTAGAAATGAGGGAGGGATTGGGCCTCCCACGTTATTAGTAATCCTGTTAACCTCTCCAGCTAAACTTAATGGCTTGTTAGGAGTGGGTTCACATCGGTAGTATAATGGGTAGGATTCGCGACCTCAAAATTGTGAGTCTAAGACCTTAGCCTTAGCGTAAACTGTAAAGAAATCAAACTCTGTTCACAAAGAAAACTTCATTAACATTTTGTTAATTGAGTAGTTAATCAAAGTTAGTATATTTAGTATCTTCAAGGCAGAGAGAGTTAATTTAGAAATAGAAGATGAGAGAAGAGTAATGGCATTTTTTAGATACCTTATCTATATTGTGGATGCGACAAATGGTTCCAAATGTACCTATGCGTATTATTCCCGTATCTATACTAATATTACCAAGCTGAAGAGTTTGTCTATTTATTTCGACTGCCTCTGTGGCGCGGTGGGAGTGTATCCGTCTGCTACGCATGAGTTCGTGGGTTCGATTCCCACACGGGATACCACTTTGTGTGAACCACAAATTGTTGTTCCGAGTCTGGGTGTACTTTGTGTCCGTGACTTGTATGTTTGTAAAGTCCCTCGTGACACAGGGCTTGTACCCTACTGCGGGAGTCGTCTTTTTAAAAAAAAAAAAAGAATTGTTTGAATGCGATAATCTCAGAACCTATTGATCCGAATTAATTCTTGGATAGCCTATTTATCGTTGAAGTCTATTGGCTATATAAAATCACGCTACGACCAATAGGAGCGGAGCAGCAATGAAAAATGATACAAAAACTGGAAAAAATTACACAGACGAAGTTGCGTGGGTAAACTAGTAAAACTAGAGTTAACGACTAGTGTTTATTTGTTTTTAGTTATAATTAAGTTGTTATGACCAAAGAATACTAACTATTACTACGTAGCATGACTAAGCCAGTCACATTTTGCAAAACAAATTACAAAGACTAGATAATAAAAGAAACAAACATCGCGTGCCTGACTGCAATGCGCCAATAACTAAAAATATATACACGACAAACTACCTATACCAAAAACTAAACAAGCTAGAAAAACTAAGGAATGGCGAACGACTAATAGCTAAGGATAATTGGATGTATGTAAAAAACATTTATTGTCACAGATACAGTGATTCTTATATGAATGTTGATAAACTTTCGCGATTTGTACACATTATAAAATTATATATACTGCGCGTCTTAATCGCTTGAATAATTTAAGGTAAAATACCTTGTTTATTGCCCGACGTTTCGACCGTATTGCAACGACCGTGGTCACGGGTAGACAGTCTACCCGTGACCACGGCCGTTGCAATACGGTACAGTATTTATGATTCTTATATGTAAGTCAATTACCTATATCGTATATTTACTATACTACGTACTACGACAACGAGACTTCAATTCAGTCTCAACTATTTTGTACCATAAGCCGCAACATAGGGCTGAAAAAACGTGGAGCTTTATCTAAACTTTCATCAAACTAACAATGCAAATTCCAAGAACAATCAATGTGATTACCTACAAAGCTACTTGAGATAAAAAGTTCTTAAAATTACATTATTTTTAAAACAGTTGAATGGATTTTCAGCAAAACGAAGTTAGAGACCAACCCAAGAGACGACTTGATTACTAGCTGTCTAATAACAAAAGCCTCATCAAAATTACTCCAATATTTTGGATGCTACGTTCTTCCATCCACGGTAGGTTCGTTGACGGAGCTATTGGGAAAAAAACGTCTCCCTAGTTGCGCCACGGAACTACTGGCAATAAACGGATGACACAAACAGACACATAGATTTCCCTCATTTCTTAACGAGGATTAAATGCATAAATACAATAGAAGGTAATTTCACTAGCAACATTTTCACACGGCTCTGGCAACATTTGCAATAATTATGCCACATTAGACACATCATCCATATATGGAGATTTTAATGCATTTTATGCAGTATGAACTGGTACCAGTCTTTGAATGGAAATTTATATCTTCGTTAGAAACAGGGGCGTAGCTTGCCTTAGAAGGGCCCTGTACTGTATCGATTTTTTGTTGGGGGCCCGAAGGCTCAATCGGACAAAGGACTAATGTGAGTCTCGGCCAGTGTGTGTCAGGGGGGGAGGGGGAGAGGGTAATAAAAATAAAAATATCTTGGAACAACTCATATCTCACACAACGCCATCTGACCCTAAACTAGGCAGAGAAAGTACCTACTATGCCAACCAGATAACTGATAAACATAGTAATTTTATTCGAAATACAACAAATATCTATTTATATTTTTTTAAATGATTGATGATGTCTGTAAAGTTGGTTTATGGGCGGTCATTTTACATGTAACGTTTTATGAAAACATTGATGACATTGTAACAAAACAACCATGCCTGTGGCAGCTTTAGTAGACCCGGGCGCCACAGTCAATAACGTGATGGAATATCGTTAATCGCGTTTCTTAGCAACCAGTCAACGGAACGTGAGCGGTGACGTCACGCTTTTTCGTACATGCACCAGGTCATTAATATATAAGAGGTTATGAGGTCAAAAATAAATCTCCGAAATGTATGTACGCGTATAACTTCAGAACGACTACACCAAATTGGATAATTCTTTTTTTATTCAGTTTGTTAATGTCAGAACGTTTGTATAAATGTTTTTTTTATCGTACACAAAAATTACACCCCTACGAAACCGGGGCGGGCAGCTAGTTATAGATAAATTACACCCAGACACTGTTTAAACCATCGCCATCGTGCTCATCACACAAAGTTTTATTATAGGTGGGGATTGAACCCACGACCTCTGGCTTAGCAGTCAGGACCACTTGCCACTAGATCAACAGGCTAGTCAAATTGTACTGCTATGGCCTATATTTACTGTACTTAGAAGAACTCAATATTAGGTCTCAGTTTTAGTGAAAATTAAAATGCTCAGTCTTTCGTCGAGTGACGACCTCTAGTTTAGTAGTTAGGGTCACTAACCACTAGACCAACAGGCCTGATACGGCAGTAAGTACGCCCCTGGTTAGAAATATAAGACAAGCGCGGAAACGCCTCCGCATGCCCTCAATTTCACTTTGAACTATTCAAATGCGACATCGTATACTACCGCGTCTCAATCCAACCATGATGTATCATTGCGACTGTGGAAGATAATGCAATAAAAGTAAGTATTTCTTGTGTTTTAAGTTAAGTATTTCTAAGAAATATATGAGGTTAAACGATGTTGAATCTCGTATCGAGTTTGAATAGGATTGCGGACAGTTTATCTATACTAATATTATAAAGCTGAAGAGTTTGTTTGTTTGAACGCGGAAATCTCAGTAATTACTGATCCGAATTGAAAAATTATTTTACTGTTGGATAGCCCATTTATCGAGGAAGGCTATAGGCTATAACACCACGCTACGACCAATAGAAGCGTAGCAGCAATGAGAAATGTTGCAAAAACGGGGAAAATTTACACAGACGAAGTTGTGCGGGACAGCTAGTCTATACTAATATTATAAAGCTGAAGAGTTTATTTGTTTGTTTGAACGCGGAAATCTGAGGAACTACTGATCCGAATTGGAAAAATTATTTCACTGTTGGATAGCCTATTTATCGAGGAAGGCTACGACCAACAGCAGCTAAGCATCAATGAAAAATGTTGCCTATACTTGAAAAAATAAGGTCAGCTAGTGAATCAAAACTGCTCTTCTGATTTATTCAAAAACACTCGAATTCATTTATCCGTTTTGACACTACAACGCGACAGAAGGGGAGACCCACCCCCCTCCCCTACCGGCCAGGATGGTTAAAGTTAAAGTCAAAGTGGAACAATTTATTTATCGAAATAACTTTGTTGGCGCCAATCCAAACACGATATTCGCACAATTCAAAACCGAAAACGGAGCTACAACATACGACATAAGCACTAGTTGTACCTCTATAAACTTTTAGCACAGAATATCGAGAGTACAGAAGGCAACTTTGATACGTACTCCACTCGAGCAACGCACACATAGAAATCGTTCACGTACATGAATCCGAAGACCACATTGTTGCATGTTCGGAAGACGTGCCCCGATTCCGTGTCCATGTGCAATGTCTATCGGGCGTGCGTCAATAGGCACGGACCCAGAACCTTGTTCAGGGGGTAACATTTGACTCAACCGGTTAAGTGTGAGTCATTATCATGACGGGGGGGGGATTGCACTTGATTCAACACGGGTAGGTACACTAGGCATCACCGCTGAGAGGGAAGCAATTGCCTGTCAAAACACAGGAGTCCAGTGTCAAAATTCTCAAATTCCCCAAAAAAAAGTCAGCTACGGTCTAGCGGTACTAGCGGTCGGCTATTGCCCCTGTAAACCCCCCCCCCCTCCCCCTCTCCTGGATTCACGCCTGACATCAAGAGCATTTTGTATATAGGTTGTATTCTGTGCTCTTACATATATTATAGTCTGACTATATCTATGTTTATGTAGACGACGTGGTTGTACTCATTCGACCATTATATTACGAACGGTTGATAGGCTCGTGCCGTCAAATTGATTGTGCGTGGTCTCACGTACCTGACAAATTGCAATACCAATGCCTCTTTATACTACACGATAACGTTGACTAGTCTCACAAAATACTGTACAGAAAGCCGGTTTGACACAAGAAGCGAAAACAGTTCCACTCACACATAGACAAACTCAAACGGAGATCTCGGTCGACTTTGGTCTAATGCCAACTTAGACTGCGGACGTTGAGATTTCCGTACGTATTCTTCCTATGAGTGTGTGAATTTATTGTTGACCTGTGAGCTGGCCTTCTCTATTGTGCTAGTCTTGTAGTCTATAGATTTATTCAGCTGTCATCATTTATGACTAGTCACACGTAGTTCAGGTAGATACTTATTCGTAGGAAACAAGAAATGATCGTAAAGTTAAACAAAGCTGAGCAAAAGTATTAGAATTGGTAACTTCATGTCAAAACGTTATTTTACGACGTGTCAATTGACCATAGTTTCAAAAGATAACCATTTGCGTTATGTAAGTAACTCTTCTAATGACATGGTGCAACGTCTACAATAATTTTGTAGACCAATGCTTTCAAGTAGGTAGGCACAGTAACGTCAACTTCCAGGAGAACAGGTACCAGGACTGTATCCCAAGATCGTAGATATTGTATTGAAATGAAAAGAAAAATTTCCCAGATTGAACACAATGTTAATGCTGAAAAATGCTGTAATATAATATATACAAGCACAACATATACTAGTATAACAAACGTATATTGTATCACACATTTTGTATCCTTAGTAGCGCGGTGGGAGTGTGTCCGAGTTCTACGCAAGAGGTCGTGGATTCGACTTTGTTCCGAGTCTGGGTGTCCTACTTTGTGTCCGTGACTTGTACTTGTTTATATAGTCCTCGCGACACAGGACTTGTACCACAATGAAAACAACACAATGAAACGAAGTTACTTTCGAATTCCTATTTAGTTCCAAATCAATTCATTAAGTAGTAGCAGGATCGTTCATATCATCCCACAGAACAAAATCACTTTGAATACTTCTAGATACAAATTACCATTTATTAATAAGATAAAAAGGGTTTGTCAGATGTAATACAAAGTTATCGACCGAAACGAATTCTTTAAAAGTGAATCTGTCCTTTTTATGATATTGCAAGCTCTCTGTGAGCTTAAAAGCAGTATAAATGTATCTTTATTGGTCACTTACTTTGTACTTATCTCAGCCAATGTAATAAAGTGCCACTTAGATATTGTACAGCAACAAAATGTTCAGGACTTATTTACGGCTGCCTAGGAAATACTGATATGGAAGTGTTTTTTTTAGGTATAATAAAGTGATAATCAGGTATTCAGGCTGCAGGCAAAGAAGGTAGATATCTAGGCCATAAGCGGATCCCGGGGGGGGGGGGGCACGGGGTGACGTGCCGCCCCAGGCAGTTGCTTTTTGTGTACGCGCACTATCAAATGAAGTTGAAATGAAGACACGTCAATTTCTTCACCACGTCGTTGTTAACATTTCGTAGCTGTCACAGGACAACAAACACGGCTATAAATACCGCTCCAGGTGTACAAACTCAATCGCCGATGCTATTGTCGATGTATTCAGCTATATAAAAGCTGGCTGCAGTGACGATGCAGCGGGCGAATTAATGTTTTCGGGTCGATCCCTGCACATGGCTCCAATAGTATAATTCATAAACAGTTGTTCGGAAAAACTATACCTAGGCATAGTGCAGCTATACTCTAAGTGTGTTCCGCGGAACCCTAGGGTTCCGTGATACCTCTGTCGGGGTTCCGCAAGAATTTAGAAATAAAAAAATCAAAACACCTCTCTCTGGTCGCTCCGCGGCTGTGCGGACTCCGCGGCCGCGCGGAGACAAAACGCTATGAATATTATTTATTTATTTATTTGTATTTGTATAAGCTTGTGTTACATTAGCTGGTACAATATCTTATAAGTTTGGTCTCAACAATTTTATACTTGTACAACGCGTTCGCTCTAAGTTTGCCGGTCTGTGGAATGCGCGTACCCTCCCCCACGTGACAACAAAACTTATAATGTGTCATAGTTTTACCCAAATATCTACCGTACACAATTTTTATTGTTACAATTAAATAAAAAATTTCAAACGTCATACACTCATACCTATCGCCAGCGGCAAACTTAAAACGAGCGGGTAGTATACTTGTAAGCGCTCAGTCTCTTTGATAAAAGCCGCCTCTGAATTAGACGCTATAGTCAACAAGCGACTTTCGTCTCTAACTTCAAAGGATAAAGTCGATATTGTTTACAACGCTATTTTTAAATTTCTGTTTTTATTTTTGCTTTTTGTTTATCAAAGGTGCCGACTCGAGTATTTTCGAGAATATTTGAGATCGAGTCTAGGACTAAGTATAAAAGCGGCGATCGCGCGTTGGCGTCGTCAGTTGATGATTAGCGTTCGGAGCGATAAGTTACTACCTACTTACAAGCTCGCTAGCGAGAAACTAGTGTTCATTGTTTTACTGCCTGCTGTATTCTGTTGTCTCAGTTTTATACATTTCTTCCCTGTAGGTTCTAAATTTAGTCTCTTATACGCAGTAACGATTGTGCATTATTTAAACCCCACTATCCTGACTTGTAACATTATAAATAAAGAAGAATGGAACGTTGGCTTAAAGGTGTTAAACGTGTTCCAACAACATCTTCTAATGACGCTGAATGTTCAAAAGCAATGCGCGCGGAGAATTTAGCAATCACCGATCCAGAAGATGATGCCACGAGTGCCACGACGTCAAGCTCGACGGTTTCAAAGACGAAAAAAGGAAGTATGATGAATCTTATATCAGTTTCGGATTTGTTGATTCCAACGGCTCACCTCTCTGCATGCTCTGTAGTAAACTGCTTCCTAATAGTTCCATGGCACCTGCCAAATTGCGTCGACATTTAGAAACCGTACACCCCGAGACTAAAGACAAGAATAAAGAATTTTTTGTTCGCAAAAAAGATCAGTTATTAGAAAGTCAAAAAAATATGATGCATGTAACACAAACTACCAACGAAAAGGCCACGGAGGCATCATATTTAGTTAGCTATCGCATTGCACAAGCAGGTGAAGCGCACACTATCGCTGAGAAATTAATAAAACCATGTGTATTAGACATAACAAAATGTATGCTTGATGAAAAATCTGCAAAGCATCTTTCTACTGTTCCGCTATCAAACGATACTGTTTCACGACGAATCCATGATCTGGCAAGCTACGTCAAACAAGAACTAGTTACACGTCTACAAAATACACGATTCGCTTTGCAAATGGACGAGTCGACTGATGTCGCTGGTTTGGCTATCCTGCTGGTTATTGTGAGATATCCATATAAAAGTTCTTTTGAAGAAGACATGCTTATGTGTTCATCGCTGCTTACAAACACTACCGGGGAAGAAATTTTTAATAAAATAAATATATTTTTTGAAGAACATAATCTCAGTTGGAACAATTGCATTGACATTTGTACAGATGGGGCCAAGGCGATGACAGGTAAAACAGCAGGAGCAGTGTCACGAATGAAAAATAAAGCGCCTAATTGTAGTTCCAGTCATTGTATTCTGCATAGACAAGCACTTGCGATGAAGCAAATGCCGTCTAATCTAAAATTAGTTATGGATGAAGCGGTAAAAATAATTAATTTTATCAAATCACGACCACTACAATCCCGATTGTTCTCATTATTGTGTGAAGATTATGGCAGCAAACATAAAACACTGCTGCTCCATACAGAAGTGCGATGGCTGTCTCGGGGAAAAACTTTAACAAGGCTATTTGAACTTAGAGCCGAGTTACAAATGTTTCTTTCAGCAGATACTTCTTTTAATTTGAAGGACCGTTTGTATGATAAAACTTGGTTGTTCCGATTGTCTTTTATGGCGGATATCTTTCAAAAACTTAACGAATTAAATTTATCGTTGCAAGGTAAACAGACAACAGTGTTTCAGGCCTATAATAAAATAACTGCTTTTAAAAGAAAATTAGATTTTTGGATCATTTGCATTGGTAAGAAAGAAATAGAAAGTTTTACGTTACTCAGTGAGTTTGTTAGCGAAAACGACTCAGAAATGTTTGAAGATAATGTGTTTGAAGAATTGGTCCAATATCTCAGTTCGATGCGCGCATCTTTTGAAAAGTATTTTCCCGAAGAACACAATACAAAAATTAAAGTGAACTCCTGGATTCATAATCCTTTTTTACCCAACTTGGAAAAGCCTGAAAACATGTCAAATGAGATATATGAATCTCTTTTAGAAATGTCATCAGACACAAGTATGGAGTCATTGTTCAAAACGACGCCTCTTAATGATTTTTGGTGCAGAATCCAAGATGAATATGCAATGCTTGGCCAAATGGCTCTGGATATTCTTCTCCCGTTCCCAACTACATATTTGTGCGAAACAGGATTCTCTACCTACGCAGCCACGAAAACAAAATATCGCAATAGACTGGACGCCGAAGCTGATATGAGACTCCAACTTTCTTCCATCAAACCTGATATCAAGCAATTGATGAAAAATAAAAAACAGTTTCATACCTCCCACTAGTTAGATTTTTTCTTTTTTAATGTTTTCTATTATTGTCCTTACCAAGTGGTGAAGTAAATAATAATTAGTAACTGATACATTGTACTTTTACTATGCTGATTAATAAAGAATACACTTATAAAAATAATTGTTTTATTGTAGGGTTCCATCAAGTATTTTGCTTCCCAAAAGGGTTCCGTCATTTAAAAAGTTTGAGAACCACTGGCATAGTGTATACTTGTATTTGTGCTAGATAGATTTGTGAAGATCTCTGCGATACAAGGGTTAATTCATACTTAGTAGTTTTTTTACCCGTTTTCGTTAGCATTTCTGCCCGCGTGGATCACATATCACACTAATTTTAGTGTAACTTTAACCTAACTTACATCTGTAGGTACTACTCCTGACAAAATGTAGGTAGGTACGCAATTTCCTCAGACTGAGTTTGTACCAAACTAATCCGTGTAAGGGTAACAAACCAACTCAAACATTCGCATTTTCAACCGACTTCAAAAAGGAGGAGGTTCTTAATTCGTCTGTATGTTTTTTTTTGTATGTTTATTCACCGATTACGCGAAGACGGCTGGACCGATTTGAAAAAATATTTTTGTTTTTGAAAGGGTATACTTCCAAGTTGGTCCCATTCTACTAACTTAACCGAATAAAACATAAAGACTACTATTTCATGGCACCAACTTCAAAATGTTTAATTTGTTTTTGTTATTCTAGGTATATTATTTTTTGCTTTTTAGTTGCATTGTATTTATTTTTGAAGTCGATAATATTTTTTTGTTAAAAAGCTTTTTATTATAATATTAGTTAGGATAAATATTTTGCAAAATGGAGAGACTTTCTACTGACTATCCAAACAAATTTTGAAACGAGAAAGCGACTCTTTCTGTTTGTTACGTTTTTACGATCAAACCGTTGAACCGATTAAGATAAAATTTTGGTATGGGGATAGTTTGAGTCGTCACACATCGACGCGGGCGAAACCCGAGCGAGACCTAGATGTCTATACAAGTTTAAAGAAATAGTTAAGGAAGTAAAGTCGCGCAAGTGTTTCTTAAAATAAAATACGTATAAGTATCAGTGGGAAGCCGTATTGGAAGCCTTGCAATGTACGTTTAATCTGACTCTGGTGTAACCCTGCCGTTCTTGCCCCTTGACATGAAAATGAAACTAATACAGCTGAACTCTTTATTATTGTTAAACTATTTATAAGGTTTTTGAACAATCCTTACTTTCGCAGTATTTCTACTAATATAATACACGTAAAAGTAAGTTTGTCTCTGTATCGATCTGTTACTTTTTCAGGCCTAAATCGATCATGAAACCGATCATGAAACCGATTTGATCAAATTTGGTATAAAGGTTGGGATTTGATTGAAGTCAGGAAAGTGACATAGGATACTTATGTAATATACACTAGCTGTCCCGCGCAACTACGTCTGCGTAAATTTATTATCATTGCTGCTCGGCTCCTATTGGCCGTAGCGTGATTTTATATAGCCTATAGCCTTCCTCGATAAATGGACTATCCAACTGTGAAAGTATTTTTCAATCCGGATCAGTAGTTCCTGAGATTTTCGTGTTCAAACAAACAAACAAACTCTTCAGCTTTATAATATTAGTATAAATTAATCAGGCCGTAAGCAAAGTCCTATAAAGCCTACTTAGTTATATTTTCAACAGGTGAGTGATACAACTGATGTTAAAAGCGTTCATTCACAGGCTTACAATAGCGTTTTAGTAGCTTGCAACCTTGTTCTATACAAAGTAAATTAAAAACATTCGTAGAAGAGGCTTTACAGTCAGCAATTTACTGTTGAAGTTTATTCTAAAAGCTGATGTAACGTCGCAACAAGTTCACTGCTAACATGGTAAGACTTTAGTCTCCAAGTTGCTGTAGAAAGCGATTCAAGTCAACACATTACTAACATTGGCAGTACTTCAACACTGTTAAAACTTAATAATGAGAAAACTGTCGAGAAATTTGTAAAGGCTAAAGTCATTGACCTCATTCTGGAAATCTTTATGCTAATTCTAATACAATTCTATTGTTGTCTTAGCTAACAACAGCCGTGCTATATTTGGAGAATACACATTAGACACATCATAATTCGATTATCACACGGCAGCTAACCAGTATGTTTTGCGGTACTTATTCTACGCCGAAATTGGTAATACTGCGTGTTTATAGTATCACTCCATTAAGGATAGTTGTCACCACTTTAAGGTGGTAAGATAATCTGTAATTTAATAAATTCAAATTTACACACACGCGCGCGCACACGCACACACACAGACACACACACACACACACATTTTTTTTTGTACCGTTTTATTAATGATATATGAGCAACCCTGTTATGAGAGAACCCCTTCAGGACCAGAATCCTTAATACAAGTTGTCTTGTCAACTTAGCAAGGATGCTGGTATGACCATCATTTTAAGGAATTAACAAGAAATACAAAATATTTTGTAAACTAATAAGAAATGTATGATCAAATTATTATGACAATAAATTATTATTATTATTATTAATGGGCAAACAGTTTTATTTTGAATTAACACCACTGAATTCTGTGATGAAACAGTTATTTTCATGTTATACAATAATACCTACAACGTGTAACAGAAAAGCATGGTTAAATTTCAGTGGCGTATACGGCGTATACCAAGCCAATGGCATATGGCATATTTTTGCCACTCATATGAAGGGAAACCTCATTGCTATATTTAAAGCGCTTTCTTTTTGACAAATTTTAGCAAAGTATAACATACGTACACACATACACCTATTAATTCAAAAATCCAATTGTTTTTTTTCTCACAAACTCACACAACGCCATCTGATCCCAAACTAAGCAAAGATTTTATTATGGTCAGGATAATATAATACTATACTAGTAACTATGGCAACCAGACAACTGATAAACATAGTTATATATTTCTAAATACATACCTACATATTATCGATAAATTACACCCAGGCAGAGTAAACCATCGTGCTCATCACACAAAGATTTATCCTGGGTCGAACCCACGACCTCTGTCTTAGCAGTCAGGGTCACTAACCACTAGATCAACAGGCCAGTCAAATTGTACCACTATGGCGTATATTTACTGTACTTAGAAGCAATCAATATTAAAAGGTATCAGTTTCAGTCATTTAAAATACTCAACTCTTTCGTTCTATGTCCAAAAGCTTGAAATAATCTCGGATTTTAATATTGTTTGCTAACTTTTGGTGTCAACCATATGGTGTCTTTGTAAAGCCAATGATGTTCCAGCAAAATTCTGACACAATACTTGAATATGTTAATTCAAACCGAATACATTTTTTTAGAACGTAAGAATGTCTTGGTAATCAATGATATGCAATGCAACCACTGTACTAATGTATTAAACACAGAAATATATTATAATTTTTATTAAATTATTATACATCCATGACTTCATTGCCAAATGAAAAACTCTAAGCTAACTGAGTACCTTTGTCGCAACTAATCCGAAACAGAAGAGAAAAAGAGAGAGGTATCTTATAGACACCCAGTTGGAACAAAGTTCCTCTCGCTAACTTTTTTGTGTCTGTGCCTAATAAGTAATGATTAATAAATAAATATTTTTGCATATTCTCAAAATTGACGGCAAGCTGAATAGAATATTAAAAGTGTACAATAAGAGCATCAAATCCATGGATTCGATCCTTCGACCTCGTCTTACTTGCTTTGCTAGGTTGAAACGGTGATTTGTACATTTAAACCACGGAAACCAAAATATAGGCGGTCAAAATACCGATTGAAACTTAAAACAAGTGTCGATTTTTGGTGTCGTTTTTACTGTTACACTTTTTATTGTTAAGCTTTTCTAACCGTCTATCCCCTCAGCCCGCAAACAAATGATAACGTGCCATAAGGAACTAAAGCATTATAAACATTCCAAAAAAACTAAAGCTTATCTCACTATGCAATTCACAAACACGTTAGAAATAGACACGACATAGTACCTACGATGTTGCCAGATATTTGACAATACAACAACGATGGAATAGCGTGATACACTGGCGATTATTCAAACGCACTGAAATCAACATCTGTCAGTGATTGACGATACCCGGGATTAATTTGCATCGCAAACGGCTTTGCATAAATCCGAACTACATAAGCTACAAGGCTAATTGTACTGAGAGCATAGAGGCCCATATTTTGAGACCATTATTCATATAAGGTACCTACACAACAAAGCTCTGTTTGTGTAACAATTACAAAAGAATTCTTGTAACTGACAACTCACCTACTTTTAAATGAAGAATGTGGATACAGATGTATGTATAACTAACCTATAAGTCCCATAACCCAGTATGGTAAAGTAAACGTCGTCGCGTCGTGTAAAAATTCTATGAGTATTTATCTGCTATGGCATATTAAAATAAAGTTTTCTTGAAAATTTCGTCACTTAATAATATTGGGCATACTTCAATTACTTAGTAATAGTTAGTTGCACAGAATAGAGTATAGAAAGCATGCCTCATACGAAAAACAAGCGACACACACATGGACATTTTCACGAATATGAATCGAAGACCACATCGGTGCCCTTTGTTCGGAAGGCGTGCCTCCATTGCGTGTCCATGTGCGATATCTTAACTGCCTCTGTGGCGCGGTGGGAGTGTATCCGACTGCTACTCATGAGGTCGATCGAAGGTCGGGTTCGATTCCCACACGGGACACCACTTTGTGTGAACCACAAATGTGCGTGCGTTAAGAGTGTTTTCTGTATAGGTTGTCTGCCGTGTGGTACCAGTTTAAGAATAGTATCATTTCATCTCTTCCCGTGGGTGTCTTCAAGGTGACTAATGGATGCCCACCGGAGGACGGGCAGCAGCGTCTTCTGAGTATTTTAAAGCCTAATTGCGATTACCGCTCGCCAAGCGATTATGGCCTATAATAAGTAGGTCCTACTAGGGAGACGAGTGGCCAGCATTGGAACATCATATGAGTTGATATGTCTTCTATACTTTAGGCATTCTTAGTTAGCTGCTCGTTCTATCAATTACTTTATCGCCTTTTGGCCCATAAATAGAAATATTTCAAGCTGCATAATGAAGTCACTAGCAAAGCATCTAAGTATTAATTTAAAAGCGTCGCCTCGGTATAAAGTTTATGACCAATAAATTACTTTAAAGTGTACAAATCAATAAACCATAGCTGTTACGATAATTATATGCCAACCAACTTTACACATTCCTTTTTCGTAAATTCCAATTATATGGGCACTGGGTAACTTTGAATGTCGATTTCACTACTCGGCATGGGTTTTGTTTACGATGTCAGCTGATATATGGTTTCCTAGATACTATGGTGTGTTGCCTACACCAAAGCCTTACGGCTAAGATTCATTGTCAAGTTAAATATTTATTGTAATTTATTCCGACACTAACAAAGTTTCTCGAGTTTGCATTATGTTCTTACAATAAGTATGTACACACAAATAACTTGTGCTTGCTATTTTCTAATTTGCATAATACTAAATAATATTATTCAAGTAAGCAAGTTATATTACGAGTACTGAGCCGGTCGCACTTTCGTTTCAATACTTTTATTGCAGCTATACCTTTCACGTTAGAAATGTAATTTAATAGTAATGAACAAATATTAAATTATTTAGTTATTTAGTAAATAATATTACCATTATTTTACTACAATAATGGTTATATTATTTACTAAATATCTAAATAATTTAGTATTTGTATTTATTACATTTTGTATTCATTTATACCAAGTATTTATTACACTATGATATAACTCAAGACTGCCCAACGTTATAATCTTGTAAATAATAATAATATTAATATTTATTTCTGCTATAAACAGTGATACATAGTTAAGATATATTTAAACAAGGTACAATATAAAAAGAAACTACGTACATAAGAAAATGAAACTCTGCCTCTTAAACTAGGATAGACCTGTATCTTAAGAGACATAGAGATTGTCCAGTTTATAACACTAGGTAGGCAATTTATATTATTATATATATATTTTTTTTAAAAGACAACTAGCAATGTGGGATTTTTGGTCTCACATTACTAGCAATCCTATTAACCCCTCCAGCTAAGCCCAATGGCTTGTGTTAGGAGTAGGTTCACGTTGGTAGTATAATGGGTAGGATTCGAACCCGCGACCTCACGATTACGAGACCGATGCCTTAGCCATTAGGCTACCGCCCGCCGCTTCAAATTTCATACATTATTTGATTGCCCTACGGCCTAATTATATTTAAGCTATTAAGTAGTAGGTAGGCAATAAGATACAATAATACATTAAACTGTAACATCGTACGCACCTATGTTATACAACAAAGATGTTTGATTGATTGATGGATTATGCATATTATCATATTCAAGAAAGAACATAGGTAGGTATTTCTATTTATCGCTATCAACGTTCAAAGTGCATTAGTTTATCCATCTTAAATTATATTTCATCTTTTCAAAGTTTTAGAAGTTTCCAAAAGAATATTGAATTGAAAAGACGTCAATAGTGCCGGAAAATTTCAATTTTAAAAATAAATTCTGAAGTTTCGTCGATATAATAGAATGAGAATGTCACATCTAACTTGTTCATATTTATATTCATAACAATCTTGAGTTTGGCGTCGTTCCTATTGTAGGGATGCTACAAAAGGCAGATATTTATTTTATCTTCTATATATATCTTGAAAAAAATGACCACCTAAGTGACCGCTAATATGGCTTCCGCCAAGGTCAGTCTACTGGAAACCTTCTAGTATATGCCACGCAATTCTGGAGAGGCTATCGAGAGGCGTGGCGAAGCCCTCGCGGTTTCTCTTGATATCTCAAAGGCATTTGACAGAGTATGGCACGCAAGTCTGTTGAACAAGCTTTGCGCATACGGTATCCTCCACGACTTCTGCAACTGGATAGCGGACTTTCTGAGTGAGCGGTCGATCAGAGTAGTTGTAGATGTCTGCTCATCTTTAGGGTTCAGTCAACTATGTCTGTTGCACATGTTCGGAGCCCTCGGTGCGCGAGTACCACTCACACTTGACCGATTTTTGGCATTATTATTGATTTTTTGTACGGGTGTTTTAGGTTCGCCACTGCATCTAGGCGCACTGCGGTCTACCATCCACACGTTGTGGCTATACCCATCTGTCGCACAAAGCGGTACGCTTCTACATTTGTTATGCAAACAGCTAAAGTGTGGAACTCCCTGCCGGCGTCACGTCAGTGTTTCGAATTATTTATACCCAGACACTTTTAAGACTAGAGTGCATTAGCATCTTCTAGGTGCGCTTGTTCCATTATAGGCCTCATCAATGATTTCCATCAGGCTGTGATCGAAGCCAAGAGGAAGCACAAACATTATAAAAAAAACTATAACTTACTTACTAATATATTTACCTAACTACCTACTACTATGTGTATATTTTTAAGTCAAGTTTATACAAATATTAATTTTAAAAAATCTATATATTATATCCTCTAGTGTAGATTTTGTGCGTTGAAAATTCATTGCAGTGTTAGTGTGACGGTGACAATTTTGTAACAATTTTAACCAACAGTAAAAAAGTAAGTTCACTAACTAAATAAAATTCGACTACGACAAAAACTTAGTTATGCACTTACTATTTAGCATGGCATATTACTTGAAGAAATTAT